>OY720294.1:600000-1200000 GCA_963082995.1 Noctua comes
CGACACCCAGTTTGATTGCTGAAAGGATAACGAGAAAGGGAGATAAGCAATTAGCGTTATACTACAGCATTCACTTCCAGTGGAGCTGGTTGCTAAATAATATTAGCTGCACAGGTCGATTGAATGGTTAAGCTGTGCTTGCCGCGGTCCCTCCATGGATAGGTGATCATCCATTACATATTGAGACTCCTCCATGTCTCGGAAAGCACGTTAACCCGTTCGTCCCAAATGTCATTTGTAGATCTTATACATTCAGTACGGATAGTCAGAAGCCAGAAAGTTCAAAAATCAGTTTCCCCAAGTTTTTCCAAATCAGTTATACTCAGTAACTAGATTGGGGATCAGTTAGGTAGTTGCTTCATCAGCATCATCATTATTTCAGCCGAAAGACGTCCACTGCCGGACATAGTCCTCCCTCAAGTGTCACTACGTTGACCGGTCCCGTGCGTAGGCAGTTGCTTGCTCCACGTAAAATACTGGTATTCAGCTGCATCCGGTTGGGCTGGAAAGCGATCCCAACATACTTAGAAAAAGAACTTAATGTTCTTTCAGTAACATTCTGGGGCGTTTTTGGATTGTCACATGCCTTACTCGCTCTTTGGCTACACTCATTCATCCAGCAGGTACCAGCTACTTTGCTCATATCGTAGGAGCAACGACATGAAAGTGGCTGGACAAAAACCTAGCCTGACGGTATCCTACTCTCCTTTGGTTGATCTTTAGTGTTTTGCTCGCCTATCCTAATCACCCTACCGCTGTCTGCTATACCATTGCACGACCACGAGAGAGGTGAGTGTACCCGTCTGCGCATACATTGCACACTACAATATCCCTTGCGTCTCCGTCAAGATTGTCCAACATCTCCATTACCTTTCTCCATCATGTCTTGGAACTTGTATCTACCAACATGTCTTTCCTACCTGTCCGTTGTGGTGGTGGTGCTTGAGCGGCGGGTAGAGCCGCGCGTGCAGGGGCGGCGGGGAGTGCACGGGTGTGGAGGGCGACGAGCCGTACGAGGAGAGGCTCCCGGCCTCCGCCGCGCCCACGCCCGGAGTGCTCGCTGAGCCGCCGTACATCTGAGAAGAGCGAAAACGAAATTGAGGGTGCGAGGAACCAGTGCATTTAGCTATGATGACGTCAGGTCTAATGTAGGCGTTTCGTTTGACGAGAAATACATAGTATTTTGACGGCATTTCCTATGACGAATACGTGTTCCATCTTTTTGCGCGCGGCTTTAATCAGCACCAACGTTTTTCTTGTTTTTTCTATCAATTTCCATAAACAATATCATTCAAGTTCCAGAACAGAGAATCACACAGCACTGTAAGAACTTGAAAATTGTGCATTTCATTGGCTTCATCGCTGCATGGCCTTTTTGGAATCACATTGTGTACCTTTCCTAAAAATAATTATTTGAAAATTGTTAGGATCTGAAACCTCTGGTAATCTAGTTTCTAAAGAAGTTTAACTATACTAGTACGAGTACATTAAGACCGATTCTGACTCAAAACAACAACGTCTTTTGGCAGAATCTTTAAAACAAAAGAACAAAGAGTTCATCTCCACTTACAGGTTGTAACGGCGGCTTGGCGACGAGCATAGGATCTGTGGGGGAGTGGTGAGGCGCCGCAGCCCTGAACGAGGACATCGGCGGCAGCGGGAGCTCCGCACCGCCGCCCCCCGCCTCGCCCACCGGAGCACCCGCTATACCTGGAACAGCAGAAGAACATGGGTTATGTAAGATATAAGAGATGGTACATAGAACATTAAATTATTGGTAATCAATCACTCAGGGCGCAAAGGAAACTGAACACAATCAGCTAATTTGAACTACCTTCAAGAATGACATTCTTGTCACGGAATATTGAATATTGTATTGTAAAGCGGTAGATGAACTGAACGCTTTAAGTTTAATTGATGAAAATCGCTCTAAGACCAGGGTACCTTTCTTTCCTATAGCTGGGATTTAATAAGCTGGAGAGCCCATGTCGCATTCCAGAGCGCATGTCGCCATTGGGCGCGACACTAGGCCTCTGCCTGACTAGGTAATAAAAGAGAGCTTGCAGCATGAGAGGGTTAACGGCATGATAACACTTCCTCATAACCTGTTGGTTTTTTCACACCATGTAGGTAGCGCATTGATATTGATGGCTTATTTGGCTGTAATTTTGTATGCATCCGTGTTGTCCAAAAGGCTTTAGGTGCATATGGAACTTCTTCGGACTCACAAAGAGTTCCGCTACTCCTGATGGTCTGGTCACTGACTTTTGCAGGGGTATAAGGACTTACCTGGCGACGTAACATAGGGGTCGTGCTGGTAGTGGGGGGGCGGCGGCTGGTAGTAGGGCGCGCCCCACTCGCCCCCCGCGTAGTACGCCTCCTGGTAGGGGGCGCCAGCGCCCGCGCCCTTGGGGGACGCATAGCGTGACGGGGAGTCGTGACCGAACTCATCGCTGCCGTACTGTGGAAGAGACAAAGCATATATTAGTTTTATGTGCCAGATCAGTTATTTTATGAGCGCAGAAATGTATGATTAAGCTGAAACAACAACCAAGTAATCAGAGATCCGAGTTTCCTCCCTGCCTCGGAAAGCACGTTAAGCCGTTGGTCCAGGCTGTCATTTGTAGATCTTTGACAGTCATTACAGGTAGTCAGTGGCCCGTAAGTTCGACAACCAGTCTTACTAAGAAGTATCGTATTACCCAGTACTAACTGGGTTGTGGAGGTCAGATCGAGAGAGTCGCTCCATGTAAAGTACTGGTATTCAGCTTCATCCGGTTAGACTGGAAGCCGGCCCCAACATTTTTGGGAAAAAGCTAGGTAGATGATGAACAAGCAAGTAATCATTTTCAGGTCCCTGACGAGACATTAAGCTTAGGAGGACGATGGTGATGATGAGGATCAACCCCTAATTCAGGGTCAAGGTAACTTGTCGGTAATTCCACAACGAGAAAAAAAATTACGCTGCAAAGCGGACGTTTTGTTTCCTCTTATATTATGGTCTTTGCTTGCAGTCACTATAATGGATGTAACAAGACCCTTAACGAAGCCGAAAGGCACTTGTTATACCAATCATTGGGTTATTTTTTTTGTTCAGGACCATACCTGGGAACCTTCTAGTTACGGAGATATTGGGGGTCAAAGTTCCAACTTTTTCACAAACACACACTTTTTTATTTTAATAAGTACATGTTTTATTGTAAGATTTTTAGTTTAAACACCTCCACAACCCCGTACTATTCAATCCATCCATCGCCACAATGTTTTGAGTGCGTTACATTGAATCCTACCGTAAAACGTGATTTTTCACCCCAAAAAAAAAAGTCATTTCCCAGCAATATTTTTTGCGTAAAGTTACTTAGTTTGATGTACAGAATGCTTGGTTGACAGCTTCGTGAAGTGTCCGTTTACACCCTGGAAGCCAGGTTATCATCTCTAATTCGACAAGTTTATCAATGAATACCATTTTGAAAGTATTTCCTTATGAAACATGGAACAATCAGATTGTCACTCGCAATTCAACCTGTAACGTTTAAAAATGTATGTGATGCAGTGTAAATATTTATTTATTTCTTGATTCGACAGCTTGATAGGTAGACATCGATCAGAATTTCAAACTATATCTACTGCAACATTTATGAGTACTGTGTCTCTTGACATATGGAGTCTGCCATTCAAGAATCAGACAGTTTTATTAACACTTCTAAAAACACTGTATAACGAATAGATCATGATCTTACAAAGCGTTCGACGCGCGTAGCTCCCGGTCATGTCCTCAGGAGATGCTACTTGCGCGCACCTAACTTATTCCTTTCGCGTGAATGCAGTCGTCCCACAAGTTGCGTCGTGCGTGGTGCCACGTTGCACGCTCCAAGGCATATACTTTTGTTACTTTTCTCCGTCATCCCTGTTGCAAGACGCAAGCTGATTGAGCATTAAGCGCAGGCCATACCGGCAGCTAGCGAGCGAGCCGGGCAAGGCATCGCTTTTTTCATACTTTGGTTCGCACCGTGAACTACCGAAAGAGCCGAAACGAAGTATGAAAAGAGGCTCGCCCGGCTCGCTCGCTAGCTGATACAGTTGAACAGTACACCGTATTACTTATACTGATATGCTAGTTAACAAATTGAAGAAGTACTTTAAACTCTGCATCCTTGATTACCAAAAACTCCACACGGACATAGCGTGTTACAGGTTGTCACACACAGGACCTCGTTCACAACAACATGTACTTCATTTCCCTTTTCAAAAAAGCTGAAGTTCTATTGCAAAATACCTGCACTGCATATTAGGAGCAGCCCCCGAGGCCAACAGTATTGTTCCCTTTACATTCAGTTTAGCACAACGTTATACTTTTGACTTAGTCACCGACCGTGGCTCGAAATAATTCACTGATTATTATACTGAGCTACTGACTAATACGAATTATTAGAACTGTTCTATATTCGGAATTACATGTTAGTTATTAGGGAAATATTTAAGGTATTCATTCTGCACTTCGGTTTCTCAATTAAACTTATAAACATGACATCACGCCTGTAATCCCCGAAGGGATAGGCAGAGGTGTGCCTAATAGTACACCCACATTTCGCCAGTTATGTTTAAGTCCGTGAAAAGGGAGCGAGCCTATTGCCATCAACCGGGCACGAACCCAGACTCCGTGGTTGCTACTGACAAATTCCTGATGGTAAAACCCAATAACACCTTGCCCGACCCGGGAATCGAACCTAGGACCTTATGCTCAACAGTCGCGCTTGCGACCAATGAGGCAGTTCAATAAACCTCATAGTGTGAAAATGTGCTGAAAATTGGCTGACCATCCTTTAGTTTTTGTAAGCCTGATGAAATTAATGCCTTGTCTACTCAAAGTATCTGCAGACAAATCACATGTAAGCTATTGAGATTGGTTCAATTCACAAATTATGGATTTAATTTTACTACATAACATCACGCCTGATTTCCCCGAAGAGTAAGGCAGGACTATTACCTATACTACACCCATATTTCGTACAGTTGTGTCACTAAAAACCAATTTGATATGGTAACTTCCTGTTCAAAACTACGAGAGATCACATTGGATGTAGCGAAGTGGCTCTAACAGGCATCGCTTGTAGAAAAATACTTGCTAAATTGACAACACAACTCCCAGCCTCGGAGTGACCGACACAAGTGAGGAACACTGTGTCAATACCACCACATAGCTGTCCACCAGCTGACAAGACACCGGTCTATCTAACAGCAGATACACACCATATCAGTCTACACAACAGTGAGTCGAAGTGTGCGCCATATCTGTGCGTTGAGCGTTGCGACAGATTAGAAAGCTTTGTGATTGCGATTATTGTTTGTTTAGTTGTACGTTTTTTTTTGGGACAAGCCCGCCTCACAATAGGGATGTTTCCTGAAAAAATCTAATTAGTCCGTCAGATAGATTTCCAAAAAATATTGGACACGTATTTTTTCTTTTTTCACGAAAACTAAAAATGAAGACGATACAGTGCGTCGAAAACTCATGTAACGTCATACTTGTAAGTAAATTGTACTGACTTTTTACCGAAAAGTGACGTCACAGGCGACTCATGATCTTTGATGCGTTTTATCTTCATCAATTTATATTGATTTGATAAAACAAAAAATACGTATCCAATATTTTTCGATAATCTAACTGACGGACTAATTAGAATCATATTTTTTTTACACAGGAAACATCCCTATTCCCAATCCACTGTATCTTCTGAAAGGCACAATCAACAGTGGCGACCACCAGAAAAGCGCCGAGAGAATGAAGCTCGACGAAGTCCCAGAGAAACAATTTAACTGTCTTGGATCCTGCAACGAAATTAATCAGAAGGAGGACTAGGAATACCATAATAATTTCCTCTTCCCTCCATATCGGGAGAAGACAGAACGAAACAAGGTCAATAGGCACCAAGGGACGTTTACAACTGGGATCAGCCCAGTTGCCTAGGATCAGTAGTTAGTCGTACGTCTGTGGTTGATGGGAACTGTGGGAACTGGACAAGGACATTCTGGTTGTAGGTTTTAATCAAATCTACATTGAGTGGCTAAAAAACATCCCGCCGTCTTAGCATACCCTCACACGGCAAGATGAACAGAGCGTGGTGAACGCAACTTCTTATATGACACGTCATTCTGAAAGCCTAGGAACTACACTACAAGTACTACAACAACACTGATTGTATTAATGCACGGTAAATGATTGATTACAATCCTAAGAGTATTATTTATAACATCACAACATATTACTTATTTATAACATAATAATCAGCAAATGAGGGAGACCTTTGCCCAGAGCGGAACATTCAATGCTTCTCAAAAAAAAAAAACACCTTCCCACCACAGCTGGGACACTATACAGGCGTGTAGTGTGCGCCATTATCCATCACGCGGACAATGCTGGGTAGTGGATGTTATTGTGTCTCCGAATTTCTGGTTAAAATTATTGGTTCCTCTTTCACGCAAAAACGGTTGAACGGATTTGGGTGAAATTTGGCACACAGATACTTTATAACCTGGATCAACATATTGGATACTTTTTATTCCGGTAGTACGATCTCGTGGGATAATTACCAAACTCCACGCGGGCGAAGCCGCGAGCATAAGCTAGCCTCACAGTAATCGCAATCACACACGACAAACTTTCGACATGATCTCGCAATGTAACAAATATGGTCCAGCGCACACTTGCGACCATTGTCCACGTGACTGTTATGGTGCACGCGGACTCTTATGGAGATTAGGTAGATAGGCAACAATGGGGTGAAACCAGGTGGTTTGCTTATAGTCAATGTGAACGTAAGTTTTGCATTTATTGTAGCGGTTAAGGGAGTATGAATTTCTGTTTGTTTGATTTTGAAGTAAGAAGTATCTGCAGTCGTATTTCTCAATATACCCCTGATTCTGGTAAACATGATCGTTTTTAACCGACTTCCAAAAGGAGGAGGTTATCAATTGAATGAATGTATTTTTTTTTTGTTTGTATGTTCAGCGATATCTTCGCCAATTGTGAACCGATTTCAAATCAAAAATAAAATCATTTATTTCACTGCAAACATGGGTGATTTGATTTGATTTCGATCATTCTTTTTTTTTTGGATTAATTTTATTCCGTGGTGTTCCCGTTTAAATTTGGTGAAGATCTGATGCTGATCTTCGGAAATTTACAATGATTTTGCTGCAGATGTTCAGCACGTTTCATATTTGGATTATTAACTCTTCCAAAATCCCAAGAGACCTGTATCTTCTACCTAAACACTATGGCTGGCTTTAGGACTAACCAGCCACTATATGCTCCAGAGAGAATGTGCATTTTTAGCAAAAAAATTTAGGTTTCGACACAACGATTTACGTATTAGGCATCCTTTAGAATAAGAGCATCCTAGCTTTCTGTCTCTCAAGTACCGTTTCCCAAGACAATGGTCCTGAGACCCGTTGTTAACTGTTCTCTAGCAATTAATAATGCATCGATTTAATAAGAACGTTGGACCGACGCCCGCTCATTAGGACCTAAGACTGTATACTTTCACATTCCCTCGTAGGGTGGAGCTTGGGACGCTTCTTTACGGACATATGAGCTTCGACGCATTGCAAAATATTCAGATTAGTAACAAATCTGAACCGTGCTTTGGAGAAAATGATGATGACGGCGGTAAGATTAAGACCAGTCTTACGAGGTAGGAATTCATGTCTTTCTACTTGGATTAAGAGATGATTCAGGGGGTTCTCGGACGGACCAGGGCCACGCAAGGTTATTTGGGACACGTCCACACTATTCCCAAACCACTGTAACTTCTGGAACCCAGAATCAATAGTGGCGACCACCAGAAAAGCGCCGAGACAATGCAGCTCGACGAAGTCCCAGAGACAGAATTTAACTGTCTTGGATCCAACAACGAAATTCATCAGAAAAGTATAGCGGAGGAGTACATCAACCATAATTTCCACACAAGGTTAGACGGAAGGTGCTCACTGCTTGGAGGTAGACAGTGAGTGGGTGGATAAGAGTATCCTACAGCAAAGTATGTTTCACCTCCTATCCCTCTGTTCCTCCGCGCTGCTTCAGACCACGCCGTGGAAGTGGCAAAGCTTTGAGCCAACGAAATTTGAAACAGCGTCGAGAAAGCGATACCAATAACGAGAAGTCTCTTTCTAACAATTGATGTGACAAATACGCCTAGTTGACACGTATGTACATCTTGCCCCACAAAACTGCACCCTATCGATACACTCAACAAGTCACAATGCACTCGCCAGCCGCCCAGTCAATCCTTTACATCCGCATTACTAAGATATCTTGTAAAAATAAACTTATTAATTAACAGTTCAGACGATGAGTCAATGCTAAATCATTGTTCCCACATCGTCGCTAGCTTCCTGCTGTACGTGCTGGTTCGGTGTGGGATAAGTTAAAAGCGATTAGCGGTGGTAAAGAGAGAATAACGCTATAAAGTTATTTAGATTTTTTTTCTGTAGTTTAAGTACAGAAAAAATGAATCGCTGCTATGAAATTAATAATTAAATATGAACATTTACGTGTAATACACGTTAATGTTTAGATTAAGAATAGCAGCGATTTATTAAATCTTCGTGTGCACTGTGCAGACTATGTTTAAACTTATCAGTCAAACAGTCCATTGTCTGCACAAACAGTTAAGAATTGCGAGAAGTGCTTACGTTTAATTCAGTACTTGAAACTGTCCTTAGAAGTATTTTTGCCCCTGTACACTATTCGTTAACACGACAGCAGACTTGATAGCAATTTGCTTTGGTTACTTGCATAAATTGAAACATAATCTGTGCCAAAATTCATATGAATAATCCTTGAATAAAGAGACAACCCTACCCTACCTTTACCTAGTAAGAGACAATACCTAACGAAAAAAAATATTTATAAAGGAATTATTTATTTTATAAAATCGCTCCCGGATACAAAAACGCTTTTGCTCATAACTTACATCCCAATATCACTACGTATAACGTAATTCATATGAAATCATTTTTCATTACAAGCCGGGAACGGATTTAGAGTCGACTTTATACTCTTAGAGATGTTTTAATGAGTCATCATTGGATTCGGATAATTTGTTCAGAATGTCTGGCTAAGTGCATTGATGTAGGTAGAAATTAATACAATATTGTACAAATCAAAGCTGTATTCAATTAATATTTCAGTCAAGAACTTAAGAACTTGAAAAGTTGTTTGGAAATCGATTGTCTTGGTTTCATCATTTTCCTGATTCCAAATTTCCACATGCACGGGCATGTGATGGTGGAGGAATGAGGATTTTGATGGATGATTTTGTCTCATACAAAACTTGTTTGTATTGACGCCAGCTATCGATTAATGGTTGGGTTTTATTGGTTTGGTTGGGTTGGGTTCTATTTTTATAATAAAATAAAATGGCGGAAGTTAGGCCGGCCACACTTCATACAAAAATCTGTTGCCAAAGTGTTGCCATATAACGTGGCAACGCCGCCAGTCTCTTGGGCACATTACCAGCTGACAGCGTTGACGAAGAGTTTTTCGATGCCCTTTTATAGTTTGTTTAATAGTTTTTAATTAATAATGTATTTAGTTAGTTTACTCTACTTAATAAATAAATGAAGGGTACATATTATTGAAAAGTATTCTTTTTCTTAGGAGCAATTTTTTTTTGCCCTTGCCGCTATTTTCGTGGATTTCCGGCAATTTTTATAGCTACAGTAAACGCGGCAACTTCAACGTATATGTTTAAATAAAATCAATGTTTTACCTTCCAAGTTCAATTTTGCAACGTACAGCAGATGTCAATTTTTTATCACAATTTTAAGTAACGTTTTGCTCCATCTTTTTTGTACTTTGACTTTCTAAAATCATTCACCGCCCTAAGAAGGGGCGTACACAATGTATTGCCGATTCAAGATGGCTGCCTGGTATCACATTACAGAAATCCATTAAGCAATGTCAAAACTGGCGTCTGAAGGATATAGAATTACTGAATGGTGTTCAACAAAAAAAATCTTGATTGTAGGCTTACATTTAAGGATGACAGAAGTTATCTTAGAATGTTTGTATCTTAATCTGCCTCGTTATCAAGAAGAAAACATTGTTTAGGTAGTGATAGTCAGTCTTTGCCTCGTTCGTCTAGTCAGGGGGTAGTGTTGGATTCGGTTTCCAGGTCAAGTAATGTGTTATTGGGTGTTTCCATCAGGCGCTCCTCATTCTATGGTAGGTACATCTCAATCTTACTCTTTGGAGAAACAGACGTATTGTTGCGTTATGTTGTGTACTTGTGTAGTCTGTCTTAAACACACTAAAATTCATCTACAGAACACAAACAGCATCACGCCTGTAAACCCCGAAGGTTTAGGCAGACGTGTACCTACTAGTACACCCACATTTCGCCAGTTATGTTTAAGTCCCATTTCATGGCAATAGCCTATTGACATCAACCGGGCACAAATCCTGACTCCGTGACTGCTACTAAAAAATTGCTAATGGAATACCCAATAACACTTTCCGATCTGGGAATCGAATCCCAGGACCTCAGGCTCAGCAGTCGCGCTTGCGACCACTCTACCAACGAGGCAGTCATCTAGTTCAAATAAAAGTTAATCCCAGAGACGGTCTGCTATTATATTCTAAAACGTCATCCAGCTTTTAGATCTTCAATAACCAACACGCAATATCCAAGTTTGGGGAATCCTCTTTCTTTCTTCGTATATGAGAAGCATTTTCTCTACATTATGACTAGTGTAGGCGTGAATTACACAGAAACGGCATAAGGTGACGGTGCGGTGCAGGCGCAGCGCAGGCGTGGAATTAATAAGGAAACGAAAGAACGGCGTGCCAGCGCCGCGCCGCTGGAGTGTAATTCACGACACGTCGCCTATGTACATTTTGTATGAAAACGTTTTGAAGCGGCATCATGCCTGCGCCGCGCCTTCACCTTACGCCGTTTCTGTGTAATTCGCGCCGTAGACAGCTAACAAGTGACGGATTGACAGAGGAGAATGGAAGAAAAAGAAGTGTTCCGCCGACCCCAAGTAACATGGCACAAAGGTAGGAAGATGATGTAGACCATGTAGACTACGAACAAGCTAGTTTTGAATCTCCGTCCCACGTCACACTTCTCGGTACATCTTCAGCCGCTCAAATCTTCTCGTCCACAACATAATTCAATGTATTAACATCACTGTTTGTATGTTTGTGACCAGTATAATTGACTGCCGCTAATTTTAGCCGGCGTGGGACGAAGCACGATTATCTCATAGTACTAGAGATAGTACGCCTTGCGCGGGTGCGAGTATGAGCACAGAAATATGTATGTCGTTGGTGGCTGGCCCAGCGTCATCATCATATGCCTAGCCTATTCCCAACATGTTGGGGTCGGCTTCCATGGGTGACCACCCATTACATATCGAGTTTCCTCCGTGCCTCGGAAAGCACGGTAAGCCGTTGGTCCCGGCTTTCGTTTGTAAATCCTTGACAGTCGTTACAAGTCAGACAACCAGTCTTACCAAGGCGTATCGTATTACCTAGTACTAACTGGGTTGTGGAGGTCAAAGGTCGCTTCATGTAAAATACAGGTATTCAGCTGCACCCGGTTAGACTGGAAGTCCACCCCAACATAGTTAGATAGATAGGAAAAGGCTAGGCAGATGATGTTATGGCCGGTATTCCAGTCGAGTCCAGCTGAATATCAGTATTTTATTTGGAGCGAATCATCATCTGCCTAGCCTTTTCCCAACTATGTTGACTGAGTAGCAAAAGTCACATTGGCAGTTCATCATCATCACTCCAACCGAAAGACGTCCACTGCTGTACATAGGCCTCCCTCAAATGTCGCCACATTGACCGGTCGCGTGCGTCTCGCATCCAGCAGATGGCAGTTATCGCATCCATTGGCATTTGGTCGATATAAAATACTGGTCTTCAGCAGCATTCGGTTAGCATGGAAGCTGACGCCAACAAAGTGAGGAATAAGGAAGACTAGGCAGATGATGACTCGACTGCAGTCATTTTGACCTTGAGCTGGCCTAGAGTAATACTGAGTTTCAATGGAATAAGAGGCCATCTTATACTGGTTTTGTTACCCGGCCGACAGTATGATGATGGATACTAAAATATGTCACAACACGGTGAGTAATTGTCGCTGAAATTATTGTCTTTCAGTAATGCTCTGACTGCCAAGAAGCAAGAAGTGGTAGTGCAGTGGAATTATTGCCAGAAGTGGGGATTGTTTGCAAAGTATTGGCGAAATAAACTGTTTTATCTTTCAAATGTTTTGGCGGCACCAGGTACGAGACATCGTGATGCCAAAGTAAGATCTAAGTCGGCTTTCCAGTCCTTGACATCAAGGGCCACGACTTCTTAATGCAGTATTATTTTAATCTTACTTCAGTTTGCGAAAGAGATGCAGTTATACGTTCTGTGTAGCTCATCTCTTTCCTACACACTACACGTAAGAGAAACTGGTACAGATTCTGACTTGGGACGACAAGGACTTAGGGGAACAGGTTTTCAATACTGGTAAAGGGTACCGGTTTAAAGTTTTCGGTAGGCTGGGTAATCTGATGTGGACGAGGCAGACCATCTCTTCTTGTCAACGTTGCACACGTAATACTAAATTGTTGGACCACCAGAATAAAGAGTTTTCACCAAAAATCTCGTCATGATGACAAGCTTTTCCTTTGATAACCAATTTTAAAGAAAATATGCTTCTTGTTGATTAATGAGTCTACGCTACAAATAGTTTAGAAATAAAACCTATGTTAAAAGTTCCAGATGGACCACTTACCCCACTCTCCTGACTAGTAGTCGCTGGCGGCTGCAAGCCATGCTCTTCATTATATCTTCTCCTCGCCCTATGCCTCAACAACGCAGAGGCGTCAGGCTGCCCAAATTGGAACACATGCTCATCTTTCCCACTTAAAAACACTTTCTGAGCATTTAACTCATAGTCTTTCCCGTTAAAGTCTGTGCTAACATACTCCGACCGCACACCGTCGAGGATCTCCGAAGATAACCGAAGACTGTCCGAAGTTTGCCGAAGATTGACGTCGGAGTCACTTCGGTAGTTCTCGCATATTTGGTTGAAGGTATTGAAGTATTCTGTTGCTAAGTCTGTTCTAGGTTCGTAGATAATTTCTGCTATCGGGGGAGGCTCCGCAGGGAGACTAAATGTGGAGTCCATGTTAGAAACGTCATGCCGAAGCGCCATTTTCGTCATGAAGTCATTTGAATTTGAATTTCTTGCATTTGTTTGGACGCATCACTTTGTTTTGTTTCTTTCACTGCTCTGTTTGGTTGTCACTTGTTTTTGTTTAGTTTTTCACTTTGGTTTATTTAATTTTGGGTCGATAAGTTTATATTTATAAGCGTGTTTTTGCTGCCAACGTTTTGTGTAACTATGGAATAAAATTAAAGTTAGATTTTTTGTTGAACTCTATTGAGTTCTTGTCTAGTCGTGCGTATCAAGGAACTTATCATATTTCTTGGTTTACCTATCAGACATTCATTCTCTATTACATCCAATCATCTTAAACAATCAAAATCTTTACACTTCAAAGCCGACACAAGAATCAATTTCAAAATCACTTCCTTTCTAAACCGCCAAAAAAAATACATAAAAAAATCAATTTACAACATGACTAACTTTTCGCTAATTTGCAACACTGTGCACGACCACCCTAAAGAAGATCTAACCGCAAAGCCGCCATAAACAAAGAAGACAACATACACACAAAAAAAATTGCAAAATTACACACGGTCTATGGTTCCCACAGAATTGTAGCACCTTGCTTTAAATCCCTTGGCAAAAACCGAAAGACCAAAGAATCGGCGAAATTTTATTTGATTGAAAGGTCCAGGTAAGTTTTGTTGATATGTATATTGTAAAAGGGTTTAGCAATTGTCATGTTTTAGCAAGTGCATTGAATATTAAGAAGTGTCGGGCTATCGAAGCGGCAAGGTGTGCTCATTGTATCAATTGTTGTTAGTTGTCGATTGTCAATGCATCCTACTGATATTATAAATGCGAAAGTTTGTGAGGATGGATGGATGGATGTTTGTTACTTTTTCACGCAAAAACTACTGACCGGATTTGGATGAAATTTAGGACACAGATAGTTTATAACCTGGATTAGCTCATAGGATACTTCTTATCCCGGAAGTGGGACCTTACCGAACTTCACGCGGGCGAAGCTGCGGGCATAAGCTAATCAATCATATATTGGATGGCGAAGCGTGCTGATTTTAGCGCGGTTTTGTAGAAACAGGACTACAAGAGGAGGATATTTTATTTAAAAAACTTGAGTAAGGAACGGGCAGTATGTTTGGCTGCCTCTTTAGTCTAGTGGTCGCAAGCCCGACTTCTGAGCATGAGGTCTTGGGCTCGATTCTTAGGTGGGGCAGGGTTACTGGATTTTTGAACTAGGAAAGTGTTAGTAGCAACGCGGAGCCTGGATTTGTGTCTGGTTGATGGCATGGTTCGCTCCCTATATTACATGGAACTTAAGCATAACTGGCGAAATGTGGGTGTGGTATAATAATAATTTTGCGAATTATTATAAAACTAGCTATTGCCCGCGGCTTCGCTCGCGTTCATTTAGAATTTGACAATCAATTCGGGTTGTACTCTGCTTGTAATAACATAATTCAATCATGATTCTAAAGACGCGTGGCGCCATTTATAATCATAAGAATGTTATTGTTGTTTTCCTCAGGAACAGTACTTTTTTCGAGATGACAGGTCCGTTTCTGTGCACCTGACAACGTATATGCAAAGTTTCAGGATGATCGGTTCAGTGGTTTAGGCGTGAGAAGGTAACAAACCTACTAACTTACTTTTGCATTTGTAATATTATTTAGGATTGGATTGCTAGGTCATCTAGAGGATGTTTAAACTGTTTAAAACCGATTTGACGATAAAATTATATCAAATAATATCTTAATTAATGACAATGACATTTTGACATTGGATTCTATTCCCAGGTGTCGTGAGTGTCATTGATAACAAGATAATAATTAATATTTTGCTAAATATTTAAGCTATTTCCGCGAGCAAATTGACTGTTAGAGTAGTTGAGAATACTATGAAACGTAGAAATAATAAGAACTTAAGGTGGAAGCGCCAGGGTATAAATAATAAATATAAATAATAATAAAAAATAAAAAAAATAAATCTAAGAAAATTTGAATTTCGCGGGCTACCCTGGCGCTTCCACCTTAAGAGGAGTTCACATTGTGTAGGATAATTGGACCTTGTATACAGGGTATAAACACACCCTTCACGAAACCATCAACCAAGCATTATAGACATCAAACTAAGTAACTTTACGCAAAAGTTATTGTTGGCTAACGACTGTTTTTTTGGGGTGAAAAATCACGTTTTATCATCATCATCATCATTTCAGCCAAAAGACGTCCACTGCTGGACATAGGCCTCCCGTGTCGATCAGGGATCCGCTGGATGCGAGTCGCACGGGACCGGTCAATGTGGCGACGTTTTATTGTGCTGATGGATGGATTGCATAGTACGGGGGTCGTGGAGGTGTTTAAAGTAAATCTTACATTAAAAACATGTATTAAAAAAAAATACTTGGGAAAAAGTTGGAACTTTGACCCCCAATATCTCCATAACCAGAAAGTTCCCAGGTATGGTCAAGAACAAAAAAAATCGGTTGTCTGTAAAGTCGCTTTACTGACGATAGTTGAACGTGACAACGTCATAAGAAAATACTGATGGAATGGTTGCTGCATCTTTCAAAAAATGAATGTGCGTTGAGCAATTGTTTTATGCGAGGTAACGCCTCATTTTTTCGTGCGTGCAGCCGGCTCCATAGAATTATAAGACGTTGTCACGTCAAAAACTATCGCAATGACGAGAATAAGTGCCTTTCGGCTTCGTTAAGGGTCTTGTTACAACCTTTATTGAGAAGGTATTTTTTGAGTAATCATTTTCACCTCAAATGCCACCAAACTCCAGCTGCATATTTTATCCAAATCCATTCAAAAAAGTTAATTCTCAGGTCAGAAACCCAAAAAGTGACACGCATTCATCTTTCTTGCTCCCAATTCCAGAGAGCACTCTCCACGGTATTGCTGGCCATATGATACTGTTTTTGTTCACAATAACACAGCTGATTTCATACAAACTAAGGCTTCACATATCTACATACACAAACTCACGCATTTTCCCCATAAGGGGTGGGTAGGCACTACAGAAAGCCACCTGCTACGATGCTTACGTACTCACCTATCTTTAGACATAGTGTATGATCACCAGATGACTGATTTTTGTAAATTAAGAAATGCACTATTTGTCTTTTTATGACAAAATTCACTATAGTTACTTTAATTTCACTTCAGTGGCCACAGTTGTTGATGTTTTAGTAGCGACTTACGTGGAAGTGGGTATGAATATTGTCATTCAAATTGTCATCAAACCATACAAGAATTTAGCTACCCACACGTTTTCTTAACGAACTATGCTCCTAATACTGATTAAATCAAGAGTTTCATTGCAGCAAACAATGGGTGCAAAAGTACTCTTAAGGAATTCGTAAGGCCCCAATTCTCCCCGTCATTACGATCATTTTCTTGTTCTAGAAATCTAGACCATACCCGGGAACCAGTAGGTTCCCAGGTATGGTCATGTAAGGTGGTTGGAAAGTTGGGACTTTGACCCCCAATATCGGGGTCAAAATCCCAACTTTTTTATTTAATACAAGTTTTTAATGTTACCTATGACTACTTTCTTCAAATAGCTCCACGACCTCCGTAATATACAACGCACCCATCAGCACAATGTTTTCAGTGTGCGTTACATTGAGTCCTACCGTAAAACATGATTTTTCACCCCCATAAAAAAGACGTTTTCCTGCAATAATTTTTGCGTAGAGTTACTTAGTTTGATGAACAGAATGCTTGGTTGACGGCTTCGTGAACCCGATTACACCTTGTATACTCTCAGAATGTTAACATATCTAATTCATTTCGGGATGATTTTTCAAAGGTCAGTCAACTTCTGGGTTTGACAGCTGTCACTGACCGGACTGGACTAGGACTGTAGCTAAAGTGCCTGAAAATGCTTTAAGTTTTGAAGCTTTTTCAAGTCTTTTTTTTACAGATACTTCTTTATACACACGCCCTAGCAATCACTTTGACTTGTTTATAGATACGGGTGTATGTGCTTTTCAGTCATCAGTCTTATAAAACTTTCACACCTCATAGGTATCGAAATATTTGAAGCAAGCCATCCTCCAATAATCCCATATTCGCGGCAACGTGACACTTTTGCACACAAAAACAAAAGGATGTACACAGTGTATAACTACAGTAGTAGTACGTGAGAATCAGCTGATCGGGTGTCAGGTTGCCTGCGTTGGTGGCGACCACCCGGATTGCACGCGAAGGGTTACGTGTGTAGCGAGCGACGGGTTAGGTCTTAGGAGGCGAGATTCTTGTGCATGTGTTAGGGTGTTCGTGGCAGGGTTACGCTCGACGATTTGTCCGTACATAACGAGCATAAAGTACTGGAGCGCGTTCGTCACGCTCGATGCGAAAGGATGCGTACGGTGTCCCATACTTTGGGCTTTCATTCGTACGGACAAACCGTCGAACGCCGTCGATCAATGAGGCGTGATCGTGAACAACTGAATGGATGCCTAATCATTGCATTGTTTGAATTTGAACCCTTAGCACTGAGCCGAGCGAGGAAAATCAATCTGAATAAATGCGCTATTTATTTAATAAATCGCGTTAAGTTAATAAAAACGTGCATTAAAACCTGTAAGATATTTATAGCTTACTAAAGCTATATCACGTTATTACCCCCTTTGGTACTGCCCTCATCAAAATGAGCAAAAAAATACGTCCAATTGTAAAACAATATTTCTTCATCAGTTTTCCTCATTCATTCGCCTTTAACCCCGTTACGTCTATCACCCCGAGCGTAACTATTGCGTCACCACAACCCCTTCAAGATGACGTGGGTAGTAGAGTATATTTTTTACTAGCTTTTGCCCGCGGCTTCGCTCGCGTTAGTTTAAAATTTGACAAACAATTCGGGTTGTACTCTGCTTGTAATAATATAATTCAATCATGATTCGAAAGACACGTGGCGCCATCTATTGTCACAAGAAAGTTATTGTTGTTTTCCTCTGGGTAAAGTGAGTTTTTTTTTCGGTATGAAAGGTACCCTATGTCCGTTCCTGTACACCTGACAACTTATATGTAAAATTTCAAGATGATCGATTCAGTGGTTTAGGTGTGAGTAGGTAACAAACAAACAAACAAACAAACTTACTTTCGCATTTATAATATTAGTAAGGAGTAAGGATAATATTCGTAAGGATAAATGAAAGAATGAATGTGAGAGAATGATAGTAGCTATGCCTAGCTTAATCCCAACATGTTGGGGTTGGCTTCCAGTCTACCCGCATGTAGCTGAATACCAGTATGTTATATGGAACGACTGCCTATCTAAACTCCACGACCAATTTACTGGGTAATACGACACGATATTGTCAGTCAGACTTTTGAGCCTCTCCCCATCCCGTAACGATTGTCAAAGATCTACATAAATGACAGTCGGGACCATCTGCTAAACGTGCTTTGCGAGGCACCGGGCGGTCTCTGATATCTTAGGCGTGAATTATACAGAAACGGCGTAAGGTGAAGGCGCGGCGCAGGCATGATGCCGCTTCAATAAACGTTTTCATACAAAATGTACGAAGGCGACGTTTCGTGAATTACAATCAAGCGGCGCGCGGCGCGGCTCAGGGCACACCGTTCTTTCGTTTCGTTATCCGTTCCACGCCTACGCTGCGCCTGCGCCTCGCCTTCACCTTACGCCGATTAATGCCACCCATCCAAGGGCCGACCTCGACAACTAAAACTTAGCGTTCGATCGATCCCTTTACATTCCTAAACCAAGTGCAGCAATACAGCTATTACAATTTCAAAAAATGCAATAAAAACGTATGGACTCGGGCACCGGGGACACCGAACCCGCGTCCTTGACCCCACACATCTGCCGACCCACCACCTGTCATACGGCGCGATCTGCTGTGCCACTCGCATACCAGGCTTGTGGGAGTATGTTTACTATTAATACTATGATATGGTTATGAAGAGTGGCGAACATTTGGTGGCTAAATAAACTTTGGAAGCAGCTGGCAAAAGAAACAAGAAAACGATTTTTTTAAATCTATTTTGTTTAATAACTCATGACATTTATACGTGTTTTACCATAAATGACTCTATTCATAGTTGGATTAATTTTCAATGAACCGATCAAAGATTGAAATCGATGGATGGGACTTTACCGCGCCTAGTTAGCTTTTTTACACCCATTATCTTTGAAATTGTAATGCGGAAGGCTACGAATTATCTATTATTGTTTTCTGTCACAAGTTTAGAACCCTACTTAAAGTTGATTAAATATTAATTCTAAATCCGCCCATCGCATTACTGAAAACAGCCCCACAAAATCGAATAAGTAATGAAAATAAAAAAATACATTTTTGACAACACCCCTTTTTTCCGGTAGCGATGGTAGGATGTGTACAATAACATACATATTATTAATTTCTTAAATCGCAGGGTGGTTTGTGTGACGTGGTGCTTTCTCAAAGGCTTAGTCTGTACTGACGTGTCTAATAAATATTGCGAGGGGGTTGAATTAATAAAAACATTGAAATACTCGTCTCCACTCCGTTTTTCCACGAATACGTCACCGTGGAGTATTTTCCACCCACATTTTACCGTTTTCGTCCCACAGCATAGGGCGATTCGTTTGGTAGTCTTTGGGTACGTAAATTATGGTCCTGTTGCTCGAAACTGGCTTAGTAAGAGTTACCTGCCGTATGCTGCAGTGTACTTTTGAATTAGAAAGAAATCTCAAGGATGCAGGTCATGCAGATGTCACATACAGATAACTGAATACTAGAATTTCCAACTCTTTTGTCTACCAATCCACTACTGACTACATTATTTCCTGTCCTTATCCCATGGTAATTGGGATCGACGAACACGTCGCATACTTCTATTCACTCTTGCCAGTTGTCATGCTATATTCATTCATCTGCCCTTATCCCAATTCATTTCTGGTCGGCGCAGCATGTCTTCCTCCATACTTCTCTATTACTCGTCATCTCAGCAGTCACCTCCTTTCTAGCCATATCATCCTTCACACAGTTCATCCATCGTTTTTTTGGGCTTCCTCTACTCTTAAAGTCATCTACATTCATACTCAACATTTTCCTCAATTTACAACAGATTCAAAATATCAAGTGGAAAGTCAGGTATTAGAAACAGAAAAAAATAACCACGTTAATATAATTAGCTTACAGTACAGCCACAGCTACAGATAGTTCCCCGTGTTAAATCTGACCCCAATCGTTCAAGAATATATCCTTATTCTTACCTATATTTAAGTTAAAAGCATTAAATGCCCAAATACATACTTAATGTAATAATTACCCACTATTACTGTTCATTGAAAACACACCTGTTGTGTTGGGACAAAAGGAGCGATTTCTTAAAGTCGACTGGTCTGGTCCTTTTTAGTACTAATTGTGGGGGAACGTGAGTTTTGAAAGAAGTTCCTGCTGTCATTTTGAAATTGGGTGTTCAGTTTTGAAAAGGAGATAAACAGATTTTCAACACATTACAGGTGATGTGTTGGCTAGTCATATGACTTCTAAAAAAATACTGTGGAAGAAGAAATGAAAACCAGTTCCAGAAAGTTTAGGGTAGATTCGAGCTTTAACCCAAAGCATGGATCATGGGGAATGGTTTACGATTTATAAGACCTATTTCAGAGCCCAGCCAGTGCAAAACCTGGTGAAAATTCTTTTCAAAAAAATATTTGTCATTGACACGCTAAGAAGACGTCTAGTCAGAGACGTCTTAATTATTTGGATCCTACATGCCATGTTTTGATTCCCAAACCTCGTCCCGAACCTCCAAGCTACTACAATATTTTACTCCACATATTCACCACCAACATCTCAACACCGTTACACGCTCGCTTGCGCACGAACGCGCAGCACCTGCCATTGGGACCGGTCGGCGCGGGCGCACCTAACTTTACGATTATTTTGACCCGCTTACCGAATGTTTTTGGTAGCTTTTCTAAAATCGAATATATGTTGGCCATGCATTGTGCAGGCGTGAAAAAAACTCATGGTCATATCTTTTTTGACCCGCTTTCCGTAGCTCAAAACAGAATCGTTAGGGATCCAGCATGTCCTAGAACAAAAACTTCAATGACATGTGAAATTCTCATTCTCCAACCAGCACTGGACCCACGTCGGGGTTTATAGCCCACTCCCTGTCCCAGCGAGGAAACCTGTGTCCCAGCAATGGGAGCTTTATCAGCTGATTCTAATAATATGCTAAGTAATCAATCGATGCTGGAACTGTATTTCTTGAGAAAACTAATCAAGAAAATTACAGAGTATCTTAATTACTACTACTCATCTTAAGGCACCTTTCAACCTTTGATTAGATACTAATGAAGCATGAACTATCGATATCATTTCAACCTTTAAGGCGTATTCTACTTGCCTACAAGTCGTCTCAATGGATAAGGTAACCCGCGAAATTCAAATTTTCTTAATTTTTTTTTGCAATTTGCAGGTCTATGCCGGGGTTGTACGTTGATTAAAATATGTATCGCGACAGGGTCCGGGAGTCGAGTTGAGTCGGTTGAAAGGGAATAGACTGTCTTGGAATGGACATGTGATGAGGAGGGACGAATCGCATGTGACTAAAAGAGTGATAAAAATAAATGTAGATGGATGGAGAGGGAGAGGAAGACCAAAGAAACGATGGATGGATTGTGTGAGGAATGATATGAAAGATAAAGGAGTAAATGATAGCGTGACGGTTGACAGAGGAGAATGGAAGAAAAAACGTGTTGCGCCGACCACAAGTGACATGGGACAAGAGCAGGAAGATGATGATGACCGGGTCCGGGAGTCAGGTTGTATGTTGATTAGTCAAGGAGTTTCCTATGATATCCTTAAGCAAAAAGCGTAAGATATTGTAAATTTTGAAGGCGGAATAACAGCCTAAGTACTATCCTCGAAAAGCAAACTTCGACACTTATTATCAACTTAGTCTTCTGAATTCAGCAACTGAGTGCATTCAAACAACCGAATACAGAGCTAAGTGGACTAGCTCCTTTACTAACTACGCATTGCAGAATCACTTGACACAATTACTATCAGCATACGTTTTCCCTATCATCGTGGTACTGCGCATAAAATCACGCGTTAAACTGGCATGCGCGAGCGCAGACTGCGCGCCGCCGGGTGACGTCGTGTGTCGCGGATGTACCCGTAATATATGCTGATAGATTCGTGATAGCACCTTCGATTGAACGATGTGTTGTTCAAGCTGGTCTTGGATTTCACACCAATGCTGGAACGGCTTCGTGAAGGGTTTGCTTGCACCCGTCCGCTTGTATCTTGTGGCTAAAGATGAATGTGAAAATAAACTTAAGATTAGCCGGCCAAACTCAAGTGTAGCCGCCAGTGGCGAAGGTTCAAATTACTGTACTGTGCTTCCATTTGAAAAATGGAACAGTCGGTATTCTATTGAAAAAATAATATAATCACATTAAAGATATGTACTCCACCTTACCTCTTACAAAAATTGACCCTTCGCTACTGGTAGCCGCGACCCCATAGCTAAAAATGCAGAACGATCGTAGTAATTTGAAAACACGATGCAACCAACTTTGATATAAGCGCGTTTGATTACAGTTCTAACCTAAATTTACCTATTTTGTCGAGGTGCCCTAGGTTACTACTACTAGGGTACTGCGACCATTTGTAGTCGCTTACAGTCATTCAACCACTCCTGTCGTCACCCCAAACCGTTACCCCTTTCAATTACACAGTTGATCAGGTGGACCTCTACCTGTCGCTACCTACCGTCACATAACATACCGTCAACAAATGAACTAAAACAAATCGGCCAAGTGCGAATTGGACTCGCGTATGAAGGGTTCCGTAATATCGTAGTAGGGGCGCTCCCTTTAATTTATATTTTATTTTTATTATTTGTTGTTATAGTGGAACAGAAGTACACATTCTGTGAAAATTTTAACTGTGTACCTATTACGGAGATACAGCCCGCTGACAGACAGACGGACGGACGTACAGCGGAGGCTTAGGAATAGGGTCCCGTTGGTTACCCTTCGGGTACGGAACCCTGACAATCAGCGTGGGTAAAAATTCACCTTTGTCACCCATTGACCCTGTCTTGACACCCGTCAAGTCATCCTCCATTATGTCAGGTAACTTAATAATCTGAACTTCGTCACACGCTATTGACAATTTCTTACAAAAAAAAACTATCCGAAGATCGCAACAATATCTATAAAGTTTAACCGGATGTGAAAGCTAACGGAAGTAGTTCCCGGCAAGTGTCACGTTACCCGGGACGGGAGTCGAACCTGACACCTCCGAGAGTGCTAAGCGTTGTTGCTGATTGTGTTTGAGCAAATATTGTGTGGGTGGAGACATAGCGTTTTGTGATCCTTCTTTCGACTTGCACTGGTTTGACTTCAGTTTTATGATAGAAAGATAGATTACTGAGAATCTCCATACGTATCAGTCCTGACACTTGTGCTTATTTGTGGATTTGATGAAAAAGTATCGCAACCACGCTAAGCTCTGTCCATTTTTAGTTTTTTATAGTAATGCCTAGTTGATGGCAATTGGCTCGCCTCTTATTATTAAATGGGACTTCAAACTTATCTAGTGACATGTGGGTATCCTATGGTTCACTTTTGCCAAACCCCTCGTGGACACACATGCGTGATGTTATATGCACTATGACAGTCTGATATAATCAGTAAATCAAGTTTCAATATTCTTTTGCATCTTCAGGGGTTGAAAGCAAACCAAATCTTTGGGATAACCTTCATCTGAAAGTTTAAATCATTACGACAGAGCTTTCGGTAGATAACTAAATTTGTTTCCAGGCATTTTGGCTCTTGATTCACTTCCAAAGAAAGACCATCATGTTTTTCATCAGGAATTCCTCTGTAGTACCTTGAAGTCTAGATTCGTACCCGGTTGGCAGCAAAAGGCTCGCCCCCTACTACATGAAAATTAAACATATCATATCACCAGTTCCTGTAACGTGAAGACAGGACAAGCAAAAAATGATCTTCGTCGATC
Organism: Noctua comes; assembly: GCA_963082995.1. Taxonomy (NCBI): domain Eukaryota; kingdom Metazoa; phylum Arthropoda; class Insecta; order Lepidoptera; family Noctuidae; genus Noctua; species Noctua comes. Next base: position 624,205 of record OY720294.1, read on the forward strand.
CTCATGATTTTTCAATAATAATCTCAACCACTTAAAACCAAGAAGCATACTATCAATATTTTTATGATGTCCGCTCGTATGATCGACTTAATACCACGGACATTAGAACGCGCTCTGAATATTTATAACTTCGTTTGTGACTTGTGTTTGGTAGACACTCTGTCGTCTGCTTGGATACAAGGAGGCCCTGTGGGTATATGAGGAAGTGTCATGGGGATTGCAGTTTTAGAACATAACTTAACGACATGATATTTATTTGGGACGGCGCTTGCGACCACAAGGCCATCGAGGCATTAGGGGAGGGAGAAGGCGAAAATAAACCTCAAACCTTTTGCTTTGAGAAGGTTAACTTTTGAAGAAGCACAGAAGATAGAGAATTTGGTCCTAAACTCCTAAGAGACGTTATCTCCAAAAAATGCTATTAGTTCGTTATTTTGAGAGCTTGCAAACTACACTCTTCGTTACAATAACCGCACCCAGCATTAAAGCCTGTCCATCCATCAACGCATACATTTTACCCAGTTAATATTGGTATCTGCTGAAAGTATTTTTAATGGTCTTTAAATTAACAACAGTTACATTTCATAAATAATACAATTCTTCAGAGCAGGAGCCGTTAAATAACTGTTGTTATAAAGCGGCTGATCAAGGTCAAATGTGACTTTGAAGTGAACACACGTGAACAACTCCAGAAAGAAAAACTACCCTGAAAATGGATACCGCTGCAGATGAAGCCGCTCAAGTGATTGCACTACTACAATCAGGGATGCGACATTGTGATGTTGCTCGGCAACTGAATTTAAGCAGATTTTCCGTTCGACGAGTGGATCTGGCAGACAACGCTGCACATCCGAAAGAGACGATCGTTTTTCAAAGAGTGTCAGCATAATGACGGGGCCCCCCTCTAGAGGGCCAAAGCCTGCCGGGGTCGCGCGACTCATAGAATTACCGTGACCCTGGAACATAAAGGGCTACTGAAGGACACCGTGGATTTTAGTCAGTACAAGTCTGACAGTCCCTCCTGCTCTGCCCTGGATGGGAGGACTCATTTGATGATTTTACCACGTTAAAAAAAAGACGATCGTTTTATAGCTTACTGACTGTTGCTTATATAGAAAAGCACGTTATGTTATTCCGTTGTGTTACCAATACATGTCATAATAGCTTTAGTTACACTCAAACTCAAAGCATTTATTCCAATTAGACTATTACAGAACACTATTGAATGTCAGAAAACAAAGCTACAGTCACAAGGCATAAAAACTTGTAGTTGCCCATTCCAATACGTAGATGTCTATGGAGAAGAATGAACAAGAAACTCCATGGACGCTCTTTTAAATCACAATATTGTTACAAAATCTTGGTTACCTCATTCATGTTGAGATTATACATACATGTGAGTACGATGTATAAAGACGTGCAAGTTAAGAGCGCAGAGACATAACGAACGCCCGATAGTCCGAGACCTTTAAAATATTGAATTATCGATTTTCACTTCCACATCTGACAGTTTCATCTTTTGCTATTCTATTTTTTAGCCGCAATAATGCAGAAAAAAATAAAGAATAATATTTTATATGGGGAACCCGCAATGATAAAGTGGTTAGACTGAAAACTGACGCAACATAGGAAAAGTTTGTCTTCCAATTCAAAAATTTGCAAAGTCACCATTAGTTGCTAGACAGACCGACTGTCCACTACTTCATATACTACTGAAGTAGCTACCAATACTCGTGCTCGCATTCCAATTATAGTAATAACATAATAGCTGCCTCTCTGACTTCACCTCCGACCTCATTCCTCCGCAACCCATACTTATGGCATTAAGAATGCATGCGAAGCGACACCAGCCTCTAATTACGATATAATGGTATAAAGATATCGATTTTATTCGCGAGCTAATTTAATATTCAACTGCAAGAATGACGTGGTGCTACTTGAGTGGCACAGCACAACCTGGGGAATCGTCACCAGCTAGTTATTTTCTTGAATTACAATACAAGCCGTGTCTAGTGGGGCTTCCCATGGCAAAAATTATAAACTAAACTACCATAAAAACTTTCAATGATTGAATGTAATAATTTTTACTCAAGGATTACAGGCGAGTCATGAGGGATATGAGGAATGGAGGGTTCATCAGGACTGTAATGATGGTTGAGGGCCTCATTTGCAACGGGACCGACGTAAAAAACATAGGAATTTGCAGTATGTGAGTAGGTTATGTTGAAAAGATTTTGAAATAAAGCATCCAAGACTATGTTCCATACACCGATAATCAAATTTTTGAAGGGGTATTTGTCATCATAATTTTCAACTATACTAAGATGAATTTATGCGTAAAATTCACGTTAGTAGTTGTCAGGGAGCAAACCAACATCAACGAAGTGTGGAGGCCGCGTAATGGCAAGCTTGCCGTGCGCCTCCTCCTGCTAGGTGGACCGACTACTGCGGTGGACGAAGATTTCATGGTTTTCCTTTCATTTAATTTATCATGTTTGCTAGAGAGGTATGATCCTTATGATTGACGCTATCGATTGATGGCATAAAAGTACAGGGTGTTGTTTTTTTAAATTTAGCCGGTTCGATTCCCAAGTGTGGCAAGCGAATTTTCGAAAATCTTTGAATGCAGATTTATTTCTTTTTAAAAATAAAGGAATGCTTTCTTTGAGTAAAATTTTCTATCTCCAGTATTTAGTGTACTTTGCCTCCACGTGGCGTTTGAAAAATTCCACCCTGTATAGTCTTAAGTCGCGGATAACGTTAATAGCGCGAATCTGAATTTTGATGTCAGTTTGATTCATTTGTGTCATAGATGGCGCTGTAGTACTTCTTGTGCTATGTTGCTTTGCTATAATACTTGTTTGTAGTGCCGCTACAATACTTAAATGCAAACCAACGGTCTCTTCCCATTTGAGAAGCGGTTAAGATGTAGATAAACTTGCAAGCCATAATGGCGTTACTTTGATAACATTGTTAAGATTAATTGCACTAAAAATAAAGATGCACTCACTGCAGACGGCAGACCGCCATCTTTGGAATAACTAGAGTAAGGTAAAAAGGCATATGTTATACAAAGTGACATAATTGTTATTGTTCTAAACGTTCGTCATACAGATGGAAGGTCGCGCGTGCATCGTCAGGGTTAAGCGGCGGCGTGCACGGTTTGGATAGTGATGGGTAAACTAAGTTTCTTATGTCTTTCCAAATCTTGATTGTTTCGTTGGTTCAGTGGTCGCAAGCGCCACTGCTGAGTATGAGGTCTTGGGTTCGATTACCAGATCAGTTAGTGTTATTGGAATTTTCTATGAAAAAATTCTCAGGACTGCCTCGTTGATCTAGTGATCGTAAGCACAAAAGGTTGAGCACGAGGTCTTACTGTAGGGTGCACCCCTGCCTAACCCTTCGGGGATTACAGGCGTGATGTTATGCTCTTTAGTGTCTAATGTATTTCGTCAAGAAGTCTATGATTACTGCTGATCATGGATTTCACAAGGAGATGGCCAGGTGTAACTGGTCCTTCCGGGGAACAAAGGACCGCATGGCTTAAGAATAAATCGCTATATCTTTTCCTTTAGTATCAAAAAAACGTCGATCATCATCAAGAGAAAAGATGAAAAACAAAGACTGTAAGGTTCTTTTTTCTTTTCTTAATTTAACAAAAATTTAAGACTAAAAACTCTTTTGCGAATCCTGAAACCTCATTGATTGCTGAAGGCTACCTAGTGATTTTAAGTCTAAGTATGTCGGATTTCTACAGACACTTCTATTCCATCAAAATGTAGGCAAAAAGTGTCCAAAAGAATTCCCACACTCAAAAACTTAATCATTTTAATAACTACTAATCGACATCATTATTTTACTCCATAAAAGATAAGATTTGAATTTCCAAATGTCTGTCTCAGATAAATTAGCCAGACTCGTAGAACAACACAATAACTTTAAACTTTACTATTCAAACTTAGATTGGCTTTTAAACTATTTAAATTGAACTTAGTAAAGTTTTCTTTGAAACAAAGAACTTATAATCAAAACATCTAAGTAACTCAATAATTAATAGAATTGAAAACTTATGTTAAAGTAAACTCCACACATATAAGTAACATAAAATAACTTTACCGACTTTAAAACTCCGTTTGCAATTCATCATTTGAACAGATCCATTCCGAAACACTTTTACACAGCATTCAAAAATTTTCACAGAAGAAAATAAAAAATAGCACCATCCTCTTTGCAAGACTTTCAAAAACCGAACAAAAAAAATCCTCCTTTGTCAATGGTCAATTCCAAAATCGCATCACCCAAACCTTACAGCACTATTAAACGAAAAAAAAAGACACAATAATCACACTTTAACTTCAATTTTCGAATCTTAGATCCGAACGCCACGACGAAAAACTCATGAAGGAAATCGTAGAAGAAAAAATGGCACTATCGCGCTCTTACCGAGGGCAGAACAATCATATGGAAACGTAAACACACGAGACAATGCTAGCACTAATGTCAACACTAGATAACACAGGCACTTTGTTAGATCACATAAACTTTGTACGTGTTTTGACGCAACGCGCCGTACGTACGACCGGCGAGGCGGCGGGACTACTACTGAATCGCCATGGCCGCTTGCCGCTCACTTAGCTGGCGGTGTTGCCGTAGGTGAATGTTGAATTTCCCAGTTTGGGAAAGTATTTTGTAAAGAGGTAACTTTTCGAATAAAGTTATTGGAGTATCTTCATGATTTTTTGGTGTTTCTGGTAGGAGATCAGGTGTGGTAAAGATGGCATAGTAATATGACAAGCTATGTCGAATTCTATGAAAATTGTGCAGAATTTAGAACAAACTTACGATGTAATTGAATTATTAGCGTATGCACTAGCCCGGAACAGACTCTTTATTAAATTCGGCTGTATGTATCCAAACCTTATTCCCTTTAATTTAGGTAATACCCTACCATAAGACTTACAAACCCATGTATCAAACTCAGAAAACACATCCACTTCCAACAAACTTCAAAAATCAAATCACCGTCAGTAAATACAAATCTCCCCACAACGTACCAACGAAAGCTCCCACTAGTCTGGCAACCCGCCACAAAAAGCGACGTTGCCAATTCTCCAGCGGGGCGCGGGGGGCGCGAACGTAACAATAAATGAGGTTAAAGTTTCCGAGCACAACTTTACAACGAGTACTTTTTTCGAATTTCAAACTCGAAAAACGGTTTCGTTCATTAAAAATTTGTTTCTTTTTTTAAATTGTTTGACGTTGTTCTATGTTAGTTTCATAGTTATGGTAAAAGTTTCAAAGTCAAACATAGTTTTCTTTGAATAAGTAAGTAGTATTTCGTAACTTGTAAACGAAAGTTGTTAGAACAACGAGTTTAGTAATATACTTCATAAGTCATATTGCTATGTACTATCTAGGTCTACTGAATATTGGTATCCCATCACTTTCTACGTGTTGTTGGTTATTAACAAAGTCGTTTCATGATCAATGGTAGTTCCTACTCCATGGTCACCTTTATCATTCTCTTGCCTTTATCCCATTTTATTTGTGGTCTTCGCAGCACAATTTTTTCTTCCATACTATATTCCTACTCTATATGAGAAGAGATTCTTATGGAAGATGTTAGAACAAAAGGCTGCATACTCAGCCTTTATATGATTAACAGGCATAATGAGGTTGAAGCTGAATTCAACGAAAGTACAGTAAACTACTGGGGGTCTGAAAAGGCTTTGTTGTTTTCATGTAAACAAATATTTTTTTTCTCTATAACTCTTTCATCTTCTTCTTAACGTGTCGATCGCAATCTAAATTGTGTCAGCCCAGAACTGAGCTACTAGTTTGGCGCTTTTGGTAGCGTCCATCAGTTCCTGTAGTGAACAAACAACAGGACACGCAGGACACGATATAATATTATACTCTTTCCATAATAAACAATCATTAACAACTTTCAGCTGGGATATTGTTGTTTACTGTTGTTTGTTCATTACAGAAACTGATGGACGCTACTGAGGGCGCTACACCAACTGAGTTCTGGTACGACACAATTTAAATTGCCGTCGACACGCTCAGAAGAAGATAACCCTGTTTCATTAATAACTACAACCATTGATGAAAACTTATCTCCAGACACACAAGAAAGCATACCTATAGATTTCCATCCTGCAATCAGTCTGTAAAACAGAAAAACAGTTAAAGCTATCTGCGACCTTCTGCCTTCAGATAACAGTTGCCAACTCCGCTGATAAAAACAATTAGATTAATGTTATTAAACGTCAACAGTTTAGATAGGAATAATTCACGATAAGACAGACTTAAGATTCAGCTATCACCAAATTGGTGTGATTCATTAAAATCATCGTCAGAAGTCATGCTTTTGGTCAAGGACGGTGGAAAAACCAGGAATATGTAGAATGACAGTGCTTTTTGTGAAGCACGCAGGAGACAGGTGTTAACAAGCTTTTGCTTATCTACATGAAATACTACCAAAATCTGTGCGTCTAACTTGCGTAGTTATACTAAGAAAACTTCGTAAGAGATGGGCTTCTTTGGAGGGTCCTTCACCTGCGGAGGGGTTATACGTATTAAATATAAAAGAATTCACTTTATGTAACTGTAATTTGGTTTAATTTGCATTATTTTATTTTTTATTTATATTAAACACAAGTTTGGTTGTGGTCTAAATTCGAATGTCATGTTTTTATGAGTGACTTGAGATAATCTCAATCTAGCGTATTATTTATACCGTGTAATATTAGGACGACATTAAAAATCCATTCACGACCAAATATCGCTCGATAATGTGTGTCTCGATAAAGTGTATGACCAAATACCAGTCTGTTATTGGCAGAGAAGAGGACACTATTAACAAATGTATTGACGATATCACCCAGAAACCCTAGTCTGAAGAATTGTAACCAAGGCTTCACCAAGCACAATTGGAAATAGCAGTTAAAAGAAAAAGCACATTTTCATTTAAAAAGCAAAAGCTCTTCGAATTCTAAAAAACTTTCCTCTCGAAGTGGATTCCCAACACTAGGTCATCAAACATAAATAAGCTAAGTTTATAGTTGTTCCACAGACAATAAAACTGATGGAATTAGATACTCGTTTAATCTGCTCTCTGGTATCCAGACGATAAACAAACAAACTCGATTTGTCTTTGGATGCTTTTCCAATATTAACTTGTGTTAAATCTTTGGTTTTCGTTTTTATTTAAGAAAAAGATGTTTTTAGGACTCAAAGTGACAATATTTTGGAAGAAGATAAATGAACATAAATCTTTAAAGATTTGCAAATCAGAAACATTAGACTATTTCTGGCAGATGGGATTGGATGGATCAGTCCATTCCATCTCAAAGACAAGGCCTAGTGTTTCAGCAGTGGGATCGCATATTGCAGCTTACAGGTTGCAAGTGTCTCTTCTCATACATATAAAGAAAGACCATTGATCACCACACTTGAACAGTACAGATCAACTTTCCAATTCCACGACGCATTGAAAGTCACCATGATGCGACTGCAATAAATATTCTGATACAATTTTTCCTCAAACCAATTGTCATGACTCCTAAATTACGATTTCTTAGTATCCAAATTCCTTATAATCAAAAATGTTTACTAGTTTATTACGTTTGTGAGTTACGCAAGAAATTCAATTCTATAAAATCATAGACGGTCAGCGAGGATAAAGTAATCGTCCACTACAGTGTAACAATTTATTCACGTATAATAAAGAACGAACACACCATTAATTGATTGAGCATTACCTCTCCTCTATACTGTAATATTCTGGATATATATTATAGGTATATCGTATATCGTATTAGGTATATTACAGGACTAGTATTTATTTTATATTTGTATGTATGTTTATTTTATATAGGTATAAAATTTTGTTTTAAGTTCAAATTAAAATTTTCCTGTTTTGTCTTTTCTACACACTGTGTCTACATGTCTAATTCTACTTTCCTCTCGCAGGTCTGCTGGAAGAAATTTCTAATGAAATAAGCAGTACCTTTGTGCTCTTCTATCTTAATGTAATGTCTTATTAAGTATTTTGTGTGTACATAAATAAATAAAATAATTAGTTTTACCAACGTGTATCGTGCTACACGGAAACTGTGTTTTGGAAGCTAAATAATGCAGTCGCTCCATGATAAATGCAGGTATTTAGCTGCTTTCAGTTAGACTGAACAAGCAAGCTGAACCCACCATAGTTGGAGATAGGTTGACGATAGAAAGCAAATATTAATAACATTATAGTCAAGCTGAAATTCCAATCGTGACGATTAAAATGACGCAGAGGTTGAGAATCTTGCCAGGGGGCGTATTGGGATTCTCATATGAAATCAATATTATAAAACTAACTTATAATTAATTGATAACAGTATTTAAAGGACTGTGTTCTTGTTTAGTTTTACTTTATCAATATAATTTTGATTTAATTACAAAAACACAATGACGACGTGAAAGATGGGCGTTCTGGGGACTGTCTTAAGTCATTAATACGCCCAAAAAGCTGCTTATCAGTCTTGATTTGAATAAACGATTTTTTGATTATTTTGATATATATCTTAGACTCATACCATGAGGATTGGTTCGGGAAGGACTTGGAGAACCCTTGGTCCAGCACCGGCTTATAATAATATCTTTGGGAGAAAACCTTAATTTCTATGCCGTTTTCCCACTTATTACCTTTTCCTTTACTTCTAACACCTGTTGTTACACCTCATTGTACAGCTACCTTTCTGCAAATTTCCTCTAGCACGTTACGTCACAACATGTCGCCGTCAATGACAGCCCTGTCCTGACGAAGGGGCCCCTACATCTGCCACTACCATATCATGGCGGGAGTTAATGTGAATATTACTCCTTTATTTTGTTGTTATCTGTATTTTCGTGAGTGTCGAATGTGGCGAAATTAACAAGTCGAAATAATCACATTTGAGATTTCAAAATCATTTCGTCTTTGCATGAGATCCACATTATTTTTGCTCTGCAGTAAAAGAATAGACGAACATATGATGGTATTATTGAAGAAGTCGTTACTGCCCATTTCATACACAGAACCACATATTTCTTACCCCATTCAGGTACTCTTTGTTAGTTAGTCTTTCATTTATCGAATTATGTTGTCAAAAATAACTGTCACTGATATTAGCAAAAGCCATAATTATTTCAATACTACATACATGATCACTACTCATGTCCTATTCAGACTGCACACAAATAGGCCACTCGAACCATCCAATTGACCTAAAACTAAACGATTAAGTAAAACAATTTACCAAAAAATCCAGTTCCGCTTTAACAAGATAAAAAAAAAAACATAATAAAAAAATTAAATAAAAACAAAATCGCTATCACCACTAATTATTCCGATGACATCATGATAGCTATCATGCAGATATTTCTGAATATTCGTATTAGTGGCGATAAACAAAGTGATGATAACAAAGCGATCAGGCGGAGAACTTAAACTCAAAGCATTTATTTCAAATTGACCATTACAGGGACTTTTGAATGGTCAAAAACAAAAAGATGAAGCTACAGTCCAGTCAGAGGCAGACTAGCTGCGAAAGTACTGTAATTGCCCATAACAAAGCGTAGATCTCTATGGAGAAGAACGGGCAAGAAACTCCATGGACACTTGTAAACCAAAATATTGTTACAGCAACTTACTACGTACAAAAATTTTATGAAATAACTTTTTCGAAATAGCTCACAGAATAAGCAAGTTGAATTTGCAATGGGCCGGTCATATTAGCCGTAGATCCGTTGACCGTTGGGGTGAGAGGAGACTTAGACGTGTTCTTGAGTGGAGACGGTGAACCGGCGAGGGTAAGGTAAGAAGGTCTAGGTCCTAGATCCTAGACCATCCCACCTTACCCTAGACCTACCTACTCTCTAGGTGAAGTGACGATCTCCGCAGGGTGGCTGGTAGCAACGGGATGAGAGTTACCGAGAATGAGAGGCGTGCGACTGAAGAGGCATATGTCCAGCAGTGGACTGCTGTAGACTTATCATGACGTATTCGTTGATAAGCTATCAACTGTGAGCAGTGTCGTCAACGTTGTTCTAGCGTGGTCGCCGGTCGGTGGATTTTATTTTTATGTGATAAGGCCTTTGTTCCGTATTGATGAGATTAGCTTGCTTTTAATTACTACACGTGGAAGCGACAGTAATCAACCTGTAACGTCCCCACAGCTGGGACACAGGTATCCTCTCTATGAAACGGAATGGGCTGTTATCCACCACGCGGGCCCAGTGCGGGTTGGTAGATGTCACAAGTCTTCGAAATTATGGTTCTAGAACTTGCCGATTGCCTCACGATGTTATCCTTAACGTTTTTACTAATATTGGCTTGCTTTTAATTACTCTACTCGTGGAAACGGTAAAGGCGACTATGATGATCAGTTTAGTTTACTTTTTGCATCAATATCATCATTAGCCTAAAGTCTGTCCAATCGCACGTCATTCAATTCGATTCTTAGCAACTCTCATCCGGCTCCTACCAGATTCACGCGCGAATGCCAATTTGTCCTTTGATTTTATTCGCAATTTTACCTTCTGTGAACCCATTTTCGGGGAAATAAGGGCGTAAAGCTATGCCATGGAAGTCAGTTTCGATATTGATGAAGAAAAGAGAAGACCAGTTTAACCAATAACTCGTTAATATACATATTAGGAAAAACGCATAAGTGATCACACCAAGACGAATAAAAGCAGCGTCGTTCTGTCTGCAAATGAACAACATACTGCGATACTGGTGAAATTTCCTGTCACCATTTATTTGAAGGCTTCCTTTGGATATTTACAGGCTAAATTGATACAGTTTTACACCAAAACAATCTGGTATGTTTACATCCAAACACGATTACGCCGATCTATAAAAAAAGACTAAACAGAACCACAACTTTAGACTCATTCCACGATGCCTACAAAGAATCTCGTCCAACAAAATTGTTTACAATATAAAAATGTTCTAAGTGGATTATTAGCCATTACGCGTCTATTGTCTATATAAAGATAATACGAACAAATTGTAAAGTCGCTCAAACATGCAGTGGGTACAACGACTGGATGACTTTTGAACTTTATCGGGTTTCACTCGCTTGACTCACGGCGCGACGTTGCCAGCTCACTCCCCCCGCTTTGTAGAGAAAGACGGGGATATTGGAGCGAGATAGTGTAAGGAGTAAGGGAGCTTTACGATTATGGAGGATAACGTAAGAAAAAGTTTTTTATGTTGAATTATTTCGATGTACATATTACATTTTGTTTACGTTACTGTATCTTGGCGATTAGAACGATAATGTTTGGTGACGTTAAACAATATGTGTAATTAATATGTAATAGTGGTAGCATATATTGTAGACGAAACTACGCTATGAAGGAAGTTGCAACATATCTGTTTATACCAAATTAAAGGGCCCCAGTTCAATAACGCAAAGCCACCAATAGGCTGATTGGAACCAACGATGCTCTTCTTATCTGTAATGGAGGACGGTGGAACAGGATGGGCTACAGACCGAAAAAGGTTTCCTTTCCAAGATCAAATCACGTGAATACTAAACAGAAGGATCCAGGTCCAGACGACAACCTACTCTCAGCTACAAACAGGCAAGGGTATACACGCACATTTCGTAACAATACTACAAGCTATAGATGGCGAAATTACTGACATACACACAAACAGGGCACAAATCCAGATTCAAATGTCTACAGATTTAGATTTTAACTAAATATAAAACCTAAACTAAATATATTTGACTGCCTCGTTGGTTGAGTGGTCGCAAGCATGAGTGCTGAGCATGAGGTCCTGGGTTCGATTCCCGGGTCGGGCAGTGTCATTGGGTTTCTCCATCAGGAATTTCTCAGTAGCAGCCATGGAGTCTGGATATGCGCTCGGTTGATGGCAACAGGCTCGCCCCCTATTACATGGGACTTAAACATAACTGGCGAAACGTGGGAGTACTATTAGGTACACCTCTACCTAACCCTTCGGGGATTACAGGCGAGGTGTTATGTTATGTTAGTAACTGTGTGGAGCAAAAATCACAGCAGTTATGCTTGTAATCAATGATACAGTAACGCTCGTTTAAGCTACATAGTAAACTTGAGAAGGCATATGACTGAACCGCAATCTTAGAACTAGTCAAAAATCAAAATCAAAATATTTTATTTCACATAGGCCTCGATGGGCACTTATAAAACGTCGACAAAAAGGTGCACGGTTCGGGTTGGTCGTTTCCTATGGAGAAGAACCGGCAAGAAACTCCATGGTTACTCTTTTCATTCAATAGTCCTCTGCCTACAGCTTACTTAGTGTCCTGAATATGAGGTAATGTATTAAAAACTGCAAGAGCTATCATGTTGCATAGGGCCCACCGACTTGAAAACTTTGGCGTACCAGCTTTGTAACATGCGAAGCTATCTGGGGAGCCCCATTAGGTATTGTAATGGCAAGTCGTGGCTATCGGGTTGACGATATTACAATTATCTTATGTTTTTGGAACGTAGTTTTTGCTGTGAATGAAAAATCATCCATAAGGGATATTTTTATAAACCTGACTTTCAAGTCGAGGGTCGGCACTTCGAAACCCGACCCGAAATTAACTTTGTGAAATTTAATTTTTCACTATTGCTCTCAAAAAGAAAGGGGCGCTTGTTACAGAATAATTGAAAGGAAGTCGTTTGTCTTGGTTTGGGCATGTAATGTGATGGACATGAATGTTGATGGATGGAGAGGGAGAAGAAGACTAAGAAAAGATGGATGGATTGTGTAAAGACTAATATGAAAGAGAAAGGAGTAAATGATGCCGTGACGTCTGACAGGGGAGAATGGAAGTAGAAAACGTGTTGCGCCGACCACGAGTAGAATGGGACAAGGGCAGGAAGATCACTAATGCTCTCAAAACGGTGAAGGAAAACATTGTGAGGAAGCCAGTATGTCCTAAAACCAAAAATTCAAGGAAATGTAATATCCGCGTCGTGGATTACATACATCACACTTACTTCCACAGAGTGCAGGTAAGTGTCGCAGATGTAGGAATATAACAGTTCTTTCTTACTACAATTATAGATCTGAAAGTTTGTGAGGTTGTATGAATGTTTGTTCCTCTTTCACGTAAAAATGGGTGAACGGATTTGGGTGAAGTTTGACATACGATACTTTTTATAACGGTAGTATGATCCCGTGGGTCAATTATCGAACTACACGCGAGCGAAGCCGCGGGCGCATGCTAGTTATACTATAATTCTGCTACAGGAAAAAATGTCTTCCTTGAGGGAGACATAATTTCTAAGTCAATGACAAACTTGGCGTTTTTCGTAACAAGCTTATTTAACCACTTCTACACTCATTGACTTTTTGCGAGGTCTACGTTCGTGATGTGAAATTGGGTTAAAAAACTACATGGCGTTGCATAACCAGTCTATAATGTTCCCACAGCTGGGACACAGGCCTCCTTTCTATGAGAGGGAATGGATGAGTGAGAATATGTTTTTTCTTCACCGTTTTTAGACCAATGATGATGAAATAAATTACACAAAGTAATGCGCCTGCCTGGGTTCGAACCCACGACTTACTGCTCGTAAGTCGGGGCCGCCACGCCCGCCACCACTTGGCCTCTGCTGCTCTCACATGGCGTTATTACAAAATTATTGTCACAATTTCAGAAGCCCCTATTTCTCGTCAGGACAAAACTTCGCAGTATGATTACAAGTTTATAACTAGTGTTACAGATATCTTCAATGACCAACATTGTCAACGAAATACCGACCACTTAGTTCCACCGTAGGCGTCTCTAGACCGACAGTGGCGACCTACTGGAAGATGAGTATGTTCTATTTAAAAGTTTACTCGTCAACGTTTGATAGCAAGCTTGGTTTTGTTTGGGACCAAATATGGGGAAGACGCACAGGGCTATAATATTCAGTATTTATTTATTAGTTAGACACTAAAACTTGAGGAAAATCACTGTCTAGATTCATGATTTCCTGTTTGCAAAAATAAAGCTCTAACCCAGTTAGTAATACGTAATACGATACCCTTTAATAAGACAGTTTGTCAGACTTTCGGGCCACTGACTACCTGTAACGGCTGTCAAAGATCTACAAATGACAGCCGGGACCAATGGCTTAACGTGCTTTCCGAGGCACGGAGGAAACTCGATTATGTAGTGGGTGGTCACCCATCCATGGACGAACCTAGGCAGGCGCGGCTTAATCAATCATTTCCCAAAACTGGGGCCCAGGCTTCCTCACAGTGAGATCCAGAGCATTCCGTTATCCACCAGAATCCGAGTAGGTTGGGCGACATCACATGTCTCTGTTACTTGTAAGGACATTCTGGTTTCCTGTCGATTTTAGCTTTGAACGTTTTTGATTTGATTAGCTGCTATTTCCACATGTATTAAGAAATCATAGCCAGCTTCAAGATTTAACAAGATATTTACGAATCAGAGATCTGGCTTTTACAAAACTTGTTGAAGGTATAAGGTTAGCCGGGGTCGCGGGACTCATAGAATTACCGTGACCCTGGAACATAAAGGGCTATTGAAGGACACCGTGGATTTTAGTCAGTACAAGTCTGACAGTCCCTCCCGCTCTGCCCTGGGTGGGAGGACGCATTTGATGATTTTACCACGTTAAAAAAAAAATCAGGTATAAGGTTAAAGGAGAGACAATCTCTTTCACACGTAATCGAACCTCCTGAAGCCGTAGTTGGTAACATCGATTGAACTCGCTAAGTGGTGAAACTTAGTTCCGAACTGTTTCAGCTTCGTGCCGCGACTTCCACTACTTTTCATTTACTGGGATTTGACATGACCAAGAGGCCTAGTCAAGTGGGTATCTATCAGCGAGGAAGATGACGGAAAAGTCAAAAAGTTATGTAGCTGACATAAGGTAACGAAAAGTCAAAAAGGGTATGTGGCTGACATTAGCTAACGAAAAGTCAAAAAGGTATGTGGCTGACATAAGCTAACGGAAAGTCAAAAAGGTATGTGGCTGACATAAGCTAACGAAAAGTGAAAAAGGTATGTGGCTGACATGAGCTAACGAAAAGTCAAATAGGTATGTGGCTGACAAAGCGAATCTCAACTTTCTACCTGTTACGGATCATGAGATACAGCCCGCTGACAGACAGACGGACGGACGGAAGGATAGCGAAAAGTAAGTCAGTAATAGAGTTCCGTTGGTTACCCTTCGGGTACGGAACCCTAAGAAGGGCCTCTTATAGAATCACTCGGCAATTTGTAATTATTTTAATTAAAGTCAATAATGATATAAGTGGTCTTTGTACATTTAACATTTGAAAAATCAATGTTTAGTACAAGCATAATTCGGTTTGAAGTATTTTTAGTATAATTCCATTATTTGACCTTACTTTGGAGTTGTCATTTCCATAAACTTACGTAAGCTACTGTAACCAGCATTGATAAAAGCATAATTAAAAGCTACGGAGGACGTTAGAAGCCAGAAAAGTCCACTTAGTTGAAAAACTGTGTATTGGACAGACAAACATGGTGAACCAAAACCAAAGTGCAAGGCAACGTATCAAAGGACTGATGACTTGTTGAACCAACCAATCGAAAACCACTGAAATACAGAATGCTGCGCATTAAGATAGTCTCAAGAACCAAAGCATATCAATGTTGCTAGTTGGTACATTGCGCACCATAATTCCCAGCAAATTGCGACACCACTTCCCCCATCAATAAATTAAATGCTTATTATATAGGACACACAGCCAGGTCATCGGTCTTGAAGCCTAGCCCGCAGCCCACAGCCCCCCACCAGCCCCGTCAGGAACGTCAGCGAGAATTAAACATTCAGCTAACAATAACGTCGATGTTCAACTGTATTAGGGATGACACGATATCGAAAGGGTGGGTTCAGACTTGATTAGTGGCTTGAATCCAATTCTTGGTTTATTTCATCATGATCATCATTTTTTTGCCCTTATCCGAACTCATTTGGGGTTAGCGCAGCATATCTTCTTCTTCCATACTTCTCTATTTCTCGTCATCTCATCAGACACCTTTCTTGCCATATTATCCTTTACGCATTCCATCCATAGTTTCTTTGGTCTTCTTCTACTCTTATTTATTTAAATTATGTCTCCGCATGGTGGCGGGGCTCGTGGCTAAATAATAACATCCGCTCGGGTTGGTCTTCAGTTTAAGCCGCGCTTGTCTAGGTTGGTCCGTGGATGGGCGACTACCCATTACATTCCGAGCTTCCTCCGTGGCTCGGAAAGCACGTTAAGCCGTTGGTCCCGGCTGTCAATTGTAGATCTTTGTAGTCAGTGGCCCGGAAGTCTGACAACCAGTCTTACCAAGGGGTAACGTATTACCCAGCCAGTACTAACTGGGTTGTGGAGGTCAGATTGGCAGGCGCTCCATGTGAAATACTGGTATTCAGCTGCATACGGTTAGACTGGAAGCCGGTTCAAACATAGCTGGGAAAAGGCAGGCAGATGATGAGTATTTATGATGACGTGTGATGCTACTATAAAATATAGTCTAGAACGCTGTACAAAAATTTCAGGAACTTCAAAAACAACTATAATACAAGTAGAAATGGACAGTAGCTAGCCCAGTGTGAACCCACCACAAAATTAACGATGTACAGTGATATTTAGTTCTTTGATTGCCTCCTTCACCGACCGGAATTCAATTAGTAGGCTCTTTTAGAAAGAAAATAGGTTTGTTTAGTACTTTGTACTGTAGTGGGGTGAGTAGAGATACAGGGCGTGATAGGTTTCCGGGCTACTTATTTGTAAGTTCATCACTTATTTAAAAAGCATAATCAGTTCGTAAACGTCCCAAGCTAAAGTTCTTCAGTGTGTATACTTCTATACCAATATTTTAAGCTGAAGAGTTTGTTTGGTTGAACGCGCTAATCTCAGGAACTGCTGGTTCGAATTGAAAAAATCTTTGGTATTGGATAACCCATTTATCGAGGAAGGCTTTAGGCTATAAAATCACGACCAATAGGAGCGTACCATCCGCAGACGAAGTTGCGCAGGTCAGCTACTTCTTCTATGTAAGCTTAAACTTCTTCTAAAAGGTATGCTCATAAAATGTCACAATGTGCCCTCAGGCCCTCAGGATCCAACAATCATCTACCGAACAAATAAAATAAAGCACATAAATGATATATTTTTGACCGTTCTCTTAAATAAAAATTATATTCTACGTATAAATGCAATACTCAGTGATAGCCCAGTGTTGTGACCGTCGACTGCCAAGTCATAGGTCTCGAGTTCGAACTCACTGGCTTCGTAGTCATGTGGCCCGAAAGTCTGATAATCAGTTTTACCAACGGGTATCGTATTACCCAGTATTAACTGGGTTGTGGAGGTCAGATAGGCAGTCGCACCATGCAAAATACTGGTATTCAGCTGCATCCGGTTAGACTGGAAGCCGACCCCAACATAGTTGGGAAAAGGTCCCACTGCTGGGCAAACGTCTTCTTCCAACTACAGCCTAGTCTTCATTAAAGTCACAAAAAATCATGACCATTCCTCAACTAACAGAATCAAGCCTCCCACCAATAAATTTAACGTACGTAATACGCGTGCCTGTGACGTCACGACACCCCTGTGAGGGTTCACGGGTGGAGGGGGTGTAGAAGACCCCATTGTGAGCCGTTATGTATGGGGCGATTTAGATAATATAATGACTGGGGATGAAGTCAAATTGAGGAGTGTAATGTGTATCATGTTGGGTGTATCCAAGTGATTATGTGGATCGTTAGATGTACTTTTATGTCTTTGGGATAGGCATTGAGAATTGGGAGTCTTCTAAGATAATGACGAAATAATTATAAGTCACCGTAGATATCCGTAGAATAAGGTAGGGTAGGTATAGGGCACGCGCTTGCTTGTCACGTATATGTTACTATGGCGGTCAAAAGCCTAGCTAAGAACTGGCTAGAAAGACCTCTTCGAACAAAGAACTCTTTTTCCAAAAATGTGAACATACAGGGTGTAAACAGACCCTTCACGAAGCCGTCAACCAAGCATTCTGTACATCAAACTAAGTAACTCCACGCAAAAATTATTGCTGGGAAACGACTTTTTTTTGGGGTGTAAAATTACGTTTTTCAGTAAACCTCTATGTAGCACACTTTAAACATTGTACTGATGCTTTGAATAGTATGCTCATGGAGGTAATTAAAGCTAGTATTTAAAAAAAACTTGTGAAAAATTCGGAATTTTGACCTCCAATCTCTCTCTCTATCTCCGTAACTAGAAGGTTCCTATGGTCCAGTACAAAAAAGTGATCGCAATCACGGGGAGAACCAGTGCCTTTCGGCTTCGTGAAAGGTATTTTACACCCTTTATTATGGCGCGTGTAATTCCCGATACTTACACTACATTTGGGTAGACTTTACCAGTTAAAAGGCTCACTGGAAGCATGATGAGAGACGTGACAGAGATCTCACAAATAGAGTTGTATCTGCCTAATAAGTCCTCCAATCATGCTAATATTATAAATGCGAGAGTTACTCTGCCTGTCTATCGTCCGTCACTTTTTACTCCTAAGCAGCTGATCGGATGGATGAATGGCATACGGATTGATGCCTTGGGTTAGGGACACGGGGTACTCTTCATCCTAGTACACGTACGTCCTTATCACACAGTACTGTAAGGTTTCATACCTTACAACCAACCTTAAGTTATGCAGGCTGCATATGGCTGCTTTCGGATCATTGAAGGATTTTTATAAGTGTAACATAATAAACGCAAGACCTCCCGTGTGGTCTCTCGCACTATGAAACTAAACATCTATTGTTCTACGAGTTCTTGAAATTCGCAAAAAAAAAAATACTATCGATAGGAAAGGACGCAATCAGCTGATCCACATGTATGGTAAAACTAAAAAAAAAGTTATGAATTTCCAAAAGTCATAGAACAAAAGTTGTTCAGTTTCATGGTCTGAGACACCACACGAGAGCGTTGCGTAGCGTTTATTAGGTTACACGTTGTATAAAAATAATATACGAAAAGAAAAGGTGAGTGTCCGTAAGAATGTCAAGTCAATTTAAGTCTTGTGAAAGTGTGGGACATTATCTGAAATATATAACTAAAGTTTCTGGAAGCCTTTTATTAAATGAAGTGGAGTACCATACCAGCTCGAGTACTCGGTGTTAGTCTGAATGAAACAAGGAATAGTGCCGATAAAAGACTATTTTTGTGGAAGAAGAAGCTAGATCAACCTTTTATCAAGGCAAAATCAACCTTCAAGAGTCATTAAAAATAAGACAAAGTAAGCTGAAACGATCAAAACGAAATCTATAACACTTCAGCATTACTTCGCAATACAGTTAATTGTTTCAAAGAACTCCAATAAAAACGTTTGCGATTGAATCCTCCCTTATAAAAGCTTCGTGTCAAGTTAAAGTTTATTACTGCATCAAGGTCGGTGGCTCGCTGCTGTCTATTAATTACGTGATAGCCATGTCCACGAAGAAACGCAGTGGTGCTCAAACTGTGAACCGAACGAACGAAGGACTTAGAACACTTTACTTACTTACTTTACGCATTTTTTTTACAAAAAAATGCGTAGTTGTCATAGTACATCAGAATCATTACAGAGAGACCTTAGGGTGGTCACTGCAATGCGAAATGGAAATTGAGACTGAACTCAAAATAAATAGGATTGGTATAGTTACTAAAAATAACTACCCACATCAGAACGACCATCGGTTTGAAGGAGGTGAGGGTAAGCAACTGAGGAAGAGGAGAATCGAGTTTTGGGGTAACTTGAGAGCGGCCATATCATGTCTGAAATACCTAACAAGCTCTTGTCATAAATGCGACATAAATACTAATGGTGAAATATGCGAATTAGCAGTAAGCAACCAGCAATGTTCGAAAGCGCGTGGGTTTGAGTATATCGTAGTCGCAATAAACGCCTGAATAAGGGACACACGGAATCGAGAAGTTTTGGAGAAGAAAAGAGAGTTGGGTAGATTCCGAGCTGAATGATGATAATGATGAACCAGCAATGCCTGTCACTTACTTGACGAGTGGCCGTCGTGGACGGTTCGTCTTTCAATTGGTCCAGTTCCAGTTGAAAATCAGCGTCGGGCACTAGTTGTCATTTTGCTGAACTGGGCCTATTTGGCGTAGCCGTGAGGCACACAGTGTGACATTTCTTTTTTTTATACTGTGTGCATGTGTCAAATAAATGTATTTTCATTCTTTTTTCGTTCTTTCTAATTGAACACTTATATATTCAAAAGCCAAACTACAATTTTTACTGTCACAGCATTTGCAATAAACAAAACCAGCAAAATCTTTGAGAATCCCATCGATTCAGACTTCAGCCCAAGCCTATAGTTTATCCACTCATCGCTAGCCTGTAATCAGACAATTTCAAAGGAACCGCTGAAACATGCACGACTTAAACTAAGTTCTATGTCTATCAATGGGCTGATGGTTACGGCTTCTATATCACCCACCCTATATGCGCTGTTAGTGAGGGTGATCGATTTGAAATTGTGGAAGAGAATTAAATGAAGGAATGGAACTTAGAAACAATCATGTCATGAGTAACAGCTTTTATGTAGATAGAACTTGACATATTATTACATGTTTTATGATATTTTGAGGGGCTCATGGTTAAAGAATAACAGCTTCGGGATGTATTTTCTAGATTTAGGTAAAGCGCCGGGTAATCTGCGAAATTCATATTTTTTTAGTTTTTTGTAAATTGCTCATCAGTGTCAGGTTCTATGTTGAAAAAAATATGATTCGCGGCGTTAGGCGCACTCAGGGATTATGTAGCTTCCCGTTAGTGAAAGATTTTCGGAATCGGATCAGTAGATCCGAAGATTACCCCCTACATACAAACTTACAAACAAATTTTAACTCTTTATAATATTAGTATAGATAAAAAGAATATTTCTTTGTTACTTAACTTTTTATTAAGATTTCATTTCAATCAAATTTAATTTATATCACCATAAAACAAACAGCACGGAATATCTTAAAACCGCAAGGCTTTCTCAATACCTCGCCGACCACGTGGTTATGATTTTGCATATACCGAGTTAATACAAAACCAGCTTCACACTCAAATGTTTATGACCTGAATCAAGGTGATATCTTAAAGGTTAACGACCTTAACACAACCCTTATACAACCTTCAGGAGAAACTGCTAGATCCAGTCAAACAAAATGAACTGTGTGACCAAAAAAATCTTATCAAAAATGTCCCTCCAGTTTCTAAGGTCATCGACACATACAATCATACACACATATACAAACTCTTTCATACATATTCCCCCACTTTTCTGCCCTACGCACCACCTGTACAAATCTTCGGCTTCGGACATACAGGTTCGGATCGACGCACGCGCCAACGACAGATGTTCGCCTTCGCGTTTCTTCGGAGCGGTTCGGGTGAGTTTGGGTTTACGATTAATAAAAGGAATTTTAAGGGTGTTTTTTGTTGGAAAGTTGAGGTTTTAAATGGGGCAGTTATTTTACTTTGAATTTGACAGATTAATTGCGAGTCTGGTTGTATTTATAAAGTTTTGCGAAAGGGAGTAATGACAAGGGTGATTTGTAAAAAAAACAGATGCCGATGGAATACATAACCTCCTTCTTTTTTAGAAGTCGGGTAAAAAGTAATGATCAATTAAATATTTTAGACACAACAAATGCTGCTAATAGAAGGTAAAAGGAAAATGAATAGATACTCTGATCTGGTAAACAAATCGTTGTGTTAAATTCCGATTGGGGTTATAACTTGAAAAATATTCATTTCTATCGTTTGCACAACTAAGAATTTCTTAAAATCACTGATCATAATAGGGTCCGCGCTAGTTCATTTTAAAATCACTGAACTGAAACCTAAAATTGATTTAAAGGCTCATTAAACTGGTCGCGGGACTCGTAGAATTACCGTGACCCTGGAACATAAAGGGCTATTGAAGGACACCGTGGATTTTAGTCAGTACAAGTCTGACAGTCCCTCCCGCTCTGCCCTGGGTGGGAGGACTCATTTGATGATTTTACCATGTTAAACTACTAGATTATGCGCGCGGCGTCGCCCGCGTGTCGTTCGACAATTGTCCCACGGGGTCGTACTACCGGGATAAAAAGTATCCTATGTGTTAATCCAGGTTACAAACTATTTGTGTTCCAAATTTCATCCAAATCCGTTCATTAGTTTTGGCGTGATTGAGTAACAAACATTCATCCATCCAAACTTTCACATTTATAATAGTAGTAAGATGAAACGGGAGTCCACTGAGATGAAATAGAGATGTATGGGCCAGGAAGACATGAACTCTAATAAATTCATAACATCAAGCCTATAATCTCCGAAGGGTTAGGCACAGGTGTACCTAACAGTACTCCCACATTTCGCCAGTTATATTTAAGTCCGATGTAATAGGGGGCGAGCCTATTACCGTCGACCGGGCACTAATCCAGACTCCGTGGCTGCTACTGAGAAATTCCTGATACAATAACATTTTGCCCGACCTGGGAATCGCACCCAGGACCTCATGCTCAGCAGTCGAGCTTTGACCAACCAGGCAGTCATTATTCGTATTACGAGGAAAGGGTGCCAGGACCTAGGTGATGTCAGACTCAGGACAACGGTGATGAAATGAAGGAGGGTGGTTATTAATAAAAAGGACCTCAAGGTTGATAGGTCTCGAGTTCGAAGCCATGACCTCTGATTTTTCGAACTGCGTATTGTATAATTATCACTGACTTTGGTGAAGGAAAACGTCGTGAGGAAACCGTAACGAATGTGAATGGGATCCCTAAGAATACAGTTTCCGGTATAACATCCAAGTTTTTTGCCGTCAAGATTTAAATTTAGAGAACTTTAGACATTTTGTTTTGATCGCATTCAGTAAAAGATTGTTAGCTGCGCCTGCGAACCATTTCGAGAGAACAGTTGCAGAATGAACCATGTTATCCGCAGTTACCGACAGATTTGAAAGAAATCATCATCTACCTCATCTGCCTAGCCTTTTCCCAACTATATTAGGGTCGGCTTCCAGTCTAACCAGATGCAGCTGAAAACCCGTATTTTACATGGAGCGACTGCCTCTCTGACTCCACAACCCAGTTAGTGCTAGGTAATACGATACCCCTTGGTAAGAGTGGTTGTCAGACTTTTTGAGCCACTGACTACTTGTAACGACTGTCAAAGATCTACAAATGACAGCCGGGACCAACGGCTTAACGTACTTTCCGAGGCACGGAGGAAACTCGGTATGTACGGCTTAACCTAAAGATCGGTCCGAGCGGCTGTTATTATTTAGCCACGAGCTCCTCCGAAGATTTAAAAGAAAATAATTTTTAAAAATAAATATTAAGAATGGTTCTTTTGTATGATAATAAGGATAACCCAATATTATTATTTTTACAATTCTTTTAGTTTTGAAAAAAATACCTCCACCCTGTATAAGGTGTAGGAGGCCACCTAACCTGTTACTAAGCAACGCTTAGCACAATGAGGAAACGATTACTGAAAGTATTGGCAATGTGACCTAATGTACATGAGTGGTGCTCGTTAGCCTTGGCCTGAAAGGTGTGTGAGGGAGAAAGAGAAAGCTCCTCGCAAAGGAAAGGTCTACCACCTTACATATCTTTCGTCGCCAAGCACTACTGCTGTGATTCAGATATAAATATGGTTGTTAGGGACATATAAATCTTCTTTAGCCAAAAGCAGCCAATACGCCCTAACGGACATCAAGATAATTTCCAGGATGACCGTAGGATACTTTTACTCTTTTAAAATATCATGGCTATGATTTTTCTAAACGTTCTTATTCAATTCTAAAGACAACCCAATCTTAGAATCACAATTTTTCCCTCTACATACATACAACAGCTCAACATCTACCCGCTCCACCCTACACCGGCGCGCGCGCAAATGGTCCACAACACTATTCGCTATTCAAACGGACCCCTCGCGTCTTTTTGTGTCACGGTCGTTCAACTTCGCCTTTCATGGGATTACCATTCAAATTATAGTGTTAGGGACCCGTGGGGTTTGCTGATGGATGACGAGTTTTTTGGGATCACCATTTGTTGATAGTTATGGTGGTGAATCTAGTGTTGGATTCTCTTTGGTCAAATGAGCTGAAAATTTAAATGAAAACCGCAAGATGTTGATGGCTTTACGAGTTCTAGCTTATGACAGTGTGCAGGTTGAGAATTATCCCCACGAGAACAAGCCAGCTCCCGATCTACAGAGATCCGTTCCTTATTGTATGAGTACGGCAGCAGGGATTTTGGGAAGGTATCTGCTTAGTAATTGACTGTGGCAATAGTTTAGTCACACCGACGTAGCTCTTAAAGTCTTACGATAAATTCGTACGAACCCACATACATGATACTCTCCTTACAAGATTTTTCCCCCAAAAAAGGTTATCTTATACCTACGGAACCCATCAGTTAAAAATATTGAATAAAGGGTTGCATTATGCTTTAAAATTAAAAACTGGAGTTGAACCAACATAACCTTAATTTGAATAGCCCTTAAGACTATTTTAACATACACATCATGCTGAACATTCCCTTTGTATATCATTTCAATATAAATGTGAAGTACTAACATGATTTTGTGGTGGGTACGAGATGAGATATTTAAATTAAATATCTATGTACGGCATAACCACATAAAAATAATATTTTATAGTGATACGTAGCATGAATGTTAAGGATTTGGAGGGAGCATCGGGACCCCATGGGGAGTCAGTCCCTGTCACTTTGACCGCCACATTGTTTTCATCAGAAAAGAGCTTGCGATATGTAGCTCATGCGGAAACGACAAAAGAGAATCGCCTCATCAGCATATAACGTTCCCTCGCTCTTCTTCAACCCTTGGCCACCCTAATGCTGAGTGCAGGTCTTTTCCAAATCTCTCCACTTTTGGCGGTTTTGTGTAATGGCTATCCAGTTTCTTCCGGCCACTGCTGGACCTCTCTGTGAAAGGGAGTGTGTCGTAATCCACCGCCCAGTACAGTGCTGGTTTGTAGATGTCACATGTCTTCGAACTTTTGGTTCTAAGACATGCCGTTTCCTTCAAAATGTTTTGTTCACCGTTTTGAGAGCGGTGGTGATGAAATAAATTACACAGAGTGAAGTGCCAGCTGGTATACATGGCCAGCTCCTGCACGACAAAGACAAGTTTGGCTGAAGAAAGTGGAGGCTTTAGCCCCACAGATGAATACAAAATTGGCTTACAAATAAAAATGCCTGTGAGTTAGAACGGGCCAGCATACAAGTAATGGTTTACAAATATTGTTCTTAACCCATTTTTTTTTTCAACCCAGATTTTACGGATTCGTGGCGTATTGTATAA
This sequence comes from Noctua comes, assembly GCA_963082995.1. Lineage (NCBI taxonomy): Eukaryota > Metazoa > Arthropoda > Insecta > Lepidoptera > Noctuidae > Noctua > Noctua comes. The sequence goes on from OY720294.1 coordinate 649,557, forward strand.
TTATCAATTGCTTCGGTGAAGGAAAAAATCGTGAGTAAACCAAAACAGCATCCTGAGAGATATTTATCGACGGCATGAAAACCAAGTCAGAGACCCATGGCCTATACAAACTCTCGACATCAGGTTAGACACTAACCACACGAAAAAGGAAAAACGAACCCATTTTTAACCTATCAATTCTACATCCTACATTGATATTAATACACTTCCCCACCACCCTAATACTCGCCAACAATACTACGTACAACCTCACCGCGTCTCAACATAATCCACTCCCGCGCAACTATACGAAACAGGATTGTTGGCGCACCTGCCGCCCCGACGGCTCGACCAATCAGCGTGTTATGTCGCTTTAGTTAATTTCACTTGTGCCTCACGCTTTTTGGGTTTGAGGGAGCCGGCAGGGTGCAGCGTAGGGTTTTGCATGGTTGAATTAAATTGTATGAATTTTCTTAGAGGTGCCACACGTTTTTGTTCGGCATAATTCCGCACAGCCGGGTGGCAGAAACGAAAATAATACGGGGAGGAAGGGACACCGTAGCTAAAACGGTTACCACGTATTCAGTACATCATTTTGGGCCTGTTCCATACATTTTGACAAAACTACAATACCTACAGGTATTGTAGTTTTGTAGGAAACAGCTGATTTTTTTTTTAATAACATACGTATTGTTTCTCTACTCTCTGCTCAGCTGAGAGCCGAATGTGTGTTGTAGTTGCGTCGGGTTGGCCTTATCTATATCTATGTATATATATATATAAAGTAAGAAACTGACTGGCTGACTGATTCAGTAACTGATCGATCAACGCACAGCTGAAATCGCTGGGTCTAGAACCATGAAAGTTTGCACAAACGTTCCTTAAATGGCGTAAGTGTGCACTAAAGAAGGGTTTTTTGAAAATTCATCCCATAAGGGGTTAAAACGAGGGTTGAAAATTTGCATGAAACTTGGTCAATTTTGCGGACGAAGTCGTGGGCAATAGCTAGTTCAACAAATAATGCCGAATCTAATGTGACAAACAAATGTGTTGCATCTTTTAACATCGACGGCATGTAAGATTAAGGGATGTCGCATGTTGCGTACTACACGACCACGACTGGGTCGCAGAAGCTTCAACCAGACGGCCTACCATGACGTGTTAAAGCAGTAGTAATTCCAGTGTGGGAAAGAGATGGCGCTAGACGAAATGTTTAGCTCTGTCTCTTTCCCACACTGGAATTACTCCTGCTTTTAGACGTCATAGTAACCCCCCGGAAGAAGGTTTGTCCGCACAACCGGCCGTCCGACCAGTGTTGCCCAAGATACCGGCCGTTCATGCTACATGTCGTGGTCGTGGCCGCGTATGGCGCGACCTCCCTAATGCATACACGTTTACAACAGTTTTGTTTCCATATTTTATGACTGCCTAGTTTTTTTTATTCGATTCGTCTCTATTATCTTCCTAGTTATAATTCTTGATCTATTAATCTCACGAAAGAAACACGAAGTCATTTTAAAATCATGGTTCAAATCCTTTGACGTCAGAAAAAAAAATTAAAAATTGATTTTTCTCGAAAACCAACTTAAAATCAAAGAAAAATATGTCGAAACGGCTAAGAATATTAAAAAGTCAAAAGCATACGGTAAACCTGTCTAACAAGACATTTCCTATCAGAGGTCGAAACAAGAAAACTAGAAGACAAATGGCTTAAAAGTGTAAATCAGTGTTGCCAGAATAAAAATTTAAATAAATGGGGCCAAAAAAATGCATTTAGATTATTTTTTTGCCATCTACTGCGCATCTGGTGATGTTTTTGTATTCATTATAATAGATATTTGCAATTCTGGTGCAAATAAATGCGCAGACGTAGATTCTGAACAAAAGATGTTATTCAAAGAACGAAAAATGTGTTTTCGGCTACAATAACATCAGGCACAAAGTGTCCATGATAAAATAAGGTTGCAAATCAGGACTTTTTGAAAATAAGGTAGTCCTTCAAAACGCCCGCCTCCCGCCACTTTCTAGTGTCTCAGCTGGGAAGTAGTGGCGGAACAAACTCTTCAGCAACACAAGACAGGAGTATAACTAGCACGCGTAGCATGACAGATCAACAAAAGAAATCTGTCATTTTGCCGATTCTCCCGTCGACAAAACCCGTTTCTACCGGTGGTCATGCTATGCGTGCTGCAGGATGATTAATTACATGACCAGATCATCCAATAAAACCAGATAGGTCTACCATGATACCAGTGACAACTCTAAACAAAGTTACGGAGCAACACCAAAAAAAATGGATAAATAAATATCCGTATACGTTTGATGTTGTCAGAGTTTTGAACTTCTATAAATAAACCTATAAAGATTGCCAAAAGTGATCCGATGGTCTGCTCCTCCAAGCAGAGACAGGTCATACATTCTTCTGACAACAGCGAACGCGATTCAAGAATGAATTGATTGCCGTCATATCGGCGCAGCCTGTCTCCTTATTCACTAATATTATAAAGAGTTAAACATTTTAAGTTTGGAGGTCATCTTCAGAAATACTGATCCGATTTCAAAAAATCTTCCACTTTTGGAAAGCTACGCTATTGCCAGTGCCACAGAATATGTTTTTACCCAGGCGCTATCGCGGGTAGAGGGTAGCGAAGCTAGTCATTCTCTCTCCAGCCATTCCTTTCATCTCGCAGATCATCGTTCCCTAGCAATCTCCAACCCTCTAAATGCCACTAGAGCTTATAAGGCCAGAATAACCGGTCCCATACCTAGGGTAGGTATTCTGTTCCAAACAGGGTTGGTTTCAAACCGGATACATTGTTTTAAAGCCTCACGTTATAACTGCGGTACATCTCAATCGAGTTGACGGTCAGGTCTTGAAACATCTGCCTCGTGTAGATATAGTGTATGTAGAGTGATAGGGGTACATGTCAATTTAAATTTTAGTGTAAGTAGTGTGATATACAACGTGTAACAGAATAAACGCAAGACCTCTCGTGTGGTGTCTCAGACCATGAAACTGAACAACTTTTGTTCTATGACTTTTGGAAATTCATAACTTTTTTTTTAGTTTTACCATACATGTGGATCAGCTGATTGCGTCCGTTCCTATAGAAAGTAATTTTTTTTTTTTGCGAATTTCAAGAACTCGTAAAAAAGAACAAAAGATGTTCAGTTTCAAGGTCAGAGACACCACACGAGAGGTCTTGCGTTTATTCTGTGACACGTTGTAGTGTCAGTACAGAAATTTTTAAGGTTTACAAGAATTGGGTTTACAAGACTAAGGGGAAACTTACTGCAGGCTGGAAAATCATATTCTATTTTCGTACGTCAGTGTTGTTTATGAAGGATTTTTGGGTAGAATCAGAAAAACTAACGTATGATGAAAATGATTTTAAAACACAAGAAAGCAAAGTGGTTTTTTGGAGGTCTTTTTTATAGTTTGACGTCCAATGTGTCGAGTTGGTGAGGAGGAGGTTTTATTTTCCCAGGGCAGCAGCGCCATCTCAGTACTAACCATAAACAATAAACGGACTAATTACAACCGAGAGCCATATTTACACACACAAGGCTGTTCGTGTGTGCAGTGTTCTTACAAAGGCAAATGCAACCGATATATTCGAGCATCGTCGGTCATAGAGGCTCTACAGGAGCCTACACGAATTTTCCGAATGACATTGCCACCAACAATTTGCCCTAGACCTCTCCTTACCCCCCGATGGCAGAAGACATCGCCACGTGACTGGTATAATTAGCCAGCCTGTCGGGACGAGCCACCTGGCCGAAATATTTGCATATCGATACCGTTGCGAGACGAGAATTTTGTGCGAAAGATGACGAGGTGCTACTATTTGTTTTTTTGGGAGGTTGATATGAGTGAAAATTGTGTGAGCTAAGAAACTGTCGATGATAAAGGTTAGAAGGTATTGCTTGGCAATTTTTACTTTTTCAATCTACTATTGTATTGTCGCTAAATGGGGAACGCTTGTATTAACCTAAGAGCTCTACAAGGTGCAAGGGACACCGACCCGAAAACGGTTATCACGTATTCAGTACATCATTCTGACAACGTAGAAATTTTTATGGGTAATTTTTTTTTAAATCAGCTTTTCCATACATTTAGACCGTGTAGGTATTGCAGTTTTGTGGGGTAACAGCGGTTTTTTGTTTTAAATAACCGATGAAAAAATGCTGTGTGTAATTCAGAATGATGTACTGAATACGTGATAACCGTTTCACCGTGGCAGGTGGCATAAAGTCAGTTCAACCATATCCTTCGAATAAATATCTCTGTTTTTGTGAACTTTGTGGACAGTGATTTCGCAGTCAAATCTTAGGATATAGAAAATCACTGTATAAATACACCATCAACGAAAAATTGATGGAGGAAATAAATGTGACGAAGCCGGCAAGCCCCAGACCTAACAACTCGAAGATATGTGACTAAATCACACTGGGCTCCCGTTCTGGATTACTACCCACCCTATTACACAGATTGGAGGCCTGTGTCCCAGCAGTGGGAACATTAAAGGCTGATAATGGCAAGCGCAACCGGTGCAGTTTGCCCCGCTACCGAACTTACTGACTGACCAGTCAGCACACGTATTTCTCGTCTCGATTTAGTGTCGAAGATAACTCGCCTAGAAATCAGTCATGTCCCAAATTCGCGAACTCATAGTAAGGCCTCACAATCATTGTCAAGTTATATATTCGTCCACCTATTATAATGTTCATATTTATATTCTGTAGCTGGCCATCAGGATATCATGTTTCAACACGCACCGCCGACTTGTTATGTAACATCGTTATATATTGGAAGTTGGACATATAAGTTCAAGGTGTCATCATTATTTTTTTTTTAGAGTTTCCCCGTGTCAAGGTTAAGTTTTCTTGTAGATTATTTTAACATCACGCCAGTAATTCCCGAAGGGTTAGGCAGAGGTGTACCTAACAGTAAAAATGTTAAAATTATCCATGAGAAGCGATACTTAAAATTTACGTCTGCACAACTTCCAGCCTTGCTAATATTCATACTATGTTGATAAGCCATTCTCAGTCCCGATGCAAAAGAATGTTTATGGAGTTTCTTGGCTGTTCTTCTACAGAACGGGCAACCAGCTTCAATTTTCTAACTGACCGATTCCCTGAACATTCAAAAGTGCCTGTAAATAGTTTCATTGAAATAAATGGTTTGAGATTGACTAAATTCACTATCAGTCTTGTTTAGTTTCCTTCTGGACTAAATTACTAAAAACTAATCAATACAACACAACAACAACATTAATAATTTAACATCAATCACACACACAACAAACACACACAACCAACACAACAATCACACACACACAACAATCAACCAACCAATCCCACATCAATTACTTAATCTACTTAATAAATTTGAATAAGGGCGGGCAGCCGAATGATGAGTGTTTTAAATTATATTTTTATTTCATGAAACTAGCTTCTGCCAGCGGCTTCGCCCGCGTGGATGTCGAAAAATATCCCACCCGAACAAACATAGTTACTTACCTTCATCCGCTGAGACACGTATAAATTAATTTTTAATTGTCAGCCTAAACACAAAATTTGAATATCCTAACTTCAAAACTGACGGACTTTCATACAAACTGCCATCCCCTATTTTACCCCTAGACAAATATAACCAGAAAGCTTCGAATTGCTAAGCTATCGGGAGTTACACGTGATATTGTGAGTCAACCATAAAAGATAGACATATGCTGTCGTGGGATATTTTTTATATAATTTTAAGGAGAACATTTCCGTCATACATGATTTCTGTGTAGCTTTAACCAATAACCCCTAAACTGACCAAGTGCCAAAATTGGGACCGGAACGAAAACGGTCAACTGCCCAACGCCCAATTTTGGCACACTATTATTATTACTTTTTATTTTTGTTGACAGCGCACTCTGTTTTATTTTTTAGAATTTTTCTAACGAAGCGACATCCTTCGTTCTTGTACTGATAGAAAGCCATTGAAATACCTCATTTTTAAGACAGATGGCATTGTTTCCAATCGGCTTACGCAAAATTTTATACGCTGTGGAAAAAGTAGAATTTTGAGTGAATTATTTGGTATTTATTTTTTCTGTGGTTGTGTTTTGAAGTGATAGTTGTTGGAGTTTGTTATTTGTTTGGTAAGTAATATTATATACCTTTTTGTTCCTGTTTTAACGGCCTTTCTAATGATACATGTAAATTCTGAATCGATCGTAAATTGGATGATGAAATCAATAGTTAGGTTATAATTTAGTCAGAAAAATTTAAAAATTTATAAAAACGTGACAAAACTATTAAATTGCTAGTTTGTACTTATGTCATTGTGAATTAACCATAAAGCGTGATTAATTACGAACAATTCGGTACCAATAACATACCATTCAGATAAGGTTTCGAAGTTGTGAAATAATTTGTTTACGTTGCGCCAGAGCGTTGTAGGTAAAAAAATTTACTAGAAATTTGGTACACGCGATGTTATTATTATTTGTATTTCAAAACTTTGTTTGAAGAGTGGGAACTATTATGATGTCATTTGATGCATATTGAGTTAGCCTATAATTTAGGTTAATAAAAACATAGGGTCATCGCTTTAGATTTTGAAATAATACAAGTTTTATTTGATGTTGGAATTATATATAATGTTGTCTGAAAAATCTTTAAATTACTAAAAACGTGATATAACTATTAAATTGCTAGTTTGTACTTAGTCATTGTGAATTAACCATAAAGCGTGATTAATTACGAACGATTTGGTACCAATTCCATACCATTTAGTTAAGAATTCGAAGGTGTGTAATGATTTACTTACGTAGTGTAGGTATTTGTTTTGACTAGAAATTTAGTCCAGGCGATGTTATTAATATTCGTATTTCAAAACTTTGTTTGAAGAGTGGTAACTATTTTGATGTCATTTGATGCCTACTGAGTACGGCTATAATTAAAGTTAAAAAAAACATAGGGTCACCGCTTTAAATTTTGAAATAATACAAGTTTTATTTTGTTTTGCCTTATCAAAACAATGACATTCATTCAAAGTTACGAAACAACTTGCGTTGTGAAGCTTGGTCCATACACTTGAGTAAACAGTCATTAGTTTACTATCAGTTCATAGAAACTTTTTGTTTATACGCCGTGTCGGTCACCCGACACCCGCCGCTCCTCGTAAAAAAAGGGTCGGGTTGTAGGTAAGTACAGACAACCGCGCTGCGCGCGGGGCAACTACACTCGACTCGTTAAGGTTGCACACGCGACGGAAGCTTAAAAAATGGAGTAACTTCTCCCGTTTTCCCAACATTTCCCTTCACTGCTCTGCTCCTATTAATTGTAGCGTGATGAAAAGTATACTATAACCAACTCAGGAGTATGAAAAATAATTGTACCAAGTTTCGTTAAAATCCGTCGAGTAGTTTTTGTTTCTATAACGGTTATACAGACAGACAGACAGACAGACAGACAGACAGACAGACAGACAGACAAAAATTTTACTGATTGCATTTTTGGCATCAGTATCGATCCCTAATCACCCCTTGATAGTTATTTTGGAAATATATTTCATGTACAGAATTGACCTCTCTACAGATTTATTATAAGTAGTATAGATTACAATCTATTTCACAACTACCACGAATACCTGAGCTCTTGGTAGTGATGACCCACAGATACTAGCACAATCTATCGACACGTGCTAAATGATTCAGTGCCAATATTTGACCGTCTTGTTTACTTATGATTAGAGTTACTTATGTTACCTATGGGGTCTTTGATCACAGTTTAAGGGGGAAAGAGGCTTCCTACCTACCTATGAAATAATATTCTAGGGATTTCGCTTGGTGATAAGCGTAGTAGCAGCAGAGGTGTATACTTCTTGGGAATCATTTTTATACTGGGCTGATGTTTTTGTATAATATCTATCTTATAAAACCGATAGTGAAAAGCTTTATAAAGTTAATAGCGCAGAATCTATACTTAATTTAAAAAAACACAGGTTTTTTTTTGGATGCACGCGCTAATCTCAGGAACTGCTGGTTCGAATTGTAAAAATATTTTATTGTTGGATAGCTCATTTATCGAGGTAAGGCTTTAGGCTGGGAATGGTCAATGTTCGCCTATTTTCTTAAATAACTTTAAAAATACTTATCTTAAAATTATAAAAAAATATATATTTGAGATGCTCACAATGAGCCCTTTCATTTGATATGTAATACGATATAGTTTGCAAAACTTTTTTTTCATTTTCTAATTTACCCCCCAAAAGTGGCCCCCATGTTTAAAGTTCGTTAATTGACGTTACGGGTCCGTCATCGAGTCACCGACTTACATATGTGTACCAAATTTCAACTCAAACGGTACAGTAGTTTCGGAGTAAATTGGCTGTGACAGACGGACAGACAGACAGACACGCGAGTGATCCTATAAGGGTTTCGTTTTTCGTTTTGAGGTACGGTACCCTGAAAAGGAGTACATGATAGCGTGACGAATGACAGGGGAAAATAGATGAAATAAACGTGTTGCGCTGACCCCAAGTAACATGGTACAAGGGCAAGCAGATGATGAAGAGATGATGAATTAAGTTCAATCAGGGTTCTTATTTTTCGGCATTTCGTAACAACCACTCTGCTCCTATTAGTGAATTAGTAACTAGAGAAACTGAACAAAAAGTTATAACAATTGTGTTTGTTTTCTGAAACACAATGTTTGTGACCGTTTTTTTTTAACTTATCACTTGACGTCTTTGGGTACGTTAAGTGGCATTGGTAACGTTGGCCATTGTTTCATAAATGATTGCTTTATTTATTTTATTATCAAGGTATAATTATGACTTCGAACCCTGCGGAGAAGTAAGTGGAAAATAAGCATGCCTGCGGCATGTAAAGCCAGGTCAGAGGCCCACGAGCGGCATAAAAACTCTGACACCAGGTTAGGCACAAACCATACGATAAAGAAAAATAAGTGGAAGCATTTATCAAAGCGAACAGACCAATCTCATCTCATCTCTGGTCTTATTCTAATGATCTTAAATTAAGTGAAATTTCATTGATTTTCATCTTCTTAATCCTCGATATCTCGGCTCCTCAGCTCCAAATGTAAGCCAAGTACACCCAGCAACGCAAGCTGGCACTAAAAACAAAGAGATCGTGCCATTCAATCGGATCGCGTGCGCATGCTGTATACGTACTCGTACGTGTGTGTGTTCATGTAAGTGTCGTACTCGTATCAAACGCACACAGAGGCGTTTAGTAAACATGGAACCAAGTTTGTGTTCAGAGAAAGGAGTTGATTATCAATGAGTGAGTTGCGATGCTCAGGCTAGCTGGCAATATACACTGCAAAATGTTGCAGCTGAAAATCTGATTGATGATCTATAGGTGATGGGCATGAACCCTAAGAAGCTGATTGTTTACCGCTTTCCCACTTTCGAGTAAGCACCATAGATGGATTGAATTTGTAGGCATAACGGCTTTTTACACACAACGTAACAATGAAGACTGTAATGTAATCCTTGCCAGTTATGTTTAAGCATCTTTGTTGTATCACTTATGTTTCAACTGCTTAATTCGTATGACCGGCGTGCCTGTATGACCAGATGTATGAACGTCGACGACGTAAAAGGACTATGTAAGGATCGTAGCAGGTCGGGTTCTGTGCTTTCTGCCTACTCCCAAGCGAAAAAGGCGTGAGTTTATGTATGTATGTATGTACAGGTACACGGCTCATTCCAATTTAGGGCTTTAGTTTTTTTGTCACTGAAAAAGTATTATGGTGTCAAGTTTAAAAAACTGGTGAATTTTAAACATTAGAAATCATAAAGAAACCAGATAAAACTTCTTCGTCTTCTAAGCACCCTTCATCACATCCCATCTTCAAAACCCCTCACACTCCAACTCTCCCCCGCGCCAGAACACCACAAGAACAACAAAGCTATCTCACCCACACAAGCCCTGCGCACGCGCATGCGCGCAGAGTGAGCGAATTTTTCGCGCAGGTTCTTGACCGGGGCTATTTCCGGCTCGTGGAATCGAAACGGCGTTTTATCGCCCCGAGCGAGTGCGGAGAGGAGCGGGGGCAAGGTGGGAGCTGCAGCGGGGCGCTTGTGCACAGATGGAGAATAATGGAGATGTGATGGTGGATAGATATTTCAATAAATATGGGGTTTTTGAATTTGACAGTCGTTACAGCAGGTCATTGGCCCGAAAGTGCGACAATCAGTCTTACTAAGTATTACCCATTACTAACTGGGTTGTGGCGGTCAGCTAGGCAGTCTCTCCATGAAAATACTGGTATTCAGCTAAATCCAGTGAGACTGGAAGCCGACCCCAACATAGTTGGGAAAAGGCTAGGCAGATGATGATGATAGAGTTTTTTGAATTTCTTGAAACTTAAGAGCGCGTTTGTTTGACCGTAAGTCGTGTCATGATCAGCAGGATCATTGCATAGCACACTCAATCAATTGAATGTATATACTTGACATGCAAGCGCGTGACCTGTAGGCAAAACGACACCAATATGTGACAAAATGGTGCGTTTATGCTCTGGCGTTCAAAAGGTTAATTATTGCAAGTTATTAAAACCATGAGCATAGTGTGCTAGTGTGGTCAGATTTGGTTGCTTCAGTAGGTAAGACTTCTTAATCATGCAAAAACGCTTCTGCTACAGCATGGTCGTAAGCACCGGATATGTCAAGCATACCCAGCGTTTAAGTCACAGAACATCTGCCCGCGTCTATTGCCAATCAGGCAATTACCAATAACACTGTCATAGGCTGAGACATTGAGAGGCGACGTGAACTCATGAGAAGTCAAGAAAAAGCCGATAGTTTTTAATGTAGTACTTTACACAGCATCACATTTTATAATGTAGATTCTTTGAATTTAAGTGAAATATTATGTGCTTCTATATGTTTTGTAATTTATTAACTAATGCAAAACGTCTAGTTTAAGTTAAGTTTGGAGGTAGCGTGGTCCTACACCCACAAATTCTGCGTATAGAGAACAACCCGCTACCTCCTATCACTTACCCAGCCTCACCGGATGTGTTAACTGTAGTATCGCGATACGTCTGCCGGCATCCTTACGACTATAGCTTAATGATAACATACCTTAGGGAATTAGCGATTGAGAACTTACCTGAAATAAGAAAAAAATAAAAATTAGTGTGCTTTCATATTGAGTCAAAAAGCTTATCGATTCGAAAGAAGAAAAAGATTTTAAGTATGAGGAAATGATGATAGCATAGCAAGGTAGAGGTGCATACAACAACCGTAGGTGATGCAAGATCTAAAAATACCTGTGCGTTGGGCAATACGAAGAATGATGGTGAAATACTCCTTCAACTGCACATGCGCTGCATGCTGCGCATGTCACTGTTCAGTCAAAGATAAAGCAGAGCTAGCGATTTGTCCAATCAGCCTGATGATTCCAAATTATGCATTCGTGAAATGAGCCGCCACACGATTCCAAAATGAGAATGCAAATGCACAAGTGGGGCCGCTTTAGGGCGAATTTATGATGATACAGTGGACTAAGCGCTAGTTGTATTGCAAAATTCGATGTTCTGACAAATATCGATCTGATAATAACGATCGGTGTTCCCGAGACAAGCCTTTCAAGATTGTGCCACTTGAGTACGTACTGCAAAAGCATAAACCAACTTATAGTAACAAGACTATTTTTTTTAATTTTTTGTTTATTCTAAATGGGCTTACTCTTGACCTCAATCTAGTCCGGAGGACAGAGATGAGGTCGACGATGGAACGAGCTAACCCAAAAGAAGCCTATTAACAATATTAATTATTATTAATTTCATAAATGCAGCAGCTTTCCTAGCTAAAGAAACCCGATAACAATCGTCGAGCAGTAGCTCACCAGCTACAACACCTACCTGGTCGGACCGTCGTCGGAGGATCCCCCTTTTCTATGAAGAAACTTTCCTCCCTGTCTGTTTCTCACACATCTACAGGTTTATATAAGTTTTTGACTAGTTCAATCCACTGCCATCTATAGCCGTTTTGTGAAGAATGTTAATCGTTCTCTCAGACATTGCGTGCTAAGTTCGTTTTGATACCCTAATTGTATAAAATGGCTGTTAGCTTCGATTGAATTTCTTTTGTTATACAACCTGTCTTGATGGTTTACAGGTACAGCTTTCTACCGAGGCTAAGTTTCTTTTGGTTTGTGAATCCTATTATTATACAAGGCTTATAACGGCTTGGAATATTAAAATTCAAAGTAAATGTTCCAGTGGACATTTTGATTTTAATTGTAGACTCTTGAGGTAATGAGGCCTCTGTACCTCATTACCAAGTATCAGGCACTGAGGTAATGAGGTACAGAGACCTCATTACTTCAGTACCTCTCATGCAATTTTTCAAAACGAATGAACATTCACCATGTCGGATCCATCCAGCAGAAATGTGCGAGCTAGCTGGGCGGTGCGAGGATGCGTAGCGAGGCTGTGGAACGGTGTGAGCGTTTCCACCAGATATGTGTTAGGCCGCTGAGCAGTGCGTGGATGCGTAGCGACGCTGTAAAACTGTGCGCAGATGAGCGGTGCAAGGATGTGTAGCGGGCTCGTTTCAGACTGAGTACCATTTTTTCGCTTGCGTCCGTGTCCCTAGCACACATTTTTCCCTTGTTTTGTACGTACAAAAATCTCGCTCCGCTGAGCCGTTTCCACTAGAGCTGCGCTGAGCGAGGCTAGGTAAATGAAGTGATTCTATTGGTTCTTACAAAACACATCCCTCGCTACGCATCCTAGCACATTTCTGGTACGCAGCCTAACTGTGGCAATACTGGTGATTTAACGATAGGATACCTAGTCTGAATGTTCTGAAATATGCACGTGGCGTGATGGTAACACGTGGTTAGCAAGCTTGATGATCAATGCTTGCTCCTTCTCTATACGAGAAGAGGCCTTTGACCTGCACGGGGACAGTTAGGCGACACAATCAACGGTGCAAACAAATGCCCATATTCACCTTAAATGCATGCCTGAATAAAAGCGCACTGTTTGATATTCAACCCTAGCTATATTGCCAAGAGTTGAATTTCCATCAGTTTAGAAGCTCCATCAGTCAAGGTCATTTGCGAATAATTTCTATTTACAATTCCTTCACCAAATAAAATCCTTATACAGTAACTATCTTCGAAAATCAAAAATTTGAATTCGGAAACGGAACGAGAACGGCGCGGGCGCATTTAATTTTTTTCTTCAATCCTAGGGCGCTTTGTTATCATTGTCTCTTTCTTTCTAAAGCGATCCATATATGTCTGTCTCATGTCGGGGGTGGGTAGAGAGGGTGTTGAGCGCCAGATGTTTTGGAGATTCTCTTTTTTTTCTTTACGGTCGCAACAATGGGGGCGAGCTTAAGATTTGAGCATATGGTCTGTGAACAGGTATTGATAGGCGAAATCTTCCATTTTTTTCGTCTGGATATCGTTTTTGAGTATTTGATTTTCGGAGTTTATATATTTGCTGTAAAGAGAATTTGAGTAAGATTGTTTTTTCTTGTTACTGCGACGATGCTTTAGTTACTCGATGCACATGGTTATGTTTTGAGCTTGATGGAGAGGAAAATATATGTACAAATTAAAATAAATTGGTACTCTTGGCCACGTTAGCTGTTAATATGATTCGTTTACGGAATCCTAACGATAATTTCGACATTTTAGGTTCTAAGTGCAGAGTCGTACCTAAGATCTTGCCTAAGAGTTGGTACCAGATTATTATTGGACTTTTCAGTTTAGAAAAGTTCTACATTGCGTCTCATTTCTTTAATAACATTTACATTTAGCCTGCCTTTCAGGATAGCGGAGGACAGTTACCCAAAAAAAAACAATGCTTCTTTATTCAAATTGAAACAAAAGATCAACCTTGTCATATCTTTGAACATTTTTTTCTACATTTCTAGGTGTAAAAGTAATAAAGCGTAATAGACATCAATATAACAATTAGGCAAAACATCTGGTAGTATTGTTGGGAGGTGCTTATTGCATGTTGACAATAAACAAAGAATTTGTGGAAGAGTCTTTCCCATGGTTACGAACTGCGACTTTCAATGATGATGCTAGATCAAGTGACGAAAAGCCAAGCGATTTAAAAGGCGGCTAGAATTAGCTGGGCTAATAGGGTTGCACTAGGCCCTGTGTGATTGCCTCTTGTAAGCCAATTTTGGTATATTCGTCAGAATGTGAATTGATTATTATTGTGATGGAACTAGTGTACGAAATTGGGCAAATAGGTTGGGCAGATAAGATAGACTAAAATTAGATCAAAAGTATAACTTTTACAGTGCTCGTTAAGCCAATAAAGAAATTAAATCTAAAGCTGAATCAATGCAGCTTCATTAGGAGCCGAAACACCACAATTACAACTTTAAACCACTAAAAAAATCCTCATAATATCCTCATAACTTCTAGCGACATTTCTTTTGGGTTCCGTCTACCTGGTCTGAACCTTCGTCCTGATCATGCTCATCCATAAATACTAATATAGCGTGGTAGATTGTCACGGAGTCACAGTGAAGACATAGTTCCCACGAACACAGGAAGTGATGGCTAGAGAGTATGGCCCGAGGTGCGACTAACAGCGGGGGTGTGATACTAACGGCTGAGCTTCCAAAAATAGGAGACGTAGCATTAAGAAGAAGCAGAGTTTGTAAAACAAGAGGACGTTTTTTTGGCATAGGCAGCTGAATACTACCTAGTATCGTTTAGTAAATGGGATGTCAAAGGAACCTGCTTTGACAATGTTTTCGGTATTTGCTTTTGACTACAATTTGATGTTATATCAGACGGATATTGAAGGGTTTTACATGATAAATTATGCTTTTTATTTTAAACCAAAGACCCAGACGGCGGGAATGAAAATGGTATTGTTCCCTAAAAATTGTAATTGAGGAATGACCCGTCATAGTTTTCACGAATATGCATTGATCGCTATTCCCCACATCACACTTCACTAGATGTTAGTAATTTCACACTTTTTATAGTGTCACAATGTTTCCCTTCATCCCAAGACACTATTACTTCAATCATAGTAAATTCCAACATCAATCTCAAAATCGCTACCTTCACGAGCGGACACACCCGCTCCCCGCTTACACTCCACCCACGCTGAAAAAAAACCGCTCTCCCGCATACAAAGCGAATACTTTCCGAACATCTGTCAGCATGGGGGGCGTCTTACATCCCTCTCTCACACGGCACAGTGGTATATTGCTGGCTTTCTCTGTAAGTTGTCAGGTAGATAACCTGGGTTTCGCGAGTCATGTTCAAGACTTAAAAGATCATTGGGTTACTGGTACAAGCATGGTTGTGCTGAACTTTACGGGGTAAAATGAGCGTTTTATAGAACTAACAGCTCGTGGCTAAATAATAACAGCCGCTCGGGTCGATTTTTAGGTTAAGCTGTGCTTGCCTAGGTTGGTCTGTGGATGGGTGACCACCCCATTACATACCGAGTTCCCTCCGTGCCTCGGAAAGCACGTTAAGCCGTTGGTCCCGGCTGTCATTTGTAGATCTTTGACAGTCGTTTGGTAGTCAGTGGCCCAAAAAGTCTGACAACCAGTCTTACCAAGGGGTATCGTATTACCCAGTACTAACTGGGTTGTGGAGGTCAGATAGGCAGGCGCTCCATGTAAAATACTGGTATTCAGCTGCATCCGGCTAGACTGGAAGCCGACCCCAATATAGTTGGGAAAAGGCTAGGCAGATGATGATGATAGAACTTACAAACATTATCATAAAAATCAGGGAGAAATATTATTGTCCTATTTCTTCAAAATCAAAATCAAAATATTTTATTTCACACAGGCCTAGATGGGCACTTATAAAACGTCGACAAAAAGGTGCACGGTTCGGGTTGGTCGTTTCCTATGGAGAAGAACCGGCAAGAAACTCCATGGCTACTCTTTTCATGTTCCTCCTTTTTTCTCTTTTCTTGTGCATAGATCTTCCAAGGGAATCCTCGGAATTAGGTTATATATTTTTGCCATCGACACAGTAGGTTGAGTACAAGATGTAGCTTGGTGTGGAATTTTGTCTACATATCGCTGCCCCAGTCCAATAGAAAAATATCTTGACCGAAGTATGTTTTGAATTAATCATACTTTTGTGATTTTATTGTCAATGTAATTTCACTTGTTGCCATTTGAAATGTGGTTAATTTAATAAAATGATAGCGTATTTCAATATGAATAAAAAAAATATTTTTTTTATATTCAGGCATTTTTTAATATGCATAAATGTCTCAGTGAGATATTGAAAAGGCCCTTACTTTGCGTTTTACATAATATATCCGATTTTTGAATCATATAAAAGCGATATTTTATTATCATTTATAAAAATTAATTCTCTCCCTATCGACCGACAAAAGTGCTTATCCCATCCCCAGCTACCAAGCCAGTAAGGTCACTACAATAACACCATGAAAATAAAATGCACCATGCATTGCACCCCATAACCACGGTACATTACCCTGCAAAGGGTCGCAGACGTACCCTAGTTTACATCCCCCTGTCTCTTTCACTCTTACTGTTAGAACGGAGATAGATAGTGCGGTCTCGCTCTCTCGCAGTAGGTGCGGGAGTTGTCTTTTTTTTGGGTACAGTTATGGTGTTACATGATAGTACGGTGTTTTTGGGGGTGGGCAGGATTTAAAGGCATTAGGAATAATGATCTTATCGGCTTGTTGATAATTGAATTAGCTAATAAGATACAGTTTTATCATTACAGGCTCGCTTTTTCTTATCTTTTGTGGATTTTGAGCAGAAGATGCGTCTGTTTTTTAAGCTGGTAGTCAGGATATGGTTTTAAGCAAAGAGACAGATCTAAGAAAAGACCGTTCGCTTGTGTGAACAATGAAAATGGTTTTGGTCAAAAGATAGCACTAACATGACGGCCTTTAGAATTATTTTAAAGTCAAAAACGCACTAAGAACGTAGGTACTGAGCCAAACCTGAATAAATAGATACAGGGTGGCCGGAACATTGACGTCCAAAAATAAAATTTAGGTCCCTCGTATCGTGGTGTATCCGAATCAACCCCATGTATGTTCCGCGACTTTTCATAGTTTTCGAGTTATGATTTTTTTTCTAATTTTTGAGAATGATCGTTAAAAAAATACGTTCGATAAATTATGACTTAAATTTTCAACGAAGGGAAGGAAGACATAAAAGAACCAAAAACTAAACGCCAATTATTCGAAAAATACCAAACAACAAAACAAAACAGCAAACAAGAACTAGAACTAGAAGAAGACAAATAATAATGACTCCACAAACCAGATAACAAATATTAATAGCTATCCTATTAGTTGTTACTTCAATAAAACAAAAACAGCGAACCAAGTGCCACCTGTCGGTAATCCCAGATAAGAGCTGAATACAATGACTAAACGAGGGTATCGTACCTCAAAAGGAAAAATCGGAACCCTTATAGGATCACTCACGTGTCTGTCTGTATGTCCGTCTGTCACTGCCTTTTTACTCCGAAACTACAGAACCGATCGAGTTGAAATTTGATACACATATGTAAGTCGGTGACCCAAAGAAGGACGTGTAACGTAAATTAATGAATTTGAAACATGGGGGCCACTTTTCACTGTAAATTAGAAAATAAAATAAAAATTGTTGCAAACTATATCGTGGGTACCAAATGAAAGGGTGCATTATAAATTTTTTTTTTTAATTTTAAGATAGTTTTTTTTAAATAGTTGAAGTTATTTAAGAAAAAATAGGCGAAAATTGACCATTCCCCCCCTCCCTTAACTCCGAAACTACAGGGCCGAACATTTTGAAAAAAAATATACAAAAAATAATTCTTTGCCTATAGATTACAGAAAAACCAACAACAAATAATAAAAATGAATTAAAAATTAAAGGGGGCTCGCCTAATAAAATGGTAAGGAACCCTTCATGCGCGACTCCGACTCGCACTTGCCCGGTTTTCTTTTTCTCTTACTATTTGTGTCACAGGGTATAGCTATGAACAGTTGATTGAGGACTTGTAATTGGCTTGATAGGAGACAAGACACTTAAGCTACCCTGAGAGCTTCATAATTAACAACATAGCGTTTCGTATGTCTACAAGGATGTTCAACAGGATTGGTACAAGCTTTTCGGTAGCCTGACTTAATCACACAACTTTATCGAGAACTAGCTTATGCCCGCGGCTTCACCCGCGTGGAGTTCGATAATTGTCCCACGGGGTCATACTACCGGGTTAAAAAGTATCCTATGTGTTAACCTAGGTTATATACTAGCTGTGTGCTAACTTTCATCCAAATCCGTTCAGAAGTTTTTGCGTGGAAGAGTAACAAACATTCATCCTCACAAAGTTTCGCGTTTATAATATATGTATTAGTAAGATTCTTTCACTCAATTCATCAAGAATCTTGTGCAGAATCTATGGCAACAGTATGCGCGTCAGTGTCCCTCGAACCCTATTCTATGTGACCCTAATATTGACCAGCTTCAGGGTAGGAAGGATAACCCCAGCTTTATTCACAATGTCTTCTTTTCCATGTCTCATATACTTATTATTCTTTCCACAGAAACATTCAAGGAGATTACTACAAACTCACACATCTACACACAAACATAGGTATATGCTCACAACGCCAGGGTGAGCGCGCACGCGATTGGCGTCGCACGCGCCAGGTGCGCGGGAGTCGGTCTGTCGGGCCCTTACACCCGCCCTCCCGCGACCGCTACACCCCCGCGTAGGGGGAAATGGGATTTTATGAGAATTAGGGATGGGGTGATGTCGGGTTATGGTTTATCGATAGATTCAAAATATCGTATCAGCTAGCTGAAATGAACGTTTTTTTTTTTATATAAACAAAATTATTTTATGCAAAGATAATATTTGAAGCAAACACGTCGGAATGGATAGACGAACGGTGGGGTCGTACAACTACTTAAAGTGTCCTATTTATTGACAAGTAGTTCAAGTTTCAATTGATTGCAATTTATTTCTTGATCAATGAATCATTTAAACATTATTGTCAGAGCATCTCTTTCAACTCTTTACATTGTTTGATTAATGAGCGATTTCTACGGCACTTAAAAAGCTTCATGTGACATTCGACTTAAACGTAACTGACAAAATATGATTGTACTACAGGCACACCGCAGCCTACCCTACGCGGATTACTTCTGCGTTGTTGTGTTAAAAAACGACTAGTTTGTGCTCTTTTGATTACTTAGAAATATCATCTTCCTAACAGATTGGCAGGAGAAGGCAAGACATAAGGAAGATTCGAAAAGTATAGGGGAGGCCTTTGCCCAGCAGTGGGACGGAACAGGCTAACTAAAAAATCTCTTTACAAGTAACAGGACTTCATAAGGATCGTAGCCGGAGGCGGTCTGCAGCTTCGGTCTATCTGGGGATAGGCCGAAGCTGCAGAGGCTGCGGGATTGATTTTATGTATGTATGTACTTTACATGAAAACAAGACTTACATCTACATCCAGATCTTTCCTCCATTACAAGCCAGCATCCCATCCACGCATATAGAGAAAAAATATTTTAAATTATTTTCTGATTACTATATTGTGTAAACAAAAAATATATCGACATTAATTATGAGGACCTCACTCGAAGAAGGAATAAATATTTATGTTGTGACTTACTTGATAAGTTGAGAATTTAATGCTAAAATTGTAGCCGTATTTGGTGTTTTTTTTTCATGGTAAACTATTGATAGAGAGCGAAATTGACATCTAAATGGTTGCCTATGGGCAAAAAGCGAAGCTGTGGTAGACCGAAGCGAAGATGAGACGAGACGAAGACGACCTTTTCATAAGAGTTTGGACCACAACAGTCGCCAGCCGTGACAAATGGAAGGTGTGGAGGCCTTTGCCTATCAGAGTCAATATGGGATAAAATATTTGGGTTAGAATTAAAATGAAACCGTTGCGTTGAATATTCTTAAAGGAGAAGTCAAAATTATTTGAAGTAATTCCAAACACATTTGTCAAATTCCAAAGCTGTAGAGCCTGTAAATGATGGCAAAAGAGATTTGGTAGATTTATTTTTATTGACGAAGAGCGTCCTAATTCTAGAAAAAATATTTACCTATTCAAAATCTGCATCTCCACTTTGAAAATTAAATGTAAGCATTTTCCAACCATTTAACAAACAAAAAACCATCCTAATACATTGCTTTATCGATATCTCATTTCATCGACACAATCCCATCCCTAGCATGACAAAAAAATGGTACGTGCCCATGTCCACAGGTATAAATTTAATGACAAAAATAGGTGGATCTAGATAATAATCTATACTTCTATAGAAATGTGATGCTTGCGCTGGTTATTGATAACGGTGTAAGCAGACCACGCGGTAGTAATGTGTGGAACACTTACGTTTTTACCAGAGATGCAGCAAGCGTGAGAACCAGAATTTTAAGAAATGATCCGTCTGATTCAGATCAGTAACAATACGGAGGGGGCAAATAAATACTTCATTGAAGATTCTGAGATGTTAGCCAAGCACAATTTTAAGTTTAGTGGCGATGTTTGCCATGGGTTCAGCATGCCTGAGTAAATGAAGGCGTAAAAAGGTGACAGACAAAGTAACTATTGCATTTATAACATTAGCATTACGGGATTCAGAATAGACACTTCAAAAGATGCGAAATTGACCCCTTAGTGTGGGAAAAGCAGGCACAAAATCGGCCCGACTGGAGACGTCGTGTGCATCGGCAGGTCAACGCCTTCGAAGAGAGAAGAAGGTCGCAGCTAGACTTAAAGCGTGATAACCTTAAAACTAGGCCACCTGCAGCTATACCATACAATTTCGTCAATGCTGTTCTGACATGTCCGCTTTGTGCTCGGAGTTTTTCGTCCAAAGTTGGGTATGCTAGCCACTTGAGAGCACATGATAGAGCAGCACACCAAAGCTCTCGACAACCTCCCTAGAAAGCCATCGAATGCAGTCGCTGTGGCCGAAATCGGCTAGATGGCATCATTATCAGTACGGGATTTCAGTCTCCCTTTTTCGTGTGGTTAGTGCCTAACCTTGAGTCAGAGTTTTTATGCTACCCATGGGACTATGACGTGACTTTACATGCCGTCAAGATATCTCTCCTAGGCATGCTGGTTTGGTTTCTTTACGATGTTTCCCTTCACCAAAGCTAGTGACAATTATACAATACGCGCGATGTAATGACATAAATTGAAAAGAGTATGCTTAGATGGCTGGTCATGTGGAGAGGATGAGTGAAAGGCGTCTAACAAAAGGTAGACAAGGCAGGTGTGAGTGGCAACGCCGGGAGGGGTCGCCCTAGAAGGACATACGCCGACCTTATTGGTGAGGTTCTTCAAAAAGGTCAGGTGCGAAGGACTCGCAACCGGCGAGCGTGTGTGACCAGATGTATGAACGTGGACGAGGCAAAAGGAGTATGTAAGGATCGTAGCAGGTGGCGTTCTGTGCTTTCTGCCTACCCCCATGGGACAAAGGCGTGAGTTTATGTTTTGCACATGAATACGAAAAATCAGAGGTTGAGTCAGAAATCAGAGGAACGTGAATCAGAGGAGACTTGGGTTCGAATTCGAGACCTATGGGCAGTCACAGCACAAGGCTGCCACTGCTGCAAGCACGCACGGGATATCATTTTCTACAACAAACGGGAAGATTAAATTCTTCTTCTTCTCCCTTCTTAAGCCTAAATTAAACACGATGTCTCTAACGTGCGACATGTGTTCTACACGTTCAGAAACAAGTGACTGAACATGACTGAACATTGCGAAATATTGCAGTAAAGTTCCTCCCAAGTCGGGGGCCTCTACGGCTGGGTCGACCAGTATTTTGTTTTGAGGGACTTTTCATGTTGAATGTTCTAACAGGAAAAGACAAGCCATCATGCCAATAAGACGAAGTTACTTATTATTATTGATACTAGTGTTATTGGGTTTTTCCAATAAGAATTCAGTAGCAGCGTCCGAGTCTGGATTTGTGTCCGATTGATGGTTATAGTCTCGCCACCTATTACATGGAACTTAAACATACTGGCGAAATGTGGGTGCACTCTTAGGTACCTTAGGCTCACCTCTGCTCAACCGTTCGGGGATTACAGGAGCGATGTTATGTTATGTCTTATCATCATCGTCATTTCAGCCGAAAGACGTCCACTGCTGGACATAGGCCTCCCCCAAGTGTCGCCACATTGACCGGTGCCGTGCGACCCGCATCCAGCGGATACCTGGAACCTTTAACAGGTCATCGGTCCACCTAGTGGGAGTCCTTCCAACGCATGTCTGTTGCTGTGTTATTTGAAAAACTTTTAAGACATTATACTCTACTCGACTATGGCGGAACCCTGAGACAAGATAATGTTTCCGATAGCTAATCTTATGGGGAAGCCCAAATCAATCATTCATCAACCTACATACATCATCATCTGCCTTTTCTCAACTACATTGGGGTCGGCTTCCAGTCTAACCAGATACAGCTGAATACCAGTATTTTACATAGAACGACTGCCTTTCTAACCTCCACAAGTTAGTACTGGGAAATACGGTACCCTTTGGGAAGACAGGTTCTGGTCATCAACCAACACACATAGCCTGGTAAATCAAAACATTGAAAGTTCGTCACGTGTCGAAAGACATGTTCAGATACAAGTGACAAGCGAACCAACATTGCGAAATATAGCAGTGAGTGGTAAAGCGTACTACAATATTATTGATAACCTATACAGGACGGGGGCACGTATTTTGGGTGGACCGGTCTACATTTTTTTCTGTAATTGAGTATGGGTGGGTAGTTGGGTACTGATTAGAAGTTTTAGTAATTTTTTGTCATGTTTCGGCTTAATTAACAAGGTCAGGTTTGAGTAATTTAATTTCAAAATGTTTACACAATTGTATTTAAATTGAAAGGCTCTATTTTCACGTTTGGTGAGCGGATTGTTCCTACTTCGAACACATATCTGATCTGACGCGCGACTGCTGAGCATGGGGTCCTGGGTTCGCATCCCAGCTCGGGCAGTGTCATTGGGTTTTTCCATCAAGAATTTCTCAGAAGCAGCCACGGAGTCTGGATTCGTGCCAGGTTGATGGCAATAGGCTTGCCCCCTTACATGCGAGTGAAAAACATAACTGGCAAAATGTAAGTTTACTATTAGGTACACCTCTGCCTAAACCTTCGAGGATTACAGGCGTGATGTTACGTATCTGATCTGACGGAACCACCCAATAGCAGTTTTCCAGAGCTGGTATTGAAACCTAGGACCTCATACTCAGCAAGTAGTTCTTACGACTACTAGATCAACGAGGTAGTCAATGAATGAAAGATGATACGGCTGTAAAGGTGGTGACTACTACGACGACGGCTCGAAGAGACAGAGCAGACTCGAAGAACATGAAGAGACACGAGAGCTGCGCCGACCCCAACACCTTTATGGTGTTGGGGTCGGCGCAGCTATGTATTATTTTTTTGATATACAAATATTCCTCAAACGTAATTTCATTCACGTATAACCTGAACTCGGTACAAAAGATTTAGCAACAACATGAACCGTATTACTTTTGACACAGATAGGTCACGTCCATATGTACGTCCATGATATCCGTACGTATGTAAGTGCATTAGTCTTGTTTAATTATAATTAATTAATGCACTTTGTGTTCGCGATGATTCATCTTATTACACGTGGAGATCATGACCTGACCTTCGAATTGAGATCGGTTTTGGAAGAATTTCGTTCTCCCGTCCACTCCTAAAATCCTTTTTAAACTTATGTGTGGTCCACTTGAGGTACTCATGGATCGAAATAATTGGATGTCGTAGGGTTTTGTCAAGCAATAGCACCATGCAGGCTATCAATCACTGGTAAAGAAACGTGTGTTTTATACAGGGTGTAAACAGACCCTTCACATAGCCGTCAACCAAGCATTCTGTACATCAAACTAAGTAACTTTACGCAAAAATTATTGCTGGGAATCGACTTTTTTTTTTGGGGTGAAAAATCACGTTTTAAGGTAAGACTCGATGAAAAGCATTGTGCTGATGGATGGATTGAATAGTACGGGGGTCATGGAGGTGTGTAAAGTAAAAATCTTACATTAAAAACATGTATTTAAAAAAAAAACTTGTGAAAAAGTTGAAACTTTGACCCCCAATATTTCCGTAACTAGAAGGTTCCCAGGTATGGTCTAGAACAAAAAAATGATCGCAAAGACGGGGAGAACAAGTGCCTTTCGGATGTGTTAAGGGTTTGTTTACACCCTTTATTCTTGTTGGAGGACACACTACCCAGTTCAGTTTGATGATCTGCAGCATATCCTTTCATATGACTATACCCTTTCTGTTACACCCTGTACAATACCGCTTTCATGAATCCAGAGAGTTTTGGAATATTAAAAAAAAACAACTTGAATAGCAGTGGCGAAGGTTCCATACAACTCGATTCCTACAGGCTTCCCTTTGAAAACTGGGACAATCAGTATTCCATAGACAAATAATAAAGTCACATTAAAGATATGTACTCCGGCTTACCTCTAAAAAAAATCGACCCTTCGCTACTGTTGTATAGAAAATCATAAAAAGAGGAAAACTGGCTCATTTCGTACAAGAATTATATGAATCCGGTACTAACTATGAGACATCGTATGAACCAGGGACTAGACATAACATCATCATCATTATCATTACGGCCGAGAGTCACCCACGGTTGCGCATACGCCACTCCCTTTTCTTCTTCTGTTCTGTGCGTCCCTTATTAATCCGTTTCCCGCCGTTTTTGACGATAACGTCAACCCAACGCGACTTTGACTCCACTCAATAACAAATAATCTAAAGTTTTCTAGTTAAAATCATATTAATAAGCTAAAGACAAAAACAAACATGAGTCATCAGTTTAGCTCAAAAACAAGCCAAAGATACGGTTATTACGTCAAAGCGAGTTCGATAACAATAAACAATGTTATAGGATAACACGACAAAGTTAACAAACACACAGAACACGTTTCGTATTCACAGTTTCACACACACACACATCTACTAGTCTACAAGTTATCGAATAAGAAAAAAGAAATAAAAAACTATATCTGTAGAATCTAGGTCTTGGAAGCACATTTCTAGATATTAAAAATCCCTAATAGAACCAACCGAATTTAGTGTCCATGATATGACGACAATTTTGCAACTGGAACTTTAAAAAGTAGGAACACAATAATTGACAAATCTCTAAAGCACTCATGCTAAAACACAACACAGAGTAAGCAGTTACTAAACAAAAACACAACAGAAAAACACAAAATTAAATACATTACATAACATCACGCCTGTAATCCCCGAAGGGTTAGGCAGAGGTGTACCCATAGTACACCCACATTTTGCCAGTTATGTTTAAGTCCCATGTAATAGGATGAAAAAACCAAATAACACTTTGCCCGACCTGGGAATTGAACCCAGGACCTCGTGCTCAGCCGTCGACCAATGAGGCAGACAAAATTAAATAGTGCAAAAGAATAAAGTGTTATATACAAGCAAATGGTCCCAGCATCGCAAGTACGACTTGAGTGAACCGACCAAGTAGGTCCCCGGCATTGAAGGTGTAGATCAATTTAATTTTCAATAATTAACTTAGGTAGATTCTTAACTGTGTAGTTACATAATCTAAAGCAAGAAAATGGTGCACGTATCAGAAACAACAAAACGGTGTAAAAGGCGAACAACACAAGTGTTTCACGACATATTAATCTACAAGTTAGAGCTAATTTCGCATATGAAACTGAACTGCTACACCCGTTTCTTACTATCTACATATAGACGAGTAATTTATGAGTTAAGTAATTACTAATATAACCATTTATATGCAATAGATATGAATTTGAACGAAGTAATAACCGTCAAAGGAAGCAAAACTAAGAATTCTAACTTTTGACAGTTCTATCTTCAAGCAATTACTAAACTACTGAATAAAAACCGTAAAGTAATAACCTAAGGTTATTACTTTTATTCAAGAAATTACTTTGACTTGATTATAGATACGGGTGTTAGTGTCTTAGTCGGTTTGGGATGACCTTATTAAATTGTCAGCCCTTGCACCTGGTTTACTTGTGCTGGTCCTCTTCGGTTGTTGTGAAAGTAAATATTATGGTAGTGACAGTGATATTAAATACAACAGAACATTGTTAAACGCCAACACGACTGCTTAAAAACACGTAAGCCTACAAAGGAGAAAGTTTAATGTCTAGATGTGCTGGTGCAGTTTCATTCAAATTTACTCTGTGAATTAAACTAGAGCAACGAAATAGTGGGTATTTCTAAAACAGCAGAAAAGTGATGATAAAAACACATAAATCTAAACACAGGAGAACAACAACAGCACGTGGTTACAACAACACAGATACTAATGCCTCACCCACTGTGGCGGCAAGTCTGCTGATGGTGTTGTTAACATTTAAATTTGTAATTTCTAAAGCAACAAAATGATAGTGGTTTTAAATACAAAAGAAAAGTGTTGAAAGCCAAAATAACAAGTGCTTAACGACACATAAAACACAACTAAGCGAATTTCACCAATGAAACTACATCTAAACCGCGTTCAAAGCTGTCAGTGTCAATATTCCATAGCAATTATGACACAGGTCTTGAACGCTGTTCAGTTTAATAGGAGAAATCCGCCATTAAATCTAAACAAGAAACACAGG
The DNA here is from genome assembly GCA_963082995.1 of Noctua comes. Lineage (NCBI taxonomy): Eukaryota > Metazoa > Arthropoda > Insecta > Lepidoptera > Noctuidae > Noctua > Noctua comes. The sequence continues at coordinate 676,215 of OY720294.1, forward strand.
ACAACAACAAAAAAGCCAACACAGATACAACAAAGGCACGTGCTAAAACCAACACAGATATTACAACAGCACGTGCTCAACACAGATACAACAACAACACAGATACTACGGCCTCACCCATTGTGGCGGCACGTCAGCATGTTGATGGTGCTGATGATGGTGGTGGTGACGTCTGTCGGGCTGGTGGTGGCCGTTGGAGGCCGCGCAGGAGGTCGCCGCCACACCGTACTGGTGCAGAACAAGAGAGTGAACGTGCTGCATTGTGGTTCTATTAGATGGGTGGCAGAAGATGGCTTGTAGATTTTGGGGTGAACATATTGTGGAAGAATTGTGAAAATTTGCTATTAAATCTACAGACATACATTTTGCAGATTTATTGGAATGTGAGTTATTGACAGTATTGCGTTACAAATAAATGTGTTCAAAAATTCACGAATTCAAGCAAATGGTTAAAGTCGCCAGGGTAGTCAGCGAGATTCAAATTTTCTTATGGTTTTTGCAATTTGCCGGGTCTGTGTTAGGTTGTATGTTGATTAAATACATGATTGAATGAATTATGATGAATAAATATGATTCGCGACCGTAATAAATATACTGAGGTACTTCTAGACACGGCTCGTATTGTTAGGAGGTTCCTCTCTCTGGAGCCCTGACCGCCGGTAGCTTGGACCCTGTTCCCGATACCGGTGGGCTACAATTTTTTATATTTTTAAATGTTTTTTATATTGTTTTTTCTAAGGAATATTTTAAAATGTAAACAATTTGTAAAAATATAAATAAAGGAAGAACAATACTGAGTAATTATAATCATTGACACAATTGTATTTTCATCAACATACAATCTGACACTGACCAGCAAAAACGTAAGAAAATTTGAATTTCGCGGTCTATCCTGACGCTTCTACCTTGAGTCCCATGTAATAGGGGGCGAGCCTATTGCTATCAACCGGGCGTAAATCTGGACTTCGTGGCAGCTTCTGAGAAATTCCTGATGGAAAAACCCAATAACACTTTGCCCGACCTGGGAATCGAACCCAGGACCTTATGCTCAGCAGAGAAGACCAACGAGGCAAGAAGCTGCCCGACCTGGGAATCGAACCCAGGACCTTATGCTCAGCAGAGAAGACCAACGAGGCAAGAAGCTCCATCTCACGTTACCTGAAAACGTCATTTCCGGTACCCTATTCCTCGACCTATTTTTAATCTAAGGTAAATCGATAACGTCACTCAGAGTTGATACCTTAGTCGGTTTTATTTTAACGAAAAAATTTGTTTGTAGTGTTGTAAAAGTTTGTTTGTAGTGTTGTAAAAGTTGGTTTGTAGTGTTGTAAAAGTTGGTTTGTAATCAAACACTGTTTAAAGCTTTCACGGTTTTACAACTAAACTTATACTGTCACTTACGGGATATCGGGAGCTCAAAATAATGAACAATCACGGAAGATATCCCGTAAGTGACAGTATAAGTTTGGTTTGTAATGTTTGAAGATAAGTCTGTGATTTTCAAACCTACTTCAAAATCTTTTGTTAAATTACGAGTACGTGGCAAGTTTACTTTTTGCCACCGAGTTCCAGAAGTAGTGGTTACGTTAGATATTTTTAGTGTTTTTTTGGAAGTCGTTTTTTTGTTTTGCCCTTTTTAGTTGAAAGTACCACACAAATTCTGGTCATAAAACAATTTTACAGTGTAACTAGAAATTATTAAGGAACCATAATGTCAACATAGGTCAAGAAGGAATGGGGAGGCCTATGCCCAGCAGTGGGACAGAATAGGTTAATTAAAAAAAAAAAGGTCAAGAAGAAAAATAGGTATTAAAGGAGCTAACTCATAAACTACTAAAGTAAAGTTAATCAAATTTAAATGGGACCACAACGCGGGTTTCCTCTACCAAATAAAAAAAAGAATCACGAAAATCGGCCCAGTAATCACGAAGTAATCGGTATGTCGAAAAAAAGAGCTGGTCGAATACATAACCTCCTTCTTCTACAGAAGTCGGTTATAAAACATTACCTCATTCAATTACTCATCTTTCCACCTCTAACGGGTCGTCTCCCACACGATGCCATCAACTTTACTATCCACTAATGTTACGGGGACAAGCGCCGGGGTAAGAAGCAGTAAAACTTATAGTAATTGTACCGGAGTTCGGAGGTCCGGGCCCTCACATCGACGTTTACTGTGAGCGATGTATTAGGACGAGCCCTTGAGGGGTTTGTCAACCTGTGTTGTTATTTAATGAGAGTCGATTAGGATAGATTTTTTAGCCATTTACAGCATCTAAGGTATCGCAGTTGCAAATCCAGAAACATTGGAGATAACGGTGAAAAGACGTATGAGACTGTTCAATTTAAAAAAACCTCCATAAATGACCCCTGTTAAAACATACCGATTTTAATAAAAAAAATAAAATAACCTGAACATACTAACTTAACAATAAACTAAAAAATGACGTCGATTATATTCATCTAAAATATTCTATAAAATATTCGACGATTATATTCATCTAAAATATTATAAATCTTGTTATAATCAGAAGAAACCATGACCTCTTTCAGCTAACTATCCCGAAATTTCCCAAAACTCCTAAGCACAGCTATCAGCTAGTACTATACTCGCCCACACACTTCTATAAACATATGTACTAGCGCCAGTACTAGCGCGAGCCACTCGGCCGAGTTGCCGCTTCACTTTTATAGCCGGACGACTGTCTTACCGTACTGGTGCGTACATAACTGAGATGGAAGAGAGAAATAATTAATTATACTGCATAACATTTTTTATAATGCGTAACATGCGGTCGTGTATTTGTTTGATTAGCCTTTTTTTTGTATAGTTGGCCATCACAAAAAAACCATAGGTAAATTTTCATCTGAATCAGACAACTGAAAAAGAAAAAAAAAGAACTATACTAGGTGATTTTTTAAACGTAGAGAATACTTTAACGGTGCAGTACTAATGACAATGAACAACATTTACTATGGGACTGACCATGAAATCGCGAAATAAATATCAGTTGCTCCATACATTAGTGGTCGCGTAACATGGAAAAATGTAGGCCGCAGTTGAAAATCCATACAAACAGATAATTACAAAAATAAACGAAAAATCCTATGCCTTTTTAAGTTTTTTTTTTTTGTATAGCCAAATAAAGGGTGTAAAAAGACCCTTAACGAAGCCGAGAGGCACTTGTTCTCCCCGTCATTGCAATTACTTTTTTGTTCTGGACCATACCCTTAACCGGGAACCTTTTTGTTACGGAGATATTGGAGAACACAGTTCTAATTTTATCACAAGATTTTTTTTTAATACTACTTTTTAGTTTTTAATTTTACTTTAATTACCTCCATGTCCAGTTTACTATTTAAAGCATCCATCAGCACTAAGTTTTGAGTGCGTTACATTGAGTTTTACCGTAAAATGTGATTTTCCAACCCAAAAAAAAAAAGTGTTTCCCAGCAATAATTTTTGCGTACTTAGTTTGATGTACATAATGCTTGGTTGAGAGCTTTGTGAAGGGTCCGTTTACACCTTGTACATGTTTCATATAAAAAAATGTCCGTTCAGACCCTGTTTAGCATAGGTACCTAACACTTCTCCACACAACTGTACGTCTTCAAACTAAGAGCCAACAAAGACAATGCGGCGAATTAAAAGCAACTTACCCCTCCCCCTGCTTCGTCCCGTATTTATACCCCCCCCCCCGCCAAGTTTCATCCCCTTTTATTGCCTTTTACCGGCTCTATAAATAGATACATAGTACGTTGTGTTGTATTTATGGGGGTTGGCGGAGACTGTATTTTCACGTGTTTTCAATGTTTTCATGAACCAAAACTGACAAAAGCGCGTTTTATTTCCGCAGCCACGGGGGCTGGATTCGTGCCCGATTGATGGCATTAAGCTCGCCCCCTATTTCATGGGACTTAAACATAACTGGCGAAATGTGCGTGTACGTTTAGGTACACCTCTGCCTAACCTTACGAGAATTACAAGTGTGATGTTATGATATGTTTACCCATTTTTTTTTTTAAATCCTGAAACTATCGCATCTTCCAGGTTTTAATTCCGTAAATTAAAAAAAAAACACTTGCATGTCAACAAATATTTATGTTTTAAAAATGAGGCGGAGGTTTTATTTACATTTATTTATTCCTATTCCGAATGGGAGATGTCCTGGGGGACATCAACACAAAGGACATAATCACACACAATTATGACGTAGCTCTACATACAGTCATACTATAAAATAAGGTGACCACAACTAACATAACCGGTAAAAGAATGCTGAGCCGAGCAGATGTTTTGAGTTCCGACTGTGTTTACAGCCACGAGCATCTTATTTACTAAGAACTAGCTTTTGCCAGCGGCTCTGCTCGCGTTAATTTAGAATTGGCAAATCAATTCAGGTTGTACTCTGCTTGTAATAACATAATTCAATCATGATTCGAAAGACACGTGGCGCCATCTATTATCACAAGAACGTTATTGTTGTTTTCCTCGAGAACAGTACTTTTTTTCGGGATGTAAGGTACCCTATGCCCGTATCTGTACACCTGACAACGTATTTGCAAAATTTCAGGATTTTTGGTTCAGTGGTTTAGGCGTGGAAAGGTAACAAACAAACAAACTTACTTTCGCATTTATAATATTAGTTAGGAAGTTACGATTGGATATAGCTGGGTTCGCGGGTTTGCTTGTGTAAATATGGCACACTAGCTTCTAACCGCGACATCGCCCGCTTGATAAGCATCCTACAGCACTCAGCAAAAATGTAGCTTACCATCATTGAAATAAGTTTAAAAATCGAATGAGAAGTTTCAGAGATCACCTCCTACATCAAAGTTCAGAAACTTCCTCCTTTTGGAAGTCGGTTAAAAAGTAACATAATTTAACAAAACATTTCAAAGAATATACTTACAGAATTTTATCTTACTACTTTCATAATTGAGAAAGTTTGTGTGGATAGATGGACGCATGGATGGCTGGATGCTTATTACTGTTTCACGCAAAAACTACTGAACGGATTTGGATAAAATTTGGCACACAGACAGTTTATAACTTGGATTAACACATAGTATACTTTTATACCTATAATACGAATCATACCGGTAATAAATATTTTTTACCGAAATCCACGCGGGTGAAGCCGCGGCTATAAATTAGTCCGGTATAATTTCAATCCTGTCCCAATTCACCTTATATGACAACTAGCAAAAACAATCTACCTACCCCGATTAAAAGAAATACCTTGCATATAATATAATTAAGAATCAAAAAAACGATCAATAAACTATTTTTATTGGTCATAAGTGGCTATTAATATATCTTCTTCTTTAATTAGTGTTTAAGATCGTCCGATATGTTAATTAGGAGTATATTCACGCTGTTAAACAACGGGGGGTAAGCATCAAGGTGAAATTCGTTTAATTATATGTCATACTTGTGTCATTTGGTTAATACCTAGCCATTTCTTGTTTAATAAGGTTATTGCACAGATACATTTTTGGAATCCATATTTATTGTGACATTACATTATGGTCGTATTCCCCTAAGGGTTAGAGCAGAGGTGTGTCTACAGTACATCCACATTTCGATAGTTATGTTTATGTTCCATGTGTAGTTAAATAGTGGGTGAGCCTATTGCCATCAACCGGGCACAAATGCATTGCAAATGTTTGTTCCATTTTTCTTTGCTTTCTATACTACATGGTGGCAACAAATAACCACATATTAAGTGATTTTAAAATGCTCCGAGTTAAAGTGATTATTGAAACCAGCGCCATCTATCCGACACTAATGGAAACCAAATTATTTTCAAATGAAATTCTATAGTCTATAATTAATGCCGGAGTAAATGAAGGATGCCGTCCAGCAGTCTAGCTAGTATATTTGGCCTAGACATTTAGACAATAGTGGAATTAATGTAGTTTTCCGTGTTTTATAATGAAGTTTTTTCCAGACGATGTGTCTAGAAGTGTAAACAACTTGGGGCCTTAAATTTTTTTCAACGCGAAAATCAGAACCAGGATCGTAATGCCGAAGCTAAGGTCAGGGTCACTAATTCGGAGCCTGTTTTTGTATAGGAACCAGTGACTGAACTTTTTTTGACTTTCCGAGTGATCGGACATAGAACCAAAATAATCGACATAGCTCACAGAATAAGTGAGCTGAAGAGCAATGGGTCGGCCATGTTAGCCGTAGAACCCATGACCGATGGGGTAGACGTGTTCTTGAGTGGAGACCGCGAATCCGTAAGCGTAAGGTGGTATGCCCTCAGGTGAGCGTGGGGCGACGATCGCAGGGTGACGGGTAGAACCTGGATGACAGTTACTGTGAATCGAGCTAAGGGGCCGTCTCCACGAACGAGAGAATCGCGGCGATATTATCTAGTGGATTCTCGCGCTCGTGGAGACGGCCCCTAAGTAGCGTGCGATTGTAGTGCCTATGTCCAGCGGTGGACTGCTGTAGGCTGATGAAGATGATAAGGATGACCGACTTAGGTTTAATGAATGTAGCCTTCAATATCCTTACTGCCTTTGTCTGGTAGAAAATGCCTATGACATTAAGTCCGCCTCTGTATTTTGCGCTTGAAGTGTTAAATAAATATCATTCCTCCCTCCAGAGGCGGGCGGGCAGAGGTCTGTTAGGCTTTAGTTGGTCTTAGTCAGAAGTCGGTGGCAAAAAGTCAACGAAACAAACAAAAGTCACCGACCACTTTGTTTTGTTCCCTTTTTTTGAAGTCGGTTTAAAAAAAAACATTTTTAGTTGTGGTATCGTCCACAAATTCTCGTTAAGTATTAATTTTATATTGTAACTAGATATTATTAGAAGATCATCGACAAGGACGAAAAAAAAACGTATTGTAGAAGATAATTCGTAAACCACCCAATCAAAGTTAATAAAAATTATAGGGCACCACCGCGCTAGCTTTCTCTGCCAAAAGAAAACAGTTAAGAACTCATAAAAACACCGGCGCAGGAGTGCACTTGGAACAAGCAAGCTCAGTCAGTGGCTGAGGTTCGAGAATTCTTTGAGGGCAACACACACCTCTGACCTGTTCCACCATTGTAGAATACATTTTACGTTACTATGTTGGGGTTGGCTTCCAGTCTTACCGAATGAAGCAATTCTGCTTCATTCGGTAAGACTGGAAGCCAGTATTTTTCATTGAGCAACTGCCTATCTAATATTCATAGCCCAGTTACTGCGCCCCCTTGGTAAGACTGCTCGTCAAACTTTCGGGCGTCAGACTCCCCGTAGCGCCTGTCAAATACAACAGTGTGTATGTATATAAAAGCTTTTAAATTTGGATCGAAATTAACTATTGTAGTTGCAGGTCAAAGAGACGTGAGCTGGCCTCATGTAAATTTAGCGATACCTAAGTAAAATACAAGTTTCTCTCGACGTCACAGTAGATACGTCTCCGGACCACCTGTCCGTTCGTCCGGACAATTCAGAGAGACCGGTTCCGATAAACTGTTGCGGACTCGCAGAGCATGTAGCGAATGGAGACATCATTCACAAGTAGTGTCACGAAGACGGAACGTTTTAAAACGTTGGTGGAGGAGAGAGAAAACAAGTATAGTAAAATCTAAAATGGCAGTCCTTTTCTTGACAAAAGGCCAGTGTCAAGACTATGTGATTTTCACCGGCTTAGATGTGAAATTAAGATATCACGGGTTCGGGTTTCTGAAAGGACCAGATCCGAAGTCAAATTATTGGGAAAAGGACCGCAGTCAACGGTAAAGCTTGCAGGGTGAGCAAGCTGAAGTTGGTGGGCCATGTATGTCGAAGGACCGATAGCCGTTGGAGAAGACGAGTCCTAGAGTGGACACAGACTATCGACCCCGTAACCAAAAGGATCGACGACCTCTAAAAGGACATACTGGGGATATACTTGGACACACGGTATACAGAAGGCAGAGGACGGGATATTGTGCCGAAGCTTGGAGAAGTCCACGTCCAGATAGGTACAGTGCCAGGCTGAGTTGCTTAATTGATTGAATTTAAGACTTAATGGTCTGTAATCGCCTACAGGCAGTGAGCAAGTACAGGTAGCCTATGGTCATTCGTCTTCCGTCTAAAAAGAGATTTACTCAAAGTGGCGAGGCGAGTTAAATCTTATTTTATTTTAGTTTGTGAGCTCTCCATTCACACATTATTCCATGAAAACTAATACATAAAAATATTAACGATCAGTGATGTGTTTATTATAGATGCCTTGTTAAATATAGATAGATGTCGTTCAAGAATTAATTTGTATAACATTATTATATTATTCTGTATTGTTGAAATTGAACTGATGTTCTTCAGAAAGGTCAGGCGTAGTACTCGCAAACGGCCTACGTGATATATGAACGTGGACGGTGCAAAAGGAGTGTCTACAGATCGTAGCAGGTCACGTCCTGTAGGTTCTACCTACCCACGTGGGAAAACACGAGTTTTTGTATGCGTGTGTGTAAAATTAAATGTTACTAGTTGGAATATCGGCGAAAAACAGTTTGCTGGTGTTACTTACCGTATTTTTAATAGAGATTGAGTCATCGTGGTTTTTTAATGGTCTTATTTAAATTCAATATGAACTATCCAAATTTTTAAACTGTCGTGGTCACTAACATAATCATTAACACTCAAAACGGGATATTCACCATGTTTACCCGTGAATATCCCGTTAAAAGTTAATGATAATTAACTCTCCAAGTATCAAATGACCGATGACTGACGCAGATTTTTTAGACAATTAGTTGAATCTGATTTTTTGGCGAATTGCCAAGAAAAAAGATTTCTATAGGTTCTGGAAACTTAATAAGTATCTGACTTCCAATGCTCAGTAGGCATTGCGCCCGAAAGTAGGAGAATCTTCCAGAGCCCCGACTTATTGTAGGAGGAGGAACCTGGGTTTATAGAATAGACGATAGGAGTTCGACAAATCCTTCTGTTCTCACTAACGGAGGGTATCCATATCCCCCACAAAAAGAAGGCTTGTGCTGGGTTAGTGACAGCTTACCCAGTGTATAGCTTCAGTATAAATTCATTAAGCTTATCAATAGTTAAGTCGTCAAATAATTTATTTCAATTAGCTTATTAAAAGGAACTCTTTGGAGTGTATCGATACAATCGACTAGATTCGAGTCATTGTTATCGATGACATATTCTGTCGGCTCTGGTAAAGCATTGCGCGGGAAAGTGCTGGGTGGTCGAGAATTCGTAATATAATAAATGCGAAAGTAAGTTTGTTACCTTTTCACGCCTAAATCACTGAACCAATCATCCTAAAATTTTGCATATACGTTGTCAGGTGTACAGACACGGACCCAGGGGGTACCCTGGGAAGAAAAAGAAAAGTATTTCATCCCGATAATAAGTACTGTTCCCGAGGAAAACAACAATAACGTTCTTATGATAATAGATGGCGCCACGTGTCTTTCGAATCATGATTGAATTATATTATTATTATTACGACGCGATTCTTAACAGGCAAGCTGATATAACATACACATAGCAGTCTAGAACTAAGGAAATAGAAATTATTCTAATTACCCATTCGCAAGGATAGTTTCGTATGGAGATAATTCTGAAATACATCTTTCATAATAGTCACAAAAACCCACATTCCAAATAAAAACAAATCTTTTCTAAAACTACCCTCAACAGAGCTAACATTTTCTGCAACGTCAAAATACAAATATACCCCGAGTCGTTCACGAAACTGATTTATTCGATTCCAGCCCTTTTTGCTGTACGGTCAGCAAAACATGTAACCTCCATATCTTGGATTTGCATTTGTATCCTTTTTTTGCTGACGTATATAAAGATATCTATAAATAAATAAAATCGAAGTGTCTGTAATATCAAAATAACAGCTTTTTACTGAATGCATGTGAAAATATATACGGCACTTATAACAAAAACACATTTTTTTAAATTTTTGTCTGTCTGTCTGTTCCGGCTAATCTCCGAAACGGCTGGACCGATTTTAACGAGACATTTACTGGCAGATAGCTGATCTTATAAGGGTCTATGCTACTTTTATTTTAGAGAAATAATTAGTGTTCCGTGCAAAAAAATTAAAAGTCTTGAAATTGTAAACAAAATCCTATTAAAAAAGGGAAGTATATCCTACTAATATTATAAATGCGAAAGTTTGTGAGGATGGATGGATGTTTGTTACCCTAGAACGGATTTGGTTGAAATTCAGCACATAGCTGGTTTATAACCTGAATTAACACATAGGATACTTTTTATCCCAGTAGTACGATCCTGTGGGACATTACCGAACACGGGCGACTTCGGGCGAAGCCGCGGGAATAGCTTATTTTTTTATATAATAATTTCTCGCGAAAGAAGGTCGCGGGCATCAGCTAGTAAATATTATATTGTGAGTAGTTTTTTCTACGGGATGGACTATCTTTCATGTTATTTCGCATATTTGGTTCATGGAATGTAGAATTTTAAATGTTCATAACTCTAAAAAGAAGACACGTTCGCCTTATAAAGATATGTATCTTACTGGGTCGATTAATTATGCAATTAACTTGAAACATGCTTATCAGTACAGATCTTGTTAATGATAATTATTTAAATCCTATTCCGGTTTTCTTTATCTTATGGTAACAACGACTTTTCTCAGTAAAGCGGGAGAAGCGGGAAACCTAAACGAAAGGTTTCATCTCGTGTAAGTGAAATCTTAAATGAAACTCCTTGCTATAATATTATAAATGCGGAAGTATGTTTGTTTGTTACCTTTTGAAGCCTCAACCACTGAACCGATCATCCTGAAATTTTGCATATACGTTGTCCGGTATACAGAAACGGACATAGGGTACCTTTCATCCCGAAAAAAAGTACTGTTCCCGAGGAAAACCACAATAACGTTCTTATGATAATAGATGGCGCCACGTGTCTTTCGAATCATGGTCGAATCGCGGGCAAAAGCTTGTACCTACATAAAAGCGCGCTACTTCATTTTCTACTTTTGGCGCCAAGCCGTTCAAGAGGATTTTCCCCCCTTCTTTTGGTCTCAATTTTTTAACACAAGATTGACACCAACAACATGTTTACAGTTACAAAGTTAAAAAATAGTCTTATAAGTACCTGATGGTTTTAAACCACAAAGTACACAGGCATACCAGCCTAACTAAGGCCTAAGGCTTAAAGATAACCACAATTACATACCCATCTCGCTTGTTTCCAATCGAGATGGTAAGCAGCTGTCTTAGTTGAAGTTTTTGCTTGAATTCTAACATCAGTATAAGTGAGTAAAACTTAAAAAATACGCCTGGTTTACGAGGCGAGAATGTGGTTTCGAGAACTCGGTTTGAACAATTATAGAATAATCTAAAAGGGATATAAAGTCAGAGGAATTAATTGTTTTGCTACTTACTACTTAGATTGCCCGTATAATCAAATCAGAACTGTCATCATTTGACAGTTGAAATAGCGGCAAATTGATATAGTACGTCGATTTTGATAAACCATTAATATCCCCAAAAGGGCCTGTTAAACGGTTTATTAAGAAACACATAAACGGGCAAAGATTTACATTTTTATAAGTGCTAAAATTATACCACGAACGAAACAAAATATAATACTATATGCTTGATTAGCACAAGTGCTAAAAAAAACACCAAAAGAAAGTTGTACAAAATAATAACATGTACTTACTTAATCTTTTAAGGACTTACATCTAATGATATAACAGACAAACATAAAATTAAAACATCAAAAATAATCAGCATGGTTGTTTTGGCACGTTGCGAGAGACGGAACTAACGGCGCCATCTTGGTTATTCAAGACAATTTCACAAATGTTTACCAACAGCCTCGTTGGTCTAGTGGTCGCAATCGCAACCTGGGTTCGATTCCCGGGTTGGGCAAATTGATATTGGGTATTTTCCATCAGGAATTTCTTAGTAGCAGCCACGGCAGTCTGGATTTGTGCTTGGCAATAGGCTGGCCCCCTGTTGCATGCAGCTTAAACACAACTGGCGACATGTGGGTTTAGGTACTATTAGGGACACCTCAGCCTAACCCTTCGGGGATTACAGGCATGATGTTATGTTAACCAACACAGCCCCCTCCTGTCAATGTAAAAATTTAAGCGCCAAAATAACCATGCTGCACTGTTTTGCATGAACTTGAAAAAAGAAAAAAATCACTCACCATTCCATTGTCCATGCCCCCATATGGCGATTGGTATCCCGCCTTTTCTGTGACTGGAAGAGATAATTGATTTACACATTATTTATCTATACTATTAATATACTGCTTTAATACTTTTTGTAGCTGCTGCGATCCTCGAACCACAAAATGTGAAGTGTTTCGCTTTGCGTGTTATGCCATGTTTACTACCTAAGTATGCGTTTTTTCAGTTAATCACAGTTATTTATTGAGCCCGAAAGATACCTAATTAAATATAAATTAAATTAAAGAAACAAACGGAAAGGAAAATCGTTATTAATCGATATTAATTTTAACTGTTCATCAGAACGGAAAGAGAAGATGACAAAAAAAATTAGATTCAGTCAAAACAAGTGAAAATTTCAGACCAAGTGTAGACACCGCACACTCAGATGACACAGAAAAAGCCGCTGCAATTTGTCCCTAACAGATTGATTGAACCTTTAAATAAGTACCTACATTATCAATTGAAACAAAATTTGGCGCCCAACATGGGACCGCAAAAAATTAAATTATTTCAAAACGTATTGAGAATTAATAGTTCGGAAAGCAATATAAAATGCACCAGTATAAATCGTATTACTTCAAACCTAACAATAACATTATAACAATAAAAACTCGTCCCTAAGCCCCACACGATAAAAAACGAATTAAAAAATTGCGCCATTTTGATAAACCCATTAAAAATCTTTTGTTAACTTGGTCAAATAGGGTTCCGAGTTCATATTGTCAGTCGGTTAAAAATGGGTTAAACTGTAAAGTTTGGTGTAACTGAATGATATATTGGCGATGTGGGTTTATTATTTTGTCTACAATACCAACGCTTATCGGGGGTTAAAACAAATACATCGTCGAAACTCTACCTCATTAATAACTTAAAAAAATTGTAGCTATACCAGACATCATGTTAAAAGATAATGTAGATAGAGGACACTAATATTTACGAAGCACGCTTATTGTAGGTTAAGAAGTGTAACGAATGGCCCTACGGGCAGTTAGAAGCCCGAAAATCTAACAACAAGTACCAAGGGGTATCATGATTCATATTACTCTTTAACTGGGTTGTGGTGGCCAAATAAGCGCTGCCTGTAAAATACTAGTATTCCACTGCTTCCGGATATACTGGAAGCCGACCCCAACATAGTTAAAAAAGGCAGTCGGATGATAATTACATAAAGACTGTTAAATTGAAGTTATACTACACGTGTTTGATTTTCTTTGGCGAACACTCCTACTTAATATTATACATCCGAGCTTTTGTGAGGATGGATGGATGAATGTTTGTTACTCTTTCACGCAAAAACTATTGAACGGATTTGGATGAAATTTTGCACACAGATAGTTTATAACTGGAAATACACATATGATACTTGTTGTCCCGGTAGTATGAGCCCGTGGGTCAATTATCAAAATTCACGCGGGCGAAGCCGCGGGCATAAGCTAGGTACATAATATTTTAGAGCTAGTTCTACTAATGAACCCAAAAACCAACAGTCTGTTTCCATCTACCCTCAAAATGAAGCAATGGCGTTGCTCAGAATTATTCAAATTAATTCTATAATTGTGGAGCGTTAACGCCTCCAGTGAGGGTAGATATTTATTAAACAAAACTCATTAATTACAGTTATGGCGATCATCATCCTTTGTTTACTTAGACTAAAGGCATTAGGAGTAATTAGATATTTGTGGCGCTGACTGTACTTGTGTTGGAGAAATAATGAGACCGTCGTTTTTAGTTATTTTTGGGTAAATTCGTTGAAGAGATGATCCGTTGTTACGATGATTCAACAAAGAATAACAATATCATTTTATAATCCCGTTACAGTATTGTTTTTGCTGAAGTTATTTTATTTATGAAAAGACTTTCCGAACAGTCCATATTCTTTATGAACCTTAGACAATATCATGGCTAATAAAAACACTGATCTAATACCACGATTTACAGTGGGTCAGTTCAACAGGTGCGAAACTAGATAGGAGAGGCGTCTAAGCTTGATACGTGTTAAGAGGGACAGGCCCGCCACACTATTTCCAATTGTTGCAACTTCTGAAAGCCAAAATCAACAGTTTCAACCACCAGAAAAGCGCCCGTGGCACTGGAAACTAGACTGACCCTTCTTCTTCTCCTCTCATTAGATCTGCCGGAAGCTTGTCTTCAGGTTTATTGGAAAATAAACTATATTCTAATGAGATCCACAATACTTTGGCACGGCGGAAAACTAGAATTTTTAATTTTCCAAATTTCTTCCCCCATATTTTTACAACACTATCATTTTGTATAGCTGTCACCTACCGCCAAACGGATGACGTAATTTCTCCGACACAATACAATACTACCCTCCTATAACGCGAATGGTTAATCCAAATTATACAGCGAGCGAACAGGGGTAGGCAGAATGAGAGCCCTGATTGTTGGTTACGAATTGTGATGGTTTTTTTTTCTCGCTATTTCGACCGTTTTCGAAGATAGGGGAAGGTTTTAATAATATGTGGATTAATGCAGTACAAAGAGTTGGGATTTATTAATTAAATCACAAGTCTTTTCTTATTTAAATTGAGACAGAAGAAAAATGTGCAATTTGAAGCATTATTGAGTGTATTATACTAGTATTGTTGGACGGTTTAGTTATTGACTCAACACCATTGCAATATTGAGACGAGAAATAGTCTAAAGCTAATTCGCCTGTAGTGTAACAATCCAAAATTCGATTTTGTACAGAAGCAAATGAATCGGGCACATTGCTCGCTGAACGGATGGCCGATGGGGCCGAAATGTTCTGGAGTAGCGACCGCGACCCGGAAGACGTTACGTTGTAAGGCCTCCTACTAGGTGAACCGACGACCTGGTGAAGGTTGCAAGGATCCGCTGGATGCGAGACGCATGGGACCGGTCAATGTGACACTTGGGGGAGGCCTATGTCCAGCAGTGGACGTCTTCCGGCTGAAATGATTATAATGAGGAAGTGAATCTGCTGAACTGTTCCATTACAGGAATATGCTCGCGTCGAGCGAGCAGCTTAAGCCTTTGGCTTATGTGCTAAGTGTACAAAATTATAGAATTTTATTTTTATTTTAGACAACATTGGTGCAATTTCTATTTTTCCCGTGCCTCAAATCTTTATGGTAGCCGCGTTCTATCGAATAATTTTAGACATTCTATTGATTCTTTGGGCATCCACCAAATCGCTATGCACGGAGTGATCTCACGGAGAGTTGGAATATCATTTAATATATAACTAACTAGCACGACGTCCGCGACTTCGTCCGCAAAAGTTGTGACAGCTGGGCTAATTTGCATGATATAAATATAATCTATAGCCCATGTTACTTCCTGATAATTTAGCTTTCTATTGGTGAAAAATGATTAAAATTGCACCAGTAGTTTCGGAGCTTATTCGGTGCAAACAAACAAAAAAATCTTTCCTCTTTATAATATTAGTATAGATCATTTTACTAAAATTGACCATAATTATTTCTCGCACCATTGTCACTGTGACTCGTGCTAACTTTCCGCTTCGCTAATAAAAGAGGGGTGCTGTATTTTACTGTTACAAATTACACGGTACCAAGAGTAGGGTGACTTTCTGACGACACGCTAGTTATTTTATGTACAGGGTTAGAACTTGAGAGCTGGATTTAACGGATAGAAGACCTGGTATTAAGGCTCTGCTTGGGTTCACAACGTCCAATTCAGAGAGGGAGCGCTGGCTCTTGTATCACAGGTCTATTACCTAGCACGAGTCAGGTAAAGTGGTTACAAAATTATATGAGTGTAGTCTCATATAATTTTGTAACCACTTTCTAGTTTATTGATTGATTAGCTAAAAACAACAATACTTATATTGGCCTTTCGATTAACAGAATAATTATTTTCTAGCTTACCACCACAGTAAAATATTCCAAGTTCTTCAACAAATTCTAAATACACATCCATCGTGGTTTTGCTCACTGAGGAATAGATCACAAATTGGCAAAAAAAAATATTCCAGGCTTCTTAGAACTGGCTCATATGGTCTGATATAAGGCTAATAATTATTACGTATGAGACACGAAATTGTGTGCTGTATATTGCAACACTGTCTTTTAATATAATCTCAATTTGGCGCGAACAGCTCACTTTCACACTTTGGAGAGCCCTGTGTCAAGCAGAGGACTCCTATTGGGCTGTCTGTCCAGTGGCCTGTCATATGCTGATGAAGCACTCTTCTGAAATGTCTTAGAAATGTCCAGCTTCAATTTAACCGGACACTATTGACAAGAACAGTGCAAACGTGACCACTTCGCATGATAAAATACGAAGCACAAACACCACTTCAGGCAGGTAATACGTTATAGCTGCACCAACTTGCAGTACGGTGGCAAATTGGAAGCGCGATACAAATTATATGCTGTTCATAACAACAGTATTGATTGTGTGGTGCAAACTGGAAGAAAATAGCGGAGTGATGGCTTAACATTTTGAGAAATTATTGAAATATTGGTATCGGACCCAACTTTTATTTATAATACTTGCTGCATTGCAGTTTGCACCAAAGCGTGCAGCAAGCAACAACATAACAGTAACTAAATAACTTTTTGCAATAATTAAGCATAGCTTTATAAAAATATGAAGATCCGGTTCCTGAGCAGCAATCGACTGGGTTGTGAGCGCATATCGAGTAGTTTGGGTATGCTAAGAGCGAGCCGCGAAAAGGCCCCGTGAGGCGTGTTTGCTAACAATGAGCAGCGAGCTAGAGTAGACGCTTCGTCGATTTACGTCGTAGATAGATCATAGTGTATCAGCAACGCACACTAACGTCTTAGTTCTAAAATGTTGATGCCTACCGTACTTACAAGTTGCAGGTCATCATACATCGTGTAACCCGTACTGGGCCCGCGTGGTGGCCCTATCTAATCTAATTCCCTAGTACGCCAAAAAACATGGATAACCAAGTTATTTAGAGCTTGGTGCCATTTTCAAAAGTAGTTTTAAACCAAATTGGTTTTAAGAACCCAAATTAGTTTAGTACTACAACAATTTCAGCGGTCAATTTAGAGTTTGATCTATGCAACTTCAAGTCGCAGCATAAATAAATGTAATTGCGACGGCAATCAGCGCCAACCGTTCCTAACTTAGTCCAATCATCCAAAGAAGTCGATGGCAAATTGCTACTTTACAATGTTAGAAATAAGTCTTTATTTCTTACATTGTAAAGTAGCAATTTGCCATCGATACCCTCACTGCAACACTGAAACACGATTGGCTGGCGATGCCCAACCCAACACAAAAGAAAATATAAACCTGTAATTTTCAGAACAATTATTATATAGGAATAGAAACAAAGGCATTTCAGGCCTATAATCGTCCTCACGGGCAATTTTTTTATGGATTTTTATTTATTGCAATGGCTTTTCACCGCACTTTTTGGCGCCGACAATTGAAAATTTAATTTAAATACTGGTAGCCTACCATGACCTCTCATAGCTGTATGGTTTAATCAAAATCAAAATCGAAATATTTTATTTCACATAGGCCTCGATGGGCACTTATAAAACGTCGACAAAAAGGTGCACGGTTCGGGTTGGTCGTTTCCTATGGAGAAGAACCGGCAAGAAAATCCATGGTTACTCTTTTCAAATCATTTGGTGTTACAGTATTATTATGGATACAGTATTTGTACTTAAGTATGGGGGTAATCCTATTTCAGAATCCGATTTCGAGGAGCTCGTAGCAAAATAATAACGGCCGCTCGTGTCGATCTTTAGGTTAAGCCGCGCTTGCCTAGGTCGGTCCGTGGATGATTGACCACTCCTTACCTACCGAGTTTCCTCCGTGCCTCTGAAAGCACGTTAAGGCGTTGGTCCCGGTTGTCATTTGTATATCTTTGCGAGTTGGTCTACGAGTTGCCCGCAAGCCGAAAGCCTGACAATCAAAGATTGGTTGTCAGGCTTTCGTGCTAACAAAGGGTACCCAGTTACTGGGTTGTAACGGTCAGCTGGAAAGTCACTCCATCTAAAATACTGATATTCAGCTGCATCCGGTTAGACTGGAAGCCGACCTCAACAAAGTTTGAGAAAAGCCTAGGCGAATAATGATCGGTTCGGCGCTGTCGAGGTATCGGCATGTGATGCAGAGGAATGAGGGTATGAGAAAAATGTCGTTGTATGTGGAGGGCTATAACAGTAGAGGAAGACAATACAGACAAAGAAATGTGTGGAGGATGATGTGGCCAGATAGGTGTCGGGTGAGATGACGAGTAATAATGAAGTATGGAAGAAGAAGACATGCTGCGCCGACATTGAAATGAGGGCAGGGAAATGATGATGATCAGTTCGGGATACTAAATCCCTCTTCAGAACTTTTCGACATAAGGATTTTTATAAAGTCATTGTGTGACTTTTTAAAAATATCCGGCTGCTTGTCAGGACATTTAATATCGAAATGGTAACCCTAACTGCAATGTTCAGTAAAATGTATAATATTTATTTAATGGATCGCTTACCAAGCAAGGCCGTGTTATTGTGGCTAATTATAGTTTCTTGGTGAAAGATTTGTTTGTTTTAGTTTGTGCTTTTTTATTTTATTTCAGAAACGGCACTCGTGTTATGTCATCGTATGTATTATGGATGTGGATGAAGTATTAGGGAGTGTGTTAGGATCGTGGCTACTACTCTTTAGGGTTCCGTACCCGAAGGGTAGCCAACGGGACCCTATTGCCAAGCCTCCGGTGCCAGTCCGTCCGTCTGTCAGCGGGCTGTATCTC
Organism: Noctua comes; assembly: GCA_963082995.1. Lineage (NCBI taxonomy): Eukaryota > Metazoa > Arthropoda > Insecta > Lepidoptera > Noctuidae > Noctua > Noctua comes. Next base: position 695,133 of record OY720294.1, read on the forward strand.
GTGATTCGTAATAGGTAGACAGTTGAAATTTTCACAGAATGTGAAAAAAAAAAGAAAAAAGTGTGTGTGTGTGATGTGTGTGAACGAGTGTCTATTGCCGCTATAACAACAAATAATAAATTAAAAATTAAAAGGGGGCTGCCTTACTACGCTATTACGGAACCCTTTATGCGCGAGTCCGACTCGTACTTGACCGTTTTTTTATTATTTTTTAAATTGAGAATAAGCCTTAAATTGAACTCTTGATTTGGGGAAAAACTGATCCAAGGGTGCTTTTATTAACCAGAAAACAAGTGGGCCATAGTGTTTTATAAGATTCATTCCAAAAACAAACATTTCATCACGCGACACCTGTAATCCCGAGGGGTAAGGCCGAGGTATACCCAAAACACCTACACCCACATTTCGCCAGTCGAGTGGGTCGCCAGAGGACGACTCTAAATTGTATCAACCGGGAATAAATACTTCGGGACTGCTACTGAGAAATTCCAAACCAATTGACAAAACCCAAGAGGACTGTCTTGCACCTGGGAATCGAACCAGGAACGGTAGACAACGACCAATAGACCAACGAGCCAATCAAGTCAAAATGTTTGTCCAAAGAGGCAAAAACCTTCTCAAACCAAATAATTCTCCGATTTTTCGGATTCATGTGCGTATTGTATAATTATCACTTGCTTCGGTGAAGGAAAACATCGTGAGGAAACAAGCATGCCTGCGAGATATTTCTCGACGGCAAGTAAAGCCAAGCCAGAGGGTGGAAGGGCGGCATAAAAACTGACAACAGGTAAGGCACTAACCACACGATAAAGATGACTAAATATTTTCTAAATCCGATAAAAAACAACTAAAATCACTTCGCATCAAAAAACACCAAGTACCCTCTAAATAATGGAATGCTTAGTAAATTATAGCGACATACGAACACTTACAACGACACGCGACTGCCACGTGTCCGCGGTCAATCTGTTGGCGCGCACAATTGTCAATATGTCACGTTAACTGTTCGACTAACTTGTGCCCGCCGTTTTGCGTAAGCAGGGGGCTTCTATGGGAATTATTTAGCTCTCCGGAGAGCATTGTTAATGCTCATTATCTACACTAATATTATTTAAGTGGTATTTGTAAGTTGGGATTCAGGAGGTAACCTCCGAAACTACTCATCCTATTTCAAAAATCCATTCCCTGCTAGAAAGCTAGCTACGCAATTGCCAAGTATCATATTTCAGATGAATTACAATCGTCAGCAGTTATTATAATCATCCATATTTAAAAAAATATATATAGTAAGAATACACACACCGAATATACACACACGCACACAACAATGGAAGCAAAACTAAATGTCCTAGTGGGCTCCTGATCCAATGATCTGCACTGCACTACTCGTACATTTAATTTTGTCCAATGGTTCATGAAGGAAAAATCCACATCCATTCTCCCTACAATGAGCTGCAGGAAGCTGTTGGGGCTGCCCCGTATGCGGGGCATCAGAGACGCTATGCTTTTGCGATGTATCGCTTGCGTAAAACAGTTGGTGCCCAATAAAGTATATTCGATTCTATTCTAGTATCTCTTAAAGAATCAGCTTTGAACATAGTGCTATCGTACAAACATGTAGTTTACTTACAAGGTATTAAGTAACGTTTCTCAAAGGGGTTGAAAATATGCATTGACAATTAATTTTCCACAACTCTTTATTATTCAAACAAGGAGCTCATACCTCTCTATTACTCGTCATCTCAGCAGTCACCTCCTTTCTAGCCATATCAAAATCAAAATCAACATCAATATCCTTCATAAATTCCATCCATCGTTTCTTTGGTCTTCCTCTTCTCTTATCATACTCGAACATTTTCCTCATTCCTCCGCATCACATGTCCATACCACGATAATCAATTACCACACAATAAAATCCAGAAATGTATGAGACAAAATAAAAACCAGTATTGTATGAGACAAAATCTTGTGAGTCCGAAACGTAAACTCTTATCTAACAAAAATTTAAGGTTTTGAAAGCATCAAATCGCGAGCAAAAACTGGTAATTCATATGATAAATCACAGTAATTAAAAACTAAAAACCAACCACTCAATAACAACCCGATTTTCACCCCCGAGATGATCCCTAAATCATCCCCTATGGACAGATATGAATCACTAAGGGCCGTAATTCATCCCCATAGTTTCACGCTGGATTGGTCAGGAAAGAATCTGGTTTATTACAAGCAACCCCTTTATTTATTACTTCGAGGGTAATGATATTAGATTGTGTTACGTTGGAAAATAAATAATAAAACGAGTACGTCAAATTATAATGTGGTGGCGAAAATTGTGTGAGGTAAAATAATCTAAGCTATGAAGAAGAATATCGCTGAAAATTAGAAACTTCGATCCAGTTTGTTTTAATTATAGAAGGCGAATATTTGCCAGTGTGCGTCGTCTGCTAGATGCAGACGACGCACACTGGATCGAAAAGTGCGTTTCGAAGATTTAGAGATTCTAAGTTTTAACAAAAGGTTAATGGTGACACTACACTTGGCAGATCTGGGCAAATATTCGCCTTCTATAATTAAAACAAAGTGAACTATATCGCAATAGGCATAAAAACATTTTGCTTTGATCCAATATCGCAACAATGTTGACAAATACGCCATGTGAAGTGCCAGCATACAACTTGCCGCCACTGTCATTTAACGTGACAAGCAAGCGCGTGCCTTGTACACCAAACGACACAGATAGGTGACAAAATGGAAGGTGAATTTGTGGCTTGGCGTGAAAGACGCGTGCGTGACTTTATGATCTGGCGTTCAAAAGGTTATGTATTGTTTTTTATGTGCGAAATGGCTTCTGTTTGGTATTACTATGGCCAAATACAACACTAGTAAGTAATTTGGCGGGAAAACTGAGGACTTATAAGTTTTTGAATGGAAAAATCTGTCATTCACTCCTTACACATGGGTACTTATGGGTTGGTTTGGTTTTTTTTGTCATACTTTATATAACGAAATACAATGCACTCTAAAAAAAACTCTTTTTAATATGAGAGCCCACAGAAAGAACCGAACAACCAGTCTTTCCAATACTCGTGTTCAGGTTCATCCGGTTAAGCTGAAGAAAGGCCACCGAAACACATTTTTTAATTCCCAAGAATTTATTCAAAAATATCAATAAATGTGTGAAATTTAATCGAACCCTTTGATTTTAGATAAAAAAAAATAGAGTCCTTAGAGTATTTTTCAGTGTTCCTTATAGTTTTGAATTGGACGATCCATGGCCACTTGAAAAATTGTCCCTGTATACATAAGCTACAATACTATAAATGCACGCAAATCAACTTGCAACACGTTAGCACGCGTGCACGCTTCAAGTGCGTTTAACTGACATTACGTCACGCGTGACAAGCCCGACTGCCATAGTAGAGAGAAATCAGAAGTATCACAATACAAGTAATCACAAGTATTCTGGTTTACTACACTGTCGCACGCTGAAAGCACAATCATTGTCGAAATATAGGTTTCTGAATACTGTAAAAAAAGGGTTCATTCATACACCCCTAAAGAGCGTTTTGGAGGACTATCTCTTGTAAATTTTAATTTTAAAACGCTGGTTAACGTTAGGAGATATTTAAACATCAAAAAATTTAGGGTTGAAAAAAAGATTTATTTCAGGAATAATACCCATAATTATACAACAATAAATAATCATTACAGCTTTTATTTTCAGTGATTCATTGCGCACTCTTTGGAACTACGACACAGTGAATACACAATTACAATGTAAAGCATAACGTTAAGTATCAAGGGTATCATACCAACAACAGAAACCAGGAATTGCGATTTAGTGGTTAGAGCAATAACATAAATTAATAAGGTTGTCACCGCAGGCGCACCCCAACCGAAGAGGCTACTTTTCAAACTTTTTAAATATTTTCTTTGGATGTGTCCATTGAACACTTTCACGAATTTTAATAATAGAACAATATCTTGGAAGTGATCGGTTCCCATTCGATCAGCCGCGATCGTTCGACATGTTTTAAGGCAAAAATGAAGCTCTCATTTATTGAGATGTATAAAAGGTTTGCCAAAATTGTGTTAAGCAATACGTAATTTCTGTAATTACGAAATTTGCTTATAATGCACCAAGACGTCACTCCGATGTGTCCATTGAACACTTTCACGAATTTTAATAATAGAACAATATCTTGGAAGTGATCGGTTCCCATTCGATCAGCCGCGATCGTTCGACATGTTTTAAGGCAAAAATGAAGCTCTCATTTATTGAGATGTATAAAAGGTTTGCCAAAATTGTGTTAAGCAATACGTAATTTCTGTAATTACGAAATTTGCTTATAATGCACCAAGACGTCACTCCGTATAACAAAGTAACTGTTGTCAGCGCGAACACAATGCATTTTATTGTTAACTCAAAAGTTCTGAATGAATCTTCCATGTTGAATTTCACAGGCACAGTTTTGATTGATTCACTTTACTTTTGTTTTGATTGATTTACTTTAGTTTCATTTATGTAAAAGTATTTATGAACAGCTTGTTACTAAGCACTATGATGTCCTTTGTAATAGGTGTTGTGTCCCCAACTGTCGATGGAACAATGGTCCAAGTCACAAGTAAACGTTAGGTTAGGTTATTTTATTATAGCTGCTTTGTATTCCAAGAATTATTTATTTGCGTTTTCCTGTTTTTTGCCTTTATTGCGTAGTAGTTAAGGCGGTTTTCGCAGTGTGACGCACAGCTATCCGTAATAATTAGTGGCCACAGCCATGACTAGCGTTCAAGAAACGCAAAACGAGTTCAAAATTAGCCATGATGCAATATGAATAAGAATAATTTTTATTATTTTTCTCATTATTTTAGGAGGTTCCTGTCTCTGGAGCCCTAACCACCGCTAGCTTGGACCCTGCTCCCGATACCGGCGGACCACTACTTTTTATATTTTTAAATGTTTTTTATGTGGTTTTTTTTTAAAGAAATATTTAAAAATGTAAATAGTATGTAAGAAAATAAATAAACGAAAGAATAATTTATTTAAAAAGTATTGCAAAAAGTGTACATTTAGGCGCAGTAGTATAATTTCTCATAAAATGGTAAAATTAGTACTTCTAAGTAAACTATAACTAAAATATATTCAACAGTCGCAATATTCAATAGTTCAATTCCGAACGGGAATCTCAACGGGAAGTACCCCACAGGTTTTGAAAAGCAAGCCATCAATCGACCATAGCTAGCCTTTCCCCAACTATGTTGGGGTCGTCTTTTAGTCTAACCGCTGAACACCAGTATTATTGGTAAGACTAGTTGTCTGACTTTTGGGCCACTGACTACCTGTTACGACTGTCAAAGATCTACAAATGACAGCCGGGACCAAAAGCAGGGACCTACATACATAAGCGCGGCTTAACCTTGAAGATTTATCCGTGTCATGAATTAATAAATAAAAAAACACAATTGCCCGTATTTTTTGACAACGCTATTACTATTGCTATATACTAATCTTTTTTTTTTTTCAAATTAAAATTTTGTAAAATAAGTCTAGTAAACCTTCTGCCTCTCTCTGCATAGTGAACAACGGGTAATACATAGTAAAAAGTCGGTGTCCCCCCTGAAGTACAGTCGGCGTGTTTTTGTCGTTAATGTTACAAATATTGTCGACCGTGAACTGGGGCGATGGAGAGGGTGCAGGATGTCGTATTCATAGTGAGGACTTATTCAGGAATATTTGAATGACGAGGACTGCAGTGGTTATCTCATATTTGAGTGGCCAAATCAAGTTATTTATTCGAAAATTAGGTTACGAATTAGCACTTTTTGAACGTCAAAATTGACACATGATGGTAAGCCCCAAAATCACCCACCTATCCCCACTTCCTAGTGGTTTAGCTAAAAAGAAGTGGCAGAACAATCTTCTCGACCACACATCTATCCTACTAATATTATAAATGCGAAAGTTTGTGAGGATGGATGGATGTTTGTTACTCTTTCACGCAAAAACTACTTAACGCATTTGAATGAAATTTAGCACTCAGATAGCTTATAATCTGGATTAACACCTAGGATACTTTTTATCCCGGTAGTATGATCCAGTGGGACAATTATCGAACTCCACGCGGGCGAAGCCGCGGGCATAAACTAGTCTCTTATAGTTGTTACTTTAGTGAGGAGCGGCTAAATAATATAAAAAATAATAGCCGCTGTGATCGTTTTTCAGGTGAAGCCGCACTTGTCTAGGTTGGTACGTGGATGGGTGACCGATTACACACCGAATTTCCTCCGTGCCTCGTAAAGCAAATTAAGCCTTGGTCCCGGCTGTCATTTGTGGATCTTTGACAGTCGTTACAGGTAGTCAATGCCCTGAAAGTCTGACAACCAGTCCTACCAAGTATCGTATTACCCAGTACTAACTGGGTTTTGGAGGGCAGATAGGGAGTCGTTCCATGTAAAATACTGGAATTCAGCTGCATCCGGTTAGACTGGAAGCCGACCCCAAAATAGTTGGGAAAAGCCTAGGCAGATGATGACAGTTGCTAGTTAAGTAGTCATAAGTGCGACCGCGTATAGTCCTGGGACCCCAGGTTGAGTAAACAGATATTCGATTTTTCTTTAAAAATTCTAAAAAGCACCCTGGGGTCTAGATTTACTCTCGTCTTATGGCAATAGGCAACCAAGTTATCACTGGTGAAATGTGGGTGTATAAAACACTACTGCCTAACCCAGTTAGTAATACAACTGCGATAATAAATCATGAATGGACAAGAATGTTAATGTTGCTAAAGAACTTGAGAAAATCACTTAAGAATTTATGTAAATCATTTTATTGTCATTATTACGGTCAAGTATCAATGAATTCTGTCTGTAGCAATTACAATAGAATTATTAATTGGCACAAGATTATTCATAGGAAGCTGATTTAATAAAATAATACCTTTTTATGTAGTAACTAAATTATACGCATCAGATTTTAGATAATTTTGACAGTGCATTTTGAGATTCTCGAATTTTAAGCAGGGTGGGTACGCGTGATTTGATTAATAAAATCAAAAATCAAAATCAAAGCATTTATTTCAAATAGGCCAGTTACAGGCACTTTTGAATTGTCGAAACAAAGACAACAATAGCTACAGTCCCAGTCTCAAGGCATAAAAACTGTGAAAGTACTGTAGTTGCCCATTCCCTAACGTAGATCTCTATGGAGACGAACGGGCAAGAAATAAATTATGATTGTTCTATAAATTCATTTTCACGTCAAAATTCTATATTATATCGTCGTTGTTTCCTATCGGGCTACTCTGAGAAGGAACACTTAAACAAATTCAGAGGTCTCTTGGGGGCTCTTGTAAATTCCAGACATAATCTTGGTCAAGTCATATGAGGACCATGCTGATGAGTGTCTGAGATGGACTTTTGAGAAAATAATTGTAGCCGCTCAGTACAAAAAGTACTACAGCGCCATCTATTACGCAAATGAAGAATGAACTCTTAAATCGCGATATTAAAATTATTCGCGAGTTATGACGATATGGAATAACCAGAAATAAAACCCGTCTGGTCAGAGGATCTTTTCTTTTCTATGGAGTACTGTATTGTGGTGTCTGTATTTTGTAGCGTGTACGTATATGCAATGTCATGGAACAAAGGTAGTTTACAATAAAAATGGGTATGTTCTTGAATGTACAAAAAATACTACAGCGCCATCTATTAGGCAAATGAACAACTAACATCAGACTCCTGATTTTTTTTTTTAGATTAAAGTTATCCGCGAGTTATGAAGATTTAGGAAAATAGCTCACCCGACATTACTGCCGTCAGGTCGGAGCATCGTCCCTTTTCTATAAAGTATTGTGCAACTGCTCACCCTATACCTCTCAGACTGCATTAAAAGCAAAACAAAATACTGTCTGCAGCTTATTCTCACAAGTGAATACAACTAAAACATGTCTTGTTCCCGACTATGAATACGTCGCACAATACGAGGCACCCTCCGCGTCTAATATGATTAATCGCAAAAAATTTAACGCTTTCGTACTCCACTGTACTCAATAGAAGCGGTGCTCGGATTATATGCACTTTTGTTCGGCTGTACAGTGAAGAGGAAAGTGATTTTGAAATGTATGATTTTAGTGGTGCGTAGTTTAGGATTTTCTGCGATACACTTTTCGACACGACTGTACAAGTTGATTTGTTTAAAGTTCTTAACCTTGTTGTTGGGTACAGTTGTTAAGAAAAGTGTTTTAGAATATCTTTCTTTCAAGTATAGGCGATTATTGCACGAGTGCAAGCAAAATAAAATTAATGAAAAAATGATAGTTGAGAAATTTAAATAAAAAGTCTTTTAAAAATGATCCCAAACTGATCTTAATGTTTCTTAAATTATTTTACGTTATCAGATACGAAAAAAAAAATATCGACGCCTCACAATTAATAGCAAGTCAAGTTATGCGGTTGGCTGTTGGATAATTTATCCAAAGGTGGTTCAGGTGGCCTACCATGACGTCATAAAGCAGGAGTAATTCCATTGTGGGAATGAGATGGCGCTAGACGACCTGTATAGCTGTCTCTTTTCCGCACTGGAATTACTCCTACTTTAAGACGACATAGTAACCCCCCAGTTTACAAGCTAGTTAACAATTTTAAGCTAATTTTTTTTATGGTGTTATGGATGGACAAAGCGCTAAGAAATTTCTTGAAGGATTCCAAAAGGTTTTCTTCAATTCACTTAAAATCTCGACCACCACAAACACCAGTTGATAGATAAAAAATCATGAAGCCTCTAAACAAACAGACTCAATACTCAATTAAACCCTCTTATGTGCGAAGGGTAAACAGTAAATACCGCTCAGAGGGTACCTAGTCAATGTTTGCGTGACAAACGGACAAACAGAGGGGGTTAGGGATGCTTTTTTAGAGGATTTTATCTATTTACTTGGTGGTAGCGTTTTAAATAGTGCTTCTGTATTTTTATGGGTATAAGAGCAAGTAGATTTAGAAGTGGCTTTAATGTGGCTTAAATGAAGTGGCATTGTTGTTTGTGATGTTGTTGTGACGGCCATATGTCTAAATTACTGTTTTATACAATTGATTACATTCTGCGCGTAGCAGTTTTTTTTACAGTAGTTTATCGTCAATGGAGAATAAGTGCCTTTCGGTTTCATTAAAAAAAGGTCTTTCACACGCATTATTTAAAAAAAAATTGAAGCAATAGATTTCGAATTTTCTTCCGAATCTCTCGTCGTTGTCGTTTGCCAAATTGAACGGGCCGAAAGAAGGGGTCATTTGCTGTCTCTTCTGCCTCAATACCTCATACTTGGCCCCACGGATTTTTAATTTCAATTTTAAATACTTATTTTGAAAATCTGCAAATTCAACATTTGAACTTAAACTTGAGTTTTAAGTTTTTTTACAAATCCTTAGTGAGTAAAAAAACAACTAGATGTTATCTGTGAATGTCGAATTTAGTGATTTTGAAAATAAATTTAATATTAATAACATATTTGAATCCGTGGGGACAAGGATGAGTTGAATACACAGCAAATGATCCCTTTTTTCGTCCCGTTCAATTTGGCAAACGATGCGTCAAACACACTATATATTGTACTTCTTGGACTTAAACTCTTAGAAGAGCTAACAACCACCTGTTAAATTCAGTATTTTCTTGAATTCCCATGATAAATTAACGTTAATTAGCCATTAAACAGTAGGGCAAAGTAAATAAGTATTAGTTACAAGCCAAAGATCTATGCAAATGTGATAAAAAAAAACGACGTAGACGTTTCGTGTAGCTTCGCGCGAAAGGCTGTGTTGGTAATACTAATTACTTTGTCCTTTTTTATTGTTTTGAGTCTTGTTCTTATATGATTAAAGTTGAAAATGAAGAAGAGCGTTTGTGTTTGTTTGAAAATGGTGTGGTGTATTCTTATTTGTTCTTTTTGAACGAATTCAGTTCGTAATTTTTACACTCGATTTACGAAAGAAAATAATTCGTCTAAGAGTGGAATTTACAAAAACAACGAGAGACCCGAGAGTAGGCGAAGTCAGTGTGCTGTGGATTATGATGAAGAATAAATAGAAGAAGTTCGTAAAATTGAAACTACAAAACGAAATAAAAAACGTAACATAATTTTTTAGAGATGCTGCGATTCGGCAATAATACATAGAAGTACTTAATGGAAGAACTGACTCGGACAATGCCATAATTACAGATTGACAAAAAATCCTATCACTTATTGTCGGGCATACGCTGCTCCCCCATACTTAAGTACAAATGCTGTATCCATAATAATATTGTAATACCAAATGATTTGAAAAGAGTAACCATGGAGTTTCTTGCCGGTTCTTCTCCATAGGAAACGACCAACCCGAACCGTGCACCTTTTTGTCGACGTTTTATAAGTGCCCATCGAGGCCTATGTGAAATAAAATATTTTGATTTTGGTTTATGATTTTGATTTTGAATTTAGTAGCATGCAGCCTCGTCAAAGGGGCACAGAAAAGTTATCATCAAGCCTGTTAGGCATAAGTGTACCTAATAGTACACCCACAACCACATGGCATAGAACCCTCCAGTTAATTTTGAGGGAAAAAATCATAAAATACCAGATTAAAATCTATCCTAGGTCTTAAGCAGAGCCCGCCATCAGAAAGACCTTACATTTAGACGTAATTAATCGTACGTGTGAAAACAAGTGACGGCCTCCATATCGGGAGATCAGACTTAATTGCCATGTAAAAAAACCTTCGACGTTTTCATAATATATGAGCTAGACTGTTAGTTATCGTATAATAAGTGGATGGTCATTAGTTTGATCTCCTGCTGTACAGTTTTTTTATTGGGTTCTAATTGTGTAGATATGATCAAGATATATTTATTTCAGTTAGGGCGACTAGAATTTGCCCAGTTTATGGCAATAGACTTGTGTCCTATTACCTATGTATATGTTACGGCTAAAAGCCGAATTGCGGCTACACCTAGTTCTAGCCGGATAAATCTAGGTGCGGCCGGTAACAGTTGTGTATCCTTTTTATTGCTAAGACACACCGACCAAATGGATTAGGTTAGGTTAGAACTGACAAAAAGCGCGCGAGCCGAGCGAGCGCAGCGAGCGGCAGGGACCGGCGAGCGCTGCATCATAATTGGTTGCATGTTTTAACCGAAGATAAGTAGGATGCATCTAAGTTTAACCGGCTAAAGCTAGGTTTAGCCGGCTAAAACTAGGTGTAGCCGCACTTCGGCTATTAGCCGTAACATATTATAATTATTAACATAATTGGCGAAATGCGGGTGTGTTCTACACCCTGCCTCACTCTCCGGGAAGAACAGGCGTGATGTTATTTTATTCAAATGACTGTATAGGTATTTCTTAACCTTTTAATAATATGAATCCGTTTGAGGACGTTTTGTAAGTTTCTTTTTAAAAATGCGGAACTTTTATCCGCGACAATAAGTACTTGGTAAGTATTTTCTTACAATTAATCTAGTTACGCGAACCGAAATTAAAGTGAATGCATGCAGTAGAGCTAAATAGTAAAACATCTGGAAACAGGCAATTCTGATAGCAGTCATTTTAAAAAAGTTGCATTTCTGCCTCCAAGCTGGGCCAAAACTCATCATGGAACCAAACCATCCCCAGCTTTCCAAAGCCATTAACCTTTTGAACGCCATTGTCACATATACGTGACAAGCAAGCACGAGCCCTGTACGCCAAACGACACAAATATGTGACAAAATGGTAGGTGAAATTCCCACGTCAAGCCTCAAATTCAGCACAACCACCTACAGAAAAAAATATTTCAACATCGATAACCAATTATTCATTGCTTTTCGCCTCATATTAATATTAATCATTACTTAATTTGCCCTACTTCGCTTACTTGCTTATACTATTATTAAGCAGCAGTTACAAAGTTTAAAAAAATTACGTTTTCTTGTTGGGTTTCTTTAACCGACGGAGGCGGGTTGGGCACGTTTTCATTAGTCGGCTATATGCGACCGTCACCGCTCATAAGATTAAACAGTCCATAGTTACACGGAAATCAAATATCTAACCAACTCAGTCGACTGATGACGAAGTTCTACCAATCTTTTCACAACAAACAATTTTATCAGAAAGGGGACGCTCAATCATCGGTGTACTGTTACCATTTTGTCATTGATCTGTTTTTTTTAAACGATAACTACTTTATATGTAGGTATATTATTTATATTAGTTGTTATATCAGTGATGAAATGATGACGCAGCGACCAAAAGAAAGGATTCGTTAATTGGTAATTATTTTGAGTCTCCCGAGGCTTGTACGATATTGGAAATCGCGTTACGGAACTCAAATAGATTTGAGCAGGACACCTAGCAAGGCGCAGAGATGACAGGTGGACTAAGGCTGTCACCGAATGGCGTCCAAGAACTGGTAAAAGAAACGTGGGTCGTTGTGCAGCGAGATGCGCAGACGACATAGTTGCCATCGGGGGAAAAACCTGGATGAGGCTGGCTCAGGACCGTGGAGATTGGCACAAGAAAAGAGAGGCCTATACCCAGCAGTGGGTGAGTTCGGGCTGTGGATGATGATGAGGCTTGGGGACCATTTTCAGACTCGTTTAACTGCTAGGACTGTTTATGAGCAGTCAGACATTGAGGAATCCTTACGTCTGAACATCAGTCAAACCTGAGTTCATCCAAAATTAGATTCAGGCCCTAGCTTGAATCAAGTTTATGCAGAATGCAGCACCGACCTTGCCTCCGAAAAAATATACGACATTATTATGGTGACATTATAATGCAAAATGCTAAAATAAACCTAAATTAAACATCCCATTCTATCAAGAAAACAACAACTATTAACAGCCAACAATTTCTTAAGCGTTTTGATAATCTAACTATGTATTAATGTTTCTACACAACAGAAAAAATAATATAAAAATCCTCATCAAAAACACAAATACTCAACCACGTATATTTCTCGCGTCATTACATTACAACCCAATTCATATCGTATACGTGTATTTACCCAGCTGCGCGAGCGCCGAGCCCCTATTGGTCAGCGCCGCCCGCCAATCGTCACGCAGTCGAATTTCGAAATTTTATTTTTCATTCTGATTAATTTGTTTCATGCATGCGTTTTTCATCAAGACTAGAAAAGGTAGAATTTAAGAATTGCTTGCATTTCATTAAAGTAGGCTTTTTGATGACTATTATTATGTATTTCAAAGCTTCATAGAATTTGGAAATATTGCTATGAATCCTTGACTTCGACATTTCTGTGTGAAAATATGGAAATTAGGGATCTCAGAGAAAGCTAACATGGTGACATCACTACTGCTCTCAAAAAAGGTAATGAAAATCGTCTTGAGGAAATCAGTATGTTCTAGAACCAAGAACTCGAAGACATCTGTCTGTCTGCTACCAATCAGCACCAGGCATCATATAGAGGAGGTCTGCGTCCGAGAAATGGAAACCACAAAAGGCTGATTATACTTGAATGATGATTATTGATGATACTTACGCATGATAACTTTATTACGAAACAGAGACACTAGATTCTTTTTTGGAGCAGTTCATCTCAGCATTGATCATTCCAAATACGTAATAAGTACAAAGTTTAGTTTATAGTATAAAATAAGTACGTATCCCAGTCTAATTTAGCTCACAAGTATTCTCAGACATCCCGGCACAAGTTATCACCACTTAGAGAAACAATAACTTCGTACTATCTGAACATAAATCATAATTACTGCTCGACTTACACGCCGTTGATAACCTGACTACGCATAGACTGGGGTCGGGAGTCAAATGTGACGAGATAAAGAGGCATGGAAGTTCCTTTGTTTGTGAGAGATTCAGATATCATAATATGTTGTTTGGCGAATTTGTTTACGGTTTTTGTGATTTATGAGTGGTGGTATTTTAATAAATGCAAGTCCGGGGCACTCTGGGTAGTAAGGGCTGCCATCGGCATAACTTTGTTGACTGGCAAAACACTGGCAAAAGCTCTTCTTCGTTCTAGCCAAGTGAAAAAAAAGAAGACCCAAAAAGAAGTCGGCTCGGTTTGAAGGAGGTTGTCATCCTTCAACACCAAAAGGTTTGTCGAAGTTCTGGTGACCTGAGAAGTAAGTTGAAAAGCCTTAGGTGGCTGTTATCAATGCTACCAGCACCAACGGCGTTACGGCGCCCATATAGGCACTCGGGGTTACTTTCCTTAGCGTCATCAAGATACTACAGATTTTAAGATCGACTAATGGATTTGTTGGAATTTAGCATCTCATTATTCTCTTCCCCTGGATGTTGAAACATTCGGTTTAGCGATTTCAAAAGGATGGCCTTGTTCTAATAACGTAATACTGTTATCAGCTATCCGTTTGCGATAAATGGTGTTTATGATATATCCCACACGACCTTAATTGATGGAGTCATTCGAAGATCAAGTTTCGTTAAAATTTCATTCGGGATTAGAGGCCCAGTCAGCCTATAACGTTCCCACTGCTGGGACACAGGCATCCTCTCTGTGAGAGGGAGTGTGTCGTAATCCACAAAGCGGGCTCAGTAGATTGGTGGATGACAGTCTTTGGATTTTTGGTTCTAGGACCTGTCGATATCCTCACAACGATTTCCTTCACCGTTTTGGGTAAAACAGATTGTACACACTTTACTTGGGATCGAACCCACACGACCCTCGTAAGTCGAACAATACAATTGGTCTTTACAGCGATAACAGGCATTTTGATTAAATCTTATTATAACCCAGAAGATTCAATCTTCTGCGCAAGTTAAGTAATCACGAATTACTTAACTAATTAGTTAGCACATTGTAATAACAAAACAATGAAAAGTCAAGTGTCACTCGTAAACAAGCGATAGCGGGTTCGAAGCTCGGTCGATAACAATTCAATTACACGACACTTTAGTTAATTTTATTGCGATTATGTTTTAATTACGCACTTGACATTTCATTACTTTTTTTTTAATAGCACGCATTATCACATCTCGCGTGTATGTTACCGAAGAATTAGGTAGAAGAGTAAACCCATATTTCGCCAGTTATATTTAAGTTCTATGTAATAGGGGGCGAGCTTATTGCCATCAACCGGGCACAAATCTTTAACTCTGTGGCTGCTACTGAGAATATATTTTATTTTAATTACAAAGTTATTGACTCTCTGCTGACATCTACAACGTCACATACGAACTACGCATCGCACGCGTTATCCCCGAGATACGATACTACTGCCCGACGGATAGTAGCCCGCCAGACACAACACCAGCTTGGTCGGAGGATCCTCCCTTTTCTGCGGAAGATGAGAATCTTCACACCCTGTTCCTCATACATCTAAAGCTGTACAGGGCACAGAATCGAGTCACCCCGCCAGCTAAAGGGTACTAATAAAATTCGCGAAACGAAAATTTAGCGCAGCGTTGAGCGCAGAACAACTGTCACGGACCGTCTTCAAAGCCGTCAGTTTCTATACGTTAGTTGCATCGTGCTGCGAGTATACGGCGACACGCTTGGTTTGTATGAAAGGAGTTTTACAGAGCCGGCTCTAGCAGCGGTCGCCGACTTCTGTGGTGGGGTCTTTATCAATAGGGTCAAAACTAAGGAACCTTTGAACCTGAAGGTTTACTAAAACTGACCACGTTTTCGAAGACTGTGTCCCTTTTCTAAATGAAATAAAGAGAGATTCTATTTTCGGATACAATTCCTATTTGACTCGGAACGTTATGTTGTTTTTTGGTTACATAATTGAATATTATATTTTAGAATCAGTAATATTTCAACTTGGCTACTTAGGAATACTGTTTCAGAAACAAGTGAAAATGAACTTTGTGAAAAAGTATTTTTAGGGCTTTGTTTTTCGTAATGGTCACGTGGCTTTACTTATTGCTAAGGCTATATTTGCTTACTCAATACGTATAACTTGCATTTGGCATCTAGGTCCATAAATGCAAAGTAGCTCTGTCTATCTGTGTTACTTTTTCACACTTCAATGGCTGAAACGACTCCGTTGCCTACAGGTATACCATGACCTGGATTAAGCCAGGATATCCTTTTACCGGTAACGTTTTACGTTCCCGTAGGATAATTTCCAACCTCCACCAAACTGGCGAAGTCCCGGCTAGTAAACGTATAATACACACTTGGCCAGCTTAATTTCTACCTAAGGACCTCATATCTATAAGCCACGTTTGCAACCAGTGGTCTAAAGAGGCAGAGGCTAGTAAATTAACCAACAAAAGCTAGCAGCACACTTATAAGCCACTGCACCAGCCTCCGTATTCACAAACGTTACGATTCGGAAAGTCGTATGTCTATCGCACTCGCTTTCGCCATGCCAAAAAAAGATAAGACATGCGACTTGTAGAATCGAATTCGAATTGAAGCGTTTATACTAGCTGATCCTGATCCCAGGTGACGCCAATACGGTGCATAGAAAGAATGTGATCAGCTTTAAATCAGGCGGGGTTGTTCTAGTGTAGTGCTTAATACTTGTGCGTTGAGCTTAACCTGCTCAGAAACTACCTAACAATAATAATCTATATGCCTCATTAAGAACCTCAGGACTAAACAGGCAGTGGCCAGCAAATGAGCCGACTAAAGAGTGCCGTCACCTCACGACAGCCATCCTAAAATGATTAATACCCTCCGTATAACACTTCACAATAAGCATACGTGACACGCCGTATTTGGTCGGGTTGTTTCTACAGTGTGATGTTTTTTTTGTCATCAGGATGATTTTGGAAACAGATTTTTTTTTTTTTAACCTTCTCCTGCACTAAGAATTGCTCTTGTATCGAGGGATCGTTTACAAAAAATTAAACTCACATACACAAACAGCCAGACCCAGAACAACTACCTGTGGCTCATACAAATATTTGTTCCGTGCGGGGGTCAAACGCGCGACACGCAGCAGCCAATCGCTCAGCCACTGCGGCCAACGAGTTGTCTTTATCATTTTAAGAGTACATTTGAAATTCGGGAGAGTACTTGGGCAGTCAGCCGCAACAGGTCGTACGTATTGATTGGCTGATCTGGTAAAATGAGAATTAATCTTTCGAAAGCCTTTGCTTTTTGCAGTATTTGACGCGGTTTTTTGCACAGATAGAAAAAATATGAACCCTAATCTGTTTTTGACTGTAAACGTAGTCTGGTAGTTACACTTATTTAATGCAAGCACTATATTATAATGGTACTAACGAGGATTGGAACTAGCTAACAAATGCAGCAACTCAGATTTTAAACTTGGCAGTTTTTAATTTAAAATAAAAAGTTTGTTACTACACATACTTTTTATGTAAAATTAAAAACTTTTGAAATACAAACAAAGTAGTTCCATTTGTCGTGTTAAACTTACGACAATATTCTTGTAGAAGATGGAAAACTACAATTAATATATTACGCACGCAGATACGTGGAGATACAATAATATGCAAATGTATTACCGTACATGGCATATTAATCAGATATCCCTAGTGTGCATGATTTGAATTCTTTTGATCGACATAGTTTATAAGCCTATTTGCTAGTGAGTAGATTCAGAAGCACGAAAATACTTCTTTTTTTTTCATAATTAAATTGTTGAAATGTGATATTGATATCCTACGATATAGATAGTTAATTGTGAAAACACGGCACAATTATCAAGCCAAACTTTAGACGAATTCTAGGGACATCTGTCTGACTTCTTGCAGAAATAATGTAAATGTTACGGAAGCGAGTCATTTATTCCAATTAGGCGGAAAATCAGCACTTTTTGAACGTCAAAATTGCATTAGACAGGACCCAAAACGCGGCGAGTAGTGCTTAGATGAGACTTGCACAGAAACGGAATGGCATGTGAAGCCCAGTGTGACTCTGACGGAAGAAAACGTGGCCTTTGGAGACTCCCTTGTATTTTTTTCCTAGATGTTTTCTACCCACTAAATAGGGACAATATACAGGTAGACTTAAAAACATGTATCGAAACTCGACAACACTAGCGACAAACATTTTAAATGTGACAAGGTATGTTAAACTTAACTATTTAAGCAGTTTTATCATTTCGATGTTATGATTTTGCTTCAAGAGACGAATGTTCTTTTTCACAAATTTTTCTAATACAAATACATGATGTCTCACATTTTTCACAGCCTGTATAAGCTCGTCAATGGTACACAACTAACTCAATGTAACATAGTAATGCGGTACATTAATTCATACAGGTACTGAATACTGCATTATACAATGTGTGGTGGTGTGAGACATAAGCAGAGGCGATAAGAAAAAGACACGCTGCGCCGACCGCAAATAAATAGGTATAAAGGTAGACGTCTCTTTTCTTTTCCTTTTTTACACCAGTAACATGTAATTTATTTTCAAAAGAAACACGCGACAATTACTGTCAGTTTTCATGAACGATGAAAATCGTGCTAGATCTTTTACTAGACTACGCATTTAGATCTTAGTTACGGCCGTTTTGACTGCCACTCTGCTCGTTTGACTTATCGCTATCATCCCCGGAATGACATAGTTAACATCACGCTTGTAATCCCAGAAGAGTCAGATAAAGGGGTACTTACTACATAGAGTACCCCCCTTTTTCGCCAGTTCTATTTATATTTAAGTCCAATGTAATGGGGGGCGCGCCTGAGAACTTAATGATGATAATGTTTAAGTTTTCAGTCGCTGATCAAGCTACTTCGATACACGCTTTTGCATCTCTTGAAGCTCATGGCCCCCAATAAACAATATCACTGCCTTGCCGACTGCCGTCACTAATCAGCCCGCTAAACGCTGCCCCAGTCTCCTCTACCTTACCCCCAGCCACATAACGGATACAATCATAAGCCTGCACCTAATACGGCCAGATAGTTCAATGTCGATTGTCCAAAGCATTTGATTGATTGGCTCGATAAACATTACTTTATTGCATGTTCTACGTATAGATTTCTAAGATAAAGTCGTGGGAATTGAGAAGTTTTGAGGAAAATCTTCGATAAAATAGTTATTTCGCAACTAGTTCGGCCGAACGAACTAGTTGTAGCTTTTCGCATATCACTGAGAAGTGCTGCTACTAGCTATGTTTGCCAAAATTCGTTAAAATTAGTTTAGTAGTTAATTGGCGTAAAAGTTTAACCAACGGATGGAGAGACTGGTTTCCGAATAAGTCTGGGAGTCTAGATTTCACTGACTTTCCCACTAGAGTCACTTTTGTTAAAAGTTAATCACCTTCCTGGCCTTATCCTATGTTGGAGTGGGCTTCAGTCTGAGGGGATGCATAGAGAGCATAGATAGGTACTGATTACAAGATGTTCACTCAAAGATTGACTGGTAGAGAATGCCTTGTGACATTAAGTCCGCCTATGTACCAGTCTTGTATGAAGTTTAAATAAATAAATTAGATGTTTACCAAAATTCGTCAAAATCTGGGATTTAAACGATTTCACAGACAAACAGAAAGAGTGACTTCTATAATAGTCCGAAAGTCTGGGAGACCGCAGACTTTCCTACTAAATATGCCGAATTTGTGATTTATTGAATTATAAAGTCAACTTTAAAAAGTTCAAAACTTGATAGCTAGATAAGTTTTCAAAAGGCAATCATTACCGAATACGGTGAGGTAGATCAGTAACTATTGTTGAAACATTTTGATTGATTGATTTTTGACATTACTATGAACTGACGACCTGTAGAAGTTGCTAGGCTGGTTTGGATACGAGACAGTGCAATATGGGGGATGTTGCGCAAATTGGGATAGGCATATATCCAGCAACGACGCGCTATGCTAGATCGAAGATTTATCTAACGTAGCAGGTTATTGCCGATTAATCCAATAGGAAGTAGTGAAGTGTGGACGTTTTGGGCGGTATTATTATTTTTGATTTTATGGGAACCGTCTCATTATCTTCTTGGAGAGCAAGGGCTCCTACCCATACAGAAAAGAAACATTGCCTACTCGCTTTGTGAACTGCTATTTTCAAGACTGTTAAATTCCCGTTTTCTCACGATCTTTGCCACTGACTACTCATTGAGGTTGGTTAGGTGATGTTTAAAACAGAGAGCAAACTGTTTTGATCTAAAAAAACTTAGCATTTAACAACACAAACATCGCACAAAGTCAAACAGTCCATAATCTTTCAAACAAATTACAAAAAAAGTTACATTTTACCTAAAAGCTAAGAGAAATAACGAATATAATATACTTCACCAAAATAGATGTAGTCTGCTGATAGTAAATCAATTTAACGGGACACGGGCCACGTTAAACTGTGCCGGCAGAAAAAATATATATCGATACATAGACAAGCTGGGATCGATTTGGCGATTATGCAATGTCGAGATTATTCACTCGAATATTTTTTCGGAGTTTGACAACAAGGGGAAATTGGGTGTTTAAAAATAGCCTCCCCTAAAGTTTGGGTGTTTTAAAGGTTGTAAGAATTTCAAACCCAGCATTGTTGGTTTAAACATGTCTCGCTTGTATTTTTAATAGATTACTGGCATAGGTAGACTGCCGCGTTTGGTCTTCGCAAGTTCTACAGCTGAGTATAAAGTCTTGAGTTCGGTTACCAGGTCTGGGAAAGGAGTATTGGGTTTTTCCAATAGGGCTTTCTCGTCAACAGGCGAAACGGGCGGAATGTATAGTACCAATAGTGCACCCACATTTCACCAGTTATGTTTAAGTCCCGAGTAATAAGCCAGTACGAAATTTAGGATGGAAAAACCAAAAAAGGCACCTCGAAAACATACGGGACTGCTAAATCCGTAAAAATAAAACCTGTTTATGTTAATCAGGATGCAACAGATTATAAAGTGTTAAACGGTAAACAATAACATCTGCTCGATTCCACAGGAAGTAGATTTCAATTTGAGAATCGACTAACCTGGTCGTGCACATAAATTAGCTTTTTATTAAACCCCTCTTTTGTCTGTGACCGGTTTGCTTGGAGTCAGTGGTGGTCAATCGCGAGCCTATCAATTAATTTAAAAAAGTTAACTCTGTCGTTCTTGTGAAATGAACGGGTGCTAACAGCTAATTACTGATCAAGAGCAGGCCTTGTTTTTATTTTGACGCGGTTTCGTCACATGTTTTTTTTTGCGATAAAGCGTTCAAGAATTAATTGTCGACCCGTCTAATTAAAAAAATATATATCCACGATTGTAAGTGGCGGGAAAAAATAGGTTGGTAAGCTAGCTTGCTTCAGACCGAGTTACAGCTTAGAGACAGCAATCTTGTTTGCTGCTTCCATTGCTATGCAGGGACACTAAGAATGCAAATTCAAGCATAGATCTTCCTTGCCACTTTTTTCTTCTTTAGTTTGAGCTTCGGAGTATGCTTATACATTTGAAAAAAAATTGTCAATGTGAACTTTGTGCTGCCGCCTGCCACCGATGATGCCATGGCAGTGGCAAAGTATTGGGCCAATGAAATTTAATAATACCATCGATACGAAAAAATAGAAGGTAAATTACTTGTACTGGCCGAAAAACCGAAGCACAGTAATGCTTTTGGGCGGACAGAATTGATGATTTCTTTTAACTTTAAACACAAAAACAGCTTCAATCAAACACGCAAATAAATCACAATTTCACAATTCGCCGACATAACTGTTCGGAACGTATTAATTGATATAATATGACCGTTGACTCACTAGTCACACTAAAAATATAGCTAATAGGCGTTTCTAGGTCGCATGGACGATTCAAACGTTTTATTGCCTTCGATATGTTTGTGTCGTGTATCAACAAATCTCGGGAACTGATGGGACAGTGTTGACGGGATTTTTTGTGATTGGTTTGTGAGGGATTCATGGCGGGAAATTAATAAAATAACATAACATCTGTCTGTTTTCCCAGAAGGTGGCGGAGGAGACTTATAGTACACTCATATTTTGCCAGTAACAACTGGCAGCTGGCTGTTTCAGCTCCACTTTGTGTTAGTAAAGAAGGAGCCTCGAGTCTTTGGGCACCACGAGGATTCCTTGCTTGCCATAACTTGAGCTATCAATTATTTGGAAAAATTATTTTGGGAAAAGTAAAACAGTTGGAAAAACAAAGAGAGGTAATCCTAAGCAATGAAAGACCCGCTTTTATTTCGATTCGAAATACCATCTAAAGCTGCTGAGGTCCACATGTCAAAATCGCGCGCCCAGGTATGATGAATTAAACTGAAGTGACAGATTACAGGTTAACGGAGAGCAAAAAAGGACATGGTGCATTAAAAGAGCGAGTCAATATCCTCGTTCTTACTGCCTTCGAAAAAAGAAGAAATATAAATTGTCTATTCTGCACAAAATAACATTTCCTTGAGTTCGTGAGGTGGGGACTCTGTACAGACTAGAAATAAAATAGCCAAAGGTTTTTGGGGTAAGTATAGACAAGTCGACAATTGCGAGATAGATGGATGATTAACTTTTTCAGTAACGGAGTCGTGGTTTGCAGTGGAATTGGTATCAAAACCATTGAATTTTATTACTATTTTTTCGTCTTTCGGAAACCTTATAGATAGACGATTACAATACAAGCTAGAATACTCAACTTTACTTGCAATCAAATTACAACTTTATATCCAGATGGTTCAGATATATTTTCAAATGTAATTATCTAGTTATAAATATTGTAAGAATATTATTTACACAAGTGTTTTCAACTAATAACATTCAAAATCCACAATGATTTAGATATGGGTTGAATACGTAGTTATGTACTTAGCCCATAAGAAGAGAAAATTGTATGGGATTACTGAATTTTCCCTTCTGATTTTACTCCATACGCCGAAAACGCTGAGGACAGGCCGAAAACCAAGGAGTTTCTTGCCAGTTCTTCTGCATAGGAAACGACCAACCCGAACCGTGCACCTTTTTGTCGACGTTTTATAAGTGCCCATCGAGGCCTATGTGAAATAAAATATTTTGATTTTGACACACACTGAACTTATTATCGATGTTCTTCAAAAATGTGGTGCGTAGAACTCGCGACTGGCGTGTGGGTATGAACGTGGATAGGGCGAAAGGAGAATGTAAGGATTGTTGAAGGTGGTGTCTAATTCTGTAGCTTCTGTCTACCCTCATGACAAAATGGCTTGAGTTCATCTATGTAAATGTATTTTACTCTACTATAGCCTATGAAATCCCACAGCTGGGCTATGGCCTTAAAAAATGTAATAAGGCTCCTAAATCATATTTTTAATGTTAGTCTTTTATCTTTTCACTCAGTAAATAATTATTGAATGGAATTCCATAAAATTTGACACACAGATAGACCAAGATTTGGGTTAGGTCATAGGATATTTTTTATCCTAGTAGTATGTTATTGTGAGATAATTTCTGACCTACACACAGGCGAAGCCACCGGCGCCGGACACAAGAATTACTGCAAAAAGAAATCTGGTACTTTAGTTTCTAACTACCCTCATGGAAAAAAGTCGTGAGTTGATGTACCTATGTAAGAATTGGCAAACATACCTACGGCCCCTACGTACAAAGCGACATGTCTAAACACATGGTTGACAGGAGAGTGCCATCAGTGCATAAAAACTATATTTCGAGTATTAAATCACACTAGTATTATAAAGACCCATGTTTGTATATATTGTGTATGTTTGTTACTCCTTCACACTCAAACGGCTTAACGGATTTGGATGAAAATTGGTATCAAAATAGCTTATATTCTAGATTAACACATAGGCTACTTTTGATAGCTAGGTAGGTAGTAGGTAGGTAGATAGGATAGGTGTAGAGTAGTAAAACTCAAGGAGTAGGTAGAAAAAGCTGCATTGCAACGCATGCCGGGTACCAGTAGCGAAGGGTCAATTTTTGTAAGAGGTAAGCCGGAGTATAATAATCTAGATATCTTTAATGTGATTTTATTATTTGTCTATAAAATACTGACTGTGCCAGTTTTCAAAGGGAAGCCGGTAGGAATCGAGTTGAATGGAACCTTCGCCACTGCCGGGTACAGCTAGTTACATTAATAAAAATATAACAGTATTTCATAAAACAATCTCATGTAAACCATGTCGCTTTGCACATAGGGACTGTTGATACATCCATTTGACAATTCATTGATGAAATACAGCCCTATAGCAACCAGAAGCAGTGTTGAATGTTTATAAATAGTTCAGAAACAATGGTTCAGCTAACAAAAAAGGGTAATTTAATCAAGGTTTTAGTACTTAGGTAGAATTGGCAAACAATATCTAGATTAGTGCCCCATAGTGCCCAGACTGAATTGGGAAACCAAATTGGCTTTGAACCTAGAATGGGTTATTGGGGAATTTGATACAAGTAAATTAACTTTATCAGTTAAATAAGTAATAACTTTGCTAATACATACTTAATTAAAGATAACTAAAATAAGAATGAATCAATTACTTTTGATAGACAAAGATTGAATAGGAATGGATATCTAGCAATGTACAAATAAAAAAAAAAGTTTCAAATTATGACGGCACGGTTGGCGCAGTGGCTGAGCGATCGGCTGCTGCGCTGCGTGTCGCGGGTTCGATCCCCGCACGGAACAAATATTTGTATGATCTACAGGTAGTTGTTCCGGGTCTGGCTGTTTGTGTATGTGAGTTTAAATGTTTGTAAAAGCACCCACGATACAGGAAAAATTCCTAGTGGGGCAACGTTTTTTTAAAAAAAAAATAAAAAAAAATAAAGGTATTCAAGCTACATGAAAAGGGCAAAATTCTTAAACAGTACATTGATTTCACTTTGCTACAGTTAAGGGTTCATACAAAATTATGATTAGCCTTACATCTCCACTCCATTGTTGGGACAGACACACAAAAAATAACCAAAACACAACAATGTAAATATGTTCATATTCCTACAAGCCAATCTGAATAAGAGCTACAGCACCTTATTTTTACATATAATCTTGATATTCTTAAATGAAACACCTACTTTGCTTGGTAAAGTCAAATTCCAGTCTCTGAATTTTGCCCTCACCTGATCATTTTAGGCGATTTTTATAGTGTAAAAACAAAATCAAAGCATATATTTATACAGTGTGGTTTTTCAGTACACTATGGTACAAGAAATTTTTAAATGAAGCAATGATTCTTTTTTGTGTGGTTAGTACGTAAGCAATGAAAACCATAATCATCTTTCTCTTGTCCTTATCACAATTTATTACGGATTGGTGCAGCATGTCTTCTACATCTTGCACTTTATCATGCGAATCAGTGACACCAAAATCAATTTTTGTAGGCCTGCCTGGCTTACAAACTACAGGTCTTATTCTTAACCTGGAGATTATTATGTCAGAAAAAAAACTGCAAGTTTATTGTGACAAATCAGTTATTATATAAATGACTCTAAAAACTAAATACAAATAATAATTATTATGTATGACAAAATGCAAAGAAAACTTTATTTCAAAGTACTTACTAATGATTCATTTAACTATTTCATTTGAAGGAAGTAATTGAATCATAGTATTATGCATTTAGATCAATATCTGATTATTCAAAAATGAAACAGAAAAACATGGTGTGAAAGGCATAAAATGCATAAACATTCATCCCTGTATAATATTCCATCACAGAAAATTCCTAACATTTCTCACCAAAGCACTTTTTTGAATAGTGTATGCAGCATGCCTAACACGCTACACGCAAAGTCGATTCCATAGACGCTCGAAGTCCGCGCCTTACGTGTGTAAATAAACAAAAAAAAATACTCTGTAAACATTGGCACAAAGAGAACATTAAAACAACGATTCACGAACTAAATACCCGTGTACACCTCTACAGAGCAGGCTGACAACGTTGTGTCCATTGATACTTGTGAACGAGAAAAAAATGCATCAAGAAACTTGCATACGACAAGATTACTTCTTCCTTGAGATAAATCTGCCAAAATTATCGTTTTTAACGATGTTAACGATTCGTTTACCTTACCCAGTCGTGACCGAAGACGTCAAAGCAAATATATCCCGTGAAACAATTCAGATTCGCACTGAAATCGCTGTAGCACAATGGTACAGGCACATTTGCTGTCGTAGTATCCGATCAAAACATAGCCTTTGTACGCCTAAAACGCGTTTCTAAGGCATCCTACATAATTAAAACGCATACGTTAATGATTGCAGAAGGTTAACCACTGCTTTTAGTACGCGTAGGTTGGATTTTTCGACCGTATTTTGAAAAAATGCTGTTGCTTTTCAACACAGTAATGGCATAACACGCAAACACTATGACTGATATTCACAATGAAACACTTCACAGAAACGCGACAGTTTGTTCGAGGAACGCGAGACGAGCCACGGTATGCATTTTCTCACTCACCTTGTTGTTTATTAGCTATTTTATTAAAACAGTTTTGAAAAACTTCATATAAATGCATAGGCTCGTCATCGCTCGTCGCCATTTTGGATTCTACTGTCCAAATAAAGCATAGACAATGCAGAGCATGAATTTAAAACTGACTGTTCGAAAACTATAAAACTAATCCAAAATTTTATTCGAAATCATAATTATTTTACGTATTATTTAGTTAATATTTATACTCTACATATTCAGCGATGTCAACATATTGTGGCCGTAATATACATATATTTACGGAATCATATTCTCTCGATTACAGTAAACGTAAGAAAATTTAAATTTCACAGGCTACCCAGACGCTTCTCACTTAAAATACTTACATAATAAAAAGATTACTAATTTATTAGTTTCCTGGAAGTTTCAAAATTAATGTAATAATAATGCTTTTATTTTAGACAAGGGACTTCATGCAAGAAATTACCACCATAGACAGTTAACTAGTTAAGACTTATCTTAGTCGATTTTCAACTCGACTTGTTGAACTTCACTACATAGAGGAATAAGTTATGGAATCGCCAAACAAATTTTTCTGCCACCTATTGTGGGACGTGAAGTAAACACGCAGAAATAAATACACAAACATTGATAACTTTTAGTAAACAGCGGCTGTTCTTTTGTATCCTCGACAAATTGAGGTAACTATGCTTATGATTCTCGACCCGAATCATTAACAAAATGGGTAGGTATTTTTTACAGTTTTTTAGTAATTTTCTTCTACCGTTCATTGTATTGTATTGTATAACGGGCTGGTGTCCGCAACTCCACTTCAAAGCGCGTATTTTGCGTGCGGGTAGGAAATTTATTCGATCCACCCTAACTCCCCGAAAAAGGCCAGCAGTGACTGGATGTTGCTGACAATCTCGCGGAGAGTACCTGGGGTACCGAAGTACTTTGCCCTGTATGTTGCAACCACTGGGCAATGTAGAAGCACATGGGCTGCTGTTTCGTCTTCCTCCATGCAGGCTCGGCACAGGGGGCTGTCTGTGACTCCTATGACAAAGAGGTGTTTATTAAAAGACCCGTGTCCAGTGATGACGGCTGTGAGTGTGCGCAGCTGTAGTTTGGTCAGCCGAAGCGCTCGTTTGGTGAGGTGGCCATCGATAGTAGGAAGTGCTTCCTTGGCCTGCTTGCACTCGCCATAGTCCAGCCACAGCTTGTGGTGTTGTTCGCTGGTTCGTTTCCTTACCAGTGTGCGTAGATACCCGAAAGGGAGTGGCACGATGTGTTCGGGTCCCACTGCTGCCATGCTCGATCCCCTTCTAGCGAGTTCGTCCGCTGCATCATTGCCTCGGGAATCGCTGTGTCCCTTGATCCATTGGATGGTTATATTATTGAGATTACCAACCTGGTTCAGGTGTTGATGACACTCGTGTATTAACCCTGAGTTGACTATGTGGTTGTTTAGTGCTAGCAGTACAGCTATACTGTCTAAGAGTATGCGAATAGAGTGGTCCACAACCCCCCTGGTTAAGATGGCTGATGTCGCCAGGGAAATGCCCATGCATTCTGACTGAAATACCGTGTTGTGGTCCCCCAGTGGTGTGGCTATATGGATGTTGAGATCCTCCGAGAAGAGTCCAGCTCCAGTGCCAGTACCTGTTTCAGATCCATCCGTGAAGATCCGAAGTTCTGCAGGGCTCAATCCCTCGCAGCTTTTCCATAAGTCCACTGCCTTAAAATTTCCACACGTAACCGGCATACTATATGCGGAACCCATGCTTTGTCTTGGTGACATAACTTCAAACCGAAGTAAGCGTAGTAAGCATTTTTACAAAGTCGGTTAAATTTTGTCTTTGTTTTACTACAGTAAACAATATTGTCCGCATGTGTAGCAAAATATATTTGGATTATTCACAGCCACAGAGAATAAGATGTTTGATCACATACGAAAGATTGTAAATTCAGACTATGGAATTAATGTTGCTAAAAAACAAGCGAATTTACTAAGTAAATTAAAGAGCTACCTAAAATGTGACGAGTTACAATCAAATAAAGCTTATATTTGCAACATATAGGTTAACACCAACACGTATGACCTGAAATTATTCAAAAAACTTTTTCATCATAGACCTGTGTAATTTGTTATTTATTACAACTTAATAAGAAAAATATACTACCGGGATAAAAGTATCCTATGTGTTAATCCAGGTTATAAACTATCTGTATATCCAAATCCGGTCATAAGTTTTTGCGTGAAAGAGCAAACATCCATACATTCTCACAAATTTTTGCATTTATAATTAGTAGGATTCATTCCCATTGTCCTAGCCCTATGCCAAATCACCTACTTGTTTGACCAAATCCAAATCACTTACTGTTTACAGTATTGCGTTTGAGCTACTAACGTACCACGATGTTTTCTATCGCTACGGAGGAAAGATTATTTTAACATAGTGCTTAAATAATAATATGTTAGTGCATTATTAATTAATATGTGGTACGAAACAGCATGGTTTTGCGGATTTTTAGTGGCAGATCTTTTTTACAATAGGAATTTGCATAAATAACTATTTTAGAGAGCACCTGTTCGCGACATAATACGATACACAAAGGCAGCGACTGGCAAAAATTAATTTTATGTAACGTCTGTTTTCAAATGGCCAGTGAAGTGAGATGCCGTCTCTAGAGCTTATTCTTCTAGGCTTTACTGGATTGTTTTAGACATTTTTTTTATATATTTTCAGCATTCAATACAAAAAGTGCATCAATCAATAAACCAATTTTTTATTTTCGTTTACAAAAGGCCAATAAGAATCATGTTATGACAAGATAAAATTCCGCATACCTGTTATAAATAGTAACTTTACAGAGAATCGATTAGATAAAGGAGTGCTCAACACTACAGCCATGTTTTTTTCACTGCGAAAATTAAGTTTGACGTGAGAAAGAGCCTACAAAATTTTCGATTCGAGTGCACTTCAATGAAAAAAACACTCAATATTATCCACCTACATGTAACATGTTCTCATTGAATTCATTAAACACCCAAAACCAGGTAAATAGACATCAATAATCACCTAAAGTGTTCAAACAATATTTTTTTGTACAAATACGAAAACTGTTTTGTCACTAAATATAACCTTTTGTCATTGCAGATTTTAGTTAGTTTTAGTCAGTTATCTTCAAGATATTCAAGTGTTTTTCGTCATCGGAAGCATAACAGTGGGAGAAATAAAAATGTAAGGGGACAAGAGGGTTCGGTGGCAGTAGATGACGCAATAGTTTGCCAGGAGAGTCTCGAGGAAACTATCAAGAACTTTGATAAGAATGTCTTCAGGTATGTACAGTAACGACAAGGCTGAATATGGTGATACTATTGCTATTTATGTAAAAATTCTGTAGTTGTTGGTGGTATTTGCTAACATAGCATATTTTTATGGCTTGTAAAGTCATTTGAGCTATGTGAAATAAAACATAAAATACAATAAAAGCAATATTAAAATGTAAGAAAGCTTATGTTATTAGTGTTAACGCACAATGTTTTCATTTGAGTAATTTCCAAGCGTAAACAAAATTCTATTGTTAGGCATGTTCTCAATTTAGACACTGAGAATGTGTATAGTTAAATAATGTGTATTGTTTTTAACAGTAATGTTTTGTAGTGAACAATCATTTGATCATTGAGGAATACTCAATCCATACTACACTGTTCAATTGCTAATCAATATGAAAAGAAAGGACGTCAACTTAGTAAAAGTAAGTAGAAAAAAGCTGTTGCTGCATACAGTCTCAAGTCTGAAAGTCGGACCACCAGTCTTACCAAGGTTTATCATGTTACCCAGTGGCTGAGTTGTATAGATCAGATAGGGAGTCGCTCTATATAAAATAATGGTTTTCAGCTGCATCCAGTTAGACTGGAAGCTGAACCTTACATAGTCGAAAAAAACCAGTCAGATGATCATGAAGAAGAAAAAACATGTATCAAACTGTGTTTTCTGTTCTTGAGATAATTTATTTCTTTCATAAAAAAAACCTAATATGCTAAATAAGTCACAATTTAAACATGTTACAAGATGAGTTGCTTGAAAAATCATGTAGGTTTGTTGAATAAATAACATTACACTTGCAAGCAAATACCCACTACAGTCATACACAGAACAGTTGCATTAGACTAGACAATACCAAAAGCCTTGATAAAAGCGAACTCCTGGATTTTCAATCCTCAGCTGAGTGCCAAAAGCTTAATTTACATCATTGCAAAATAATATTTAGGCATAGCATGTAAAATTCAAAGTAATGTGACTTTGACTGCTTTCACAAACACCTAAAATATTTCAAAATGAAAATTTAAAGTACATAGTCATAAATGTTTATGTATATAAAATTTACATTAGTTTAATGGAAGGTCGCAAGGGGCATTGACCCCGTCTGTCTGCTTTGGTGCAAATGTAAATAAAAAGCATGTAGGTAATTAAAAAGATTATTATATGAATTTTGAATAAAAATAAATTATTAGATAATATTTATGTTCACGGACTACATTTCAATTACTCTATTAAGGCTGAGATCTTTGAATGTTATAGCTAGGGATTTGATATTCAGATGTTTATTTACCTAAAGTACGAGGAGGAGCTCATGGTGACATAAAAACAGCCGCTCAGGTCGATCTTTAGGTTAAGTTCCATGCCTCTGAAACCATGTTAAGCCATTGGTCCCAGGTGTCATTTGTAGTTCTTGACAGTTGTTAGGTAGTCAGTGGTCCAAAAAGTCTGACAACCAGTCTTACCAAGGGGTATCATATTACCCAGTACAAACTGGGTTGTGGAGGTCAGATAGGCAGTAGCTCCATGTAAAATACTGGTATTCAGCTGCATCTGGTCAGACTGGAAGCCGACCCCAACATAGTTGGGAAAAGGCTAGGCAGATGATTAACCTAAAGTACATTTTTTCCCAGCAGGGGGTACATAAGTGTCTTATAATATAATCTTGGTCAAGTTATAATAATATTTAGACCATGCAGATTAGTGTGAGTGTACACTCCAAAAGGACTGTAGTTTACAAATGTACAGATGCAAGCACATCAAGCTACCCGAAAATTACAAATTTTCCCAATCAACCTTGAATTAGCGATAAAGTTCACAATCTATTAAAGAAATTTGACAGATTGTATTAGCTTGATGTGCTGCCGGTACAACAACAAACAAACAAGACAAAATTATTAGTGACACAAAACAAAGTGTGTAATTCTCTTACGCCTGCAATAGTTTAACCTTTTCACCGCCAACGTACACAGAACGCGATGTCTCGCCAGCGTAACCCTTTCACCGCCAACGTACACAGAACGCGATGCCTCGCCAGCGCCAAGCTATAATTGTATAACGAAGTAAACAGTAGTGATGAGGGTATCGTCATATCGATGAATGAGATTTACACGCTTTAAATACAGTACTTTTATGTTTGATAGGTAGTTAAAAATTAAGAGTTTCTGATGAAGTCGTGGCGCTGGTGGCACGGAAATCTAGAACTTCTATTGAAGTCCGTGGCGGTGAAAAGGTTAATCTGTGTTACAGGAACCAGTGTCCTCCCCAAAAATATTGATACAATTGGTTTATGCCAAAAAAAATCACGAGAACTTCTACATTTGTATAAAAAAGACAAAATAAATTAAATTAATACACACACTTAAACATTTTGTTTATATCTTATTCCCATAAAACGTAGATGATAATCTGGTGATGTCATAAACTTCTAATATGTAATCAATGCTGCTTTGTATGTTTACTACTCTGCAAGACTAAGTACTTTGTTTCTCCTTAGGAAAACAAAGTTGCCTTTGAAAAATATGCTATGCAATGTAATTTTTTTTCTTACAGAATTTATTTTGGGAGATTTATGTGTGCAGTAATATTATTCTTCTAAAACAAAGACATCATTATTTTTGTAAAGACGTAAAAACTGTGGGAACCAGTTTGCTAGTCTGTTTATAAAAAAGTACATAAATTTTCAAAACTTCTAGAATTTAGAATCTACTAATAATATACTTTATATCATAAAAAGTTTTGCCCGCGGCTTCGCTCGCTTTAATTTAGAATTTGACGATCAATTCGGGTTGTACTCTGCTTGTCATAATACATTATAATTCAAAAATGATTCGACAGACACGTGGCGCCATCTATTATCTTATCCTCTTCTTTTCTTTTTCTTATCTTATGTCTTTTTTATTAACCTTTTATTTTATTTTTTCTACCTAATCGTACAATCGTGCTTTCGTTCTGGCCTAGGACACACTAGTTTAGCCGGAAATGTTTGGCCGGTAACATTATTATAAATAACAAATCACTACATGGTATAAAACAAAGTCGCTTCCCGCTGCCTGTCTGTCCCTATGTATGCTTAGACCTTTATAACTACGCAACGGATTTTGATGCGGTTTTCAGTAATAGATAGAGTGATTCAAGAGGAAGGTTTATATATATATTGCACCCGTGCGAAGCCGGGGCGGTTCGCTAGTAAACTAATGAATGGCGTCAAAATACTCCTCCCAATACTGTCAAGTGGAAGTTAACTTTAAATCAATTTTTCTAATAATAATTCCAGTGAGATGACTTCACTTCCGCTTCGTTCACTAGCGACGAAGCCAAGTGGACCTCGCCTGAAGGAGTTGGCCTCCGTGCGGAAGGTGTCTTATGTCTCCTCTCACAGTTTCGAGGTGAACAAGAATGGCTGGCATAAAGTGCCCACTGTCACTGTTGACCTCTCCGGAAAGAATACCAGGTAAGTTGGTGATGTCATCATCTGCCTGCCCAAACTCAGATGAGGGGTCAAGCGAAAACTTTTTAAAACAGATATCATTTGTTTTACGAATCGACATAGAGGGAATGATTCGATTATGATTCTGGTGCGTACCCACCGGTAAGGAGCCGTTGAAGTATTACGTAAGCAGATTTTTTGCAATTATTAGACGAGGGGGACCTCGTCAGCGAAAGTGAGTAAACGCTTTTAGCCCCCCATCCCATGCTTACGTAAACATTGGCACAACATGCAATTTTCAATGTGTTCTGGTTTCTTTATTGATTCATGACCAACAGCTATATGTCTAGAAAAAAGAAATATACTTGAAATAGAGGACTTTAACGCACATAATATTTATTTAAGCTAATTTTATTGACATGGTATTCAGTTAATATAACTTTAATATACCTACCTACAATTAACGAAAAACACAAACTTCTTTTAAAATTTTAGTATATTAATTCAAATTAACAGTCCTCTGTCCACGACACACGAATCCATGACTCGTAAGTCTTCGATGACATTGGATGTTTGCTGTTCAATATTGTGTGTATGCTCAATGTCGGGTGATGTTGGAATATCGACATCGTTCTATATATATGTATAGGGTGTAACAGAAAGAGTATAGTCATATGAAAGAATATGGTGCAGACCATCAAACTGAACAACTTCCTCCATGGGTCCAATATCGTAAATGCGAAAACAAAATTTCAATACCTACTCGACCCAAATATATAGGACAGCTGATAATTTTTTCGCATTTACGATATTGAACCCATGGAGAAATTTGTTCAGTTTAAGTCCCACAAATCCAGGCTCTGTGGCTGAATTAACCGACGACGCTAAAAAGGGTTACCACGTATTCATCATCCTTCTGAACCCCCCACCCCATAGTAATTGTTCATCGGTAATTTAAGAAAAAAATACCTGTTCCATACACTTTAACCGTGTAGGTATTGCAGTTACACATCAACTTAAGTCAGATAGTCCAAGTCTCGTCGACGAGGCGAATGACTCCTTTTTTGCAGACACACGAAACGTTGGATGTCGGCTGGCGGGTTTTGAACTGAGTCCCTGGGCCCGCGGTATCGATAGTGTGCCCGTGACTACTAGTACCTCATTTGGTGGCCTTGTAGACTCAGCCGATGGCAAGCGCGCGCACGCAGCTCGCCTATGTGTAGATGTCTCTAGTGGTCGGTGCAGCCCGGCCTGTCGCCCGGCGGGTGAGGCCCCAGAGGTGACTCAGACAGGTAGGCGAGCTACCGAGGAGACGTAATCAAATCGAGCCGAATGCGCTCCGCACTAAGGGGCCGTAACTTTCCGGCTAACTCGCATCACATACCAATTTCAATGAACTCACAAACCCCCGTCTCTCTCCGCAGGTTCAGTTTTACAGATAACTTCGCGGGCCTGCTGGCTGGGAGCCTCGGGAACAGCTCCTTCAAGTACGCCGTACAGGTCCGAGGGTTCAAGACTGAGCGGGGGATCCATGCCGACTTGAAGCGGAACCCTAATCTTATAAACAGACTGCGTGAGTTGTTTAAGTAATTTATTTATGCAACATCACGCCTGTAACCTCCGAAGGGTTAGGCAGATGTGTGCCTAATAGTACACCCACATTTCGCCAGTTATGTTTAAGTCCCATGTAATTTGAGGCGAGCCTATTGCCATCAACCGGGCACAAATCCAGACTCTGTGGCTGCTACTGAGGAATTCCTAATGGAAAAACAATAACGGTGAGGGAGCACCGTAAGTTTGTTTTGACGTGAATTCGCTGTGAACTGGGGATGCATGTCAGAAATGTGATTAAGGCAATTTGACTGTACTTTGCGAGCTTATATCTCGAAACTTATAATAGATGGCGGGACGGGAGTTGTACCATCGTATTAGGTATATGAGTCCAACCAAGAAGTACTGGGTATCTGACCTAGACGCTACTGGCGTCCAAAAATATACACAAGAATTTGTATTTTACATATTTACGAATAGGGTAACGGCAGTGAGTGTCGCCAAAAGGGAGGCTGCCAGCCGATTTTTAAGCCCCGACGCAAAAAGAGGGGTGTTATAAGTTTGACCGCAATGTGTGTGTGTCTGTCTCTGTCTCTGGAACCGTAGCTCTTAAACGAAGGAACCGATTTGGATGCAGTTTTTTTTAATTGAAAGCTATTTTCTTGGCGATGGTTCTTAGATACGTTTTATCAAAATCGGTGCAGCCATGTACTAGTTATGAGGAATGAAAGTGGGTTTGAAAAATCGAATATTTTTAAATTTACCCAAGTGGGGTATCAAATGAAAGTGCATGATGTGTATATTACAATTAGACTTGTATTATCAAAATCAGTTCAGCCATTGTAGACATGGGGGTTAAAGTGTTGATGAATAACCGAATATTTCAAATGAAAGGCCATGATGAGTATATTACAATTAGACATGTTTTATCAAAACCCGCTCAGCCATTTTATTGACTTTTCAAATGTTTTCAATGTTGCGATGGGGTTTTTTAAATTTTAAACTTAATTTTGTCTATGATATAATCCAGTAGCCAGTCTTCTAACATTATATCTCTGTACCACTTGCGACAGGAATAGGCGCCACGGAACCATTGGAGAAGCAACAGTTCCCCGAAGTGGCGCCGCGCCTGGAGAAGCTTCTCAATGAAAACTCCAACCACCTCACGCACCAGCAGAAGGATAAGATCAAGATTGCCTTCGCCGAGGGGTACCTAGCAGGTATGTTGACCTTATCTGCGTAGCCTTCTCCAAAAATGTCGGGGTCGGCTTCCAGTCTTACCGAATGCTGTTGAATACCAGTATTTTACATGGAGCGACTGCCTATCTGACCTCCACAACCCAGGTAATGAACATGATACTCCTTGGTAAGAGCTGTTGTCAGATTTTCGGGCTTCTGACTATAGATAAGGGATGCCAAAGATGTTGACAGCCGTGACCAGCGGCTTAACTACTTTGCGAGGCACGGGCGGGTCTCGGTGTCTAATAAAAGGTCACCCAAAGACTGTCCTTGGCCAGTGTTGCTCAACCTAGAAGATGACCCGTGCAGCTGGTGTTATTTAGCCACGAGCTCCGTACTGCTGCGCTTTCTTTTATAAATATACTAGCTGTGCCCGGTATCGGTTACATTGCAATGCCTTTTTTTTTCAGAGCCCCTGGCCTTAGAACAACTGTGCCAAATGTCATCATGTGTGTGTGTTTGTGTGTCATGTGTTGTTTAGGAGTCTATAGCTATAAGGTACGAACAGACATGTTACTCAGGGATAATGCAGTATTCTAATGGTGAAAGAATTTTTGAAATCGTTCCAGTAATTTTTGAGTTTATGCGTTACAAACATACACCAAACACACATAGACATAGTATAGATGTTAAAAAAAACCAGTCCGATCCGAAAGGGGCATATAGGTATACCATACATTATATCATACTAGCGACCCGCCCCGGCTTCACACGGGTATAATGTAGATGCACATATACATATAAACCTTCCTCTTGAATCACTATCTATTGCTGAAAACTGCATTAAAATCCGTTGCGTAGTTTAAAAGATCTAAGCGTACAGACAGCGGGAGCGACTTTGTTTTATAGCTTGTGTCTTTTATCCCGAAAAAATTACTGTTTTCGAGGAAAACAACAATAGATAATACTTTTGATAATAGATGGCGCCACGTGTCTTTCGAATCATGATTGAATTATATTATTATAGAATCATTAGTAATGCGATAAGAGATTTTTTAACCGTAATTGATTGGCAAATTCTAAATTAACGCGAGCGAAGCCGCGAGCAAAAGCTAGTATTGTATAATGCCAAAATTATTATAGATAGGTTGTTTTTCGGTACCACTATGGCTTAAATTCTTTAGCATTAATTTATCCAACGATTTAAAAAAATGCTTATTTTTATAATGTTTTGCCCGCAGGTTCCCACCCCGACAATGTCCGCGGCACGAAAGCGTCCAAATACTTGAAGTTGGTACAGCAGCTGTTGA
This sequence comes from Noctua comes, assembly GCA_963082995.1. Classification (NCBI taxonomy): domain Eukaryota; kingdom Metazoa; phylum Arthropoda; class Insecta; order Lepidoptera; family Noctuidae; genus Noctua; species Noctua comes. The sequence goes on from OY720294.1 coordinate 732,168, forward strand.
CCATCATACTGTTCCTGGCTATCTTCGTGAGCCTCATGGCGTCAGTAAGCGGCACTATGTTCAGGTATGTCTTATCTGGCTGAAGATGACACTAAAGGTGGAGCGTCAGGGTAGCTCCTCCCATTGTTGGAGAGCAAATTAAATAAATAAAACTGCGAGGTAATAATTTCCCCTTTGGGGGAGTTCCCCCAAGTAATTTCTGTATCTTTAAAATATTCACCCATCCTTACTATTAATACTAACGGGATATTAACCATGTTTACTGTTTTTTATGAGTTCCCGATATTTCGGCGCTGTTGCAAGCACCATGATCACGGATAAAATCTAAAAAAAAAAAAAAACTAAAACCTTATATTCACCCATCCTCCGACGAACTACAGAAAGCACTGCTTTACCTCGAAGTTCGCTTTGTTTCTTATTATGATTGAGCTGTTATAAAAGACTAATAATTTCCCCGAATTAAGCAGAAGTGATGATTGTGAAGACCTGGTGCAGGTTGCGGGTAGGGAATCTAATCCCGCACCTTTTTTGCGAGATCTGAAATGCAGGATTACTCCTACTACACCAAGATTTCGTCTGTGTGCCTAACTCCCTTGTACTGTAAAACATAACGTACATATTAACATCACGCCTGTAATCCCTAGAGGGTTAGGCAGAGGTGTACCTAATAGTACACCCACATTTCACCAGTTGTGTTAAGTCCTATGTAAGAGGGGGTGAGCCTATTGCCATCAATCGGACACGAATCCAGACTCCGTGGCAGCTACTGAGAAATTCATGACGGAAAAACCATACAACACTGTTCAGTGTAATATAAGACTAAGTAATTAATTGTTGTATAATTGTTTGGTTACAGAATCCAGCTGGGCAACCAAGTGGAGGTGGACCCGGAGGACATATCGGTGACCTTCGACGACGTCAAGGGCGCCGACGAGGCTAAGCAGGAGCTGAAGGACGTCGTGAGTATAATAAACACTCTTTTGCCACCAGCTGCGCCCGCGTGGGGGACGTGAACTATACCACGGGAACGTAGTACTGGGATAAAAACTATCCTATTTCTTGATGGATAGATAGAGTTACTTTTGCATTTAAAATACTATTTATGGGCAATTTCAATAGTCTAGGAGACCGACCTTCATTAATCTGTTTACCGAAAATTATTTTTTAGTAAGCTTAGTGCATGTTGTCTGTTAAAATTACGTCAACATAACGTTATGTTAATGTCTTAAAATATAAAGACAAAAAAAGTCGTACTCCTGGATACGGCTCGTATTGTTAGGAGGTTCCTCTCTCTGGAGCCCTGACCGCCCGGTAGCTTGAACCCTGTTTCCGATACCGGTGGGCTACAATTTATTATATTTTTAAATGTTTTTTATATTATTTTTTCTAAGGAATGTTTAAAAATTTAAATCATTTGTAAAAATATAAATAAAGAAGATTAATCACCACTAATAATTTTTGCGTAGGGTTACTTAGTTTGATGTACAGAATGCTTGGTTGACGGCTTCGTGAAGGGTTCGTCTACACCCTGTATAAATACTGTTTTAAGCTTTCACGGTTTATAACTAAATGTACAATGTCACTAACTTATCTTCAGTGATTGTCAATTATTCTGAGCTCCCGATAGGATATTTTGACGCTGTGCAAGCGCCATGATCGTGGGATGATGATGATCATATCGTGAGCTCAGAATAATTGAAGAAGATATGCCGTAAGTGACAGTGTAACTGTGGAATATATAGTTTGCACAGTAGCTTCGTATCTATGGGTACCCTGCTACCATATATTGCTTTGTTAAACTGTGTACTACTTTTTCAATTACACATATTTGTACTCCATCAACAAAATAATATTCTCTTTGTCTCTAGGTGGAATTTCTAAAATCTCCCGAAAAATTCTCGACCCTAGGCGGCAAACTTCCCAAAGGGGTTCTACTAGTGGGCCCGCCAGGCACCGGCAAGACGCTGCTCGCTCGTGCAGTGGCCGGCGAGGCGAGGGTGCCGTTCTTCCACGCGGCGGGACCAGAGTTCGACGAGATCCTCGTCGGGCAAGGGGCCAGGCGGGTGCGCGATCTGTTCAGTAAGTTATAATAATAGTCGTCCTGACCGTTTCCGGTCATGGCGGCAGAGTACCCACAGCCTGCTACAAGCGCGTGCGCAGCTGCAGCTGTAATCTGTCTTTCTTCACCCTATAGCGCAGGCCACACCGCCAGCTAGCGAGCGAGCCTCTTTTTAACCTATTTAAAAAAAGGAGGAGAGGTTCTCAATTCGTCGGAATCTTTTTTTTTATGTATGTTCACCGATTACTCGAAGACGCCTGAACCGATTTAGATTTTTTTTTTTTTTTACTCGCAATAACTTCAGTTTATCCATGATCATGGTGCTTGCAAAATCTATTATCATAAGAACGTTATTGTTTTTTTCCTCGGGAACAGTACTTTTTTCGGGATGAAAGGTACCCTATGTCCGTTTCTGTACACCTGATAACGTATATGCAAAATTTCAGGATGATTGAGGCGTGAAAAGGTAACAAACAAAGTTACTTTCGCTTTTATAATATTAGTTAGGTTTCCCAGGTCCATACACAATGTTTCTACAACCATTCACTTTTTAATTATATACTTACAGAGGCAGCTAAAGAGCGCGCTCCGTGCGTGATCTTCATAGACGAGATCGACTCCGTCGGCGCCAAGCGAACCAACAGTGTGCTGCATCCATATGCTAACCAGGTAAACTTCCTTTGGATGGAATGATGGATGTTTGTTACTCAATCACGCCAGAACGGCTGAACGGATCTGGATATTTGGCACATATATAGATTATAGTCTGGAATAGCACATACAATACTTAATTTTTCTCACACTTACTCATCAAAATATCCACGCGAACTAATTCGCGGGCAACAGCTAGTATTATAAATGCGAAAGTTTGTGAGGATGGATGGATGGGTGTTTGTTACTCTTTCACGCAAAATCTACTGAACGGATTTGGATGAAATTTGGCACACAGGTAGTTTATAACCTGAATTAACACATAGTATACTTTTTATCCGGCAAAGTCGCGGGCATAAGCTAGTAATATTATAAACTTGAGATTACCAAACAATTAACAAAATAAAAATTGGCCTTCCCAGGACGCCCGGCAGTTATGAAACTTCTATGTTAATATATTGTATTAGAATTCATAATTAATAAGCAGTGATCGGATAATCGGATGCATATTTACCTAAAGTTCATTTTTGGTTAGGAAAACATATTTTTTTTTAATATAAATCCCGGGATTCCAGAAAATTCGGGAATTCGAAACTAGTCTGTAACATGGTGAGGAAACGTCGTCTTTAGCATGTGGTATTTATTTAAAAAAAAAAGGGGATCACATAATTATTAATGTGTATTAACTTGAAGTTAATTTTAAAATGAACAATAGGAACTTCCTTTGGATACCTGCACACAAGCAGGAATATAATTTGATTTTATTACCCGATTTGATTCTATAATAAAAACAGTAAATTTGTTGATTCCGAAATCGCGGGATTTTTTCGATACAAAAGTGCATTCCATAATATTAGCCAACACCTTAAACTAAGTAAATATTCCTACACCCGATTTGATTCTATAGTAAAAAAAACTAAATTTGTCGATTCCGGATTCCCGGTATTTTTTATACAAAAGTGCATTCCATAATAGCCAACACCTACACTTTAGGTAAATATGCATCCGATTATCCGATCACTGTTAATAAGATAAAACTGTAACGAAATATGAAGTAAAATAAAGAATTAATATTACATTAAAGTATTTTCTCATCGATCAAATTTGCGTACAACTTCACTACATCACTAAATTAAGTAGCGTGGAATTTTAGAAACGGGAATATGTAGATCAACAATCGTTCCAAAACAAACTTTATTCAAATGGGAAAAGATTGATTTTACCTGGCATAGAGGAGGCGTCACGTCATGACAGCGTCATCCCATCTTCCGTCATGGTATACGAGTCGGTTTTATACCTACGCGCGCATATAATGTGTGTAATAACACCCTTCACGAAGCCGAAAGGCACTTGTTCTCCCCGTCATTGCTTCTTGTTACGGAGATATTGGATGTTAAAGTTCCAACATTTTCACAAGTTTTTTTTTTAATACTCGTTTTTAAGGTTATAACTTTACTTAATACCACCATGACCTGTTTACTATTGAATGCATGCATCAGCACAATGTTTTGAGTGCGGTACGATGAGTTTAATTGTAAAACGAGATTTTTCACACAAAAAAAAAGTCGTTGCCAGCAATAATTTCTGCGTAGAGTTACTGTTGGATACTAAGAGTGCTTGGTTGAGAGCTCTGTGAAGGGTCCGTTTACATCTTGTAGATGTTTCATATAAAAAAAATGGCCCAGAAACAAGATGCAAAGTTATTTACACGAATATTACGAGGGTTGGTTTGTGACGACGGCGACGTGAGAAAACGGTTAGATACCCTTTTCTCACGTCTCAATCTTTTTACAATTATTTGATCTATGGCTGTAATCCAACAGCTACCTTATTTTCTCGAAAATCAAGATTTCTTTACTTTGATAGACTGATCAGTGAAAGTAACCTAGCCATAAACGTATTAGAGCAAGATCCCAGGGCCGCCAGACGTTCCCTGAACGCCAAACGACACAAATATGTGACAAAATGGTAGGTGAAATTGTGACTTGGCGTGAAGGGCATGCGCGTGCGTTTATGCTCTGGCGGACAAAAGGTTAACAAACTGTGTGGCATCAAGTAGTGTTAGTATGTACTGTGAACGTATACATATCTGCTAACTTGTGCCGATGGGCAATTTTTAGAAATCAGGTGCTAAAGTTGAGTGAAACTAATACTATTTGGGAAATGACTGCAGAAGCTCTGCTAAAAGTCAATGATCTTGTAATAAACTTGACATTTTCATTCCAGACAATCAATCAGTTACTATCAGAGATGGACGGCTTCCACCAAAACGAAGGAGTCATCGTCTTAGGAGCCACAAACAGACGAGACGACTTGGACCAGGCGCTACTCAGACCTGGCCGGTTCGACGTTGAGGTAATCATTATGTTTACACTTACGAACTTGACTTGACCCCCTCGCCCTCCCCCTAGTCTCATGTGAGATTTAAAAAAATGCGTATTTTAGTGTAAAGAACTTATTTAAAACACATGAAATTTGTTTAATTATTTTGTTTGGATATTAATATTGAATAAAATGTGAACCCAGGTGACGGTCCCGACGCCGGACTACGGCGGGCGGCGCGAGATCCTGGAGCTGTACCTGGCGCGCGTGCGGGCGCATCACGACGTGGACGTGCCGCTGCTGGCGCGCGGGACCACCGGCTTCACCGGCGCTGACCTCGAGAACATGGTCAACCAGGCCGCGCTCAAGTACGCACCGCCAGACACACACCACACCGACAACTACGAAACTCCCGTTCTCAACATCCGTATTCCCCCAGGGCAGCGATCGATGGCGCGAAGACAGTCTCCATGAAGTACCTGGAGAACGCGCGCGACAAGGTCCTCATGGGGCCCGAGAGGAGATCCCGCCTTCCTGATGAGGAAGCCAACACCATCACCGCGTACCACGAGGGGGGGCACGCTATCGTCGCGTACTTCACAAAGGTAACACCCCCCGACGACCCCACACACTGACCCCCCACCACACCCACTGTCACTCCTATGCTCCAGGCTCAACAATAACGACCACTAAAAAAGTGCCGAGACAATAAAGCTCGACGAAATCCCAGAAAAACAATTTAACTGTCTTGGATCTCACAACGAAATTAATTAAAAGGAGGAGTAGGAATACCATAATTTCCTTTTCCCTCCATATCGAAAGAAGACAGAACGAAACAAGACCAATAGTCGCCAAGGGACGTTTACAACTGGGATAAGCCCAGTTGCCTCACACCTTGACGTTGACGACATCAGACATAACACGCGTCTGATGAGAGTATCCTCATTTTTGGATGAAGAAGTTTCATAGCTTATATATTTCGGAAATATGATGCTTTAGAATATTTTGTCTCGTACAATACTTGTTTGTATTGATGTTATTGTTAAATCGTGTTGTACTTCGTAATCATCGACCCATCTGCATACTTAACAACGACCATGAATGCATTCATTAAAACTTTAGATGGTAATAAAATCTTTTTAATTTATACTATTTTATACCACTAATTAGATATTTTTTACGTAAGTTTTAATGAATGCGTTCATGGCCGTGCTACGAAGTACAACACGTTTATTCGTATAAAACCAATAAAATCATAATGTAGCTGCTATTTTCAAAATAAAATCAAATAGCGGAAAGTTAGACAGACCAGGGTCCATATTCTATTATCAATTCAATTCCCCGTTCCCAAGTTCGGTAATACATAAACCAACTATTAGCAATTCTTCTTTGCGTGTCGATAGACTCAACCAATACCCGACCAGTATATTGCCACTTGCACAGCTCTTTCGTTGGCTTAGTTAAAAATCCTGGAAGGTCCAGGTGACTGAGCAGGATTGGCAAGTAAGGAGGTGGGACATATCCTGCAGAGGCTCCACACTGACATTGTATCTGGGACGGGTCGATGATACCCCATTTGGCCAGATTATTTCTACAGCTTCTAGCCAGATTGACCACTGCAGTTTCTGTTCTGCCCAGGTAGCATGACCACCGTAGACAAGGATTTCTTTGACGGAAGAATCGACAAAATTACAGATTGTGTCGACACAATGACGGATTTCTTTGCACTATCTGTCATTTCGTCGATTCTTCCGTCAAAGAAATCCTTGTCTACGGTGGTCATGCTAAGGGGGCAGGAGGAAGATGTTCTGCTGAATTAATGAAGTGAGGAGCGGTGGATGTATGTTCCTCCACAATTCACATCTTTCATCTGACGCACTGCCTATCAATGTATTTTATTAATATTCTTAATATTTTGTCGACAGGACTCACACCCGCTACACAAGGTGACCATTATCCCGCGCGGGCCGTCCCTCGGCCACACCGCGTACATACCCGCTAAAGAAAGGTAATACATAACATCACGCCTGTAATCCCCGAAGCGATAGGCAGAGGTGTACCCGTTAGTACACCCACATTTCGCCAGTTAAGTTGAACTCAGGACCTCATGCTCAGCAGACGCACTTGCGACCATAAGACCAGCGCGGCAGTCCGGACCGATGCAGAATTTTAGTTCAAAAGGACAATGCTCATGGATGTATGGAATCCTGTACCATGCTGCATCAAAATCAAACTTTGTTTTTATAGTCTACACTTATCATTATTAACTCCTACAAAAGTTTGTTTTGCAATCAAAACCAGAGTTTCGGAGTATTTCATAAAATTGAAAATAACCTCAAAAGCAGGCAACTGAAAAATAAAAAAATTGATACATCGGTTTTGCCGGGTGACTGACAGCGTCAGTCGGTGGACCCCACGACTCGACATATTTGCACAATAAAATACACAGAAACAAAATACAAACAAGTTCTACTTCTCAACACACAATATAATAATTAATTAAGAGCGTTAACGTCTTACGGCATATCACAAACTTTCAAGTGATTTTGCTTCGAAATGACTGAACCGATTTTAATGAAACCTCGTGCATATAAGCAGGATACGTAAGTCTAAAGATTTGACAGAGAACTTTTCGAAAAATAGTGTTACAGCTAAATTAGACCGATTTTAGATTTTCCACAGAACAGAAATTCCCAAGTATCTTTTTTTTAAAAGACATTTCGAAAAGTTGGTTTGCAGATCTATTGCAGTCGTGTCAACTGCATTCAAACTGCATCCGAACTGCAATTTGCGGTCAGATTGCAGTTGGAATGCGGTCCGTCTGTCTACAGCCTAATACATAGTCAGATATAGATGACATGCAAAATTGAGAGAGTCATTCTTAATGCATGAGACTTTTTGTCACTGTCCTTTGTGTCATACATGTCGCTAGCGTTCTTTTGGTCAATTTCTTAATGATCGCTACAGACTAGAAGTTCGTAAGTCTGACAACCAGTCTTACCGATTAACATACTGTTGTTGAATAGTACTTGAACTACTGGTATATAGCTGCAGCCAGTTCCACTGGAACATGGAGTGACCTCGCCAAGCGTAGGCTAAGCTTCGGTCGTCTCGTACGACTGTTTTAGTTAGCCGTGAGCTTTGAAAAACATAACTATATCATATTTATATCTTTAAATGAAAAAAAAAACACTTGTACACATCACATCATGTTATGTTTTAAAACTAGACGGGCCGGTGTTTCGTACCTGATTACTCTGAGAAGAAACAGCCGAAACAAATTCGAGGTTTCTTTAAAATTCCAAACATTGGTCAATTCATATGAGGACTATGCAGATTACTGTCTGAGATGGTGTTTTGAACAAAGAACCACACTTATTTGAGTGGACCGGTCCAGTCAGTACAATCATTTGTCAGGTCTCGACTCAGAATTATCATTAATTATATTATCCCACAGATATCATGTCACAAAACAGCAGCTGCTTGCCATGATGGACACAATGATGGGCGGTCGCGCCGCTGAGGAGCTGGTGTTCGGTCCTGAGAAGATCACGTCAGGTTAGTTAAAGAATTTTGCTGCTTTTCCCATTAAAGGTGGTAGAAACAGTACGCAAAGACAGACCAATTAGTATTTTCTGCTGCTCATAACGAAGGATGTCGAAGGCAGCAGCTAGTGAGAACAATAAGCAACATGGGGTTTCATAGAAACCTGTCATATTGCTGCGGCCTTTTTGTCCGGGACAGCGGTATCTAATGCGACTTCCGCTGCCCGGACTGGTGCCGGCCCGCTTGACCTCGACCGCGAGCCTCGTCCCCTAGGTGAAGTGAGGTGTAAATTCCCCTCGTTACGTCTATGAGAGAAATTAAGGTGGAACACTGCGCACCACCTTCTCGGGTCCGTGACGGGGGGCCGGAAGAGAAATATCAGTGCGGTCTGTCCTAATATCTTTTCGGTCTGTCCTAATATCTTTTGCGGTTCCAGTCGCCTTTACGTGTTCCTAAAGTCTTAAATTCCTTGTATTTGTTCCAGGCGCCTCATCAGACTTAAAACAGGCCACTTCAATAGCATGCCACATGGTCCGCGAATGGGGCATGAGCGAGAAAGTAGGCCTCCGCACCATGGACCCCCCTCGTAACACGATGCAGCAACAGGAACAACTTGGCCCTTACACCAACGAACTGGTCAGTGTAACATGGAGTGTAGCCTCCGCACCATGGAGCCCTCTCGTAACACGATGCAGCAACAAGAACAACACGCCCCCTCATACAAATAAAGTTATCAGTGTAAAAGAAGAGCATTACTAACGTCGTTGATATTTTGTGCCCGTCTATTTAATAAATATCTTAAAAGTTGGGGAAAGGCATCAGCAGATAACACCACATTGTGTGGCAAATTTTCAATAATTAGGGTAGATCTTTAAAATATACTAGAAAGAGGAATGGGCCCACTATTGAGCCTTGAGGAACACCATTTTTACTTTTAAGGCTTGTGAATTGGTACCATTTATTTGAACTTTCTGCTGTCTATTATCAAATAAGATTTGACTAAACTTGGGCCTGACAGACTAGGTAAACTTAATTGCACTTGAATTAAGTTTACCTAGTCTGTCAGGCTCGAGTTTCTTAAAAAATGTTTCGTGATTTAAGCAATCAAATGTCTTGGAGAGGACACAAAATGTTCCTATGGCATCTTGGGCCTCTTGCCAAAGGAGAATAAATGAGTATAACTGGCGAGATCTGAGTGTGACGCCTCGTCCACGACCACATGCGGCTTGGCTATTTGGCTTAATTTGATGTTTTTTACAGGTGGACGGTGAAATAAAGAAAATCCTTTCAGACAGTTACGACCGCGCTAAACTGATCCTGAAGACCCACGCCAAGGAACACAAGGCGTTGGCCGAAGCTTTACTCAAGTGAGTCTCTCTTATTATGTAACACTAGCTCTTGGGTCTCGGCTTCGCCCGCGTGGAGTTCGGTAACCATACACCCATACCTGTACTCAAAATGAGTATAGGTTTGGGTGCATGGCATCAGGCATGCTAATTATTATTGCTTTTCCTGCATGCACATATTTTTGGATCATTCCCAATATTTCTATTAAACAGTTCTATGGTTGAAATAACGGGAATATTTTTCCCAGTAGTCCTATGATTTCAGGTGGTACAAAATCGTATAACTAGTGGGACCAAAAATTCCGACTTGTTCTACCGGTTCTATTACACTTCTACTTTAAAACTAATGGGGTTTTTGTTATCTAGTATTACGTTTTGGCGTAGGACGTACATTCACACTGTGCAAAACTCGCTCTAATGCGAACTTACCCCGTTTTGGATTTGCTAGTAGTATATTGGCACGAATAGCCTCGGGTCACTGTGCGAGTTTACACTCGAAGATTACGTAGTAGGAAATATTGACAAGGACAAGTAGATGAGAAACAAGGATCAGTCTCACAAACTACCAGGAGGCCAGAATCGTGAATTACCTTCATTGCATGCTGCATGATAATCGAAAAGTATACACATTTGATAATGAGATTCCTATTAACAATACACAACTTCCTTGCGGCACGCAAAATACGCGCTTTGACGTGGAGTTGCGGACACCAGCTCGTTATACAATACAATACAATACAATACATACCTCCTTCATATTTCTGGCCTCCTGGTAGTTTGTGAGACTTTACTATAATTTTATTGTTTCTCATCTCTTACTTGTCCTTGTCAATATTTCCGACTACGTTATCTTCGTGTTTTGGAGAAATCGAACTTTTTAAGTTTTTTTGGAAATTTTCCACCTTAGCCCGGAGGTCGCGCTACAGAGTAACCCGACAGAGGCAACGGTTCCAAGTTTTGTCCAGCTGCACTTTCATTTTTTATCCACTCCGGTCGCAGATTGTCATATTGTCATCTGCATTTCAAAAGTTTTTTAAGAATTGTATAGTTCTAACGATGGAGTACGTTTTGACCGAATGGTTGCCAAGGTTGGGCCAAAGAAAGCAGAGCCGTCCAAAAGCGCGTTGGGTTGACGATATCGTCAAAGTCGCTGGAAACAGCTGGATGAGGAACGCACGGAACCGAGAGGGATGACAGAAGAAAGCTGAGGCCTATGCCCAGCAGTGGGTGGTTCCGGGCTGAAATGATGATATTGATAGCTCAAACTACTTTACGACGGGTCATAATATAAATGAAATCAATGTCATACTTCCCTTTAGGATTGCCAAAAACAAGCAGATCAAGACGACTCCATTTGATACAAGTCAACATTTTATCCCAATTTCTTACACAGATATGAAACCCTGGACGCAGACGACATAAAAGCTATAATGAATGGCGAAAAGCTGAAGATGGAGCGCTTAGGGCGGCCGGAGGGCTCCCCGACGGCCGCGCCCGCGCCCGCGCCTGCGCCCGCGCTGCTGGGCTCGCCGCACCCCGCCCCCGCCTAAGGCCTACCCCCCGCTCCCCATACCAAAAAACTCGTCTAACAAAGTGCAAATTGAAAATTTTGCAGGCACACTTGTAAAGATTTGAAATAAAAATAAGTAAAACATGCTATGATTTCGTCTGAGTTTGATTGTAGCTAGACGTAATATTGTTGGCTTGGGGTCTATTGTGAAGTGTGTTTTGACGGCCAGCATTGACGTAGCGTAGACGCTGTGTAAACATCGCGGACGTCGCGTGCACTTTGACTTAACGTTGCGTGGACGTTGCATATGCGCTGCGTTGACATTGCGTAGGCATAGACGTTGCGTATACTTCGCGTAAATTGTGCGTAGATGCTGTAGAATTGATTGCTCCACCTCATAATACAACCCCAGTCTTCTAATAGCAAGAAGAATCAGAGGAAGTGAACTACTATTATTTGTTATTTAAAAGTTAACAACTAGCGACATTCTATAAAATTTTCAGTAAAGGTTGTAACACATACGGGTACATTATTACCTCGGCGCCTGTATCAGTATCACGCTAACCACTTGACAACGAGTTAGGGTCAATTCAGACAGAATGGGAAAATCCCCGCGCAATTAACACCCTGCATTGAAAAATAACTGGATTACCATTGTTTAAAGTTGAAAATTGTATGAATATCGACGCGGACATCACGAATGCTCGCGCTTCCTCGGGCATGCTCGTGTAAGCTCGCGTTGATGCGCACACCCTCGCGCTTTCTCGAGCCTTCCCTCAAAGTCGAACCGCCTCGAAGCGCGTTTCTACTCTTGGTGTTAATTGCGACCAAAGGAGCCTCGAGCCTGCACGAGGATTTTTCCGTGTCTTAACGAATAGTGTTGTTGGTGTTGGAAGCTGTAAAAGCAATGATATCGATACCTTTGTCACAAAATTATATTATATATACATATAAATTAGATAATTTCTTGGAGACGTTAGGTATATTATTAATCTATGGTCGCATAAATATGTGACCAAAAAAGACTATTTGTGTTGTATCTTCTATCCTTGTCTCTCAAAACGTAGGGCTGTTTCCGTGTAGCATTGACGTTATTAAGCTTGCGTTTTCGGTACTCTTTCAGATATTTATCTTTCTTATTTCTAGGATTTATTGACTAAAAGCACCCTCGCTTTTTAATTAGGGCTTCAAATCCATCCTTCAAATAAAAGGCTGTTTATGAATTGTGTTTATTTACCAAATTATATATTTATTGCTGCATAATGACAAAGACTCGAGAACACATCTGTGAAAATTCTGAAAAAAATAAACGTTTTATTATCAGTGCCATTAGGTGCAAACTCGTTCAAACGTGAACCTGGCTAAATATAAAATCGGACACTTAAGTGCGGAAAGATGCAACAACTTCCATATTGATTCTGATGCAATTGAGTTAATAATAAAAAATATGTGTTACAAACCTTTATCTTACTGTGGTGCCAAAGATAGCTTGAAATACGCGAATACCTGTAAAGTAAATAAGTATTAAGTTTAATGTTGAATTTGTCCCCCATATATATATACCTATGACGTTACTAACTTGCCAACTCAGGCTTAACTATTTATTGATTTGAAAGCAAATAAAAATCCATTTTTTATTTTTATTTAACAACAGTTAAATAAATGGGGTCTTCAGGTCCAAAATAATATTATTAACACTAGAAACGGGATATTTTCCATGTTTACTGATTGTTTTGAGTTCCCGATATTTCGGCGCTGTCACAAGCACCATGATCACGATAAACTGAAGTTATTGCGGGTGGGTGGTTATGAGCAGAAAAATCGGTCTACCCTCTTTCTTGTTCGTTTTTTGCACTCAGTACCGCTACCACTGTCATTCGCAACTCGATTCTGTTCTACACACGAAACTCACTGTGTCCGTTCGCGAACTTTTTTCGGCACTTTTTCTGTTTATACACAGCTGGACCACTGGATTCCAGGCTCTCGACAGTTGAAACCCATCCTCCCGGTTGAAGTTCCTATATTTGGTAATATCAATAGCTTTTCTAACCAGTCTAGGTATATAGTGGCGTTCTGTCGAGATGACCTGAGGGTTATGAAACTCGATCCAGTTGTTGAGCTATGTCCGATTTTTGGGTGTCATTGTTCTTCACCGCCCTTTTATGCTCCGATATTCGACAAGCTACCGTACGTTTCGTCTGACCGATATACGACTTGCCGCAACTGCAGTCTACTTTATAAACAAACAGTAAACATAGTAAATATCCCGTTTCTAGTGTTAATGACCATGACAGTTTCAAACTCACACCAAAATAATATGTTTTTAGAGAAGTTGTGAAGGCAATTGTTAGAAAAAATAGTGAGTTATAAAGTGGATACCTTCCTAATACAAATAAATGTATTACTAGTCCTTTCGTTAAGAAATTGCGTATGAATTTAACTTGAACTTGTCATACTTAGGTATTAATAAAACCATAAATTTTCACTTAGCCATCCGTCTTGCCATCTTCAACGGTTTAAAGCTATGTTTGGCGCCAACTTAATGTTATAACCAGTTTAATATTGTTATGGAGCGAAATATGGAAGAAGCAATACAATAAAAAATAAATAGTCATAGTCTATTTAGTCTCGAAGATATTTTGTGTATTTGTAAATGAAGAAAAACCAATAAAAATGTAAAACTGGAATCTGATTTTGATTGTTCCTTGAATCCTATACTCCTGTGAATATTCACTACTCTGTATTCATGTAGGGACAAGTTAAGTTAGCTAGCAAAATATAGCAGACGCTATGTTGGGGTCAGCTTCCAGTCTAACCAGATGCAGCTGAATACTAGTATTTTACATGGAGCGACTGCCTATCTGACCTCCACAGCCCAGTTATAGTTATCGATATCTAAATATGATGAAACTAAAATCGAATTAGTTTTGGCATTTTGTGGGACCTCGTAGAAGATGGCGGGATGAGCTAGACAAAACGAACTATCAGTAGTCCACACTAGCCCTGGATCGAAAAAATTGGAAGTCATGGGGAGAGGCCTTTGCCCAGCAGTGGGATGACGCAGGCTAACGGTAACCTGTATCAGTGGGGTCGACGATCTAAGTTGGTGTGGGTTTAGAAAATCAGTTCTTTCGTCGTCTGTGAAGATAACAAAAAAAACACTAAAAAGTACGCAATTTAAGCTTAGTATCTAGCACTTGCCTGCAGGGGGCCTAATATAGCTGTATTAGCAGAAACATAATAGGATATTACCATGAATTACGTGATAATCTATAATATTAACTGAGTATGTAACCATTTTAAGAATTATCCTATTATGATTCTGTTAGAGCGGCTATTTTAAGCCCCCTGTAGGCAAGTGCTAGGTACTAAGCTCAAATTGTGGACGTGTGGCAACCCTAGGTAAGTCTGACTCGTGCGCTTAAAGCACATGAGTAAGTAAACGGAACAGAGTTAAAGCTTCTAAAGAACGTTCAAAATTGTTACCTATTTTGGTAGGGTTGTCACAATATGTTAAGACAAATTAAACAAAACATTTGTTATACAGTTTTATTATTGAGTATGATACAGTCCAGTGGCGAAGGGTGAAAATTCAGTCAGGGGAACCCGAAGAAAAAAAATGAGAATTACATTTTTTTTAGTTTTTTATCTCTGTTTATTTTGACCTTATTTTCGTTATCAGTGACCCCGAAAACCACGAAAATGACACCCATGACGACAAAACCGAAAATTTCCGTCGGCGCCATCTTGGATTTTCATTTTGACCTCAGTTTCGTTATAAGCGACCCCAAAAACCACGAAAATGACACCTATGACACGAAACCGAAAATTTTAGTCGGCGCCATCTTGGATTTTCATTTTGACCTAATTTTAGTTATCAGCGACCCCAAAAACCATGAAAATGACACCCATGAAGAAAAAACCGAAAATTTTCGTCGACGCCATCTTAAATTTTCATTTTGACCTAATTTTAGTTCTCAGCGACCCCAAAAACCACGAAAATTACACCCATGACAAGAAAGCCGAAAATAAAGTGAAGCATAAAATGCAGGGGGAGTATAATAAAAAAATGTAAATAAGTTAACAAAATAAGAAAACTAGCTGGTACCAAATACGATATAGACCATAACTCATTCTATCTTGTTCTCCCATACATACTTTCTTTTTCTGTCCTTGTCGTAACTCGATAATCTTCGACTTACCGGGCTCCTTAACTCCTTAGTTACGAGGGAACATAGAAACAGACATTACATACATACAGGTCAAACACATAACCCTCCTTTTGGGCTTCGCCGCAGTCGGGTAAAAACACACCGAGTAGTATCCTCTTCTTATTAACTCGTTCACTGCCACCATAATTTTTTTGAAGTTCATAGCGATGCCGCCCTATAAAGCCACGCGGACACGCCAGGCGTGTCGGCGGCACTGCATTTTGTTAAACATGGACACGCTAGGCGTGTCCAGTGGCACCTCGATAGACTTAAATTCTAAATCTGTCTTTTTTTTCGGTTTAGCGATGAGTTTTAGTTAGTTTGCCATTCGCTGAGCAAGAATAAAGGTGGTTCAAATACAGTAGTGAGATTTAACCTGGAATTATGGCTGAAAATAGATTTTTAGGTAAGTAATTATCGTAATTTTGTAAGAGATGATAAACATTTTGTGGTTATTTTGAAACATTTCATAATATTAACTTAGATAAGTCAATTATTGCAAGTTATCAATTATCGCGAGTTCACACAATAATTATCGTTCAGTCCTACTCGCCTTCTTATTTCTTGGGCTTCTTGACATTCAATAAATTATCTTCATATTTTATTGATTTTTGTTTATATGTACATTATTTTAGCTGTATTTGACGTCTTAGTACAAAGGTTGACAATCTATGATTAACTTGTTTAGGTGGACACGCCTGGCGGGTTCTCGGCATTGCATAATCACTTTTTAAAACAAAATACAAATTAAGAGATTTTTCCGGGGGCCACCTCAAAAATCCTTAGGTTATTGCTAGAGGATTATGTACTGAGAATTCCAAAAGGCAACTTTGCTTAATTTTCGAAATATCACTGAAACATTTAGGACACGACTGGCGTGTTCGAGGCGTAGTTATAGAAATTCGCAAGAACACGCTAGGCGTGTCGGCGGCATTGAACGTGTTAAAAAAAAGGATCATACAATAAAATATAGGTACTTACTTGAAAAAGTAATAGTCAAATATTTACTTACCTATTGTACTCCTTGGGATAGGTAAAGTATGATATATTTTTGTTTTTTCTACTATTATTCATACACACAGTACAATAAACAACCATTTTAATTTTAATATTCAAACTTGCAACCAATCTTGCAACTGACAAAACAAACAACATGCCCCTTGGTTGCCATGGCACCGTGCCGTGCTAACCCTGAGATTGTCCACTGGCTGTGATAGCGTAAACCGGTTTTTTCCCGTCTCGCCGCGTACGCGACAAGCGGCCAGTGGTCACGCACACATGCCCCGCGTGCTTGTAGAAGTGCAACCGATTCGCGCGGTTGTATGAAGCTTAACCTCTGTTCCGTTTTCCTACTCATGTGCTTAAAGGCCTCAGTACCTGCAAACTTTTAGAGTGTAGAAGGAGATCCCATGGTTGCCAGACCTACGTCATTTAATAAAAGCTGAAAGTTTTTCTGCGGAAGTACCTTATTACAGGTAAGTAAAGGTTGGTCGTGGTGGTTTTGGCAGATGATTTTTTGATATTACAATTATTATTATTAATCAATATATAGTCCGGTTGAGCAGACGACAACCTCCGGTTGACCTACGAGATGCATGGACACTAAGTCCATGGCGAGATGACATTTCGAAAAAGAAAACAAATGGGGCGGGCAGTCGTTGTCGGTCTGGCGGCCTGTGCGGTGGTGTGTTGGCGAGTCAACTTCAATTATATTGTTGCTCAGTGGTCAACTATTAATATTGATAAATTAGCAAGGATTTGAAAACGACGAGATAATAAAAAAGAATATTATTTTTTTCGCGACTAGAGAAAGTTATTCAGTTTGATAGTCAGTAATATGACGTATATCACGAATAAAACGAATGTCTACTTTTAACAATTTAATCCGTTTCAATTTAAAAATAAACAAGATGAAACGTTGATATAAAAACATTATTATAGCTTTCTTAAAAATATTTGCTAGACCTAGGTATTCAGTGGGGTAGCATGAGTTTTTGCCGTCCTGGCCCACCGACGATTTGCCGCCCAGACAAGTTTATCTTCGTATTCTAGAATCAATCTTAAAGTACACAAAATTAGACCAAATCTGAAATCTAGAATAGACGAGTATCGCGCAGCATGGTTTTTTGGGGCATGAGTGATATTGTCAGAAGAGCGTTGTTCGTAAGCATTTATGAAATTGTCTTGTATAAACAAAATGGCGGTGTTCAGCCACGCGTAAAAAACCGTGTAGCGCTATACAATTACCCCCACAAGGGATTTTCTGCTACTTCAATTATATCGAGATTCATCAAAAACTTTTGCAGTACTGTGTACTACAAAAAAAGAGTAAAAATAGTCTTAATATTCTCATTTAAAATCAGTTAAACCCGTGATTTTATATGTAAACTGGGTATAGTAAAATATAAATATAGTCAAATGTACTAAATGTATTTGACAGAATTCCGAAAGATCGACATCCAGTCTTAAAATAAAAGAAATATTGTGTTACCCAAAACCAGTAACGAATTTTTAAGAATGGTTCTAGCCTAATAATGCGATGCAGGTCCAGTAAAACCAGTCATCGAACATGTACCCAATGCTTTCGGAGTAAAAGCTTCCCTGTAAAGTTGGCGCGCAAACTGTTTTACATCTGTACAAGTACGTTTAGCTTTTTCTAACTCTTTAGCGCTTATAAATGTGAGAGAATTTCGTCCTATCTGTTTTAATCCTTTGCCTGGGCGCGGATGCTTTAGAGTCCATATATCGTTCGCTTTGCTAATGGATTTTCCTTTATATTTAACAAATTCTTGCGAAGACGGTAAATCGCTTTCCAGCAATATTTCGGCATTGTTCCTTTCTTCAAGCAGATTTTCCTCTGATGTATTGTCATTTTCTTCGGTAACTTGTGCTTCATTTTCCGTTTTATCATTAGGTCTCGAATCTCATTATCCTGCAAGGTTTCTTCATCAAACGGGTTTTTGTTTTGTTCATTTTCCATTACATCATCACCTTGGGTTTCTATCTCATCGTCCTGCACGCTTTCTTCTTCTAACAGATCGCCATTTCGTTCATCCTCTCTTTCTACAGGATTTGTGACAGAGGGTAGTGGAATTTTATACTTCGCAGCAATTTTATCTAAAATTTCCTTAAGTTCCATTGCTATCAGATGAGACTTTTTCATCACCAATGCCGTTGTTTTCATACACTTAACGTGTCTGACTATGTTTATGTACATATTTTCCACTGATTGTCGGTCTTCAGACAACATACCGTCTTTATTTTCTTTTTCAGCGTCAAGACTTTCTAATAATTTTCTCTTTGAGGAATAAGTGTTATTTCTATTGTTTTTAAATGAGTTTCTGTTGCAGAATGACCTGAGTTACTGATTTCGGATTCCAGACGTTTTGACAATTCGATTTCGGAGAACTTCTTTCAGTAATATTGTCTCTGTCTCTTGAATTTTCTTTCAGATGTTTAGTGATGTTTTTCTCAGATTTTTTTCTTCTCTGGTTTTTGGTCAAGCTGGTTCGGTGACTGGTTCAACTGTAAGAAAATAACAGGTGCATATTTGAGTGAAATACCTAAATAGAAATTATGAAAAATTCTATTTCGTTTGAACAATTTATGCCATAAATGATAATTCAAACTTTCATCCCTCCGTCTAGTGGCTGAATTTAAACATGTCTTTTCATTCCTTATTATACAGGCTGTTAACAAAAGGAGCCACCACAAAGCGGTTAACTAAACATTCTGTACATCAAAGTAAGTAAAACTGCTGTGCTGAGAAACTACTTTTATTTCTGGTGTAAAACATCACGGCTTATGGTAGCATGCAACGTAACGCACTCAAAAGATTGTGCTTATGGATGCATTGAATTGTGCAGGGGTCATGGGGGTGTTTAAAATAAAGTAGTAAGATCAAAATGTGTATTTGTAAAAAAAACGTGTGAAATAGTTGGCATTTTGACCTTCAATATCTGTGTAACCAGAAAGTTCCCAGGAATGGTCCTGTAAAACAAAAAAAAATAAATAAAACAAGTTATTCTCGAATTCGTTAAGGAGCCATCTCCACGAGCGAGAGAATCACGGCGATATTATCGTATTGAAATATGTGACACGACCATAGTATCGCCGCGATTTTCTCGCTTGTGGAGACGGCCCCTAAGAGTTGAGTTGAGAGTTTTATATCCTTTATAAGGAAGGAACCTGTCAGTGACTTATACATAGATTAAGGTTTTAAAAGAGAATTTTTAGTTTTAATAGTGGTACTGTTAAAACTAAAAATTCTGCTCATGGGAACTTACTGTGATAGCTCTTGTCTTCAATTTTTTTACTATTCCCTCTACAGATTGATTGAAGGTAAGCTATAGCATCCGCGTAAGATTCTGAAATCGAAATAGTAAAAAAAATATTAGTCAATGAAAAGAAAAAAAAAAGGTTTAATAACTATTATTTATTCGACTTTTGTTATGTTGGTTTAGTCATTTAGTGGTTGCAAGCCCCACTACCGAGCAATGCCGAGCATGTTTAAGGATCGTGATTCAGTAAGTACCTAAATGAGCCATATTCGCGAATTGCATTTTGATCAACATACGATGTAAACACAGCTAGGCTCCTATTTGCAAAAAACAAGAAAGAATAGAATTGACAGTTGCAAAGTAACGAACTATTTTGTTTTATTAATTCATTGTAATTTGTAATAATTAAACATAAAATGTTTGCATTCAAGTTGGGATCTCAGAGACATCTATCGATAATTATGAAACTAAGTAAAGTTCTGTCTCTCTGTCGAGTAAAGTAGATGGCGACTCTTTCTTGACTGAAGTTGTGCCTGTTCTGTCTCGTGTCTCCCCCCTGGTCCTGGGCCTGCAGTCACATACCGCAGGGTATTATTACACCCATAATAAACGACGCGGTCGGTTACTATGAACGTAGCTTAAGTATCTTGTGTACAATATCATTGTAGGTACTTACCTACCATAAATAAGTTTACTGTTCCTAGGCTAAATTACTTAGTTAATCTTTTTCTGAGCTTAGAATAAAAACAAGGATTTAGAAGTAAAATGACACACCAACATTGTTGAAAAATCTTCACACATTCATTAATTTAAAAATCGGTCAAATGCGAGTCGTAGTATTTTTAGAGTGTGAGATGGTGTTTCTTATAGTTATAATACATTTCATTATCGTAAATCTGGATAATTAGCTTTTTTTAAGATTATTTTAGTGGTTCTTTCGAAAGGCATCGATACCTGCCATCTACTGAGGTTTGCTAAGACTTTTTAGCTAGTTAACTTTTTGGTACAGAATTCAAGATTTTGCCACGTCCTCACAATAATTATAACTCAACGCGTCCCTTCTGCAACAAATATTGGTTCCAAAACATGACAACCAATAAACAAGACTACTGACTGGCAAGTTTGGCATTTAGTCAATGTTGCAAGAAGGCAAACTCTAATCTCCTTAAATATTTAACAATTTATTTCAATTTACAAAAATGTTTTGAGCTCCACTTACGAGTTTTCATGAAAAATTGTGTCTTAAATAAATATAAAGTTTATGTAGTCTCAGTTTAAGTTACAAGATAAGCAATCATTTCTATTCTCCGTTCGTGTGGTTAGTGCCCAACCTGGTGTCAGGGTTTTTATGCCGCCCATGAGCCTCTGACTTGGCCTTACCATGCCGTCGAGAAATATCTCTCAGCCATACTAGTTTGGTTTCCTCACGATGTTTTCCTTCACCGAAGCAACTGATAACTATACAATACGCAAATGAATCCGAAAAATCAGAGGTACGTGTCTTGGGTTCGAACACGAGACCAAAAAAAAAAACTTGGCAGTCCAACGGTACTCCAATTTGGGGTAAATTGGAGTACCCGATATTCAAGGAGATATTATAGATGAAAAAAAATTGTCTATGAGAAACCCGAACTATGAATACGTTTTGGCTACCGTACCGACATCGTTATGTCAAGATAATGTACGAATTTGCTTGGTATCTTGGATGTTGTTCTCGCAAGCATAGTTACGGCAACCGAATGTTTTCGTTATTATTTAGCGATCGGTAGTTGCGATAGCGAATATCGAGACTGCATGCCCTGGGTTTTTGCATAGTTTCGTAATTCACAAGTTAGGCAAAGTACCTATTAATGGATGGAGGATGACATTCGAAATTTCCGATTTTTTTTTGGCCGCCTGCGCACTTTGTGCTTGAAATAGTAAATAAATAAATTTCAAAGTTGCAGTCACGGAGTTTCGATTTGTGCGCGGTTGCTGGCAATAAGCTAACCCTCTATGACATAGGACTAGGGTTACCAAGCGAGCGAGTCACGCGAACACGCACTCGCGATCTTGCAGGAGTCGGGGCCGGCGCGGGGAAATAATAGTAACACATACTTAAGAGTAGAGTAAGTCCCTTAAGAATAACAGTAATAAATACACAAATACAAGTATTAAAATTATTGTTTCTTTTTAAAACCAGTGTGTCAGGCTTTCAGGGCAAAATATCCGGCTAAATATGAATCTGAGTCCAGATTTTCCATTTTTGGGTCCGGCAACCCGACATGGGACTCAGACATAACTGGGGAAATTAGGGTGTACTATTAGGTATACATCTACCTATGAGATGTTATATTATGTTGTCATGATTATTGTTATTAACTTTAGTTTAACAATGAATATTTAAGATTCTTATTAAAACGATCAAGCACGCTGCGCGTCGCTAAATGTTTTTGTGGCGCTTACACTATCTTTTGTGAACTACTAATTAGGATTATCCACAAATATCAACAACCACATCCTGACTTCTCTAACTGCTGTGTATAATACTAATAATCCTTTACTTTCCATAATACTACAAAGCAATCAGATAGATTATTTTGAAAGTAGTTACATTAATAAAAACCATGTCCGTGACCACGACCACGCCAATCGCTTCCATATTTGGTAAATAATTAGTTCTCAATTGGTGCTAATAAGTGCTCGAACAATAAAATTGGTATCTTAGTGGTTTTCGAGATAATCGACTTTGAAGGTGGTCCAGTATAAAAAGTATAGATATTGAACTGTTGTTGTTACTATTCCGACATCCATATATTGATGTGCACAAGTGTGCATCTCCTTAACAGCACAATACCATTGACAACTTAATTTGGTCGGGTTATACGCGGAGACTTTGTATGGAAAAGTAATGAAAGGTATTTTCTCGTAAAATACAATACTTAAGAATCTGAATTTTTGGTCACAATAACTTCTTTAGAAGAAGTAATTTTGGGAAGATATCACAAAGTTTTTAATAGGGAAATCTTGAAATGAAAATTTAACACTGTGACTACCGCCACCCCACCAATGACATGGAATATCTCGTAAACTACCGGAATAATACTTTTGAATTTTGGGCACTAATTTTATCTTGCAGGGCAGTCATTTTCTATGCTGGTTTGAGGAAAGCGACAAGCTCCTCAAACTTGGAATCAACATTCAAAGTCGTGGTCCTGCTGAACGAGCGCGCGAATGTTATCATCGTTGTTTTCTCGGTAAATACAAATATTTCAGTTCTGTTTTTTTTTTATGAAATGAATCATATATTAGGGCACTAATTATTTGTCTACTTGGAATAGTTGTAAGTTGGCCCTCTTTTTCGGCGCTCATGGTTGTCCTGCTGAAAGGAGCGTGACTACCGCCGGACCAGCTTAAAGTCGATTATCTCGAAAACTACTAGGACACCAATTTTGTTGTCGAGCACTAATTAGCACCAATTGAGAACTAATTATTAACCAAATATGGATGCGATTGGCGTTGGTGGTCCCGGTGGTGGTCACGGACATATAAAAACCGGCGTGCGGCTTTGACAAGAAAACGAAACACAAGGAGTGTGTGAGGATCGTAGCGAGTGGCGTTCAGGTTTTTCTACAAGTGGGATAATATGGGAAAAAGACGTGAATTTATGTAAACAAACAAAACAAAAAAAAAAAGATTTACCTGCTTCATATTTTATTTTTCCGATGTAATGCCGCCAGCTGTCGTCCGCTGGTTCTTGGTACTTAATTTTTTTGGCAATAATAGCCTCATTTCCACCAGGATACGCGAAAGCCACCTTTTTCTCTCGCATTTTACACATTATCCAAGATTTTGGTAGACAAATGCGAGTATTGTTTTTAAATGGTGCTTTTTTACATTCTAATACGATAAAACCACCTTTTTCAGGAGGCTCCATCTTGAAATTAAAATAAATTGAAGGGCATGAAAAATCTATGTTGAGTATTTTGGTAAGTGGAAAACTGTAGGAATCCTATTTTTACTGAAGAGATTTAAGAAATATATAAAATAAACAAAAACGGTGACTTGAATTTCGAAAACAGCTCTCTCTGACAGAGGACAGAGAGCTGTGTTCGCCGATGGTTCGCCGTCATAGAGTGTGTGCGAAAGTCAACTGTCAATGTCAGATCAATGACAGACCATGGAACTTTTATACCAAGGACTTAGTATAATAAACTGGACTGAGCACTCTACCAGAAAAACGTGACGAGAGAGATATTTACAACAGAGCCCTTTGTCTCCTTCTAATAGGGTGACCAAACATTTTTATAACAAAAAAGAAACTTCGTTTTGACAGAGATAATTTGTGTCCGGTTCATCAAAACGGTTACTGAAATGATAAATTATGAAAAAAAAAGGAATTTCGTTTCCTTTCCATGCTCTTTTTCCGGTTGCTCTGCAGAATTGGTTGTTTGGGTATTCAAATGGAGGGAATAAAATTGAAAGTGTGTGACAAACATTTATTAAAATTAAACATAGTTAAACAGAATTGTTTTGTGGAGTCTTTGCCGTAAGCCAATCTTGCTTCGTAAGTTTCTCAATTATCAATTAGCATTAATTAGATGATTCGAGTTTTGCTAAAATATATTTGTTTGAATCGCATCAAAATTTTGAAAAAACATTTCGATTCGGCAAACCTCCGAAGTACGTACGTGAAGTGCGTACAGAATTTGAACAAATCGTAGTCGTCAATCCGGAACTTATAGTAAAAACGAATTCAAATGTTTGTTTTCAAGAAGTTACTTTTGTTAATAAATTAATATTAAATTGAGTAATTTATTAAGATTTGCTACTGCATTATATATAATTTTTTTTTTATATTTTGTACGTATGTACACAAGATTATAAATACCGATTTTGATAATAGAAAAGGCGTATTCTTTAAAATATTTCCATGATCCCCATTTATAGATCTAGAACATTGTCACCCTAGTCGTAATTTGTGAAAAAAGTTAAAAGAACTTACCTGAAAAAAGAAATTTGCCATTCCAGCAAACGCCTCACTATTACACCCCTTCACACAACACGATTTTACCATATTTAAAGTGGAAGATTTTATTCAAATACAATAAAAATTTGAGAAAGCAAAAATACGACTAACGCGAAAGTATATCGGTCATATTATTCATGTTTTTTATTTAATTTTTATTTCATGATCATACAGTTTTATATGAGTTTTATGAATTTTGGCATTCTAAATTGTAAGTTGCTACTAAAGAATTCAATTTCGCAAGAAATTATTATCTTTAATATTTAATTAATCCCGTTACGATTTATGTGCTAGTTTAGCTTTCAACGTGATTTCCGACAACCAGGTAAAAATTTTTTTTTTTTTTTACTGTCAATTGTTAGTCAAGGACACAAACCACTCTGTTCGCTATATCGGTCTGAAGCTTTTTCCACCTTTGAATTAATTAAAGTAATACGAACTCCATGTGTTTGAGATAAAGTTCAATTTAAAACTGTTTTTGTGTTATCAAGATTTAGTTTGTAATCATTCCAGTTAGTATATTAGTTCCTTGTGACAGACAGAAGTGTCTGTAACATGGCACTAAGTCAGTTTTTCATGGAATTAGTAAGTGTCGTTTAGTGATGGCCGACACTTTGTAGTTTGGGAGAGGCACAGAGGTTATGTCCGGGACTAGACGTCCTTCGGTTGATATGATCATGATGATAATATAGTGGGACTAATGCTTTCCCATCGTCATCCATAGCCCGACTTTACGCCCAGATGGATAAGTGGGCACAGGCCTCTCTTGTGTCTCTCTAGTACCGAGTGTGTTACGTAACTTAGAAAAGTGTAACACCGACTAACACGTCCCCGTAAGTTTACTAATACGAAACACTTACAAATCTATGTCATTTAATACTAAAGATCTTCTTTAAAACTTTTGTCCAAGACTGTGCTTGCTTGACACACACTGCACACACGGCAGCGCACCGTGTCAGGGGTCAAACGAGAGTAAAGCGCAGGCCACACCGCCAGCTGGCGGGCGGGGCAAGCGAGGCGAACGATGCCCTTTTCATACTTCGTTCGTCTCTTTCGATAGTTCGCGGTGTGAACCAAAGTATGAAAACAAGTGAAACGATGCGTCGTTCGCCCGCTCCGCCCGCCCGCCAGCTGGCGGTGTGGCCTGCGCTTAAGGTTAAGATAAACTGACGTATTGGTGGTAAAATGACGTAGCTTGAGGGTGACGTTCGTAGGGGTAAAACAGCGTGTGTTAGGGTAAAATGACGTAAGGTATGGGTCAATAGTGAAAGGGTGGAATTCAGTACAATAAAACAGCGTGGGTTGTTGTCTCTTATGTATATTAGAGCTTGTCCCGGGCTCCACGCTTGGCGACGCCCGTGTCGGCCGCGCACAGCGCGCGCGTGCGACTGTTGTGCGTCGCGCTCACGTACACGTGCCGCGCGCACACCAGCGGCGCCGTGGACGACGAGCTGGAACAAGGGAATGCGATGTCAGCAGTAGCACACAGACAACATACCCAAGGGCGTACTGCGGGCCCCCCATAGTACAGCACCATGCTGAGTGGTAACCTGCTTGTTGCAGTCACGACGTGCAAGCTGTCAAAGGTTTTGTTCCGTCCTGTTGTATTTATAAAATATTTGTTATGCTTTATATATGTAATGAAATGACATTTCATTAATTCGAATTTGCCGCGCCTCGCGCCTTTATAAGTTGTCTGTGGAATTGAATGGCGGATGATGGTCAAAATATTCGGTGCGATTTATTGTTTTAAGAAAACGTGTGGAGAGACAAAATAAAAGGATATAATTGAGGAGGCGATATTAGTGAACTTTAAATGTCGTTTCTTTGTATTTTCAGAGAAACAATTTGTGGTTTATTTTGAAAATCCTCAATAATATTCTTATAAAACGACATTTTCGTTAACTAAAAGAAGATGAATCGGCTGCTATTTGAGTTTACGATAATAGCCGCAAAGGATGGCAAATCTAATGTATTAGCCATAACCTCAATATCTACAGAAGAAGGAAAATGTTATGTTTTACCTGATGAATTGAAGCCGGTGAGTCATCATACATATATTGTTGAATTGGACACTTTCTCAAAAATAAAAAATAGCTTAAAGAAAAGGCACCAAAGTAGAAAAATATGGATAAAACTGGAGAAAGATCTAAAGAAAACATATACAGATGAGGAAGGGAATATGCAATTTTTAGATCAATATTTAGAAGAAATAAACACGGAACAACCAGGAGACAAAGACGACAGTTTGAAAAATATCCTGGAGAAATTAATAGAATCAACAACAAAGAAAGAAAATCAACATAACCTAAAACATATTTCAGAGAAATTTATTATTGAAAAATTCACAACCAAGAATCCTAATGCAATGCAATGGATAGAGAATTTTGAAAAAGAGTGTGAGCGCTTTAATATAACAAAAGATGAAACAAAAATAGATAATAGATAATATACATAATAAATATATAAAATAGATAATATACTGAGGTTATTTTTAGAAAAATCTTGCTTGGATTGGTATAGTTCAATGATGATAAAACTAACAGTAAATTCTGAATGGAATGAATGGAAAGACAAATTCCTAGAAACTTTTAAAAACCGAGGATGGGACATAGTCACAACTGCTTTCTCATTCAAATATAAAGACGGATTGTTAATCGATTATGCTATAAAAAAAGAACGGCTTATACTAGATACAAACAAATCGATAGATCCCAAAACAATGATAGATCTCATCGCAACAGGTTTACCTGAATTTATCTTGAATAAGCTAAACAGAGACGAACTCAAGAATACTACTGATTTGTTCAACGAGATAAGAAAATATGAAGGTATGATGCACAAGAAAAACTCAACTATAATAAAAAATGGTACATTTTCTTATATGAAAAAAAATAATGAGAAGAAGCCATGTACGACCTGTGAATCGTTGGACAAAGGAATTAGATACCATCCGGCGGAGTCATGTTGGTTCAAGAAAAATAAAAATGAATCTGAAAAGGTGTTTAAGGCCAAAAACGTAAATAATAACTCCATTATTGAAGTAGAGATGAACACTGATAAAAAAAACGAGTAAGTACACCATTAATCAAAATCAAGCTATTAATAGAAAATAAATTAGAAGTGAGTGGCATTTATGACTCAGGCTCACAGATCTCTTTAATAAATTCAAGACTGATAAAAGTAAAAGGAAAAAAAGACAATGTGAATATAGCATATATGAAAACGGTTAATGGTGTGAAAAAGACAGATGGCTTGACAACAATAAAAATAAAAATCTTTGATATAGAAGAAGAGGTGGATGTATACATAGTAGAAAATGAAAATTTTGATGATTTTATAATCGGATTAGATATGATAAAAAAATTCAAATTAACCCAAAATGAGGACTTGCAGATAGAACAAAAGAAAACAATAAATAAAATAAACAGGATGTCTAAAGATAACAGAAATGAAGATAAGAATATAAAACCATATGCAATAAATTTCAATGAACACATAGAAACAGGGGAATTTATAAGTAAGACAGACCATTTAGATAATGAAAAGAAAATTGAAATAGAAGAAATCATAAAGGAATATAAAACAATGTTTGCTAAGGACAAATATGACAAAGACTTACCAATAAAAATTTTTACAGATGCATCCTTAGAGGGCATCGGAGCAATATTAAAACAAACACAATTGGACGGTAAAGACAAACCAGTGGCATATTTCTCAAAAAAACTGAATGAATCTCAAAAACGGAAAAAGGCTATATACTTGGAATGTCTTGCTATGAAAGAAGCCGTTAAATACTGGCAGCACTGGCTCATTGGAAAACAATTCACTATTTACTCAGACCACAAACCTCTAGAGAACATGAACATTAAATGCAGGACGGACGAAGAATTGGGTGAACTCACATATTACCTGTCTCAATATGACTTTACAGTAAAATATATACCTGGTAAAGAAAATGTAGAAGCAGACTGTTTGAGCCGAAATCCTGTGTTAGAACCAGAAGACAACAAAGAGGAACTATTGAAAATAGTCAATTTGATACAAATAAAAGATATAGTTGAAGATCAAGAAAAAAATGATACAATAAAAGAAAAGAAACAAGATCTAATCTACAAAAATAGAATCTATTATAAAAAAAAAAGAAACATGAAAAAATTATCCTCTCAGAAGAATTTGGTAAAAAACTTATAAAAAAGGTGCATGAAGATTTATGCCATATTGGGATCAGACAATTGCAGAAAAAAATTAGTCCAATATATACAGCTAAAAACCTAACAAAGAATATCATAAAGATTTGTAAAACATGTGAAATATGTATAAAAAATAAAGCAAGAAGCCAAGGAAAATTTGGATTGATGTCACAATTGGGACCAGCGACAAAACCATTTGAGATAATGTCAATGGATACTATTGGTGGCTTTGGAGGATCTAGGTCAACAAAAAAATACCTACACCTTTTAGTAGACCACTACACTAGATATGCATATATTGCGACTTCAAAAACACAGAATTCAAGTGACTTTATAAATCTAACAAAGAATGTACTAGAAACAGATGACATTGGAATAATTCTGACAGATCAATATCCAGGTATCAATTCAAGAGAATTTAAACAACATCTGAAAGAGAATAATATTAAATTAATTTTTACAGCTGTGAATACACCATTCTCGAACGGCTTGAACGAAAGATTAAATCAAACAATAGTTAATAAAATAAGATGCAAAATAAATGAGAAAAAAAAAAATGAGAATGGACGAAAGTGGCAAGAGAATGCATACAGAAATATAATGAAACAGAACACTCCGTTACAGGATTTGCACCAAAATATTTACTGGATGGTACAAATGTCAGCCTATTACCAAATGAATTAAAATCAATAGAAAGGGAAGACAAGTGGATTGCTGATAAAAGATTGGCATTAGAGAATACAATAAAATCCCACAAGTACAACAAGAGAATATTTGATAGAAATAGAAAAATGCAAGAGTTTAATATAGGAGACAGTGTATATGTAGAAAATGGAAATAGACTGAATAGAAAAAAGTTAGACGAATTAAGAATAGGCCCTTTCAAGATAGTAGAGAAAATATCGAACTCCATTTATAGGATCGACACCGGAACCAGAAAAACAGAATCAACTTTATTCCACATAACAAAATTGCAACCGGTCATAATAGATGCTGAAGAAGATGAAGTAGAAGAAAACGAATATGAAGATAACTAATAGGTATAGCGTATAGATATATTATTTAGAATTTTCCCTCTTAGGGGGGGGGGAGATGTAATGAAATGACATTTCATTAATTCGAATTTGCCGCGCCTCGCGCCTTTATAAGTTGTCTGTGGAATTGAATGGCGGATGATGGTCAAAATATTCGGTGCGATTTATTGTTTTAAGAAAACGTGTGGAGAGACAAAATAAAAGGATATAATTGAGGAGGCGATATTAGTGAACTTTAAATGTCGTTTCTTTGTATTTTCAGAGAAACAATTTGTGGTTTATTTTGAAAATCCTCAATACTATTCTTATACAGGAAAAGTTTTTTTCCAGTAATTATATTTTTTTTGGTGGTTCAGTATCGGTAATAGAACACATTCCCATTAATTGTTCAATACTTTTTTTTTTATTTTTATCCGATGTAAAATGATTAAAACATGGACATATTTTCGTAGTAATCTTGCAATGAAACTGCGCGGCGCGCACAGGCGCACGCGACGGGGATGTAGCGGGGTGCAACCCCTCGCGGGAGGGCGGGGAGGCCGGCGGTCGCCCGGCGCCGACCAGTCTGACTCATTCCACGCAAGCGCGCGCCCGTTACGTAATAACTAACTTGTTCGTGTGAAATCGTGTGACGCCCGCGCACCCCTATTGCAATGTCGGAATTCAGTAATCGCGAATATTACGAAATGATTCGAGTGTACATTTTGAGTGGTGAAAGTTTACGTGCAGCTCGAATAATGTACGCGAACGAGAGCATTCCTCGTATGCGAGCTCAAGGAATACGTAACCCCGTGGTTCCAAACGTTAGAACAATTTTAGCCGCCAATCAAAGGCTGCTTGATCATGGACAATTTAGGACTCCAACTCACGCACAAGGCTCTGGCAGACCTCGACTGGCGGTCGAAGTCGAAGACACAATTTTTGACTTTTTTCAAGAAGATCCTAGAGCCAGTACATACGACGCGGCTCGTCGATTTGGTGTGAGCCAGCGCGCAGTCTGGAAATTGCTAAATACAGCCGGACTCCATCCGTACCATTTTCAGCCAGTACAGCAGCTGCATGACCCAGACCCAGTTCCTCGTCGAGCCTTGTGTGAGTGGCTTCTCAGCAACCTCCAAGCTAATGTTTTGTGGACCGATGAAGCGTTGTTTACAAGAGTGGGACTGTACAATGTCCACAATGAACACTGGTGGTCGTATAACAACCCTCATAAGATTCGAGAGACGCATCACCAAGTGCGTTTTAGCGCCAACGTATGGGCTGGCATTATTAAAAATAAAATAATAGGGCCCATATTCATCGACGGCGCCTTGAGCGGGCCACGTTATTTAGAAATGTTGGAAACGACCATAGAAAACTTAATAGAAGAAGTGCCAGTACGGTATCTAACCAATTTTTATTATCAACACGACGGCGCTCTGCCCCACTACGCAATACAGGTACGAAATTACCTAAATGAAAAATACGGCGACAACTGGATCGGTCGTGGTGGCCCCGTTCCGTGGCCGGCTAGGTCCCCGGATCTCACTCCTTGTGACTTTTTCTTGTGGGGAGAAGTCAAACGTCGCGTTTACGTGGAAGAGGCCCAAAACCTTGACGATTTAAAATTAAAAATAATTAACGCGTTCAATGAAGTGAAAAGTGACACTAACATTCTAAATAAACTGAACGATAATTTGTTAAGGCGCTACCTCGAAAATAAATCGTAGCTCGATGGGCGTGGCTTAACCCCCCGCGCGGGGAGCGGCGAATGCAGTGTACGCGGTGGCATCTGGAAAACCGAGTACGCACTTCTTGGATTTTTTGAAATATTAGCACATAGGAGGTATGGAGTAGACAAATAATACAAATATTTAATTGTCAACCATTTTTTTTTATTAAGTACACCATGTAATAAAAATTAATTAGGTAATGAAGGCATATAACAAATGTTTATTTACTAAGAATATTTTTTATTAAATAATTAATATATTGTTTTAATTTTTCTATATTTAACCTACTTTAAAAAACTCGTCTATTTATATTATGTATTATATTATGTATTATAAAATATGTTCGCAATTTTCTCGTAAACTACTGAACCGATTTTGATGATTCTTTCACTGGTATAATCCCCAAGTATGGTTTTATGTACAACATATAAACAAAGTTACACGTCTCTGGCATCAGATGAAATATTTAATCTGCAATGTTGCATCACATTCACGGAGTTTAATTGAAAATGTAGACAGCAACATTGTAGAGAGTTTTAATGGAGTAGTTGCCAAATTAGTTGGTGGCAAAAGAGTCAACTACGCTCTTAAACGGTCTTATCAAGCAAGATGCACAGGGGCAGTAGTATCATTTAACTCCGGGAAAATATTGACTACCGTCCACAAAACTATTCACAATACGAGCCCTTTAGCAAAAGTCAAGAAATATGAAGAACAAGTAGAAAATACAAGAACGTACAACCAAACGTTAAAAAGAAAAAAAAACATAAATTGGTTTCTAAGAAAATAGATTTTAATTATGGCGACCGACCCGA
The DNA here is from genome assembly GCA_963082995.1 of Noctua comes. Lineage (NCBI taxonomy): Eukaryota > Metazoa > Arthropoda > Insecta > Lepidoptera > Noctuidae > Noctua > Noctua comes. The sequence goes on from OY720294.1 coordinate 764,855, forward strand.
TGTGGATTCTGATACATACAACCTCACAAAATTAACGTTTTTGAAAAATTTAGAAAAATTCGATGAAGAACGCTAAGAGATACAGGAGAGGACAATACTACAGAGTGAAAGTGGAGAGTGGCTAGAATTTTTTTGCCGCCAACTAATTTGGCACACACACGTATTTCCTGGAACAAGTTTATGAAATTTTCGTTCAATGTTATCGCGTTAGGCGGTATGAGGTGCGCGGGAGACGATTCGTACGGGGTCGGGGCCCCCTGAGACGAAGAATTGAAAAAAATTGCCACTGTGACTCTGGATGAAACAACAAGCTTTTCGACCATGCTTGCGTTGACGATAGATGGACCGGGAAGAGCCCTCTTAAGCTCTTTGAATGTGATGCAACATTGCAGATTAAATATTTCATCTGATGCTAGAGACGTGTTACAAATATTCTTTGATTCGCCATTTGAATTTTCACTACATAATTTTTTATTACAAGAATCATGGTGCTCAAATGCATGATAAATGCATTCGTAATATCTTGGTGCAGATTTTTTATGTTGTCTGATTGCTGCAGATTTTGTAAGCCATGATATTTTATGGCGTTACATAATATGTATTTTCGTATCTTTAAAATCTTATTTGTAGTAAATATATTCCTTTTTGTTATAGCATATTTTTTATCCGTTTTTAAGTTTAGCAATTTGTTACAATTTGATAATTATTTGTGATTTTTGCAACCAATCTTTTCGACCGTGATTAAGGGATATGGTCGAGTGTCAAGTATTTTTGCATAAGAGATACTGTCTCCATCAGCTATGTATCTTCCATAGATAACACCATGCATTTCTATGGACTGTTTACTGTCGGCGATAATAGTGGATTCCATAGCTGTTGAAGATCCACTATAATTTTTAAAACACTCATGGTGTTTTACTACCTCATTTCGTTTTACCGCTCTAGCACAAATACACTAGTATTTGTTTTTGACTGCCATGAAAAGAACTTGACGAAATCGACTACCTATAATATTCGCAGCGCCAGATAGTGCAGAATAATTAGTTCTGTATGAACGTTTAGCCCAGCAACCATCTAAGATTACATCTATTATTGGTATGTCATCTTTAGTAGCTTTTCCTTCTTTCACTGCCGCTTCTTTCCCCCGTTCCCCCGCTTTCCTCATTTCTTCCCATGCCGTCACTTCCCATTCGTCACATATTTCATCTTGCAAGATTTTGTATTTGTATTCCGACATGGATGGTAAATCGACAGCAGCCGAAAACTGTTTCAGTTAAGCGTTACCACAACCAGCTGTCACCATCCCGGCCACCACCATTTTATTTTGAGTTCTGTACTTTAAACTTTGTTTTACATAATGTACAAGAAAATGTGTGTAAGGCCAGAACTTTTTTCTGATTCTAATTTAATGGTTGTAAGGCCGCATTGAAACATTGATTGGTGACTCGATATTTTAAGCAATTTGTGCAGGAACGTGAGGCAGTTGCTTTTCAATAATCGTTTTATTGAATTTTTGTTATAATATTTTAATTCGTCTTTTTACAAGCAGGGTGTATCAGGTAATAATTTTTAAACAGATTGAACCTTTACAAAGAATTGAATGAGAACAAACGCGTGCTGTGATTGGTCACCGACGTTTGCGTGCCCTCATTCGTAGATAAAAAATATGATGTCCCGGTGCGTCGATAGATGGCATTAAAAAAGTAATTTACATCAACAACTCTGTGGCCACTAATGTCGGCAGTTTTGGACTCCTGAAACAAAAAGTATAAGTCAACTTGGAAAAATACTATTTATGCCAAGCTTTATACTGGAAAATTCATAGTACACAGTTAATAAAATAAGAGAACTCACATTTCCTTCAAGTTTATACCTCAATAAAGATCAAAAAAAAATTCGATTAAAAACTCACCTCTTTTTGCAATTCAAATGCGACTCCATTCCTTTTTGTGCTCTTAATCTGTCACACGCGGTAACAGTACTTGACGTATACATCAATGTATTGTTGACATATTTCTAACCTAAAATGAAATATAAGTACATTTTAGCCTTTTTCATAACATAAACAATTTTATAAATAGAAACTAATAATTATTGTACATAACTATATACTTACTTTTTACTCTTTCTCATTTTCTGAGCCCTCACCCTCAGTCGCTCTGTGCTCTAAACGTTGTACTTTATTTAGTTTTGGTTTCATATTTTTTCCATTAAAAACTAGTCACAAATAGAAAAACGATACGTTATAGGTACTGTTCAATCACAAGAATAGTCTTTATATACCTATTTAACACTAATTAACACAATCTACTAACTTTTACTATATAAACAATTATTAAAATCACGAAAATCCGATAGCACCGATCTGCAAAAAAATGTCATAGGTTTGACGTCAATGAAGCCCACCGGGCGACTGATCTTGTAAGCGAGCGAAAGTGATGCAATTACTTTTGAAACGCAAAAAAAGAGATGGCTATATTGTGCGTGCGCTCGGAATAAAACGACGTACGTGCCAAAACGAATTTACTCCTTTTTTAACATAAAAAATGAATTAAATTTAAAACTACAATGAGTAAACTTTGAAATAATAATTCTCTATGTTTTAAAGTAAATCCCATTGAATAATTCTTAAGCGTTACGCAGTGATGTCGAAAAAAGTAAAAAAATAGATATAACTTTGCATTTTTTTTGTATCGAGAAAAGTTCATTGAATCGTGTATTCCTTATTTAAGTATACTAGACCAAAGAGTCAAAAAACATATACCAAAATATTGAATCCCTATTCCACATACTTAACAAGTTATACGAAATAGAAAAACCACTTTTTTTTCAATATATCACCTTAAAACGTGCACGGTTATGCCTGGAAAGAGGAGGACTACATTTTGAACATTTATTGAAATACAGTGACTAGTAGTGATAGTGACACTCATGTAGGGGTAAGCAATTTATTCTTTTAGGTGTAGGTTATTTTTGATTGTAATTTTTGTAAATAGTTGATTCCAATTTTTTAAATACGCCGTAATGCAGACAGGTTAAAGTATGAATAATAAATAACGTTGTTTCAATTTAAATTTAATAGCTAATTTGAAAGTTGTGCCTTTTATTTAAGCTTTATTTTTAGCATTACGATGGTCCTAAGCCCATGAAAGTATGAAGGAAAAATTGGAATTACAAATTAAGAGATAAAATCTAGTCGAACCTAATAAAATAAGAGGTCAGTAACCTACGCCGCACCGTATCGCACAGCTGATTACGTAGGTACAACCAACTGCCTGCGCGCTACGCGCGCCCGCGCCGTGAGTGACCATAACATCAGTTTCAAAATGGACAACTTTCGTAAACGATAACTTTATTTTTTATTACTAAAACATATGAAGTTAAAAAATACGTATTTTTTTAAATTTTCAAAAGTTTCTTCTGTCAAAATATCGGTAGAGGAAAAAAACTTTTCCTGTATATATTTATTGTTTTTATTTTTTTGTTATTTATATGCACATAATGCCTACGTTCACTAATGTAGTCATAAGGTATCAGAGTTACGGGATAGAAAGAGGCAACTTGTAGGTGAGTATAACTGTAGGTAATTAGCGCTGTGTGGCCTGAATTGCACTTAATTGTGTCGTAGCAAAAGTCGCTATTTATTTAAATGATTTTGCGGTGTGAATCTTCTGTACTTCTACTGTTAATTATGTATTCTGTGACTTTAGAAAAACACTGTACGGACTACAGTCCTTTCATTCTTCTGAAAGCACCAATACACACCCGTCCTCTTATTAAAAAGTGAATAATGAATTCTGATTTTGACATAATTATGTACTTGTCAATGATAGCAACCTTGTGACAAAAATAAAAGTTACTTTGAATTTTATGGTGACGCAATGAGAGGTAATATAACCTGCAAAACGACTGTTTGAAGGCATTCGACGGAGTGAACTCCAAGTTATTCTCAACAAAATAGCAGTTTTTGTTATCAAGACGATTCTGACTTATTATAACTTCAAAATTTAATGTCATAGTAGCTTGAAAGTGCCTTCATGCAGATAGATACAGCGAGGAAATTAGTAAAACTCGAGGAGTTCCACAAGGGTCAATATAAGGGTCTCCACTAATACGGCAATGTTGTAAGTATCTACAAAAATTCTTGTATTCTTTTACCCCAAAAAAATCTCCACTCCACCATGCTGACACTACGATTGCAGTTAAAGACTTTCCAACGGTAAAAATTAGTAACGATAAACCGATTTAGGGAATGATTTTTCAAAAATCTTTTCTACGTGCTTATATCTTCATTTAAGATAATCTTTAGCAAAGTTTCATGCTTCTAGAGTCAGCGGTGGGCGTAAATTGTCCATGTGTCAGTGGCTGAACTTGAATGATAGTTATGTTAAGAATGTTATTAAATATGTATTTTTTTTAATCCCACTCTAGGCATTTCTCCTGTATCGTGGGTGCTTTTACAAACATTTAAACTAAGATACACAAATAGCCAGACCCGGAACAACTGCCGTTTGTATGTTTGTCCTCTATTCGTTCCGAAACTATTCATCCGATTTTGATGAAACTTTGGTGAGTCCTTCTGTGTACGTCTGCGAAGGTTCCTGGCCCAAAATTCTAAAAATTTACGTCGCATTGCAACGCATACACCGGGTACAGGTACTAGAAATGTAAATGTGTTCTTACCCAGCCCAAACAGTCGGCGTTGTGTCGGTGGAGTCTTCGGTCAGTTTGACAGCCAGCGCGCTCCGCAGCAGCTCGTCGGCCAGGCTGCGCACTGCGGACTGCAGCACTGCGTGCACGGCGCTGTGGGTAGTACAACAGTGGTACATGGTGATATAGGGCTTTTTATTGAATTTCAAAAAGATTTTTTTTTTTTCTGAAATGCTTTAAAAACAATAACAGAAAAAAAAGTAATAATGTAATGATGTGTTCCTCACAGCTAAAATAGAATAAATGTATGAAACTAAACGACAGGTAAAGAATCCTGGGACTTATATGGAAGTGGAGAAACAGGTTATCTGTGTGTGTAAATTATAATATCAGTCAGTTATTGTTCCATTGCAGATGTAAGGCCACTTTCATATGTAGTGTAGCGCCGACTGTCTACTAGATGCTCTATGGGCCGAGGGAAGGTAAACAATGGATATAACATAACTATTTTTTTTAATTTTATCAAGTTAAACATTCAATAGCTCCGAAATTATTGGTCGTACAGTAAAAATGTTTATGACATGACTTGTAGGAAATTTAATGTTGTAAAATTATTGTAGAAGTAACGTAACGATATTATTCATGGTTTTCGAGAAACGAGCAAACAAACTGAATAAAGGGACCTTTCCCCCCTCCCCCACCGCCAGCTCACACCTCACCCTCGAGGACTTTCAGTATGTTTATCAGGACACTTGCACTTTTTTTTTTTTTTTTTTTTTAACGTGGTAAAATCATCAAATGAATCCTCCCACCCAGGGCAGAGCGGGAGGGACTGTCAGACTTGTACTGACTAAAATCCACGGTGTCCTTCAGTAGCCCTTTATGTTCCAGGGTCACGGTAATTCTATGAGTCCCGCGACCAGGACACTTGCACTTTCTACATCATTATCACATATATGTATAATCTCAATATGAATGATGTACCTAACCAAGATTTTGTAACAATATTTTCGTTTGTATTAAGTCCATGGAGTTTCTCTCCCATTCTTCTCCATAGAGATCTGCGCTTCGGAATGGGCAACTACAGTACTTTATTATGCCTTTATTATACAAGTTATTATGCCTTGTGACTGTGACTGTAGCTTCGGTTTCTTTGTTTATCTGACATTCAAAAGTGCCTGTAATGGTCTAATTGAAATAAATGCTTTGAGTTTGACTTTAACACTTCGAGAAACAGTTGTACCAACTTTCAAAACTACAAAAAAAATCAGAGTACAACCCGAATTGATTGTCAAATGCTAAATTAACGCGAACGAAGCCGCGGGCAAAAGCTAGTATATTTTGAGTCACTCGCCTATAAGAATACCCATTCCCCACGTCCTCATTCCTCAGCTCGATCCCGATATCAGCGCATTTCCGCTCAATGAACAGGAACCGCAGCCTATCGTCTTCGTCGGCCACCGGAAGTACCGTCAGCCCGCCGCTGTCGCCACCCACTTCCGTTTTAACACGCGTTCTCGAACCTAGAAATGATAATTGCTCATTATTTTGCAGATATGTTCTCTACATAACATAACATCATGCCTGTAATCCCCGAAGTTCATCAGTTCAGGCCATCAACCGGGCACAAATCTAGACATCGTAGCTGCTATTGAGAAATTCCTAACGGAAAAACCCAATGACACTTTGCCCAACCTGGGGGTCGAACCCGGAACCTCATGTACAGCAGTCGCGATTGACGAACGCACACTTTATAAACGTGGAATCGGCTTGCGAAAGTCAGCAACCATCTGTATTGTATGGATAAACAACAAAAAATACGTCATTCGCATCGGACGAGGTCGGCTCCAGTCCAACACGATGCAGCTGGGTACCAGTATTTTACATGGAGCGACAGCATATCTGACCTTGTGGAAATCAGATAAGCTTGATAGATATAACTGGGTAACACTGCCTTCTAAAGAGCCTTTATTAGACCTAGGGCTTCCAACTTGTATAACAACAGCCGGAGCCAACTGTTTAAAGTGCTTTCTGAAGCATCAATCATAATGTATGTACCCATCCACCGATCGACCTCCATAAGCGTTGCTTCACCTTGAAGATCGATCTGTGTGACTTATTATTAGAGATGAAACGGATAGTAATTTTGCAGGATACCGGATATTCGGCAAGCTTCGAGGCCGGATGGTCAGATATTTGGCCCATTGTCGCGTTACATGTTGTGACGGATTTGGTTTGATTTAACGCAGCCGCACAAGTGCGGTTTTACCAACAAATGCTGAAAATTTTGTATTTATTCACTATAATTTTCCACTTGTTAATTTTGAGTACCAAAATTATTATCAATAATAGGCAAGTAATTATAGTCGGTAATAAAATTTTGCATCTTAAATTATAAATACATGGTGTTTCTAAGCTACAGTAGCATGTTTTATCTTGTGTTAATGAGAAATCATTGATTTCTTTTATATTCGGTCCGGCCGGATAGTTGGTTACTATCTGGTATCCGGCCGGATACCGGATAGTTACCAGATATCCGTTTCATCTCTAGTTATTATTTAGCCTCCAGCCCCACTACTATAGACTAAGTTTAAAATCTAACAGAACACTTTACCTAAACTCAAAACATCAACCTCCTCGTCATCAGACACGGGCACCTCACACACGGAATCCGAATTCCTACTCCGCACAGAAAAGTTCCCCTCTTCGAAAACTGACAGAGTATTGATGTCATCCGGGTTTGGGTACATCTCCTTAATGCTAGACTCCATCTTGCGAAGAGTTTCCAGATCATTCCAGGACGACCATTCATCGGGATCTGTCTTGATTCGCATAGTTTCTGAACGGATGGGGTAATGGCCGTGAAGGCGGGAGTACGTTAGGATCTGTTTTGTCCGCCATATTGGTTCTATGGTTGCGCTGTGGTCTGTTAGAATCCTGTTGATTAGTTTTGCTCGGGACCACTGTAATGAAGAAAGAACGGTTAGTATTTTGTCTGCTACTGGGCCAATTTACTGCTTTCAGCGTTCACGGTTTAAAACTAAACTTAATATACTGTCACTTACGGGATATCTTCCGTGATTATTAATTATTTTGAGCTCCCGATATTTCGACCCTGTTGCAAGCGCCACGATCGCGGGATGACTGGAGAATGCGGGTAGATGGACAATAAATTAGGGCAGACAAATCTATCTACCCCCTTTCCATGTCTTTTGCTACGCGCAATACTGGGACTCGATACAAAGTCACGGTAAAACACACAGTATCACTAGGTTCTGTGGAGTCCTTATTATAAATCTTTTAATCAATTTATTTTCCATCCACCCCGAACCACCATTTTCTTTCAGCTCGGGAGCTCAAAATAATTATTAATCCCGTAAGTGACAGTATAAGTTTAGGGTCAAATTAGATTCGCTGGTGGAAGGGCTTGGAAGATATTGAAGTGAAATATCTGTATGTGCGTCTAGGCAGTAAAACCGACTCGTATGCCGTGACGGAAAATGGCATGACGCAGTCATAATATAGTCAAGTTAGAGGCCCATGTGCGACATAAAAACTCTGACACCAAGTTAGGCACTAACCACACAATAAAGAAGAAGAATTAAATTTTGTACAAAAATTAATAACTTACTTCAATATTTCTTCTCTTAGCAAAATCCAATTTCCAATACTTCTCTTCAGTGTCGACAACAAAAGGGAAATGTTTCACAAAATCAGAATCCCTAGCTTGATCCGTTATGATAGGAATTTTCTTAATCAAATAATTTACTCCACTTCGGACATTATCCAACCTAGCAACACTAGTACACAACACATCAAACAAACTCTTTTCTTTTTTGATTTCCACACTGGCAACATTATCATACCTTCTCGGGGTTGCTAGATAACAGTGATCATTTTCTATATGAGCAAAGTTAGGTTGGACCTTAGCAACATTTTCAGTATTTTTCAACATATTCTTAACTTCAGGTTTCAATAAAGAAACGCCTTTTTTCTTTCTGAAAGTTTTCAGCCCGTTTGATTTAATAGGACTAATTTTAGCTGTTTTAGTATTATTAATGACTATTTCTTGAACTTTGCTTAAATCTAAGGCTCTATCCATTTCTAAATAATAAATTTTGCCTGTGGTAGGATCTATGTATTTCATAATCCGTTTTTTAGGGGATGCGGGCTGACTTAAAATCTCGTTAGGTAAATCCACATCACCCTTATAGTTCCCGTCCCATTCCTTCTCCGTCTTGATACCAATTTCGTTGCTACATTCTTCATTCACTGTTTCGGATACATGATTATTAACTTCTACTTCGCCATCTTGTTTTTGGTCTACAGGCTCTTTTTTAATAGGTTTTATAATCATTTCGTCAACATCGACCTCAGTGGGTCCTTTCGAGAAGAACTCCATCCAGTTATCGGTATGTGTATCACAGCTTTCTACCGGTTCAGCATGAGGGACTGGTTCTGTCTCTTTCTGTTCTATTATTGTTTCAGCTAGTCTTTCTGTTTGTGGGTCTTCTTTGTATTCATATTCTAGCATTTCTGGGGTACTGTATAGCCACACATCTATTAGGGTTTCAGCGCCTGGAAGGGGAGATTTTTTGTAAATATTAATTTAGTTTTTTTTTGTAAAGATATAAATTTGGGGACGGCAAAGTTCAGCAGTGGACGTCTTTTTGATGGAATGATGAAAGATAGACACTCTAATAAGGCATAATAAAGCATTTCATTAACAGGTTAGCTGAGTTGCAGTATTTCTACATGTTGACAGTAATTTTATACACAAACTACCCGCCCGTGACCTTCGTCCGCGTGAATCATAAAAAATAAAAATATTTTGAATGCACCCTGTCAGTTTGTGGAGGGCTGTCCCTTACACCCTGTATACTTTCAACTGCATTCAGTAAAAAGCTATTATTTTGAAATTACAAACAGACATTTCAATTTTATTTATATGTGTAGATGTAGACTCAGACTTGTTACTGAGAATTACTAAATTGAAAATTCAATAATGCTTTGCCCGGGAGTCAAAGCCAAACTTTACATCACTACAGCAACAAGTACTGTTATTAACAGAATAATAATCATTAAAATCATCAATACAACCCTTTAAAGTTCAGTTAATCCCGTTGAATTACTTTTCACCCGACTACCGCGAAGCCAAAAGGAAGGGTTATGATTTTGATGTAGGTATGTATGTTTGTATTTACGTATGTTCCTCCGTAGAGCCTAAACTATTCATCCGATTTTGATGAATAAGGTGTCAATCGATTCGTTATCATGGCCCGGATAACATGGCTACATTTTAACCGACTTCAACAATAGGGGGAGTCGATTTTACCTTGTAAACCCGATTTTAATTAGAGCGTGATTTTTCAGTGGTCGGTTTTTTTATTTGTAGTATACCACACAAATTCTTGTTCATGAAATAGTCATTCAGTGGTATTTGTTACGGCCGCAAATCATATTTTAATCAACATATTACGCCACCGCTGCTCCCGGTTGTATAAATGAATCTGTAGCGGCACTAATCTCGGGACTAACTTTGATTGCTCGATTCAAGATTATTTGTTCTAATCTTGCGTCATAGATGTCGCTACAAACAGTTACCTAGCATCTGCATGCCGGTGTAGTTCCTGTCTAGTTTGATGGTGTGTTCGACGGTGGCAGGTCGGTTCCGCTCGGGCAGGGCGAAGTGCAACTCTATCTTAGCGGGGAACTCGCCCCAGCCGCGACGCGATATGTGGTAGGGGGGTTTGCTAAAAAACACACAAATAAGTAAATTAGTAAGTAAAATACATATTATTATGTCGAATCCGATCGTTAGTATGGACATAAAATGAATCGCAAGTACGTCGGTGGTGACATCACGGGATCTACTTACAAGTCTACCCACACCACAGCGTGCTTCTACAGAGCCCTGATATTCAGCTCGAGGCGAGGGCGATATTCAATGTCAGATCGCGGCGGAGTTGAGACGTCTTAGAACTCTTAGTATCCGGTTCATTGTGCCCCGTGTTAATGTGTTAAGTTGTATTCTCAATTAATTTGTTAGTTTGCTAAAATCGGTGTATCGCACCCAGTGTGTTTTCATTGCACGAAACCCATCTGTTGCCCACATGACGTACGAGCCTTACGAAATAAATTCTGACAATCCGACACATACATCAGCTCGAAAAAATACCATTATTTTCTGCCTAGCTTATCCCAAAAATTATGTTGGGGTCTGCATCCAGTTTGACCGGATGCAGCTGAATACTAGTATTACACAGTTACTGTTACTGGGTATTACGATACACCTTGGTAATATTGTTTGTTGGTTTTTCGGGCTTCTGACTCCTCGTAACGAGTAACGACTGTCCAAGACCTACAAATGACAGCCGGAAGTAACGGCTTTACATACTTTTCGAGACACGGAGGGCACTCCGTATACCGTTATATCAGGTGGATAATGGGGTTGACAACCAAAAAAGATTAGTTTGACAGCTGACAATTTAGGGTTAGTAAAAACCGGCCAAGTGCGAGTCGGACTCGCACATGACGGGTTCCGTATCATAGTAGTAGGGGAGCCCCCTTGAATTTTTAACTTATTTTTATTATTTGTTATTATAGCGGCTGTGAAAATTTCAACTGACTACCTATTACGGATCATGAGATACATCCCACTGACAGACGGGACGACAGGACGGACGGACAGCGGAGGCTTAGTAACAGGGTCCCGTTAGTTACCCATTGGGTACGGAACCTTAAAAAGGAGCACTACACGAGAGAACAACGTCATACAGCCTGTGACAAGAGGCATTTTCATTCACTCAATGAGGCATTTTTTTTGTTGTATCCTCTCTCGTTTCGGTGTACAGAATTGCTCCGCATGTCGTGTTGTTTAACACCACTAGATTTCTTATGGGGTTATTTGAAGACAAAGGCCAACGACCCGTGCATTCAAGGACGCGATTCAATACTGCATCAACGAAATTCAGACACATTTCTATACAAAACTAGCTGACCCGCGCAACTTCGTCTGCGTCACATAAGAGAGGAGCACATCATTCCGCATAATGAAAATGCGCGGTACTTGATCATTGTCTTGCTGCGGCGTACTTTATGATTCAATAATATAAATTGTTATTTAAAAAAAAACTGTTTTCTATTTAATTTAATTCTTGAATAAATGGTATGGTACACCTTTTAGATGGTCACCCATCTACGGACCGACCTCGGCAGGCACTGTTTTAAGCCGCACGGATCGATGTTCGACCGCATTTCTTTTATGAGTAAGGTGTCATATAGACTACTCACTCTATGTGCACTTGATGGTGTGGAGCGTAGGAGTGATGCAGGCGCACGCTGACGGCCGTGACGAGCCGCGACAGGTCGGGCGCCGAGCGCGGCCCGCGGATGTACAGGAGCCACTTGTGCGTGCTGCGGTCCGCGCGGGACGCAGGGGGAGCGTACTTCGATGTGTTGCCTGGAACGAAAATAGAATGCGTGATGATTAGATTTAATATATAGCTGTTACAACCATAGAAGAACTCGCCTATTTTTAACAGTCTTCAAAAAATGGAGGAGGTCCTCAATTCGGTTGTATTTTTTTATATTTGTTACCTCATAACTCCACCATTTATGAACAGATGAAAAAATTGAAAAAATCTTTTTTTTGTGAAAGGATATACTTTCCGATTGGTCCCATAGAAATTTCATCAAAATCGGTTCAGTAGTTTGGTTTTTTGTCTTCTTGGTCTATGTTGACGACATATTATGGTTTCTTAAAAATTTGTTTGTTTGTAAGTTTGTATGCAGGGGGTAATCTCCGGAACTAATGAACTAATTTAAAAAAAATGCGGATGATGTCGCAGGCGAAGTGCCAGTGTAAAAAGATTTTTATTTTGATAAATAAAAACATATTGTGAAGGATCTAACTTCTATTTATAATGTAAAAAAAAATTTTTCGTGAAAGAATTTGTGGTGTACTACAATTAAGAAGGGTAAAATAAAAATAAAACGTTTTTGCAAAAAAAACCGACTTTCAAAAAAACACTAAAAAGTCTGAAAAAAAGTAATATCGAAACTGTATTTTTAAGAAGTAATTGTAAACATACAATGTCAACGAGGAAGCCTGGCAACATCGCGTTTTTTCGAATACCCCTCTTAAGCTACAACTCACCAATTACAATCCTATACCGGTACTTCATCTTATTCCTCGTCACCTCATCTAACGTCACCACATTCGTGATCTTGGGCTCCAGATGTCTCGGTATCTTTTTAGGGCGGCTGGTGCAGGGCTCCTCATTCAGCTCGAGGATCATCTCGTCCGGCTTCCGGTCCGGGCGGAGAGTCTTCGTCGTGTCCGCTGAGATAGTGTAGTTGCGTTTTTGGAGCATTGCCTGTGGAAAATAAAGGACGATTGAACCTTTTGAACGCCACTGACACATACAGGGTGTAAACAGACCCTTCACGAAGCCGTCAACCAAGCATTATGTACATCAAACTGAAGTAACTTTATGCAAAAAAATATTGCTGGTAAATGACTTTTTTTTGGAGTTAAAAATCACGTTTTACGGTAGGTCTTAATATAACGCACTCAAAACATTGTGCTGATGGATGGATTGAATATAACGGGGGTCGTGGAAGTGTTTAAAATAAAAATCTGACATTAAAAACATGTATTTAAAAAAAAAATCTTATGAAAAAGTAGGAACTCTGATCACTAATATCTCCGTAACTAGAAGGTCCCCAGGTATGGTCTAGAACAAAAAAATGATTGCAACGTCGGGGAGAACAAGTGCTTTTCGGCTTCGTTAAGGGTTTTGTTACACCCTATATACGTAACAAGCAAGCGTGTGCCCTGTACGCTAAACGACGCAAATATGTGACAAAATGTTAGGTGAAATTGTGGCTTGGCGTGGAGGGCACGCGCGTGCGTTTATGTTCTGGCGTTCAAAAGGTTAAGCTTAGTTAACATGAGGTGTACTAAATTGAAAAGTCATTTATCTATAAAGTTAACTGTTACCACAGACTCAGTTCTTCATTCTAAACCCCACCACACCGAAAGTTTTAACCAGTAATTAAAAAAAAAAACAGCTGTTCCATACATATTGACCGTGTAGGTATTGCACTGTTGTAGGGAACAGCTGGGTTAATACAATTTATAAGTGGGGGGTGGAATAAGCCTATTGTCAAACTTTAGGCACAAAAAAAGTTTCCTAGCTGCTAAAAATATGCTAAAGGAAAATTCCCATAAATCTCCGCTCGACCCAGCGAAATTGGTACACAATAGGGCACTTATAATAATTGAGACGCATCCGCGACACAACCACTGGGGCGAGATTATGTGTCGCGAATTGCACTGTAGCAACACTGACAGTGCATTTGTGCATTCAAAATCAAAGCATTTATTTCAAGTAGGCCATTTACAGGCACTTTTGAACTGTCGAGACAAAGACAACTATGAAATTTAGCTCCAGTCACAAGGCTAAAAACTGTGAAAGTACTGTAGTCGCCCATTCCAAGGCGTAGATCTCTACAGAGAAGAACGGTTAAGAAACTCCATGGACACTATTTTAAATCAGAATATTGTTACAAAACCTTGGTTACATCATTCATGTCGAAATGGTACATTATGTGAGAACGATGTAGCAAGATATGCACGTTAAAGGTGTCCATAGAAGACAAAAGGACAATTCAAAATTAATTAATTAATTCAAATAAGCCGTGGCAACTAAGAGATGACCAGTGGCGTCGCTGAGGGGGGGGCGGCGGGGGCGGCCCGCACCGGTTGTCACCCACTTAGGGGTGACACCCGGTGTCACACCGTGAACATCAGTAGTGCCACCTATAAAATTTCGTAAAACTGTGGTAGATTGCATAACGGCCACTATAGTCCTTTCGATGTAGGAAGGTGCAGGTGACATTAGATGTACCGTTCCTTTTCAATCTTGAACGTTACCTTGATTTATTACTTTTATTATATTTAATTTTTGATTGTTTTTGGGGTGACACCTACAATATCCGCACCGGGTGCCACCCATGCTAGCTACGCTACTGGAGATGACCAGTCACAACTGACAGCGCCCGTTCGCGAACATGAAGCATGGATCACGTTGATAATTCAAGAAATGATTTAATAACTTTTTTTTAGTCAGTGAGGTGTAACTCCCAAACCATCTGCAGTAACTACTGTACTAGTTGAATAGTCACCTCACTGCTATTTTCACGCAAGTTTAAGAAAAATCAGGAGCAGCGGTGGCTCAGTGGTGGCCGCCCGAACTTACGAGCAGCAAGTCGTGGGTTCGAACCCAGGCAGGTGCACTTTCTGTAATTTAATTCATCACCACTGCTCTCAAAACGATGAAGGAAAACATCGAGAGGAAACCGGCATGTCCTAGAACCAACAATTCGAAGATCTCCACCTGAGCAGGTTTCCCTTGCTGCGACCAACCTGGGTCCGGAGTCTATTTAAAGACTTCCAGGTCAGCCATGGCAACTCATGTCCAGGTGAGAGATTTTCAGCAGGTGAAACGAATGGGTTAGGTAAGGATGCAATACCTCGTAGCTTTAGTCTTTCCGTAGACCGCTCGCCAGTGAGTGGGGTGCGTTGGTGACACACTTCAGAAAGCTGTTTCGGCTTTTTGACAATGGAATAAAACAATGGACTCACCGAATAATCCTTCCTGCTCTTATTCCTCGGCGCCCTGGTTTTGAATATCTCGTCCAGATCGACGGTCTGCTTGCCCAGCAGTTTGCGCACTGACGGGTGCAGGCGACGCTGACCCTCGCGGAGTATTGTGGATACCTGGCGGCGTAGAAGGGTTATTAGAATACTAGCTTTTGCCCGCGGCTTCGCTCGTGTTATGGTCGAAAATAATTCCAGAGGAACGTTACACAGCTTATGACACTCAGGGATAATGCAGCTTCTCTTTAGTGAACGAATTTTAAAAATCGGATCACCAATTTCGAATTCCAATGTTAGTTGAGATGAAATGGTCGAAATAACTTAGTTTTTCAATATGGAAATTTAACCAGCAAATTACTTAACAAAAGCTGCTAATGACTTATCTTCATAACTTAACTCCCATAGTAGTGATAGCCTAGTGGTGTTACCGTCGGACTGCCAAGTCATAGGTCTCGAGTTCGAACCCAAGGCACGCACCTCTGATTTTTCGGATTCATGTGCGTATTGTATTACTATCACTTGCTCTAGTGAAGAAAAACATCACGAGGAAACCAGCATGTCTGAGAGATATTTCTCGACGGCATGTAAAGCCAAGTCAGAGGCCCATGGGCGGCATAAAAACTCTCGACACTAGGTTAGGCACTAACCACACGAAGAAAGAACTTAACTCCTTCATTTCAGCCAAAATACTGCTTAAAAATACAATTGCGCAGGCTATAACTGTAAAAGCAGTGGGAAAGGGTATCAATTGCAATAACACAACTGATATCTATTTGGTTCTGTAGCGGCACTACAAAGAGTAGCAACATAGAACAAAAAGTACTACAGCGCCATCTATGACACAGACGATGAACTAAACTTCGAAATACACCTAAATTATACATCGCACAAGTAAAGTTATCCGCGACTTAAGAGTATACAGGGTGTAAACAGATCCTTCACATAGCCGTCAACCAAGCATTCTGTACATCAAACTAAGTAACTTTACGCAAAAATGATTGCTGGAAATCGAGTTTTTTTTTGGAGTGATAAATCTCGTTTTACGGTAGCACTCGATGGAAAGCACTCAAAGCATTGTGCTGATGGATGGATTGAATAGTACGGGGGTCATGAAGGTGTGTAAAGTAAAAATCTTACATTAAAAATATGTATAAATTAAAACAAAACTGGTGAAAAAGTTGGAACTTTAACGCCCAATATCTCCGTAACTAGAAGGTTCCCAAGTATGGTCTAGAACAAAAAATTGATCGCAAAGACTGGGAGAACAAGTGCCTTTCAGATATGTTAAGGGTCTTTTTACACCCTTTATAGAAGAATCCGACAACAACTGTCGGACAGTAGCCCACCAGACATAACACCCTTCTGGTCAGAGGATCCTCCCTTTTCTACGGGGAATGAAGAACTTACACCCGGTTCTTCATACCCCCAAAGTTCTATAAAAATGGCAACAGTAGGCAGTGTTGTTCTAACAAAGTTTGATACTGCAGTTATTGGTGGCGGTCACCTTCAGACTTACCGCAATTATTCACTAAAACAACCCATCCTTTTGAAGGAAAGTCAGATTTGATTGCCAGTAACATCTCCAAGGTTATGAGTCCAATTTCACCTTGTGGCAGTCTGTTCAATGTTTCTTTGTGAGAAGATGTTCTACACTAACTTAAATAAACTCCTTACCTCAGCCCTCGCCCTGGGCTCATGCTGTGCAGCGATCTCATCCTGCATCTGGCCATTAGAGATCAGCAGCTTCTGATCCTTGTAGTAACTGTTCACTAACGCGTACCGAAGACGATGAAGTAGACGACGTGATACGGACATCCTGGAAACCAATACATTATATATTTATTTGAGGCGAGGTAGCAGTGAATAGATGGTGGTTCAGGTTGTGGGACACCTCCAACATTTATCAATCTATCTGTACAAATAAATAAAATTGTGTGTCTGTTTGTAATTTCAAAATAACAGCTTTTTCTGAATGCATATGAAAATAGATATGGTAAGTATTTAAATTTAGCCGAACCGTAAAATTATTATTATAAAATAGTACATATTATATTATTATTTGAATTGGATTTTGTTACCTATTTCAAGGGTTTTTTTTTTGTACAGAACCCAAATCCTTTATCTTGAATAAAAGTAGCTTAAGTTACTCCTTATAACATCAGCTGCCAGTAAAAGTCCTGTCAAAATCGGCCTAGTGGTTTAGGAGATTAATCTGAACAAACAGACAAAAGAAACTAAAACATTTAGTTCTTCTTAAGTTGTAAGTGTAAGTTTCCTTGTTATAAGTGTGTGCATACTACATGCATTTAATAAAAAAATCATTTTAAAAATTACAAACTTCTATTTTATTTATATAGACCTCGCTACATCCCTTAGGAACCAAGCAAAAACTTAAAGCTGGCAGATTTGAGATGGAGATACTTTTGTGGTAAAATATATTAGTACAGATATGGACACAAAATTCTAATTTTAATAGTAATATTAACTACAATAAAGCTAAGTGTGTGTTTTAATAACTTACATTACAAAAACAAGTACCATTTCAAGAAAACATTGGGTTACAAAGGGCTTTTGAAATGACAGGTGTGAAAGTAAGGTTACAAAGAAGCCATATATCTTTAGTAACAAGTACTACTACAACTCTTTAACTATGAGTAAGTAGCATTTGTGTTTTAAAATAATAAGAAATAGACTATAGGCCTATCACAAAATAAGCAGTTACTTAAGTTTTTGAAGTAAACAAATGTTTTCTTCAGAAATACAAAGGTCATTTTTAGAAACAAGAAATTCAAGTATTCAAAGTATGAGAGAGATCAAGTTTACTATAAATGGCTTGGCTAAGTTATTTAAATATTTCGTCAAGTTCAGAACTTCAGGCAAAATAATAATAATAAACAAAAATGACAGAACAAAGATTATAGGGAAAAATCTGATCAACAAAACACCACATGGTGTTTAAAAATACGCTATTTAAATTATTTACTCATAAATTAACCTCAAAAAGGTTTCATAAATAGAAACAAAGCTAGAAGAACACAACAAACCGTTGATCTATGAGCATGACTTCATTTTCACGGATTTCTAACTCATTCAAAAATTCCCGCCTGATAATTTCTTTGATTTTCTCAACTTTCTCCTCTTCTGAGAAGCTTGGGGGCTCTTCCTTGACGCAGACCAGAGCCTCCGGGTAATCAGGGTCATGATATTCCTCCTTGGGATCCATTTCTTGCAATTTTTACAGTTAAAAATGAGTAACGCCCTAGGAGCGTCGTCTTATAATTACACTTTTTTACACTATTCTTATAGTCACGGCACTTTAGTTTTTGGTTGATTATCACATTTATTCACAGCTCGATTAGGTGGGATGTTTATACTAACACTATTTAGTAAAAAACTATTGTAGTATTTAACCAATTTCCGCATTTGACAGTGGAAAGGTCAACAGCCGATTCATTCAAGTTTTTAACTTTTTTTTAAAAGCATTCATCGAGACAGACATAGGTCGTACTGTCATAGGTAGACGTGATACTATTTTTGTGATGTTATTTTTATTTGGTTTGGAATTTACTGAACTTGGACGTGTCGTGTATCTTTGAGTGCACGAAATTGATATAAACATAACAATGAACCTGAATTGCAGAAATATTCCGTTAGCCAATAAGAGGTCGCACATGGAATTCACACGTGCGGAATTTTTCGCGAAAAAATAAAAAAAGTTATGTTTATTTATACTAGTTGAACAAACTTTTGCTAAAATAAAACAGTTTTTAAGTGGCTGATAACGCAACAAAATGATGTTATTTAATTCATTTTGGAATAAGTTTAGTTATCTCATGAGCAGAATAACTAGCAACACAGATGTCTCGAAAATCATTTTGCTTGGAAGTAACACCACTAACAACTGTCAAACTTGTTACGTTGACGTTTTTGCGAAAATCCTTTCTTTATTTTACTAGAATAATTGTAATATAATCTAAAACGGCCTCCAGTAACGGATCGCCGTCGCGTGGACAAAGGAGCGTCGACCGTGATGTAAGGGCTCGCGGGGACGAGCACGCGCCTATGTCAGACTCGCAGACTCAGGGGCCTGAGGCCATGACCGAAAGACGTCCCTTCTTCTATCCAGACAGTAGTAGCGATACGGAGGAGTATAGAAGGGACGAGGAGCGTCGCAAGCGGCTATCGAAGCGTACTGGCCCTAATATCCGAACGCGTCCTACGATGCCGCCGAAAAATTTAACCGCGAATACTCCGACTCCTTCGACGTCGACGGCTCAGGAACCGACCAGAAATGGGCAGAAGACGACGAACCAGCTTGGAGAAGACCGTATAACGCTGGTGGTGGACAATACGAGGTTCGTCGTGGACCCTGCGCAGTTCACAGCTCATCCTAACACAATGTTAGGAAGGATGTTTAGTTCAGGTCAGTTTTTTTTTTATTGTCTTTGGTGATGGACGGTGCTAAGATGGTTTTATGGTGACACATTACATTGGAACCTCTTTGTGTTCTATCTGGAATGAACTGGAAAGTTGTTGAAAGTTGAAACTTTGTAAATATGAAACTTTTAAAACTTTCTTAATGAACTTTGAATGAAGTTGGTTTTTATGAAGTTTTCCAACAATGCATTTTTAACTGGAATAACTTGTATGTTGAAAGTTAATTGGTGATAACTATATCACACTAGTTTCCAGTCTTAACTCTCTTTAATTTGACACAAATTAAGAAATATACATGACATTTTAGAAAAATAATGTCAAGACACATTTCATAATATTGTGTTATTTGAAGATTTTTTTAAAAAGATAGTCTTTCTTATATTTCGTGAACACTGACCCAGTTTCCCAATCAGATAATTTTTGACAATATCTAACAAAGAATCTTAACTACATTCAATACAATATTATAATATTATCTGTTTTTTACTTCATTTTATCTATTTGTAGTTCAAGTAACTAAATCTTTTAAGCCATTTGTCTTTTCTTGTTCAATTTCTTTCTTGTCTGGCAATCAAATATCCAGTGTGGGTTGATGCATGTCTAAAGTTTACAAATAACTGGTGATCCTGTAAAACATAGGTAATTTGAGGTCTGTCCATAAGAAAAACAAGATATTAACAACAATTCTGTGTACTTAGTATTAAATTGTTTCGTCAAAAAAAAACAGAATTAAAAAAAAAACATAGGTAAATTAAACTTTAACAATTTTAAAAGTATTAAATTATTCTTTTCTGTTTAACATTATTACAGCTCATTAAGTACTTACCATATCATCAATCCCATAATTTATGCTAATTACAATTATTAATTTGCTAACGAGTTAAATACTGGGAAGTCCTTTGGCTTTGTCAGAAATATGCAAATTACTTTCACCAACAATTACTCATACTTTTATTGAGAAATACCTCATTACTGTAGTCACAATAGTGACTGCTGAGCGTGAGGTCCTGGTTTGGACACTCTGTTTAAGTGTACCCTTAGCACAGGCCCATAACTCGGAAACGGTGCGTCATGAGGCTATGCTTCTCGGAGCGTAAATGGTTTCTTTGGACAAGGTCTACCTGATACAGCAATAAAATTGGTATATTAAAAAAAAAAACTAAAAATTGAGAGTATCAAAATTTTATTTTACCTTTGCCCCTGAGAAATTTTTGAACCAAAAATACAATAACGCCTTGCCCAACCTTGGAATCGCACCCAGGACCTTGTGCTCAGTGGTCGCGTTTGCGACCGCTAGACTGTTGAGGCAGTCATCACATGGCAAAACATTTGCCTCTATTAAATGAGACTTGACATAATTGGTGAAATGTGTTTGTACTATACACCTTTGCTTTTCTATTAGAGGAATACAGGCATAAATTTATAGTATGTTATTCTCAATACTCAGAAATTGATGAGATTCTTTTGAAATATGTAAAGTACTTTCACAAATAATTAGTCATGATTTTACGAAGAATTTTCTCATTAATACACCATGAGTCATAGGAGAATATATTAAATTCTTAAGTTCTAACGGGAAGCTAAAATTCCTACTTTCATTTAATCAATCAAATAATTATCAGTTTTTCAAATTGTGTACATTTGTTTGTCACTTGCAAAACTAACAGTTATTTTGAGTAGCATTTCATTACTAGGGTTCCATACGCGAAAGGTAACCAACAGGACCCTATTAATAAGCCTCCGCTCTCCGTCAGTCCAATATGCATATGAATCCAAAAAATCAGTGGTGCATGCGTTGGGTTAGAATGCGTGACCTTATCATTTCATCTCTGATTGCAAAAACTAATATTCATGGGGTTCCCTTTCAAAGGCCTTTTCCAACTATGTGTCTTGTGTAATTTGCATTGGAGAAGGTTCCATATGACTCGATTCCTCCCAGCTTCTCTTGGAAAAATGGCACAGTCAGTATTCTATAGACAAATAATATAATCACATTAAAGATATGTACTCCGGCTTACCTCTTACAAAAATTGACCCTTCGCTACTGCAAGACACGAAACTCCGCAAATAACACCAAACCTCAATCATAACTCAATCCAACTACCAAAGGAAATTTAACTAATTTCTCAGGGGAAATAAGGTTCATATTTCCAAAGCGTGTTTGTTGCTCATTTTCTCTAGGAAGTGTTGAGTCACTAATGATTCAGGCAGTCATTTCTAGGTCACTTGTGTTTACTAAAAGGTCGTTGATCATAGAAAAACTGGTGACTTTACGTTGACCTGCATAACATCACGCCTGTAATCCTCGAAGGGTTAGGCAGAGGTGTACCTAATAGTACACCCACATTTGGCTAGTTATGTTTAAGTTCCGTGTAATAGGGGCTAGCCTATTACCATCAACTGGGCGCAAATCCAGACTCCGTGGCTACATGCGCAAGCTACTGAGAAATTCCTGATGGAAAAACCCAAAAACATTTTGCCCAACCCAGGAATCGAACTCAGGACCTCATGCTCAACAGTCGCGCTTGCGACTACTAGACCGACGACGCAGTCAAGAAACTGTTGACTTTACATTGACCTAATTGGTTTGAAAACTTGTTTTCGTTTAAACCATAAAGGATTGTTTTTTTGTTTTTTTGACTCGGGAGTGTTTTCTTAAACTGATGTACTGCAAATGTTTATAGTTTGCTAAGTAATGAGTTCTTGACACAAAAACAAAGTGTTGTGCCTAAAAATATTAAGAAGAAAATTATTTTTATATATGGCAATGTTAACATTTTTGAAATGTAATTAAATTATTTTTATTATCTCTGTCCTATTTCTACTTCGTAATACTCTTTAACAAATCTTAGCAAATGTATGTCCAATATTTTTGGACCTCAAAAAATGAAGAAAAAAAGTAAAGAGAATGTTAACGATCTGAAAAATTGTCCACAAACGTCTTCTTAATATACAATGTGTAAACAGACCCTTCACGAAGCCGTCAACCAAGCATTCTGTACATCAAACTAAGTAACTACGCAAAAATTATTGCGGGGAAATGACTTTTTTGGGGTTTAAAATCACGTTTTACTGTAGGACTAAATGTAACGTACTCAAAACATTGTGCTGATGGGCGCATTGAATAGTACGGGGGTCGTGGAGGTATTTAAACTGAAGTTGTAACATTAAAAAGTTGTATTTAAAAACCTTTGTGAAAAACTTGGAACTTTGACCCCTAATATCTTTGTAACTAGAAGGTTCCCAGGAATGGTCTAGAAGAATGATCGTAATAATGGGGAGAACAAGTGCCTTTCGGCTTCTTTAAGGGTACTTACCGTATACCCATTACAAAAATCATGTGTATGTTCGTACACGCTAATATCCGAAACCACCCAACCGATCTTAATGAAATTTTGTGAATGACGAATTGAATATTCGGTTGGTTCCAGCTTCAAAGAAAGTTAACCCGATAGCTGGCGCCTTGCGAAGCAGTGGCGAACCGCTATATAGTATGATAGAAAAATGATTGTCGCTATTTTATGATTATGAAACATGTTTATAATTTTATATGTGTACAAAAACATGTTTCAAAACATTGTGTGATACATAATGCACACTCAGTAAATAAACCAGAATCTAAACAGTAAATCAGAACAGCAGATCACTTGATAATATGTGATTGCCGGATTCCTTATCAATTGTGTCATATGATTTAAAGTAAGATCTCATTCAACACAGATTATATATAACATACGAGCTGTAGCCGCGGTTTCGCTTTCACCATATTTTTTCTTATTATCTCAGGGTACTGTCGCATTTGGCGTTCATTGATGTCGTTTACGCGGCGTTATCCCATCGTAATAATATCGTGCCTGTCATTCGCGAATGGTTAGGCAGAGAGAGATGTACCTTTACCGCCAGTTAGGTTTACGTTTCATGTAATAGGGGCCTATCGCCACCAACCGGACTCGGACCCAGACTGTGCTGGAACAGATTTTTGTGATAAAAAACCCAACTCAGCCAACCATGGAATTGAACCCAGGGCCACATGCTCGGCGTATCTAGCACGTATCTGGACCCAAAATGGCAAGGGTACTTTAGAAGAAGCCACTCTTTCAGTCTCAATGTTCTTACCAAACTACGTCTCGGCCAAACATCGAAATTGATTCAGCAGTTTTACCGAGAAGCCCCAAACAGACAGACAAACAAACACTCACTGTACTTTTAATCTGTGTCTTGAGGAAAGTTCTGAGTATGAATGTGGATAGGTATAGGAGTAGAAGAAGATCAAAGAAACGATGGGTGGACTGTGTGAAGGATGATATGGCTAGAAAGAAGGTGTCTGATTAGATGACGAGTAATAGAGAAGTATGGAAGAAGAAGACATGCTGCACCGACCACAAATGAATTGGGATAAGTGCAGGAGAATGATGATGATTTTTCGGTATTACCCGACTGATTTCGGATTTAAAAATTTCGCTTATTCAGTTACTAATCACACAGCAAGGTCACTATTCGATCCCGATATATTCTCGTGCGAAACATACGCATACAAAACGTTAAATAAACATGAATGAACACACAGTACTGTACTTTTTGACATTGTTGGTTAAAAATAGCTATCTCTGTACAAAATCACGCGCGTAGCCGAATTCGTGAATGAATCGATCATTTAGTCTATCAGTGTCATTTTACCATACATAATATTCACGCTTTCAATGCCCGAAGGGTTAGGCAGAGGTGTACCTAATAGTACACGCGCGTTTCGCCAGTTATGTCGTAAGTCTCATGGAATAGGGGGCGACCCTATTGCCCCCAACCCCAACTACGCAACTGACCTTCCTGAAGAACCTCACCAATAAGGTCGGTGTATGTCCTTATTCAAATATTACCTCTTTTTTTTTTTTTCGTTTTGTTTTAACATTTTTTATTGTGTAAATTTAATATTTTTAACCTTTTTTTTTGTGTGCACTTGTGGCATGTGCCAAATAAATATGTTTTCTCTCTTTCTTAAGGTGCTCCCTCACCGGGAGCATTCGCCTGTAATGTAACAGTTCAGATTCACTTGTTTCCGTACAAAATCGAATCTTGGACTTTTACATTACAGGCGAATGCTCGCGGTGAGCTCCCTCACCTGCCTGCCACCATTAGGGCGTCCCCTCCCTGCGTTGCCACTCACACCTGCCTTGTCTACTTTTTGTTAGACGCCTTTCACTCATCCTCTCCACATGACCAGCCATCTAAGCATACTCTTGTCTATTTTCATCACTACATCTTCTTCACCTTCAATATCAGCTAATCTCAGCGTGGACAACATCATTATTCTGCTAATACCAACTGATCGATCATTATAATCTGTTCTCTCTTATCAGATATCAGTTATATTGGTTCAGATTATACCGTTATCAGTGGAAAGGGCAGTAGCACAATAGATCATCATCATTATCTGACCGGAACGGATGGCCGATGGGGCCGAAAAGTTCTGGAGTGGCGACCGCGAACCGGAAGACGCTGCGTTGGAAGGCCTCCCACTAGGTGGACCGATGACCTGGTGAAGGTTGCAGGGATCCGCTGGATGCGAGGCGCACGGGACCGGTCAATGTGGCGACACTTGGGGGAGGCCTATGTCCAGCAGTGGACGTCTTTCGGCTGAAATGATGATGATGATGATGATGATTATCTGCCAAGCCTTTTCTCAACTATGTTGAGGGTCGGCTTGCAGCCTAACCGAATGCAGCTGATTAACTTTGCAAATTGAATTTAACAACAACATTCATTTATTGTCTGGCAACTTTAGCCCATCGATATATACCTATACTAGCTTTTTTGCCCGCGGCTTCGCTCACGTTAATTTAGAATTTGACAACCTAGCGGTGTGAAATATAGTTTACGACCTATTCTAATACCTACCAAATGTATACGTAAAAAAATTCATAAAAATCGGTCGAGCCGTTTCGGAGGAGTGCGACCACAAACACCGTGACACGAGATTTTTATATATAAGATATACCTTACAGACTAATATAAATATGATAAAATACAATTTGGATTAGTAAATATACCCTTAAAACTTTGTTCTGCTACTAACTATAATCTTTCAAAGAAGGCTGGCGAGAGTCCATGTATTTTGGGACCCAGTCTTAGAGGTTGCATTCATTATGGCAACTTATACATACTTGTAAAACGACTAAAGACTAACAAAAAAGCAAATGGAAAGTAAGACGAACAAGTTGGGAGAAAAGAGATATACGTCTTTATACAAGATAACCTAAAAATCTTACGGTTAAGGTTTTTAACTGTGAATGTCTGCTTATTTATTTAAAATGAATAAAAAAATAATAATGTTTAGGATGAATCATAAAGGAAGATTCGAATAAACTACTCTTAGATAATTCCCTTTCCAACCTACCCGGTCCGAGTAAAAAGGTATAAAAGGCATGGCGCGTTGTACACGGCCTCTTTGGATGATGCTCTGTGCTTTTTGGTTCTCTTTGGTTTTTGGTAGTAGGCAACTGACAGGTGCCAGGGGAGGTAATAATTTTGGTTCGGGTCATGTTATATTATTCTGATGTACTTATTATTTACTTGTCTTAAGCCAAAACCCGAATTTTTTGCCTGTACCTAATTGATGAATCATAAAACTGCCAGACTGCGTCTAGAGACTATACTGATTACTAACCTAGTAATTAGTTCAATCACTATTAAAACTATGTTGTTACGACTTGGATCTATAAGCGAATTATAGTCAAGTAGAACGATTCTAACTACGCTGAATGAAGATATACTTTTACATAAATTATAACAGCCAGAGCTCACTAGCTATGTATGTACGAGTACAGCTATTGAAAGGCAGGGTTTGTTGAATAAAAAATGTGTAATGTGACGTAATAAATCTCGTTTATTGGTTTTTTTTTATATTTTTCAACAGTGTTATAGAAAAAAATATTATCTTATTAAAAGATTATCTAAAAAGGAAGTTGGTGCAGCGATATAGTTCTGGCGTCTGGCAGACCCCATATACCATAATATGCTCATAACATGAGAGCAACAACCCGCTGTCCGTGTCCCAACAGGACAGTGACAACAATAGCCTAATACACCACTTCGCCCCTGTAGCCTATCTATCTACTACGATATACGTTTAATAGGACTTGCTTCCTATGTGCATAGATTTAATTCTGGCACGTAAAATAAATGGGTGGTTGCCATGAAATATAGGATAGGTAATAGGGACAGGATGTATTTCTACTGAACTTGGGGAGTGTGTAAAATCAGCAGAACTTCTGTAAGCACTATCCACCATTTCAATATCCACAATTTGCTCTCTGTTCAGAAGGTACAGGGTGTGTACTTTCCTCTGTACTTGTTGTGGGTACAACATTAGGGGAACTCCTCTGAGCGCTCTCAAATAGCATGGTACACACACTTCATCATTAGGTGTTAACTGAAACAATAGGTACCAGTAAAAAGTAGTCAAAAACACAAAATAACAGAAAAAAATATAAATAGTGTTCATCATAAGCCCATTAACATACTAACCAGGCGGGGCTTGATCCATTGAGCACCGTGAGCACCTTCATCAGAGTGACGATGCCTCCGTAAGCGCGCAAGTCGTAAATGGCAATTAACGCAACGCATGATAATGGTTAAAATCAAAGTCCAAATCAAAAGCAACTTGTTGTCCAAAGAAGAATGCGGTAGTCCAAGTCAGGGTGCACTATCGTCAGTTCAAGATGTAAAGGCCAATTCATCGAGAATCCACAAAATCGCAATGATAAACATAAAATCCCACGCAAAAATACAAACGTATCGAACGATGGAATAGAAGTGTTTTTCAACCTTTTTCATGACACGACCCCCATAGTAAGAAAAAATATATCGCGACCTCGGACCCTTCGCGTTTTTTCGTGTATTCACAGTTTATTTGTGCATACGTATAAACAAGACAGATGCCGTCGCGACAAGCAGAAAAATCTCACACTTTGATTATGTTTGGCAAACAAGAGGTCGAAAAGCTCAAAAGTATACCCCTCTCTGACAATACCATTCAACAAATAATAATAATAATAATATTCATTTAATTCAGATAACATGATCCATACAGTGAAATTAAGAAAATAAAATAAATTAACACAAATATAATAAAAAAAAAATTCAAGAATAAAGTACCTACCATCAATTATTAAAATCAAGTTAAAATTTAAAATTCATTCAAAATTAAAATAAGATAAATAAAACCATCAATTTAAAATATGATTAAATAAAAATTGAGATAATAATTGAGATTTTTTGATTGATTGATTTTTTTTTGATTTTGATTTTTTTTGATTTTTTTTGTTTTAAGTGATATTTATGTAGAAAAAAATAAAAGAAAGTAAGTTTTGTGTCCTTGCAATTTGATTAATTTACGGATATTGCGGGCTGTGCGCAGTTTGTAGCTTTTGTGCGTTTTAAATCTAATGAAAAATTAATGGAAGAAATACTCTTTTGTGAGCACTTCCCACCAATACTACAGGTCAATGCATGCTTAACATGTTCCTTGAAGCTACGCAAGATATGAAATTTGGTAAAGAAATGCATTGCTATTTGTAGTGACAGAGCAAAAGCTATGAGTGGTGCGAACAGGGGATTTATTCAAACACTGTTTTAAGCTTTCACGGTTTACAACTTAACTTATACTGTCACTTACGGGGTATATTCCGTGATTGTTCATTGCAACAGCGTAATATCGGGAGCACAAAATAATGAATAATCACGGAATTTATTGCTAGACTGAAAGAGCAGATGAAGAAAACGAATCCACGATGGGAGAAATTGGATAATGAACGTGCGGGTCGCGACCCCTAGGGGGGTCGCGATCACGTTCATTAACCGTTGAAAAACACTGGAATAGATCATCACAGATCTAACAGTGACAGTAGTGACGGGACTCAATCAATCACCATTGATAACGTTCCGTTATAACATATACTACGAAATCACCATAGTTTCATTTTTATTACATGATTTTGCCTTGTTAATTGGCGTTTTAATATCAAGTTTACATGTTGTTTATAAATATTGTACATTATAGAATGAATAAAAACGAAGAGAAAGTGCATTTTATAGTAAGAAAACCCTTTGAGAAAAAACACATGTCATTGGATTGGAACGTAATCGGGAAAGATGTTGCGTTTTGTAATTGCACGATTACTTAATTTTGAGTAAATTAAAATATTTATAACTTTTGATTCCCGTGTCCTAAAAATTCAACATTTTTTAAATAAATATCTTATATAATTGTGGTTATAATTATATTATATTTACACTTGCATGGAGCTTCGTTAATTTTTAGATTCCTTGGGTCCATTTTCGCCGCCCTTCTTTCTTTATTAGACTTTCAACTTTATCGCTGAAGCATTAGATTTAAGGTTGATTGGGAAAAATTGACAGTTTCGGGTAGCTTGTGCTGGCGTCTGTACATAAAGCTTAGTTGACGGATTTGTGAAGGATCCGTTTACACTCTGTATAATAATAATACAGGGTGAAATCAAGTATCTTGACTTGGCTCGCGAGGTTGTCGCCATGTGGGATGTGGACTCAGCAATCATTGTGCCGATATTGTATCAGCCCATGGCTTAATTGCCAAGAGCCTCGATCAATACCTGAGGAGGCTCTCGTTAGGCAGCTGGATCAAGGGGTTGATTCAGAAAGCGGTACTCCTGGATACAGCTCGTATTTTTAGGAGGTTCCTCTCTCTGGAGCCCTGACCGCCGGTAGTTTGAACCCTGTTTCCGATACCGGTGGGCTACAATTTTTTTATATTTTTAAACTAGCTTCTGCCCGCGGCTTCGCCCGCGTGGAGTTCGGGAATTGCCCACGGAATCTTACTTCTGGGATAATAAGTAATCTATGTATGTATAGTACATACATAGATTTACGTATACTTGCTATTGCAAATATTTGTTCATAGTAATATCAATTAAATTACATATGTGAAATATCTTGGTTTGAGATTGGACACCGGGACACCAATCAAATGATTTATAAGGAATCTATTAATAGACATAATACTTTGACATAATATTTAATATCAATGTCCCGTATCGCGAGCCAACGCGAAAATCGGTGGAATAAACCATATTCACAGACACCTCCTCAGAAAAATCCTACCTACTTAGTAATAGGTAAATATTCCCGCGCCCCGCACGCCCCACGCAACGCTGCGCGGCATGCGCCCTTCTACGTGAGCTTCGAAGCCCTATTTAACTATATTGGGGGATGATTTTGGAAAAACTGATACACATGTCTTATAATTTTAATTGAAAAGTGTGAACATCAATTTTCGAGTCAATCGACCCAGCAAATATTAAGTTTCACAGAAAATTCAACACCCAATTTTACCCTCTTAGGGGTAGAATTTCAAAAAACCCTTTCTTAGTGGATACCTACTCTTCACAAAGAATACACCATCCAAATTTCATTTCTCCCGGACCAGCGGTTTGGGCTGTGCATTGATATATCAGTCAGCCAGGTAGGATATTGAATTTTAAATTTGGGGATGATTTTGGAATAACTGTGATACACGTATCTCATAATTTTAACTAAAGAGTATGTGTAGATATTTTCAAGTCAATCGACTCCGAGAATAAAAAGTTCAACATAAAATTCAACACCCCATTTCACCAGGGTGGAATTTCAAAAAACCCTTTCTTAGTGGATATCTACTCTTCACAAACAATTCACCGTCCAAATTTCATGTCTCTAGGATCAGTGGTTTGGGCTGGGGGTTGATATATCAGTCAGCCAGTCAGGACGTTTAATTTTAAATTGGGGGATGATTTTGGAAAAACTGTGATACACGTATCTCATAATTTTAACTGAAGAGTAAATACACAAATTTTCAAGTCAATCGACTCAGGGAATAAAAAGTTTCACAGAAAATTAAACACCCCATTTCACCCTCTTAGGGGTGGAATTTTGAAAAACCCTTTCTTAGTGGATACTTACTCGTCACAAAGAGTACACTGTCCAAATTTCATGTTTCTAGGACCAGCGGTTTGGGCTGTGCGTTGATATATAAGTCAGTCAGTCAGTCAGTCAGTCAGGACTTTGAATTTTATATGTATAGATGTTTTTATATTGTTTTTTCTAAAGAATATTTAAAAATGTAAATAATTTGTAAAAATATAAATAAACGAAATAATATACAGGGTGAAAGGGACATCGACGCAAAACCGCTTACCACGTATTCAGTAACATCATTCCGAACAAAAGAAACAGCTGCTCCATACATTTTGACCGTGTAGGTAGGCACTTTTGTAGGAAACAGCTGTTTTTTTTAATAACATAGCTTCGCAAAAATATTTGCCAGCAGGTCTGAATGCCCAGGGTGTGTTAAATACTAATTTCTAAATCTTCACACGTGGAGAATCTTTGTTTTCATATAACCCAATCTATTTAAGTCGCGAGTTAATGGGCTTCTTTTGGGTTAGCTCGTTCCATCGTCGACCTCATCTCTGTCCTCTGGAATAGATTGAGGTCAAGAGTAAGCCCATTTAGTATAAAAAAAGGGACCAATCTAAGAATCAAAATTAGGATCCACCACCCAGAACTTGCTGTCAACGACTTCTAGACCAATCAATTTAATCCAGAAAGTAATCTAGTTGGTCACTTAGCACAATATTATTATCCAAGCGTCATACACGTAATAACGCAACTGTAAGCCAGATAAGACCTAATCAAAATACGTGCAAACACAACCTCTAACCCTCTACAGCACGAGGCATGCACAATACACAAATGACGCACTACGGATGACATAAGCACGAAGCGCAACTAAAACCCAGCAGCAGGCGTGCTTAGTTGCCCACAATAAGCTAGCAGACTGTTCGGAAACCCTAACATCATGAGGAGTAGTAGTTTAAGGGCAAGCCAAGCTTTTAGACTTGTATGAAAGTACCGCTACGACGGCTGTCGTTTACCCCGTCTTTGCGATATTTTTGTTGTTCTAGACCATACCTGGGAACTTTCTAGTTACGGAGATATTGGGGGTCAAAGTTCCAACATTTTCACAAGTTTTTTTTTACATGTTTTTAAAGTAAGATTAAAAACTTTACACACCTCCACGACTCCCGTACTAGTCAATCCATCCATCAGCACAATGCTTTGAGTGCTTTCTATCGAGTCCTACCTTAAAACATGATTTTTCACCCCAAAAAAAAACTCGATTTCCAGCAATAAGTTTTGCGTAAAGTTACTTAGTTTGATGTACAGAATGCTTGGTTGACGGCTATGTGAAGGGTCTGTTTACACCCTGTATACGTTTACAAAGTTCTTGTTTTTTTGAATCCATTTGTATGTCTTTGATTTGCTCCACCGTAGCATAATTCTCCTTCATCATCTGCCTAGCCTTTTCCCAAACTATATTGGGGTCGGCTTCCAGTCTAACCGGACGCAGCTGAATACCAGTATTTTACATGGAGCGACTGCCCATCTGACCTCCACAACCCAGTTAGTACTAGGTAATACGATACCCCTTGGTGAGACTGGTTGTCAGACATTTCAGCATAATTCTCTTTAATCTTGGTAATATCGTTTTTGATATATGTGATGTCCTTCAACAAAGTAATGACATCGACATGGTCGATAGAAATGGGGGGCCATTTCTTTAAATCTCGGGCCTCGGGCAACAAAAAGAAGGATGATGTCTGGATCCACTTCTTTGAAGACGTTTATTATGTCCTCCACATTCCTCCCTTCTTCGTACTAGGAAACTCGAAACTAATAGTAAACATGGTAAATATCCCGTTTTCAGTGTTAATGATAATATGACGCTCTGTCACAATGACAGCTGCGTTGACGTAACAATCGTCAAAGTGGAAACAAACCGTGTTTGTATTGTTTAATGTCAATATTTTTGTTAGATTTGCTGTTATGTAATGGACTTATGTTTGATGTTGCATGTGTGATCTGATTTGATTTGTCAATAGGTCTTGTAAAATGTCTGGCGCTACGTGTGCAATCGCTTTTTATGACATTCTCAATCCGCTCTATAATTATTATAAATCGCGAAACACAAACCCTAGCGCCACCATCGTTTGACGCGGTATAGCAAATCAGCTGATTCAGATATTTGCAGGAGTGGTCGGCTCTTGGTATCAGAAATCAGAAATCATTTATTTGCCAACAATGTAGGTATACAGATATGATGGTATTTTCCATGAGAGTCCCGATACATTTTGCCATTCGGCATGCAAAATTATTTAACATATAACATTCAGTAAACAAAAAAAATAAACATAAAGAAACATTTAACAAACAAAAAAAAGCATTTCATTCACTAAGCAGCATTACCTACTAACATTATTAAAAATACTCATATTAACACATCCGGAATTTACAAATAATATGAATAAAAAAAAAAAAAAAAAAAAAAATGTCAGTTACTTAAACTCAATGAATGTCAATCAATTGAATTAATAATGGCAGAAAATTAAGTTACAAATGTCAATAAATCAGCACCGACTTACGTGTCAGCCGTACGTAGCTCGTGGCTTCGAACTTCGAACCCAAGAAAGCTGCACTTTGCGCTAAATTCATTCACCAGCACTGCTCTCTTCATACCGGTGTTGGAAAACATAGTAACGAAATCGGTGTGCCCTAGAACCAAAGAGATTTAAAAAACTTACAGAGCGGGCATTGGGAATATTTTCACACAAATATTTTGATCCCGAACATTTTTTATTTTGACACACGAATGCTAACTAACAAGCGGGTGTGTGACACTAGACCATAACGATTTCTTCGTCTTGTCCCGTCTATTACTCGTGAATATTTGGAAGTCTTTGCCTGGAACCGAAAATTCGAAGGTATGAGACATCCACCAACCCGCACTCGACCCGCGTGGTGGATTACAGCCCATCTCATAGATGAGAGATGAGAGATTATGCTAATCTTTGCAGCACTAGCAATTATAAAGTTAATGCCTGAGAAGAAGTCTAACTAGAAATTCATTAGCTTTTCGTTAGCCATCTGACAAGCAACGATTACAGACAGAGACACCCTTATCCAATAAAGGTGTACAGTCGTCACCCCGCAGGTCATTGACGTGGTTCAGCCACAAAATGGGGTGCGAGGCCATTTGCTTGCCATTTATAGGGCACTGTTCTGGACACAGGCGCGGTGCGGGTCTGGTTTCAGGTGGTAATGGGATTATATCTGTGTCTCCTGTCCTTACTATTATAAACGCTAAAGCTTGGATCGTTGTTACTGAATCACGCAAAAACGGGTGAACGGATTTGGATGAAATTTGGCACACAGATAGGTTACTACCTGGATTAACACATATACATATATCCTTTGGTGGGTCCAAGTTCAGTATGGTCTAGAACAAAAAAATGATAGCAAAGACGGGGAGAACAAGTGCCTATTATTATATATACTATTTACACCCTTTATAACTAGCGTGATGTTAATTTAATGTAATTTGAATTCTTTTCTCAAACTCTATTAATTCCCAAGTCCTGTCAAATCGAGAGTCTCAGACAAGCTTCTAAAGGGCATTCGGCTCCAGACCTTAGCTCGAAATGCATAGGGTTCAATGTTAAAGTTCGCGAGGTCGTTCACTTATCACTTAGGTTGTCTGGGGCAAATGGCAAATGCAGCATTGAATTTTACTAGGTGTGGTACGATATAGTTTTATTTTAGTCGAGACACGTTCAGAGTTCATGGCACTGCTACTGTTGAAAATGTCTGATGCTAGATGAAGACGTACGTGACTTGAGCACCTCCTCATTTTTTCATCGGTTCAAAAGACAATCTTTTACTAGGACCTTAGTTCTTTCTTTATCGTGTGGTTAGTGACTAACCTGGTGTCCAGAGTTTTTATGCCGCATCGCGAATATCTCTCAGGCATGCTGGTTTCCTCACGATGTTTCCTTCATCGAAGCAAGTGATAATTATACAATACACGCGCGCCGCGTATACGTACTATTAAGAAAGTTCGATTTTAAATGTTTTGTGTAAACAATTGTTGGCTAACCTGAATAAATAAATAAATAAATACGCACATGAATCCGAAAAATCAGAGCTGCGTGTCTTGGGTTCGAACTTGAGACCTGAGACTTGACAGACTGAGGGTGCCACTAGGCTATCACTGCTTACACGCAGTGAGCAAACGTGATCTGGATTAACGAACATAGGTTACTTTTTATCCCGGTAGTATGATCCCGTGGGACAATTATCAAACTCCAAGCAGGCGAAGTCGCGGGCATAAGCTATTACGCGATAAAAACGTGAACTTACCCCCCCCATTTGTCCTTCTCAAACTAGCTGCAAAATTTTGGGCTGGGCATTCAACTTTATAGTCTGTCTAGGTGGCCAGTCAATGCCCTTAGGGATAGGGCAAGTCTGGGGAATTCGGGACCAACTCCCAGGGGTTAGGGAGAATTGATTCTTTAAGTCAGTTGAACGAAGATTAAATAGGACCTAGTTTTAAGGTCTATTCATTTTCTCAATGTAACGACTATACTACAAGGTAACATAATGCGATAGTGCACACAATAACAATAAAGGGTGTAACATGGCCCCTAATTCCCCGTCATTGTGATATTTTTTTTGTTCTAGACCATACCTGGGAACCTTCTAGTTACGGAGATATTGGGGGTCAAAATTCCGACTTTTTCACTAGTTTTTTTTTTTTAAATACCTGTTTTTAATGTAAGTTTTTACTTTAAACACCTCCACGACCCCCGTTCTATTTAATCTATTCATCTGCACAATGTTTTCAGTGCGTTTCAGTGAGTCCTAACATAAAACGTGATTTTCGACGATGATTCAGATAAAAATATTTTCACTAATGTCATAAGCTATATTTAAAACATTCAGGCCTATGTCCAGCAGTGGACGTCTTTTGGCTGAAATGATGATGATGATATTTAAAACATTCAGAGGGACAATTTCCGACCATACCGCGGGCAAAGCCGCGGACAAAAACAAGTTTTTTTTTAGTAAAAAGTGTGTGCTATCCCCTTCGAACTTACGATGCAGAACAGATGCCTTCTACTCGATATGACTGTCTGTCTAGTGCCCTATGTAGGGTCATTCACTCCTTGGCGAGACGGTCAACTTCCGAGGCTTCGAGAGTCGAACGAATGAACTTTTGAACCATAATATTGCAGACTTTTAAAAAGTTCGTCTGCTACCCTTGTGCTCGCATAAAATGATAATGAGTTGTGTTATTTAAGTGATGTTGAGGTAGACAATGATCGATTTTAATGATGGAATTTTTTTGTGAGGATTGAACTCCGATTTTAATTACAGCGTGATCTTTCAGTAGTCGGGTTTTTTAGTTGTAATATGCCACACAAATTCTTGTTTTAATTACACTGAAGTCCTTTCTCGGCTGGGCAGCGTTCGGGAAGTTGCGTGGTATCTTCTCGTCCAACTACCGCAGTGTCTCAAGACGAAAGTCTATGACCAGTGTGTGTTGCCAGTGATTACATACGGGACCGAAACGTGGTCGCTCACAATGGGCCTCATCAGAAGGCTTAAAGTCACCCAAAGGGCTATGCTCGGTGTTTCCTTGCGTGATCAAATCAGAAATGAGGAGATCCGCAAGAGAACCAAGGTTACCGACGTAGCCCGAAGAATAGCCAAACTTAAGTGGCAGTGGGCAGGGCACATTGCTCGCAGAACGGATGGCCGATGGGGCCGAAAAGTTCTGGAGTGGCGACCGCGAACCGGAAGACGCTGCGTGGAAGGCCTCCCACTAGGTGGACCGATGACCTTGTAAAGGTTGCAGGGATCCGCTGGATGCGAGACGCACGGGACCGGTCAATGTGGCGACACTTGAGGGAGGCCTATGTCCAGCAGTGGACGTCTTTCGGCTGAAATGATGATGATGATGATGATGAAGTCCTTCAGGTCTGAAACTAGCTAAGAAACAAACAAATTCGTCGGCATTTCTTGTTTCAAATCGATGATACGACTTAATGTAAAATGTCTTGGGTCCAGTAGGTGGCCACGTTGATCGCCGTGCGCGTCTGTTTAAGTCTACTTTGGATACTTCAGCCATAGGTCTGCTCGAGATTATCGCATTGCTGGGCTAAAAATAACGCACGTCCCTTATATACAAATCTATCTCTTGCCAAAAATAACCAAAAATAATCCCACCAGTTTTAAAAAACTAAACTTATAACCTAATTTCTTCTTTTCCAGGTCTCGAATTCACCCATCCAAACGAACGCGGCGAATACGAGGTGGCTGAAGGCATATCAGCGACGGTCTTCAGAGCCATCTTGGAGTACTACCGGCTGGGCAGCATCCGCTGTCCGCCCACAGTGTCTGTGCAGGAGCTGAGGGAGGCCTGCGACTACCTACTCGTGCCTTTCGACGCCAACACCGTGCGCTGCCAGGTGAGGTACTTTTTAGTGGCAGGTGTGGCTAAATACGGCATGGATGGAATTTTCGTGAGAGCCTTGTAGGTTTAATTCCATCAATGCTGGTTTAAGAGCCTCGATTTTTGGACACTGGGCCAAGAGTGGTACTTTTTAGTGCTAAGTGTGGCTAAAATCTGCGTGATCGGTACTTCTGGAGCAACTAACCCTGTGTGTGCACGCCCAGGTAAGACCATCCCTGTTTTGATGTTTTCATCAAAAAGTAAGGCAGAAATATATAGTACACCCACATTTAGTCGAAAGTATGATGCCGAATTGGGGATCGTACTGCCTGGCCTAAACTGCAGCCGTGCAGCCACTGCAGAATAACCATCTTCTGCCTATTAATATAAGAGAACACACAGCTACTCACACGCTGCAGCTTAAAGGGCCTATATCGTTCCCAATGCTGGGACACTGGCCTTCTCTCTGGGCAATTATCACCCACGCGGGCCCCGTGAAAGTTGGTGGAAATTTTCGCAGTGTAACTGTTAATAATCATTAAATTCTCCTTTGTTCAGAACCTCCGAGGCCTCCTCCACGAGCTCTCAAACGAAGGTGCTCGCCGTCAGTTCGAGTCCTTCCTCGAGAGATTAATCCTGCCTCTGATGGTGGAATCAGCTCAGAGAGGGGACAGAGAGTGCCACGTGGTCGTCCTGCTAGACGACGACTCCGTGGAGTGGGACGAACAGTACCCTCCTCAGATGGGAGACGAGTACTCGCAGACTGTGCTGTCCACACCGCTGTATAGGTTCTTCAAGTATATTGAGAATAGGTGAGCCTCTTTGAGTTTTATGCTAGCCTAGTACTTTTTGGGAAAGGGCAGGTAAGTAATGCTTTTTCAGTAACCTCGAAAAGAAGTACTAGTAGAAGTAAAGTAAATTACTCGCTACTGGCGTGCATGTATGACCAGATGTATGAACGTGGGCGAGGCAAAGGGGGTACGTAAGGATCGTAGCAGGCGGCGTTCTGGGGTCTCTGCCTACCCCCGTGCGAAAAGGCGTGAGTTTATGATATATACAGGGTGTAAACAGACCTTCACATAGCCGTCAAACCAAGCATTCTGTACATCAAACTAAGTAACTTTACGCAAAAATTATTGCTGGGAATCGACTTTTTTTTTGGGGTAAAAAATCACGTTTTAAGGTAGGACTCGATGCAAAGCACTCAAAGCATTGTGCTGATGGATGGATTGAATAGTACGGGGGTCGTGGAGGTGTGTAAAGTAAAAATCTTACATTAAAAACAAGTATTTAAACTTGTGAAAAAGTTGGAACTTTGACCACCAATATCTCCGTAACTAGAAGGTTCCCAGGTATCCCCTAGAGCAAAAAAATGATCGCAAAGACGGGGAGAACAAGTGCTGATCGGTTATGTAAAGGGTCTATTTACACCCTTTATGTTATTTAGTAAGCCTAAGAATATCTGTCTTTAACATTTCTAACCAAAATTCTCCTTTCTGCCTTCCAGGGACGTAGCCAAACAAGTAATGAAAGAACGAGGCCTCAAAAAAATTCGCCTAGGGGTCGAAGGGTACCCTACATATAAGGAAAAAGTGCGCAAACGCCCCGGCGGGAGGGCCGAGGTCATATACAACTACGTCCAACGCCCATTCATACACATGTCTTGGGAAAAAGAAGAAGCTAAATCTCGTCACGTCGACTTCCAATGTTTCAAGTCGAAGTCGGTCACGAATCTGGCGGAGGCAACTGCGGATCCTGTCATAGAGTTGGACGCGAACAGAGTCAGGGATGAAGAGGTTCCCGAAGTGGTTGTTGAACCTGAAGTGGAAGAAGCTCAGTGATCGGTAAACCGCTCTTCGGGAGCGGTCGTGAAGTTATTAACAGGTATTTTCTGCTGGCTCTGATAGTTGGTCTTTGTGTGACGGGGTTCAGGTTTGAAATTGGGGTTGTGATTTTGAAAAGGACTTAGAAAGGGAAGGGTTTTGTATTTGGATTGGGAGTTTTGAAATGCTGTGTTTTAGAAATGGAACAAGACAGTTCGGTTTTGAAATTGGATTGAGATTTGGAATTGTGGTTTTGAAATGCGAATTCGGTTTTGAAAAGCTGTGTTTTAAATTCCGAGACGGTTTCAAATGATTTTGAAATTCGATGATTGCTAAATCGGGTAGGTACACTTTGAAGTCTGTGTGCAAGGATTTCAAAATCACACCGTCTTGAAATTCAATCCAAGTAGTACCAACTACTAAACGTGTCATCCGGTGCCCCAATCACACATAGACTTCTTAAAAAACTTGGAGAAGTGTAAGAAAGTGCCAGACGAACTCTATGTACTTATTATAACGCACATTATGTCTTACGGTATGCTTATACACTGGAGTGCATTAAAATAGGTCGTTGTAAACACTGGCGTGTATAAAAATTTGGTCAGTGGAATTATGAAAAAATGGCCTTAAAAAATGTTGCTGTGGCAATGTTATGGTGGATTGTAGTGGTTTGCTAATTTTATTGTGTGTAACAAAATGTGAGAAAGTGATTAAGTCTGTTCTTCAAGCTTTATTTTTCTTTCGAGTCTTAAATTTTTAAGTAGTGACCAAACTTCGTCATTTGACCCGAAATGAGGCGAATGACGTCTTTTTCCCTTTAATTTCTCAAAACTCTTTATCGGGTATCGTATTACCTAGTACTAACTGGGTTGTGGAGGTCAGATAGGCAGTCGCTCCATGTAAAATACTGGTATTCTGCTGCATCCGGTTAGACTGGAAGCTGACCCCTACATATTTGGGAAAAGCAGGCAGATGATGATCGGTTCAAGTCGATTTGACGTCGTTGGGTGTGGTCACTGCCTAATAAGTTAAAGGCGTATTATTATCATTTTTCTTAACCTTTTGAACGGCAGAGCATAAACGCACGCGCGTGCCCTCCACGCCAAGCCACAATTTCACCGCAAATAGCTACAAAAAGAATAGGGATTTCAAAACTATTTATAATTGTTTATTTCTTGTTGATAGTGCACCGCATTTTTTGTCTCATATTTGTGTCGTTGGCGTAAAGGGCACGCGCTTGCTTGTCACGTATATGTGACACTGGCGTTCAAAATGTTAATGAATAAAAATATTCATAAATAAACTTACAAAATTAAAGGTAAAGTGTTTCTGTGATAAAAATGGTGGTGGGCCTATTTTTATGCACGTCTATGTATTATAGAGTGCGTGTATTAGAAATTTGTGGCCACATTTCAGCGCGAATGCTGCGAGAGGTTTTTTTTTGTCGGGCAGTGTTATTGGGTTTTTCGATCAGAAATTTCTCAGTAGCAGCCATTTTAACTCTTTTGGCGCGGAAACGTAAAAAATCGCGTTCGGATGAACGTAATGTGACATTGATAGTGGTTTTTGGTATTATCAATGATCTAATTAAGAAATAATTAATTGTTTTGTATAATGATAATTATTACTTTGAACCCTGTCTGTACCACGTCTTTCAGAACACGCTGTCTTTTGAAAAAGTAAACAGAACACATACTTAACCAAAATATACTTCTTGTAACATTTTTATTTTATGATATAGTTTTAATCTGTCTTTATTCGCTTTTTTGTGAAATGGACAAACTCTTAAAAGCTATGAAAAGGTTGTTAAAATTTGTAGAAAAAAGTTGCACCACTTTTAGATTGAAGCTTAAAAAAACCGGCCAAGTGTGAGTCGCGCAGGAAGGGTTCCGTACCATCGTAGTAGAGGAGACCCCTTTAATATTTTGTTGTTATAGTGGCAACAGAAATACACATTCTGTGAAATTTGAACTGTCTACCTATTACGGATCATGAGATACAGCCCGTTGACAGACAGACGGACAGCGGAGGCTTAGTAATAGGGCCCCGTTGGTTACCCTTCGGGTACGGAAACTTAGAAATATAAATGAATAAAAGCAGTTAAAAGACCACCAACTGACACATGAACTGTAAAAAAAAAAAGATATGAAGCCACAGTCCTAGTCACAAGGCATAATAACTTGTGCAATTAGGCAGTTACCCATTCCAAAGCGTAGATCTCTATGGAGAAGAACGGTCACGAAACTCCATGGAGACTCTTTTATATCAGAACGATACCCGCGTTGGTACTTTAATGTATTTAAGAGAGCTCCCACAGTATCATTTGAAAGATGTGTTTCTTGTAAAATTATTCTAAATACAGAGCTACAAGGATATTTTGGCGCTTCAAATGACGTTGCAAGCGGACTGCTGTCAATAGTATTAAACAAACAAAATGGCGGTAATATTTTATTATACACTATCTGTTGCCCGCGACCTAAATTTTATAGCCTATTACCTTCCTTGATAAATGGGCTATCCAACACTAAAATAATTTTTCAAATCGAACCAGTAGTTCCTGAGATTAGCGAGTTCAACCAAACAAACTCTTCAGCTTTATAATATTAGTATAGATTTGTAGTAATGTTTAAAGTGGTGTAATTTTTTTGAACAAATTAAATGTCTTAGAATTGATCATGTCTGAAACTAAGTTTTCTAGAAAAAAATATCTAAAATGTCCACTAATATAATAATCTTAAAACTCAGAACACTGTCGTGCAAGATTAAACGTTGATTATATTTTAAAATTATTATAAAACGTACTGAGACATTCCTATAGAAAAGTGAACGAATAATCCTGCATGACAGTGTAAGACTTCCTGCACTTGTGTGAAAAAATTGTTGTTAAACATTTGATATTTCTAAATTCCATGTTACTTGAAGCAGCGTATACAGCATGTATAAAAAAATAAAACCTTTTACACGTTGTATACGCGGCCAGAATGTCAATTGTGCAGACAAATAGTGCCATCATCAGCTTAGCCAAGGAATAAATCGTCAAGGCGTTGGTCACCGGGAGCGCTCGCCTGTAATGTTGCAGTTCCGATTCGAGCACTACATCCAGGACTAAGAAGTATTGAGTATTATAATGCGCAACCTGGTGGCATACCATGATGTCAGCAGGAGTAATTCCAGTGTGGGAAAGAGACGGCGCTAGACGACCTGTATAGCTGTGTCTCTTTCCCACACTGGAATTACTCCTGCGTTAAAACGTCATAATAACTCCCCTGTAATGGTACAGTTGGTGACAAGCACGCTACTGCGCAGCGGTGGCCCAGTGGTGGCGGCCCCGACATGCAAACAATAAATCGTGGGTTCGAACCCAGGCAGGCGCATTACTTTGTGTAATTTATTTAGAAAGAAAGAATAAAGTTTATTTGACGTCAGTTCATCAAGCACACAATAAAAAAGATACAAAAAAAAAATTAAAAAAAAATAGGAAATAGGTACATGTGCTGTGAGGCTGCGCCAAAAAGGTCCATTTCAGCATTCATGCCACTGCTCTCAAAAACATCGTGAGGAAACCGGCATGTCCTAGAACCAAAAATTCGAAGACATGTGACATCTACGAACCCGCACTGGGCCCGCGTCGTGGATAGCCCATTCCCTCTCATAGAGAGGAAGCCGTGTGTCCCAGCAGTGGGAACCTTAGGCTGATTATGCTATGCATCTTCTGCATGTTTCTGTATAAAATCGAAACTCGAATTGCTACATTACAGACGAATACTCGTGTGAGGAAGATAAGCCCTCGTCGTCCTTAGGTCGCGCGAAAGTGTCCCCAATGGCGAATCTCGGCGATTTATTCTTTGATACCAATCCTTATCCTGACTATGTTGGATTCGCCACACGAGGGGTTCCATA
Organism: Noctua comes; assembly: GCA_963082995.1. Lineage (NCBI taxonomy): Eukaryota > Metazoa > Arthropoda > Insecta > Lepidoptera > Noctuidae > Noctua > Noctua comes. The sequence continues at coordinate 807,693 of OY720294.1, forward strand.
CGACCGTACAATTTTAACACTACATCATGGGTGTCCTGTGCGATATCTGGCCATGTGCGCCCCGCGAACGAGATCAGATCGTCACACCATCTTCGCCGCGGTCTACCTTGACAAAGAGGTTTGGAAGGAGAAAGGAGAGGCCTATTCCCAGCAGTGGGATACTCAAACAGACTAAAAAGAGGCTGTAAAAAGACCCTTTACGAAGCCGAAAGGCACTTGTTCTCCCCGTCATTGCGTTTTTTTTTGTTATGGACCATACCTGGGAATCTTCTAGTTACAAATAATACTGGTGAAGAATACGACACACACACACCTATATTTAAAAGCTTGTTTTTAAAAATGTTTTTTTTTTTTACTATAAAGTTGTATGCACCCTGTAAATGTCGCTATTTGCCTACATAATGTTTTTTTTCGAATGTAGAGACGCCAATACATCAAAATTAAACTCCATTCACTGATGGCATCTTCAGCACAACTTTGATAGCTTATATCTCAGAAACGTGACACGTTAGAAGATTTTGTCTCATACAAAACTTGTTTGTATTGATGCCAGCTATCGATTAATAATATAGGATTTATGCGTGGCCGCAACTTTGAAAAAAAAAAAATATAGCGGATGTTAGACCGGCCATTAAATTCAAAACCCTTTCCCAATCAACCTTGAAGCGAATGCTTTGGTGATTAAGTTGAAAATGTATTTAAAAAATTTGACAGACTGGAGTAGCTTGTGTGCTGGCGTCTGTACTGTTTTCGTTCCCTTATCTTACTTGTGAATCTATAAAACATGCAAATAATTAATAAAAATTAACGAATTGATTGTTATTCGTAAGACTATTACTGTATTTAGATTTTATAAAAATACTTAGTAAATAATTTGTACGAATATATGTTATGTTAGATTTTGTATTAAAATTATACATATCTGCTGAAACGTGTTTTATTTAAAAAAAAACATAACAGCACGGTTAGACAGAGGTGCACCTAATACACAACATACCCACATTTGGCCAGTTGAGCCTATTGCCATCAATCGCGCACAAATCCAGTCTCCGTGGCTGCTACCGAGAAATTCCTAATGTGACCACCCAAAAAAACTGCTCAACCAGCCCCCGTAGCATGGCCAATTCTATCTCTATTCTCCAAGAATCGACAAAGCTCTATCTATACAACTCGATATGTCTTCTACCCGAGCATGCGGCGAGCCGTAGACTCGAGTTTCTTAGAGACAAAGACATAGAAATACTTTCCTTAGCAACGGAGAAGTAGCTAGTGATGCGATGCGAATCCTACGATAACATTACGTTTAGTTAACCAAAAAAATGTGTCAAATGCACAAGTTTTAAAACGTTTGGAACGAAACTCAAAGCAACAACGAAACGTATTACTCGTATACTTTTTAATCTGTGTCGGATTCAGACAAGAAGTGTTATTTGTTGACAAACAAAGTAATTTATATTTTTGATTAATAAAATAATAATGAAACATAGGAAATATGTAGTTTTCTTTGTTAATTTTCGCATTAACACAATGCGAAAATTAACAAAATTGATAATTACGTTTTTCTAATGTGTTTATTTTTTATAAAAAGTTATAATGGCTTCGAGAAAAAAGTAAGTAATTTTTTATATTATATCAGATTACCGATTAATAGCGTTGTGTGTGATTAGTTTAAGAGAATATAGTCCTCCATTACCCCAAAGCCAACCTTGAGGATATTTAAAACAGGATTGTGGCATTTTCTGAAAAATCTTAGCCGTACACATTGGAACGCGTTGAATCGTTAGTCACATACCAAAAACTTATTTAGGCTAGTCACTTATATCTGTACATTATCCTAGGATGTTGTAATTTTTATTGTAGGTTCCTACTAATATAATAAAACGATTTGCCAAGTTTTAACCATCGGAAATGAATAGTTTCGGAGATATTAATTGTAGAATTATTGATGGCATTGTATTGAAAACGACGGCATTTCACACCACAGACTATTTTGGTTCACACCACACACTATTTTGGCATAGAGTATAACGTACGTGTGGAATGTGCAGTGAGCAAAGCAAACATAATGCTTTTACAAAAAAAAAACCTGACACTATAGAATTGGTCAAATGTGCGTGTAATTTAAAAGTAAATGTGGCCTTACAACGAAGTTGAATTCAGAACCGACTTTGTCAACCCCGACACGCCGTGGTCTTGGTATGTCCTACCCCTAGAGTGTTTTTTAGAGCCCGAAGGCGCGGAGGGAGGGCAGCCCCAGCCTGATCGCGATCGCCAGTGACTGTTACGCAAAGGCGAAGGGGCTGCTATTCCCGCAGTGCTGGATATAAGGCAGAAGTACTGGTTCTCACTCCCCTACCCTTTCCTCCTACAGAAAAAGTAAGGTTACAAATTAACAAAAAAAAAGAATGGTAACTCCGACCGAAACTGCATGACGGGGGTACTCCTCTCCCCCTCCGCCCCCAACAGCTGGTGTCCCGTATGTATAAAATTACCGATTTTAAAGCTTGTATTAGTATAACTCAAAAATAAATATTTCACTTTTAAAAAATCATTAAAAAAACTGTGCATTTCCGATGAATTCCCCCCCCCCTCGGGGGGTTGCTATGACCCTCCCCTCCCTTCCCTCCCCTCCCCCTCCCCCATTATGTCAACATAATGTTTGCATTTGTTTCAGGATATAAGCAATAGTATGAAAACTAAAAATATTCTGGCACAACGAAAAATGGCTCTGGCGGAAAGGCAAATGAGACGACGCCATTCAGAAAAGTACAATTTTTTATTTACATAAAATAATTCCCTATAATATTGGTCCTTTTGTGAGTTGCAGCTTGTAGCAGGCTACCTCTGGGCTCGTTGGTGATCTCTCTTTCCCTTTCGACTGAAAGAGCTGTTTCCTGCATAGGCACCCTAAAAGAAATTTCACCACTCTTAGATTAAAGTTTTTGTACAACTAATTCCAAGTACCTACAATGATAAAAGCAACATACCGATAATGTTGCATTATGTTGTATAATGTGCATCAGGCATAAACCAGCTCCGATGCCTTCTCAGGCGCATAATGGAGGCTCCTGTCTATGCCTAGACACCGAAAGGTCCCCTTTAGATAGCCATTGGTACGTTCTATCACATTGCGCGTTTGGCAATGCCACTTGGTGTATCGTTCTTCTGGCGTACCATGTTGAGCATTTCGAATTGGTGTCATGAGCCAAGGCTCCAAAGCATAGCCTGAATCCCCTGAAAATCAACCATAAATTAATTTTGTGTTTGTGTTTCAGATTACAGCTAACAAGGATCCAGAAACACAAACATATGGGCCCGCAACACAATTTTTTTAAATTTAATAAATAAGTAACTAATATATAATTACTGTTATTTTCAAATGTGAGATTTTATATCTTGTACTATATAATACCTTACCCAGAAGATAATACTGGCCAATTCTGGATACGTGTAATCTGCGAAGTTCTGTTTTTATGATTGAACTATTAAAAATAAATTGGTCATGAACCCTCCCTGGAAAATTTGCGTTTACATTCAGTATTTTGCACTCAGCATCTGCGATCTAGAAGTAATAGAATTTATTATATTTTTTCAGATAGTTTATTGATATTATGTTCATCACCATAGGATCAGATCAGATCACAGGATCTCTCTGTTCCCTGTAATCTCATATCATCTTTAACCTTTTCACCGCCACGAACTTCAATAGAAGTTCTAGATTTCCGTGCCACCAGCGCCACGACTTCATCAGAAACTCTTAATTTTTAACTACCTATCAAACATAAAAGTACTGTATTTAAAGCGTGTAAATCTCATTCATCGATATGACGATACCCTCATCAGTACTGTTTACTTACTATATATTCGTTATACAAATTATAGCTTGGCGCTGGCGAGGCATCGCGTTCTGTGTACGTTGGCGGTGAAAAGGTACAATCTCATGATTTGTATCTTAATAGATAAACTAGTTTCATGGTTTCTATTTTCTTACCAACTGAACATTAATCGAGGTAACGCCATGTCTGTTTCTGAATTGTGCTTGTTGAGGCTTTGGTGGTGGAAACAATTGTACATGGGTACAGTCAATGGCTCCCAATATATCTGGAAGGCCAGGGAAGGAATTTTCTGAGGTAGCCAGATGCCACAGTCTGCCTTCCTGCCTCTGTATTTGGGAACAGAATCCACCGCGGTTTCAGTCTGAAATAACAGAAGTTAGATATCTATCCAACTAGCTAACACAAGCCTCTTACAGGCCCCTCAAACTTTGATATTTTAAGAGGGTAATTAACTGACCTTGTATTTACTGCAACAACAAATTGTTTTAAAAATTTGCTTACAGTGGTTTGGCCAATCGAAATATTTTGCTCTTGGCCAACACTTCTTTGGTAATGTCCTGTAAGCAGGACTTTCATCGAACAAAGAACCTGCAAATTATTAGTCATTGTTAGATCCACTAATGTCACATAGTATGAAAGAGAGTATGGGAGAAATAATAAGAGAGGAGAGTAAGATCATCCAAAACCAGTTTGGGTTTATACCAGGTCGAGGAACAATGGACGCCACTTTTGCACTCCGCCAATTGTGCGAGAAGTACAGACCTGCCCACAAAAACTTGCACATGGTGTTCATTGACCTGAAGAAAGCGTATGATAGGGTACCTCGGGATGTGTTGTGGTGGGCCTTGAAAGAGAAAGGAATACGGAAGTAGGTATGGATGAAATGGCGGCAGGTTACGGGAACAATCTGCGACTCCCGCATTCCCCTTAAACTTAAGTGGAAGATTTATAAAACAATGGTTGGACCTGCTGTCTTGTATGGATCAGAATGTTGGCCCACAAAAGGGATGAATGAAAGGCACTTGCATGTGGCGGAGATGAGAATGCTAAGGGGGTGTTACGCGAATGAATAAAATAAGAAATGAGTATATAAGAGGAATTCTGAAAGTGGCGCCGGTGACTGAATAGTTGTATGGTAATCGGTTGGCGTGGTATAGGCATGTGATGCGGAGGAATGAGGAAAATGTTGTGAGGAAAGTTTTGAGTATGAATGTGGATGGGTATATGAGTAGAGGAAGACCAAAGAAACGATGGAGGGACTGTGTAAAGAATGATATGGCAAGAAAGGAGGTGTCTGATGAGATGACGAGTAATAGAGAAGTATGGAAGTAGAAGACATGCTGCGACGATCCCAAATGAATTGGGATAAGGGCAAGAGGATGGTGGTGGTGGTGGTGGTGTTGGATCCACTAATAAGGTTGCCTATTATTTTTACAAGGTAGTTAGAAGGCGAACCTAACCTGAATTGAACTTACTTTAACGAGAACAGGCAGACCCTGTAATGTGCTAGGAGATAGATCCTGGCTCAGCTCCCTGCATAAATATTGCACCATCTCTTTACTTATCTTGTAATTTTCGAGGAACTCGTTTTCCGGGAGATCGAAAGCCCCGGTTAAAGCTCGTACAGCGTTCCTTTTGGCCTTTCTTTCATTCTTCTCGGCATAAAAACTGAGGAGATGGCGACGGTAGGACCCCGACATGTTTTTTTAAAATCAAAGTGGCTCACAAACACAAATAAGTAATAATAATCTTTATCAATAATCGTTTCTAGGTCCGATGTGATGTAGACTATTTGACATTTGTTGAGAAGAAATGTTTCTACACCCAAGCGTCAAAGGTAGAGAAGAAATTGTCGCCATGCTCGACGTTGTCGACTTTGTTGACTGAAGAATAGAAACTTTTCTTTTCTACTTGTCTAACATCGCCATGCTTAGGACAATAGAAAACTTTCTACAATCTGTCATTTTGTCGATTTTTCCGCCGTCAAAACCCATTTCCACAATGCGCATGCTACAGGGGCTGAGCTCGTGGCTAAGTAATCACTGCCGCACGGGTCGATCTTCAAGGTTAAGCAGCGCTTGCCAAGTTCGGTCAGTGGTTGGCAGACCATCTATTACAAGCCGAATTTATTCCGTTCTTCGGAAGGAACGTGACGCCGATTGGTCGGTCTAGGCTCCTATTTATCGATTTTTGACAGTCGTTACAGGAAGTCAGAGGGCAGTAATTTGATTCCCAGCCCCTGTAGCATGCGCATTGTGGAAATGGGTTTTGACGGCGGAAAAATCGACAAAATGACAGATTGTAGAAAGTTTTCTATTGTCCTAAGCATGGCGATGTTAGACAAGTAGAAAAGAAAAGTTTCTATTCTTCAGTCAACAAAGTCGACAACGTCGAGCATGGCGACAATTTCTTCTCTACCTTTGACGCTTGGGTGTAGAAACATTTCTTCTCAACAAATGTCAAATAGTCTACATCACATCGGACCTAGAAACGATTATTGATAAAGATTATTATTACTTATTTGTGTTTGTGAGCCACTTTGATTTTAAAAAAACATGTCGGGGTCCTACCGTCGCCATCTCCTCAGTTTTTATGCCGAGAAGAATGAAAGAAAGGCCAAAAGGAACGCTGTACGAGCTTTAACCGGGGCTTTCGATCTCCCGGAAAACGAGTTCCTCGAAAATTACAAGATAAGTAAAGAGATGGTGCAATATTGATGCAGGGAGCTGAGCCAGGATCTATCTCCTAGCACATTACAGGGTCTGCCTGTTCTCGTTAAAGTAAGTTCAATTCAGGTTAGGTTCGCCTTCTAACTACCTTGTAAAAATAATAGGCAACCTTATTAGTGGATCCAACACCACCACCACCACCACCATCCTCTTGCCCTTATCCCAATTCATTTGGGATCGTCGCAGCATGTCTTCTACTTCCATACTTCTCTATTACTCGTCATCTCATCAGACACCTCCTTTCTTGCCATATCATTCTTTACACAGTCCCTCCATCGTTTCTTTGGTCTTCCTCTACTCATATACCCATCCACATTCATACTCAAAACTTTCCTCACAACATTTTCCTCATTCCTCCGCATCACATGCCTATACCACGCCAACCGATTACCATACAACTATTCAGTCACCGGCGCCACTTTCAGAATTCCTCTTATATACTCATTTCTTATTTTATTCATTCGCGTAACACCCCCTTAGCATTCTCATCTCCGCCACATGCAAGTGCCTTTCATTCATCCCTTTTGTGGGCCAACATTCTGATCCATACAAGACAGCAGGTCCAACCATTGTTTTATAAATCTTCCACTTAAGTTTAAGGGGAATGCGGGAGTCGCAGATTGTTCCCGTAACCTGCCGCCATTTCATCCATACCTACTTCCGTATTCCTTTCTCTTTCAAGGCCCACCACAACACATCCCGAGGTACCCTATCATACGCTTTCTTCAGGTCAATGAACACCATGTGCAAGTTTTTGTGGGCAGGTCTGTACTTCTCGCACAATTGGCGGAGTGCAAAAGTGGCGTCCATTGTTCCTCGACCTGGTATAAACCCAAACTGGTTTTGGATGATCTTACTCTCCTCTCTTATTATTTCTCCCATACTCTCTTTCATACTATGTGACATTAGTGGATCTAACAATGACTAATAATTTGCAGGTTCTTTGTTCGATGAAAGTCCTGCTTACAGGACATTACCAAAGAAGTGTTGGCCAAGAGCAAAATATTTCGATTGGCCAAACCACTGTAAGCAAATTTTTAAAACAATTTGTTGTTGCAGTAAATACAAGGTCAGTTAATTACCCTCTTAAAATATCAAAGTTTGAGGGGCCTGTAAGAGGCTTGTGTTAGCTAGTTGGATAGATATCTAACTTCTGTTATTTCAGACTGAAACCGCGGTGGATTCTGTTCCCAAATACAGAGGCAGGAAGGCAGACTGTGGCATCTGGCTACCTCAGAAAATTCCTTCCCTGGCCTTCCAGATATATTGGGAGCCATTGACTGTACCCATGTACAATTGTTTCCACCACCAAAGCCTCAACAAGCACAATTCAGAAACAGACATGGCGTTACCTCGATTAATGTTCAGTTGGTAAGAAAATAGAAACCATGAAACTAGTTTATCTATTAAGATACAAATCATGAGATTGTACCTTTTCACCGCCAACGTACACAGAACGCGATGCCTCGCCAGCGCCAAGCTATAATTTGTATAACGAATATATAGTAAGTAAACAGTACTGATGAGGGTATCGTCATATCGATGAATGAGATTTACACGCTTTAAATACAGTACTTTTATGTTTGATAGGTAGTTAAAAATTAAGAGTTTCTGATGAAGTCGTGGCGCTGGTGGCACGGAAATCTAGAACTTCTATTGAAGTTCGTGGCGGTGAAAAGGTTAAAGATGATATGAGATTACAGGGAACAGAGAGATCCTGTGATCTGATCTGATCCTATGGTGATGAACATAATATCAATAAACTATCTGAAAAAATATAATAAATTCTATTACTTCTAGATCGCAGATGCTGAGTGCAAAATACTGAATGTAAACGCAAATTTTCCAGGGAGGGTTCATGACCAATTTATTTTTAATAGTTCAATCATAAAAACAGAACTTCGCAGATTACACGTATCCAGAATTGGCCAGTATTATCTTCTGGGTAAGGTATTATATAGTACAAGATATAAAATCTCACATTTGAAAATAACAGTAATTATATATTAGTTACTTATTTATTAAATTTAAAAAAATTGTGTTGCGGGCCCATATGTTTGTGTTTCTGGATCCTTGTTAGCTGTAATCTGAAACACAAACACAAAATTAATTTATGGTTGATTTTCAGGGGATTCAGGCTATGCTTTGGAGCCTTGGCTCATGACACCAATTCGAAATGCTCAACATGGTACGCCAGAAGAACGATACACCAAGTGGCATTGCCAAACGCGCAATGTGATAGAACGTACCAATGGCTATCTAAAGGGGACCTTTCGGTGTCTAGGCATAGACAGGAGCCTCCATTATGCGCCTGAGAAGGCATCGGAGCTGGTTTATGCCTGATGCACATTATACAACATAATGCAACATTATCGGTATGTTGCTTTTATCATTGTAGGTACTTGGAATTAGTTGTACAAAAACTTTAATCTAAGAGTGGTGAAATTTCTTTTAGGGTGCCTATGCAGGAAACAGTTCTTTCAGTCGAAAGGGAAAGAGAGATCACCAACGAGCCCAGAGGTAGCCTGCTACAAGCTGCAACTCACAAAAGGACCAATATTATAGGGAATTATTTTATGTAAATAAAAAATTGTACTTTTCTGAATGGCGTCGTCTCATTTGCCTTTCCGCCAGAGCCATTTTTCGTTGTGCCAGAATATTTTTAGTTTTCATACTATTGCTTATATCCTGAAACAAATGCAAACATTATGTTGACATAATGGGGGAGGGGGAGGGGAGGGAAGGGAGGGGAGGGTCATAGCAACCCCCCGAGGGGGGGGGGAATTCATCGGAAATGCACAGTTTTTTTAATGATTTTTTAAAAGTGAAATATTTATTTTTGAGTTATACTAATACAAGCTTTAAAATCGGTAATTTTATACATACGGGACACCAGCTGTTGGGGGCGGAGGGGGAGAGGAGTACCCCCGTCATGCAGTTTCGGTCGGAGTTACCATTCTTTTTTTTTGTTAATTTGTAACCTTACTTTTTCTGTAGGAGGAAAGGGTAGGGGAGTGAGAACCAGTACTTCTGCCTTATATCCAGCACTGCGGGAATAGCAGCCCCTTCGCCTTTGCGTAACAGTCACTGGCGATCGCGATCAGGCTGGGGCTGCCCTCCCTCCGCGCCTTCGGGCTCTAAAAAACACTCTAGGGGTAGGACATACCAAGACCACGGCGTGTCGGGGTTGACAAAGTCGGTTCTGAATTCAACTTCGTTGTAAGGCCACATTTACTTTTAAATTACACGCACATTTGACCAATTCTATAGTGTCAGGTTTTTTTTTTGTAAAAGCATTATGTTTGCTTTGCTCACTGCACATTCCACACGTACGTTATACTCTATGCCAAAATAGTGTGTGGTGTGAACCAAAATAGTCTGTGGTGTGAAATGCCGTCGTTTTCAATACAATGCCATCAATAATTCTACAATTAATATCTCCGAAACTATTCATTTCCGATGGTTAAAACTTGGCAAATCGTTTTATTATATTAGTAGGAACCTACAATAAAAATTACAACATCCTAGGATAATGTACAGATATAAGTGACTAGCCTAAATAAGTTTTTGGTATGTGACTAACGATTCAACGCGTTCCAATGTGTACGGCTAAGATTTTTCAGAAAATGCCACAATCCTGTTTTAAATATCCTCAAGGTTGGCTTTGGGGTAATGGAGGACTATATTCTCTTAAACTAATCACACACAACGCTATTAATCGGTAATCTGATATAATATAAAAAATTACTTACTTTTTTCTCGAAGCCATTATAACTTTTTATAAAAAATAAACACATTAGAAAAACGTAATTATCAATTTTGTTAATTTTCGCATTGTGTTAATGCGAAAATTAACAAAGAAAACTACATATTTCCTATGTTTCATTATTATTTTATTAATCAAAAATATAAATTACTTTGTTTGTCAACAAATAACACTTCTTGTCTGAATCCGACACAGATTAAAAAGTATACGAGTAATACGTTTCGTTGTTGCTTTGAGTTTCGTTCCAAACGTTTTAAAACTTGTGCATTTGACACATTTTTTTGGTTAACTAAACGTAATGTTATCGTAGGATTCGCATCGCATCACTAGCTACTTCTCCGTTGCTAAGGAAAGTATTTCTATGTCTTTGTCTCTAAGAAACTCGAGTCTACGGCTCGCCGCATGCTCGGGTAGAAGACATATCGAGTTGTATAGATAGAGCTTTGTCGATTCTTGGAGAATAGAGATAGAATTGGCCATGCTACGGGGGCTGGACATAGCTTGCAGAATAAGCAAGCTGAAATGGCAGTGGGCTGGCCACGTTTGTGGGAAGACCGACAGCCGATGGGTAAACAAGTGCTGGAGTGGAGACCGCGTACCGACAAGCGTAGGGAGAGACACCTCCAGATAGGTAGACTAACCAGGTCGAGCTCTGCGACAGAGTGTCTGTGGAGGACAGGCTGTAGTGGCGCAGCTCGGAAGAGGCCCCCACGTCCAACAGTAGATTGCAGAGCATATTTAACCTTTTGTCCGCACTAGTCACATTTACGTGACAAGCAAGCGCGTGCCCTGTACGCCAAACGACACAAATATGTGACAAAATAGCAGGTGAAATTGGGGGTAGGCATGGAGGGCACGCGCGTGCGTTTTTGCTCTGGCGGTCAAAAGGATAAAGGACAACTCACACAGTTTAGACAAGTAGTTCAAATCTTCACTTCCCCGGCTTCGTCTGTGACAGCGCAGCGGTCGCTTTGGCCGCATGATTTGGGGCTCTATGAGCAGGACAGAAGGTGGCACATAGTTTGCGACACAGCTCCTCCCCGCCGCTGCTCCCCACATTAGGTACTATACCTAATTTGGTGCCAGCGACACGAAGTAGAAGATGAAGAGCAGTTGCCTAATAATAACGTCTGTGTCTTACATACGTAACAGGCATGGATTCGAACCCAGCCTGGCGCTATGCTTTGTGTAGTTTTTCACCACTGCTACTCATAAAACGGTAAAGGCGAACATAGTGAGGAATCGGCATGTTCTAGAACCAAAAAAATTCGGAGAAAAGTAGCAATCCACCAGCCCGTAGGTAATGTGGCCGCGTCATCAATATAATACTGGTATAGAGTGCTAAGGCACAAGGTTTATAGGCCAACCTGTCGAGAGTAGCGCCATCTGGAGATTGAAGCCCAAAACTAGCCAGACTATTATATTTATTACTAGCTGTATCCGGCATGCGTTGCAATGCACCTTTTCCTACTACCTACCTACCTCCTACCTACCTCCTACCTACCTCCTACCTACCTCCTACCTACCTCCTACCTACCTCCTACCTACCTACTACCTGCCTGCTACTTACCTACCTACTATCCACCTACTACCTACCTCCTACCTACCTACTACCTACCTAAGAACCTTCTCCTGACAGTAACAAACAGAACAAAAAAAGAATTAGCGAAATCGGTCCAGCCGTTCATGCGATGCCGTGACCAAGGGAAATAGAGATTCATTTTTATACATATGTATAGATACATTATTTATTTATTTAACAATTTATGTACACACTAAATACAGAAAAGAAGAAAGGAACAGAAAATAGTACAAAGGTGATGCTTATTTCTAAAGAACCACTACACTGGTTTTTTTTATACCTACATTTAATTTTATTGCTTTTGCATAGGTACTTTATCCCTTGATTTTATCTTGATCCGCTGCATGCGAGTTGCACGGGACCGGTCAATGTGGCGACACTTGGGGGAGGCCTATATCCAGCAGTGGACGTCTTTTGGCTGAAATGATGATGATGATGATGAATGAAACAAGCTTGTTGAATACTAAATAAATACATTTATTTCACGTTTGCTATAAATACCTTGGCATTCTTGAGCACATTTTTCACTACAAGCATGTTGACAAACATATTTACATCGTCCAATACCGCAAAACTTAACTAAGAGCGTCCAATACCGCAACACTTAGCGTCCAATACCGTAACACATAGCGTCCAATACCGCAACACTTAACTACGGACACCGATCACCGAATTCAGTCGGCCTTCGTACGCGGATACACTCAACGCAAAGGTTGACTGACGAACCTGGTGATGGACTCTCAAGGTTTTACAGAGGAGCAGAGAGGCTCAGCTCAATGTATTTGAGGCTCAGCTCAACGTATTCGCAGCAAAGAAAATATCAAAAACAACACGAAAACGTATCCGCCGTTTTCTTTTGACAGTTTTGAATTTTGCCATTTATGTTTTTTTATTTGTGTTTTTATGGCATTCGGTTAAATAAATAGATTAACTCAAAATCAAATTAACTCAATCAAATTTTAGCACGTAATTTGAGTCTTAAAATTAAACTAAAATAATGAAAATGAATTAGAATATAAATAACAATTTTCAACAACTATTAGGTCTAAGTAGTCTGCTACATATCTCCGAATTTTTGGTTCTAGAACATGCCGATTCCTCACTATGTTCGCCTTTACCGTTTTATGAGTAGCAGTGGTGAAAAACTACACAAATCATAGCGCCAGGCTGGGTTAGAATCCATGCCTGTTACGTATGTAAGTCACAGACGTTATTATTAGGCAACTGCTCTTCATCTTCTACTTCGTGTCGCTGGCACGAAATTAGGTATAGTACCTAATGTGGGGAGCAGCGGCGGGGACTGGCTGGAGCTGTGTCGCAAACTATGTGCCACCTTCTGTCCTGCTCATAGAGCCCCAAAACATGCGGCCAAAGCGACCGCTGCGCTGTCTAAACCTAATGATTTTCGATTAAATAACGTTATACGAAATAGGGTTGTGGAGGTCTGATAGGCAGTCGCTCCATGTAAAATACTGGTATCCAGCTGCATCCGGTTAGACTGGAAGCCGACCCCAATATAGTTGGGAAAAGGCTAGGCAGATGATGATGAACGTTATACGAAATAGGTTTTAGGGTACCTATATAAATGTTACTTGCAAAGAAATTATATCCTCAGTTGGTATATAAAAAATAAAATAAAATAACTTTTATTTCGGACAAGCAACATCCATAGAGGGTTAGTAAAATAAAACTTGTAAACTATGTTAATTACAACTTATTTCGATACAAGCTTGTTGTTCGAGAGGCATCTACGAACAATAGCCCCAAAAATTGGGGAGTCGAACCTCCCTGCTATAGACTTCAGGATGGAGTTGGAGCTGCCCCGTACTCTGCAGAGTAACGACGCAGACTTCTTCCTAACGATCGCGTGAAAGTCGTCGACGCGTGCCTGCGCGGACATACCAGATGCACTGCAGAAACGGGACAGCCCCATCAACATCCTGAATCCATTATTACACTGGACCCGTAGGGCGCTGATGGTCCGCTGAGTATAACACGTGCATACGTGCGTGCGTGCGTATATCTCACGTGTACATCTTGTGAACGTTATTGAAATGAAAATATACCAAATAACTTAATATGATATGAGACTCACCTTATTTAAACAGAATTAAGTCAAAAACTATTTTCTTAAATTCCCTTGTCTATAGCTATAAAAATATTTTGACAGCTGTACGAAATTGAAAACAATCAACAGTTTGCTCTACGGCTTCGGAATACGACAAAAAGTTATATAAGAACTCAGTTTACAATAGATAATTCAAAAAATGTCGTTCTGGGCATCACTGAATCGCTCAGTCTTCAAAAAGACTTCATCATATTTTCTAATCGCCACGCTTTGCACATTTTTCTTCGAGCGAGCCTTCGAGAACATTTGTGTTGGGATATTCGAAGGTTATAACCAAAATAAATTATGGAAGCATGTTGCTCATCGCTTTGTTCCAAAAATAGTAGAAGATGATGAGTGTAAGGAAAAGAAAAAGGGTCGTTAGCATGATTAAAGGTTTTCTACTATAGCGTGTGTTTATTTTTACCCGACTGCGGCGAAGCCAACGAGGTTTATGATTTCAGCACGTATGTATGTACCTACATATGTTCAAGTGTTCCCGCATAAAACCTAAACTACTTATCATAATTCGAAAAAACAAATGAGATATCGTTAGAAGCGTCTTGAGCGTCCGCTGGTTATTATAACCATATTGGTATGCCTAATTTGCCTTTTTACGGGCAATCGTATAACGTTATGCCAGGCACACATAGGTATCTACAGGGCCTGATTTACCCACAGGCTAATAAGAGTAGAGCCTAGGGTGCAAGGACCAAGGGGGCGGCGGCGCAGCGCTGAGCTGAGAGTTAAAGGTAGACTGGAAGCGAGCGTCTATAGAGTCAGTGGCGCCGCGACGGAGCGACAGATAGATATTCTATGCAAATGTGTGAAATTCTAGGGAACAGCATTCGAGCGCAGCGACACTAACACGGCGTTAGTGTCGCTGTGACCGCATTGTCAGACGCCCGCGTCAGTCGCTCGGCCGCGCTTGCAGTGTCGCTATATTTTGAGGTTAATCCATAATGTTTTATGATAAGACTGCTTTTTAGATCAATCCAGCGCGGCGAAAGTGATGCGACTATGCGTCTGTCGTCGGGAAACTCTATTCAGGTAGACTTTCGAGCCAAGCGTCACAGACGCAGAGTTTATAGCGTCACCGACGCCGCGTCACTAACGCCGCGACAGCGACACTTTGGTGACTTTGGATACCGACGACAGACGCATAGTCGCATCACTTCCGCGGCGCCGGATTGATCTATAAAGCAGTTGTAGCCACCGCTGACCACAGCACATTACCACGTTTGACGCTCTGACAAGAAATATGGGAGCACACAGTTCTGACAAGAACTAGACCACGTTTTGACTCCCTGATCAGAAACAGTTCTGAAAAGAACTATTTTAACGTTTTTGACGTTCTGTACAGAAATAGGAGTGTCAGGAGCTGTGAGGCCACTCTCTACTCTTCGCTTCGCGTGTCTTCCATCTTCCATCAACTCGATCCGTAACACAACATCACTCGACGGTGGCCGCCCGACTATGGATCGCCTATATTTATGCCATCTGCGCGGTCAAAAACGTTAAAATAGTTAAGTGTATGCTGGCAGCGAGAAACTTTCCCCACATAAACGGCGAACCAGATTTGCCGCTGGTAACACCGTTGTACGGCTAGCACGGATTTTTCCAAGACGTGCTAATCATAAAATTTATTTGATAATTATTACATATCTGTCTCATTGGTTACTTATCTCGCAAAAGAAGGTATTTATTCCCTTAGGACCATCGAGTCAAATCGAATGCCAAATAACAAACTGCCAGATAAGAAAACTTTGATGAAAAAAACTGTACCAAGGGGATCAGTGCTGTAGTCTGGAAGCATAATAAACCAGTTACTTTGCTTTCAACGTATACCGAGGCCTTGCCTGTAACCACTATTTCCAGATATAATAAAGCGACGAAACAAAGGTTACAAATAAATTGTCCGCAAGTAATAAAAGATTATAATTCTCATATGGGAGGCGTAGATCTGCTTGATATTTTTATTGGAAGGTATCATATTACACGCAAAAGCCGAAAATGTTCAAATCGCCTGTTTCTCCATCTTCTAGACATCATCATCATAATTATTTCAGCCGAAAGACGTCCACTGCTGGACATAGGCCTCCCCAAAGTGTCGCCACATTGACCGGTCCCGTGCGTCTCGCATCCAGCGGATCCCTGCAACCTTTACGAGGTCATCGGTCCACCTAGTGGGAGGCCTTCTAACGCAGCATCTTCCGGTTCGCGGTCGCCACTCCAGAACTTTTCGGCCTTTTAACTTTTCTTCTAGACATGACCATAATAAACTCCAGAAACTCCTGGATATTATATGAAAAAACTCTCAAACAGACCAACTCGATACCAAAGCTTATGGACCTGTGTAATTACAGGCTTGAGTTGGCAAATGACTTATGTAATTTCGGTCCACAGGCCATTGGTAATAAAAGGGGCCGGCCAAGCTCTAATTCTTTAGAAACAGAATTTCAGCTGAAAAAAAGCGTGGATCGGCACAAACCATGCCTCAGAAAGATGTCCGCTAAGATAAAACTGACCACTGGCAGAAATTACATTCTATACAATTTTTTTTTACTATTTTTCCCGTTCTTTATAGACCCTAGAGGTAAAAAAATATATTTGAGAATAATTAAAAAATCGCGCGTTTAAGGGTTAATTACTTGCACCTATAAGGGGCCGTTTCCACGAGCGCGAAAATTACGGCGATATTATCGTCGTGGCACGTATTTCTCGATAATATCGCCGCGATTCTCGCGCTCGTGGAGACGGCCCTAAGAGGGTGTATAGAAATACGTGGCAGGACGATAATATCGCCGTAATTTTCGCGCTCGTGGAAACGGCCCCTTATAGGTGCAAGTAATTAACCCTTAAACGCGCGATTATTATTATTATTATTATTCTTTACATAGGTAAAGATATTATAAATAAAAAGAGGTAGATATCGCACTGGCGCGCTCAAATTGTTGCAATTCAGACAATTGTCGTAATTAAAGTACTTCTAGCGCAATAGCTATCTCTTTCTGTATCATACGTTCCGTATTATCTATCGCAGTCGTAACAACGCAACGTTATTTGAACGCTGCTCAGTATGAACGTAGCGTATCTTCTTCATAATATCATTGGACTTAGTTATAACTAGGGGACTGTATAAAAAAAACAATAAATCATTGGACTCATTAAATCGCAGGTTAGTCAACTGAATAGCTAGCCGTAAACATAATAACTGTGCATGGAAACATGGCATACTATAGTCTGACTGTATGTCTGTAGTGTTTATAGAAAATGTACTTTTTTGGGACAAACCTGCCACACTATTCCCAAACCACTGCATCTCCTAAAAGACAGAACCAACAGTGGCGACCACCAGAAAAGCACCGAGACAATGAAGTTCCCAGAGAAACAATTTAACTGTATTGGATCCCGCAACGAAATTAATCATAAAGGAATAGCGGAGGAGTAGGAAAACATATTTAACCTTTAGGTTTACTGGTAGAGAATGTATTGTGGCATTAAGTTCGGCTATGTACCACTATTGTAACATGAAGTTTACCTCAATAAATAAAATTTCCAGTTCCCTCCATATCAGCGGGAGACAGAACAAAATAAGCACGGTTGCCTAGCACCACGGATAAATATTATCATTAATGGGTCCTAAGTTGTGAGCTGTTTGATTAGATTCCAATAATTAATAGGTAGGTATGGCAAAAACGCTTGAACGCACGAAAATTTGTTCTAGTTTCTACAAGGTCCGTATAGTAAGTAACTCCGGATGTAACCTGTACAGTGTACACTATCCAACATAATATTGGGTTAATTCTGCCAAAGACTGCACTCCCATAAAAAATATGATGTGCATGTGTTCACATTCGCAGTCGGTTGTAGAACATTGACAAAAAGGCGAGGCAACAAGCTTGAAGGGAAATTAAATCAGCTGTTCATTTCCTGCCTAGCTACAGAGTTCGTCGAACTAGTCGTTGCGCTTGCCGTTCGCTACGTGCGTTTTGTCACGGTAACGATAAATTGCGTATGAGGAAATAAAATAAATCAAATTTATTGGATTCCCATAACATTCCTGAAATAATTTCTTGTACCGGTCATCTTAGTATGGTATACTGGATTCACCCCATCAGTTTGCGGAGGGCTGTCCCTTACATCCTGTATAGTAGGAAGCAGGAGATTTAGGACTGACTTTCAAATCTGGAGAAGGTTTAAAGCAGTCTTCATCCCAGTTCATTCATTTTACGAATGTGAATTTAAACATATTATACATTTCAAAGAGTTTTTTTTTTGTTGTTACTTCCTCTTATGTTTTTGTTGTTCATATTTCTTAACTTCTACTGTGCTTTTAATTTTGTTATGCATATTGTTTAACTTCTTCTCGCACACGGAACCTCTGCACAAGTTAATTCCAGCCTGGAAGGGGCCTGGTGACCTGTGACACAGGTTTTTCCCAAAAGCCTACATCAGGCACCAGTCTCTCACAAAGGTTGAATACAGCTGAGATTTTTTTGTAAACAAAAAATTTTTTTTTTTTTTTTTAAGTCTGCTTTGTGAAGAGAGAATAAATGATAAATAGGAAAATTACGAAATAAATAGGAAATAGGATATTAAAACCACTGAACTTTATTACAACACAACTTACCAAAAGTCTTAGTACGGGCGACAAAATAATACTTATAAAATATATCATAGCTAACTAAGAGCGCTTTCTTACTATATCTAAAAGTATTAATATAACAATACACTTATATACAAAAGGGTTTGTACAACGAACGTATAAAGTTTGAGGCAGAAAATAATCTTGTAAAATGTTCCTATCTTCAGCTAGACAACATATTATTTTAGAAGTAGTAGTATCAACGACATTTTTACTACACGGGTAAGGAAATTAATTTATATTTGAACAAGCAGTCTACAAGGCGACAAATCAGTTATTTGCAGCCATTTCACAAATATTTTATCTCTGCTCTGGCAACCCAACACGAATCTTATAGCAGCGGGAATAAATTTCATTGTGATTTTGATAAGAGTTGTCAGTCAGAGGCTGCAACTCAACAACAATCATAATGGAATAAGGAATCACTGTGATATTAACACTCTTCAGTGGCTGTAACCCAACAGCAACTATCAGACTGAAAATAAACGTCACTGCGATTTTGACAATGAAAATGATAGAAGTAAAATATCAGTAAAAGGGCTGTATGAGTGTTACTTAGTCCAGTCTATCCACAAGCTCATCTCGTGCGGTGGCACTGTCGGTAACAAGAAGCGACAATACTTGTCACTTTTCTTTACACCGAGTAAAATAAGCTTGCCACACTTACTTCTTAAGTCATAATCATAAATAAATAAATCAATCAATTATCTACAGTATACTATAGAATATCCACGTCTTGTCCCCATCGGCTTTTAAACCTCATGAGAAACAGGTCTGACGTTACAAACTGTCAGTGTCATCCGTAACCACCATTCAATATGGCGGAGGTGTCAAGGGTCAAAATCAATTGGCGGCAACGGAGGCGGCATATTTCTTTCTTTCCAAAGTTCAAACTTGGTTTCTTGTGAATCTGTAATGAGAGAAGATAATATTACAAAATCGTCTTTTAACGCCTAGCTTATGAACTTCGTGAAGAGTCCGTTTACACCTTGTATAGGTGTAAACGGACCCGTCAACCAAGCGTTATGTACATCAAACTATGTAACTCTACGCAAAAATTATTGCTGGGAAATGACTTCTTTTTGGGTTGAAAAATTACGTTTTACGGTACAACTCAATTTAACGCACTGAAAACATTGTGCTGATGGATGCATTGAATAGTAAACTGGTCATGGAGGTATTTAAAGTAAATTTAGAACCTTAAAAACTTGTATTAAAAAAAAACTTGTGAAAAAGTTGGAACTTTGACCTCCAATATCTCCATAATTAGAAGGTTCCCAGGTATGGTCCTTAACAAAAAACTGATCGCAATGATGGGGAGAACAAGTGCCTTTCGGCTTCGTTAAGTGTCTATTTACACCGTTTATGACTTGCCAGCAACTTATGTGGTACTGGTAGACTGACTATTTTGTTTAAAAATTCATAATCATTGTCGTCATTCATCATCCATTCAATATATGCCGCTGGCTCAGCTGTTAAATTCATCATTCAGCCTATTCACTGCTGAAACAAGGGTTCAAAGTTCCAACTTTTTCACAATTTTTTTTTACTTTACTTTCTCTTCAAGTCCCATTGCGAAAAATAAACGACATAACGGTCAAGAGGTAAGGATCTAAAATCTTCATAACCAAATATTTTCTGGACTGCTTATAGCGAATTAAACCAATGAAACGGAAGAAAACGTTTAAATGTGATGATCCCAAGAATCATTGATGAGATTTGGCCTAAGTATTCAAACGGCCAATGACATCTTCGGTAGCTCGCGCCCGAGCCACCTCTGTGGCTGGTTGTCTCCCGCTAGGCCTCCTCTCACTTCGTCCGTGATTTATTGTGACAATCTAAAGTTGACTGTCCTTAACGCACCGAGTGTAATTGCATTTGTATTGTCTTTCATTAGGCATTTAACTTTGTAATATTTTAATGTGTGTTGTGTTCACAACTGAAGTTATGATGGAATATCGTGTAGTAATTAAACGTTATATGTCTGAATCTAATAGTTTAGTTTTATTTTGCAAGGATTTATACGGGTTGAAAACCTTGCAAAAAAAAATGAATTTACAAATTCTCAAAGAAATTAGTTATACAACGTGTAACATAATAAACGCAAGACCTCCCGTGTGGTCTCTCGCACCATGAAACTAAACATCTTTTGTTCTACGAGTTCTTGAAATTTGCACAAAAAAAAAAACTTTCTATAGGAACGGACTCAATCAGCTAATCCACATGTATGGTAAAACTAAAAAAAAAGTTATGAATTTCCAAAAGTCATAGAACAAAAGTTGTTGAGTTTCATGGTCTGAGACACCACACGACAGGTCTTGCGTTTATTCTGTTACACGTTGTATACCGGTGTATTTCTGAGTCATCTGACTAACTGTTTCGTGTTGATTAAGCCATATGATAAGATATTGTGTTATTAAATCCGTAAAAAAATTATTATAATATTTTTTTCTGTAAAAATATTTTTGTCCGTCTAAAACTGTTAAATCAACGAATGTGCGATACTTGCTAGCCTGCAAGCACAAACTGACGCCGCAGGACCAAGGGCGATGCCCAAAACCCGCCAGCCGCACCCTCTTGCGGGGGTGCAGCGAATTCTACTGGCTATCGGGCAGTAGCCCACCAAACAAGGCACCGGTATGGTCGGAGGATCCTACCTTCTACGGGAGATGAAGAACTTTACACCCCGTTCTTTATAACCCTGAATCCTCTATCCCACCACACCACTAGAGCCGGGTACAAATTATTTGCAACACAACATGCAGTGCAACAAGCAATACAAAATTTTCCATAAATTTTTATGCGTTCGCAAACACGCTTAAAACAAACTGCGCGCACACTTCGCGCCACCTGGCTTAAGGCAAATGTTGCATTGCGTGTTGCATTACATGTTGTATTGCAAGTAGCCTGTACCCGGCTTTGCATGTTGTGTTGTAAATAACGTGTATCCCTATTAACACTTACCAGTGGCCCTGGAGGAAGTGAGGCTGGGCCGGAAGAACCGCGGGAGGATGACGCGCGACGGGGATAGCGGCCGCGCGCCGGGGAAGTGCGCGGAAGCTACATTCATCATTGGCTTAGCTGGAAACGAGACGATGAGGGATTTTTTTTTTTTCATTTATTTTTTCATTAACAATTTATACAGGGTGTAAACAGACCCTTCACATAGCCGTCAACCAAGCATTCTCTACATTAAACTAAGTAACTTTACGCAAAAATTATTGCTGGGAATCGACTTGGGGTAAAAAATCACTTTTTACAGTAGGACTCGATGGAAAGCACTCAAAGCATTGTGCTGATGGGTGGATTGAATAGTACGAGGGTCGTGGAGGTGTGTAAAGTAAAATCTTATATTAAAATAATGTATTTAAAAAAAAAACTTGTGAAAAAGTTGGAACTTTGACCCCCAATATCTCCTTAACTAGAAGGTTCCCAGGTATGGTCTAAAACAAAAAAATGATCGCAAAGACGGGGAGAGAACAAGTAGTGTCTTTCGGCTATGTTAAGGGTCTATTTACACCCTTTATTGTGTTGAATACTACATCTCCGTCTACCTACTCAAGCTTTTTATGGCCTTCGCTTACGATGACTTTTTGTAGCGCTGCTGTAGCGCGTTAGTCGCATTTGCAGCTTACCACTGAAGAGCGGCAACGTCACCATAGTAGCCATCAGAAGAAAAAAAGATTTTTGTTTTTTTTTTTTTTAATTTTTGTGATAGGTAAGCCGGAGTACATATCTTTAATGTGATGATATTTTTGTCTATACAATACTGACTGTGCCATTTTTCAAAGGGAAGCCGGTAGGAATCGAGTTATATGGAACCTTCGCCACTGGTAGCCATATAGAATCGTGGTTACGTGTGCGAAGGTGCACAGCCAGTGACAGCATTGTGACTTTATCGCTGCCCTTTTTCGTTTGCATGGCTGTAAGAAGTCGCGGTGACCGAGGGCCTTTGTGGATTAATGAATCCGTAGAATCCATACCAAACCAAAAGCTTACAACTCACCACAATTCCTACATCCCTATCTGATGAGTGGTTAAACTCGGCAGCTGTTCATGAGATTTTCTGTTCGATTATCTTACCAGGTCAGGCAAAGTGTTGTATGCATTATCCACCAGGGATTTGAATTGTGCCGCAAGACTTAAGTACGAGGTGTCCAACCTGGCGCGGACGGTCGTGCGGCTTCCTAATCATCGCAGATTTCTCCCGTGCGGGATTGCCTCAGGTTGGAGTCAGACAGTCGTTTAAATACAGGATGTAAACGGATCCTTCACTAAACCGTCAACCAAGCATTCTGTACGTCAAACTAAGTAACTTTACGCAAAAATTATTGCTTTACACCCTGTTCCTCATACCCCTCAAGAAGTACTCACGTATCGTCTGCTCCTCATCATCTCCATCGTGCTCCGGAAGCTCAGCCTCTCTGGACACGACATGCACAATCACAGAGAGTAGTACACAGGCTGTGCAACCAAACAGCACGCCGCAGCAAGCCACCACGTAGCCGCAGGGAGGGTACCACCACCACTGCAAAGTCAGGTGAAGGTTTTACCTTTCAGTCTTCGCTGCAGGACATATCGCTTCAATGACACGGAGTTGTTTTCAATAAGTAGTGCCCAACTGAAGCTACGGCTTCGGCAAACTTCGGCCAGAAAAACAGCTTTCGGCTAAAATGAGCCAAAGTCGAAGGTTTGGCAAGCGCTGAAGTTGAATGCACTGTTACGAATGCGCGCGGCAAATTATTTTTGACCTGTTGTTGGGTAATTTTAATCATCTCGATAAGTTGTTTATCCAAGGTCGAAGAGACCCCGACACTAACACGGTTACCACGTATTCAGTACACCATTCAGTACACATAGAGCCTTAACCTAGTTCCTCCAGACCGAATTTCTGCCATGGCAGCCACCCTCAGCGTGAGCCATCGACGTGGGAGACATACAATGTGCCTTCACGAAGCCGTCAACCAAACATTCTGTATATCAAAGTAGCTCTACTGAAAAATTATTGCTGGGAAACGACTTTTTTTTGTGTGAGAAATAACGTTTTACGGTAAAACTCAACGTAACGCACTCAAAACATGTGGTTATGGATGCATTGAATAGCTAGTAAACGGTTCATTGAGGTATTTAAAAAGTTGTTGTAACCTTAAAACCTTGTATTTTTTTTAAACTTGTGAAAAAAAATTCACATATCCCAGCAATATTTTTTGGGTAAAGTTACTTAGTTTGATGCACAGAATGCTTCGTTGACGGCTTCGTGAAGGTTTCGTTTACACCCTGTATAGTGTACAAGTATGTTCAAAGATAAAGGTGTACTCTCATCTCTCTCTCTCTCATAGTCCCATGAGAGGAACGGGCGGGACGGCAGGAATATTATAGACAACGATTTTGTAGCTATTTCGAAAACCAAACTACTCAACGCGTGGTGTGCGACTGTATGTTGTTGCTATAAAAGTGGATGTAGGAGGTAAACTACAAAACTAATCAGCTGAATAAAAAGTTTTACACAGATGAAAAGTTTCTTGTTCATTAGAACTGATAGAAGCCCCTGGAGTCGCCAAACGTCGCTCAGTTCGAGGGCCGACAAGAACTAGATCGAGTGTCGTGAGATTTCTCTTCGGCGCAGACAATGGCGCGGCAGGATCTAGTATGAAATAAGAGTACGTACATCATACCTGCGATGATGACGTACTTTGACGACATGGCACGTGGCGGCGCCCGGTTCGGCGCGGGTTCCTCTCGGGCAGGTCCGGCAAGCGTTTTCTCCTGCTTTTGATGAGGTATTCGGTGGGCAGCAAGCTGAAAAAACAAATATTTACTAAAGCTTTATGCACAAGTAAAAACTGTACAAAGGCGGACTTAATGCCTTTGTCATTTTCTACCAGTTTACCTTAGGGTGATGCGGGCACAATACACAGTAAGTGCAATAATCCTCCATGGGTCCAATATCGTAAACTCGAAAAAATTATCAGCTGTCCCATACAAAATTTCAATACCTACAGACTCGAGCCAAATGTATGTATACCCATTTTGATATTTACCTTGACGTTGAAACGTTCAGTTTACTCCGACCAAATAGGTTAGGTTAGAACTGTGACCAACTACGCGCGAGCCGAGCGAGCGTAGCGAGCGGTGCCGCGGCAGCGGCCGGCGAGCGCTACGTCGAGATTGGTTGCAGTAATAATATTAGGGCACTCCAACAATTATGAACCGCCAAATAAACACAGTACGTACATGTATATTAAGTCACTATTAATGAGAATAACAAGATTACCCGTATTGTTTTTGTGCACGTGGTGTTGTTATTTAATAGGAGGGTATCCATTTTGTCAACGGTTTAAATCGAAACATTTAGAAACTTTCACACGATAAAATGTTTTTCTTGGTAATTAGTTTATAGAGTATAAAAATATTTGATTTGTTATTCTATGATACGAATATCGAAATATTTCATTTTATTTGTAACAAAAATCTACCATTTAATGTTTACTAAGTTAATATTCTCCGTATTGAGTATTCTATGAAATGATAATATGAGAAAAATTTTGTGTGAAACGAAATTCTATAAAACTTTTGTCTATAAAACAGTGTACAACCGCTAGTTATAAATATGGAAATTTGTATGTTCGGACGGATGTTTGTAACGGATGTACGGAACGGATGGTTACATGAAATTTTGCACACAGATGAAATTGTAATTCATGACCCTTAACGAAGCCGAAAGGCACTTGTTTTCCCCGTCATTGTAATATTTTTTTTGTTCTAGACCATGCCTGGGAACCTTCTAGTTACAGAGATATTGGGGGTCAAAGTTCCAACTTTTTCACAAGTTCAAACACCTCCACGACCCCCGATGCTAATCAATCCATCCATCAGCACAATGTTTTGATTGCGTTACATTGAGTCCTACCGTAAAACATGATTTTTCACCTCAAAAAAAAGTCATTTCCCAGCAATAATTGTTGCGTAAAGTTACTTAGTTTGATGTATATAATGCTTGGTTGTCGGCTTCGTGAAGGGCCCGTTTACACCCTATATGTTCTTTTGGGGTCTTGAGGAGCTCGTGGCTAAATAATAACAGCCGCTCGGGTCGATATTTAGGTTAAGCCGTGCTTGCCTAGGTTGGTATGTGGATGGGTGACCGCCCATTACATACCGAGTTTCCTCCGTGCCTCGGAAAGCACGTTAAGCCGTTGGTTCCGTCTGTCATTTGTAGATCTTTCACAGTCGTTAGGCAGTCAGTGGCCCAAAAAGTCTGACAACCAGTCTTACCAAGTGGTGGTTACCCAGTACTGACTGGGTTGTAGAGGTCAGATAGGCAGTCGCTCCATGTAAAATACTGATATTCAGCTGCATCCGGTTGGACTGGAAGCCGACCCCAATATGGTTGGGAAAAGGCTAGGCGGATGATGACGTTCTTTTGGGGTCAGCTGGATCGTTTTTAGCTGGACCCGATAGGTGACACTGTAATCGATACAGAGAAGAAGACAGGGCAAAGTATGTCAGGTCAGCTGGTAAATAATCATTTTGATACTCACAGCAAAGCTTGTACTTGGGGAGGAGGTAATAGCCGGCAGGGCAGAGGATCACCACGTCCACCTTGCCAGGAGACAGGAGCGAGGACAGCTGACGGTATTCTTTGTGGCCGTTGGTGTCTGTTACAATGTCAACGGTCAGTGGTATGTTAGAGTTATTGGCTTCATTAGTATTATTGACAATATCCTGGACCCTGGATCCTGGATGCTCACCAGACTGACTAGTGTACTTACAGCTTCATCAATTATTGTCATCAGTTCAACCGAAAGAGATACCCACACTGCTTGTCATAGGTCTTCTATGTTCAACAAAATCATTCAACCGGTTTTATGAAATTTTGAGAATATTATCACTTCTCTTTAAAAAAAAATACTTATCCCTACTCTAGGAATTTCTCGTGTATCGTGGGTGCGTTTACAAACATTTAAACTCACATATACAAACAGCCAGACCCGGAACAATTGTCTGTAGGCCATACATATATTTGTTACGTGCGGGGATCGAACCCGCGACACGCAGCCAATCGCTCAGTCACTTCGGCAAGCGTGCCATGATTCTGTAGGTAGGTATGGTTGGTTCCAACTTGAAAGATAGAATAGTTTTGGACCCGATAGGTGGCGCCGTGCGGGGCACAAGGGGATCGCTAGTATAATGTCTTTTGTCCGCGGCTCCGCTCGCGTTAATTTAGAATTTGACAATCAATTCGGGTTGTACTCTGATTATAATTCAATCATGATTCGAAAGTCACGTTGCGCCGTCTATTATCATAAGAACGTTATTTTTCTTTTCCTCGGGAATAATACTTTTTTCGGGATGAAAGGTACCCTATGTCCGTTTCTGTACACCTGACAACGTATATGCAAAATTTCAGGATGATCGGTTCAGTGGTTTAGGCGTGAAAAGGTAACAAACAAACAACAAACAAACAAACTTACTTTCGCATTTATGTAAGGATGATACTAGAGGAAAAGTATCTATCGTTACGATGAGGATCATTAAATTTCCGAAGTTATTTACGCTGCACTTCGCCGAGTAGTTTCCCACATTTGGGTAATCTATTCAACGGATCCAGTCATTATCATAGTATTTGTTAAGGAACGAGAAACGCAAGAACTAGTCCAAACGGTGATTAAAAATAGAAAGTAAAAAAATTGTTCGTACCTTTCTTTCTGAGTGTATGTGTCACTACAGGTCTGACGCAGTCCTTGCAAGGCGTCAGGGTCTCACTGACCCCTTCTCCTAATATCTCAACTGAAATAAAACAAAAATAGATTCACTACTGTAATGGGTGCAGGCGCAGTCCCAGGGGGGAGGGATCACAGGGGTCATGACCCCCCCGCCCAAATCATATGCGCCAAATTTATAATCCTTCCATAAAGTAGCTTTTTTCGGATATTAATTATTACCTTATTTCTTGCTTAATCGTTCGTAACCTAACCTAACCTAACCTAACCTTTTTCGAGGCAGAATTCTAAAATTTCTGGTCACGAACCCAGACTGCGAGAGACTTTTCAATTAAATTGTAGTAAAGCATTTTTGACATTTAACTGCGAATAGACGTTCATACAAATTCACGTCAAAAGTGTTGATCCCCTGAGTGAAGCGATCATTAACATCATCATTTTAGCTGGAAGCACTCCTGGACTTAGACTTTGCTGTGTTTCTCACAACACACTGTTTCCCGAGGCCCTCTCCCGGACATCGGTGCACCTTGTGGACACAATACAGTAAATAACAACACTATCAATTGTTTAGTTTTGTTTTTAGTTTTTATTCATTCATTTGTTTTTTACTTTTGTTTTTTGTTTTTTACTTTTACTTTTATTTTAATTTTAATTTTATTTTAATTTTATTTTAATTTTAACTTACATTTTAATTTTGATTTGGTTTTTATTTTGATTTTTATTTTTATTTTAATCGTGTTTTAATTTGGATATTAATTGTTTTTGATTTTGAAATTATTTGTGATTTTTATTTGACTTGTGATTTTAATTTGACTTTTGATTTCGATTTTAATTTTAATTTTGATTTGATATCAATTGTGATTTCGATTTTAAATGGTTTTGATTTTGAAATTAATTGTGATTTCAAATTGGATTTTAATTATTTTTGATTTTGGTATTAATTGTGATTTTAATTTTTAATTTTAATTTAATTTGGATTTGTTTTTGCTTGCTTTTACTTTAATTTTAAATTACATTTTGATTTTAATATTGATTGTATTGTATTTTTGATTTTAATATTAATTGTAAATTTGATTTTAAATTCGTTTTTAACTTTTAACTTTTGATTGTTAATTTGATTTTAATTTAACTTTTAATTCGGATTCCAATTTTGCTATCATGTACTGTTTCTGTTTGCTTTCTCTACTGTAAATGATCATTTATATATATATGGTTTTATACCCCACCACGTAATCCATGTTCTTCCAATTAATTTTAATTTTAGTTATGTACTCAAATATTAATCCTTAAATATCGATCAGTGCTTGTGGCACATCTTATTTGTTTATGGGGCATGCGGTGCTAACCTGTAATTAATTGTTACACTAACCTTAGATATTATGTACTTACTGTAAATGTTATCAGTGTAAACAATTGTTGGTTGGCCAATAAAGGAAAATAAAATAACAAAATATTATATTGGAACTGCACATACCAGGGATAGAAGGAAGGATAGCAGCATTTGCAGCGCAGAGCATGACAAGAGAGGTTTGAATGTCTCTCCTACATTGCAAGCTGCAGTTGACTGAGTGAGGCGTAATGGATATGACAGCCGTGGCCCGGACCATGGTGTTATTAGTGCTCTGGAAGAGGAAGCAGGTTGATGTTCCCACTGTTGGAGCACATGCTTCTCTACGAGTGGTAGTCGGCTGTAAAACACCACGCTGTCCCAGTGCGGGTTAGTCGGTGGCACATAAAGGGTGTAAATAGACCCTTAACACATTCGAAAGGCACTTGTTCTCCCCGTCTTTGCGATCATTTTTTTGTTCTAGACCATACCTGGGAACCTTCTAGTTACGGAGATACTGGGGGTCAAAGTTCCAACGTTTTCACAAGTTTTTTTAAATACATTTTTTTAATGCAAGATTTTTACTTTACACACCTCCACGACCCCCGTACTATTCAATCCATCCATCAGCACAATGCTTTGAGTGCTTTCCATCGAGTCCTACCGTAAAACGTGATTTTATACCCCAAAAAAAAAAGTCGATTCCCAGCAATAATTTTTGCGTAAAGTTACTTAGTTTGATGTACAGAATGCTTGGTTGACGGCTATGTGAAGGGTCTGTTTACAACCTGTATATTAATTTTTGGTTTGGTTTTATATTAAACTTTTGGTTCTAGTAGGCCAGTCACCGAAGACACCGTACTGTACAACTAAGTTTACAGCTTCAAAAGGTCAGCGTTGGGTGGTTACTATTTTCGGAGTTTTTTTAGTTTTTCACTTAACTTTTCAAAGGTGCATCCTACGGAAAAAGTTACTATATTTCTTTAAAGTATACAAAATTGAGCGCAGCTGTAGCACTGTAGGTTTAATAGAACCTACAGTGAATATTTAAAACCTAAATCAGAGTAACATTGGTATAATTAAGAAGAAAAATTCTCACCCTGTCTCTCTGGCAGACTGGTTCATCAATTCTTACGGAGCAAGCTTTTCCACAGTGAGTCTCGTTATCCATTAGGCTGCCGAGTTGCTGGATAGCTATGAGGTCCTGCAAAAAAAGTAAGAATTATTTTAAATGCAACTACCTCGTTGGTGTAGTGATCTACTACACTAGCGACTGCTGAGCATGAGGGTCCTGTTTTCAATTCCCAGGTCGGGCAAAGCGTTCAAATCAAATCAAATCAAAATATTTTATTTCACATAGGCCTAGATGGGCACTCATAAAAAAAATAGGTGCACGGTTCGAGTTGGTCGTTTCCTATAAAGAAGAACCGGCAAGAAATGCCATGGTTACTCTTTTCAAATCATTTGGTATTACAATATTATCATGTTAAAGTATTTGTACTTAAGTATGGGGGACAGCGTAGTCCCGACAATAAGTCGTTGCTTACTGCACAAAAGTTGTAAAACAAGATAAAAAGTTAACACAAATGAACAAGCAGCTGGGAATCTACAAAGCCTACAATGTTCACACATTCACAAAGAATCGGTAAACGTTATTCGGTGTTTCCATCTAATCAGGGATTTCTCAGTGGCAGCTACGCTCGATGCCAATAGGCTTGCCTCTATTACATGGGATAACGGGATGAAAAAAATGACTGGTAAAATATGCGAAGGAATGACGAAAATGGATGCACTGTGTGATAGATGATATGGATGGAAAAGGAGGTGACAGCTGAGATGACGAGTTACCAATACGTATGGAAGAAGAAGCCATGAGAAAGATGATGATGGCAAAATATGTGTAGGTGCGTGGGTACTACTGGTACACTAATGTTGAACCCTTCCGAGTTACAAACGTGATGTAGTGAGAGTAAAAAAAAGGGAAGGAAACATCATACATCATAAGAGCAGTTGTCTTTGGTCTTGTACAATGGCAGGAAGACGACGTCGAAATACGGAACCTCCATCACGTTCAGCATTACATTCTTCCGGACTGTGTGATCCTGTAAAAAAAGTCACAATTGCTGTCTTCGATTGGAAGAATTAAGCCAGCGGGATCTCCCAGTCATTGCGATCATTTCTTTGTTTTAGACCACGCTTTCTAGTTACAGAGATATTGGGGGTCAAAGTTCCAACTTTTTTTTTAAATACTAGTTTTTAAAGTTATAACTTTAATTTAAATACCTCCACAACCGGTACTATTCAATGCATCCGTCAGCACAATGTTTTGAGTGCGTCACATTGGGTCCTACCGTAAAACGTGATCATTCACCCCAAAAAAAAAGTTATTTCCCCACAATAATTTTTACGTAGAGTTACTTAGTTTGATGCACAGAATGCTTGGTTGACGGCTTCGTGAAGGATCCATTTACACCTTGCATTTATCTATTATGACGTAGACATCCTCTAAGAAAGGATTTTGGAAAGCTTAACCCCTAAGCGGGTGAAATAGGGGTTAAAAGTTTGAAAATCCGGCACCGGGCGAAGCTGGTGCGGTTTTTTCAAAGGAGTGTCTATTTAAATTGAGACAAATATTATCTCTCACCCGAATACATGTATAGGTCCCACTATTCTTAGGCTCCACGTTATGAATCGCGACAGTTAGACCATCCATCTTAACATTATCTTGCTCCAACATTGTCTTTCTGTCGGTTTCCCAATGGAACTTCCCATCAGAAGTTCTAACAGGAGTATTGACACCGCAGTCCAGGGTAACAGAGTCTCCTACCATAATATAAAGCTCATCCTGGAACAAAGAACGACCATCATCATCACCAGGCAGCTTTTGACAATTGTTTGGATCGGCTTCTAGTCTAACAGTTTTAATGACTATCTGTCCTCCATAACCCAGTTTAGATAACAAGGAACCCCTTAGTAAGTCTTTCTATAACACTTTCGGGCCTTTGGCTACTCGTAACGACTGTTAATGCTCTTCGAATGACATTCGGAACCAACTGCTGAACGTGATTTTTGAAGCTCAGCCCTTCACAAGATAATTTCTTAGTGAGACTACTTGTTGAACCCCAAACAGGTTGACTACACTCAGAAGACTTACCTCAGTAGGTATCATCATCATGACGATGCCTACTGAGGTAGACTCAGAAGACTGCAACTTACCTCAGTAGGCTTCAATGTTGGTATATTCCTCAAACCACGTTCCAAAACTTCTAAATTCACTTTCCTTTTCTTTCTTCTAACAATTTCATATATACCACTGTCTCCCTTAACAAATCTCTCAAAGATTTCACTAGAATCATCTTCAAAATCCACGACATAGGTCTCATCATCAAAATCATGGCCATCTTTGATTTTATTATGGAAGTGTTTTAATGATCTCTTGTTCCTTATCCAGTCCCAAGTCTTTCCTCTTTTCTTATAAGGAATAATAAAAGAGGCATCAGCATTTCTGTATTTGTAACAACTGACATTTCTCATTAAGTTCTCGAATGTTTTTGTCGGTACCGACGTCTGTAAGCTCTGTATGTGTTTAAATGTGGCCTGGATGTCACATAATTGACCTGGTTGGGTTGTCCGACGAGTATGACAGGCCTCTTGAAACAAAGTACGTGTGTTAGATTCGGGAAATACAATACCACTACTTTTCTTGGGTGATCTGGGGAAGAAAAACAACTGTTGTGAGATGCAAAGCGTTCAGTTGCTTCTCCTCCTTGCAATCGATGAGGAGAAGAGGAACAGCCGTCGAAAATGCTTCTTAAGGGTGCATTCTGAAAGTTGGCAACGTCGCAAATAACTTTCAAATATTTCATTGTCCTGAAAATTAATCAATATTACTTAATGAAATGATGAATTATCTAATTATCTATCGTGTTGTACTAAAGTATTGACTATGAATTGCAATTACTCATATCGTAACTAATAATATTCCGTTTGGGTGCAAAAAGGTCACTTGAAAACTTTCCAAATGCCTTTTTGCACCAAAAACTGATGCAACAGCTATAATTCCAGAGTTATTATTGCAATTCAAAAATAAATATTTAGTACATCACAGAGCGATATTTCATCATTTTTTTAAGTAGTATTAGTGAATTCATCAAAACAACGAAATATTTAACAGCAATTTGCCACGTTGCCAACTCTCAAAGCGTTCGAATTTCAACAAATACTTTAATTAGAATTGTCTTTGTAGTTGGATACATTTGTGACTTTTAAAACATCTATATCGGTGGTAGAATTTCACTTGTGTTTAGTTTTAGTTTGAATTATAGAAGCTGGTGGATTATGAGCATTTTCGAGGGCAGTCTTAAAGCGCACTCCACAACGCCAGCTAGCGAGCGAGATAGCGAGGCGGGCGAGGCTCTTTTCATACTTCGTTTCGGCTCTTTCGGTAGTCCGCGGTGTCAACCAAAATATGAAAAAGAGGTGGATCGCTCGCTGGCTCTCTCGCTAGGTGGTGGTGTGGCCTGCGCTTTAAAGTCCCAATTAGATCCGATGATCGCGTGTTTATATTTCTGAAGATAGATGATGTTTGCTGAAGCGCATACTTTTTCTGGGACATCTGTATCTCCCTGAAGCTTTGCTTCTGCGGGATAAGTGCCTCATCTGTCATAATTAAGATCGAATACCCAGTACAGTACAGTAGCAGGTTGCCAGCAACGCACGGAAATTTTCTGTTACCAGAAAGAAAGAAGTTTCCAAGTTTCCCACAAAATTGTATAGAAATAATCATCATCATCATCTATCTTCAGAAATATGATCAAGCGATCATCGGATCGAATATGGAGCTGTTACAACCATGGAGGTCCGTTGGCTACTTTTATTTTTTCACAACTTTTGAGCGACAGCTTACGAGGTGCAACCGACAGAGAAAAAAACTTCATACAAACGCATTTCTATATGTAACACTACTGCAAGGGCGTAC
Source organism: Noctua comes (assembly GCA_963082995.1). NCBI lineage: Eukaryota > Metazoa > Arthropoda > Insecta > Lepidoptera > Noctuidae > Noctua > Noctua comes. The sequence goes on from OY720294.1 coordinate 841,386, forward strand.
AAAGGTTCCCTATCCATTAACATACAATTTTAAGACCTAATATAACTTGGCATACTTTTGTTTCTCCTAATTATATTTTTGCATAACATTATTTACGCATAACAGCTTACGCATACTTTTTTTATCTAATCATAATTTATCTAATCATAATAATGATTAAGCATAATTAAAAAATTAATTATGATTAATTAATTAAAATTATTATTAATTCTGATTATACATCAGCAACTTGCTCTAAAATACAACCTTGTGGAATCGGAAGTGCCGTACTATAAGTATGTGCCCGACCCAGTTCTCGAAAATGGCAGTATCACATTGTACTGGGATCGATCCATCATCACTGACAGGACTATTGTAGCCAATAAGCCTGATATAGTGGTGGTGGATCGATCAGAGCGGCGCGCAATGATTGTTGATATAACGGTCCCGCATGATGAGAACCTCGTGAAAGCCGAGAAAGATAAGCAAATCAAGTATCTTGATTTGGCTCACGAGGTTGTCGACATGTGGGATGTGGACTCAGCGATCATTGTGCCGATAGTTGTATCAGCCCATGGCTTAATTGCCAAGAGCCTCGACCAATACCTGAGGAGGCTCTCGTTAGGCAGCTGGATCAAGGGGTTGATTCAGAGAGCGGTACTTCTAGACACGGCTCGTATTGTTAGGAGGTTCCTCTCTTTGGAGCCCTGACCGCCGGTAGCTTGGACCCTGTTCCCGATACCGGTGGGCTACAATTTTTTTATATTTTTAAATGTTTTTTATATTGTTTTTTCTAAGGAATATTTAAAAATGTTAAAAATTTGTAAAAATATAAATAAAGGAAATAATAAATTAAGCATAACATTCTAAAGCATAAATTTATTTACGCATAATGATATTAAAACGTATTTTTAAAAGGCATAACAAAGAAGCATAATAATAATTAACGGTCATGCATGTAAAGCGAGGAGAGATTACGGAATCAGTGGGAACTCAACTCTCGGATTCCATATTACTTAGATCCCTCTCCTCAACCGAGACCTACAAGTATTTGGGTATGTCGGAAGCATTAGGCATCAATGCTGCCGACATGAAACAATCATTGAAGGAGCGCTTCTTTGGCCGCATGAAGAAAGTGTTAAACAGTCTTTTATCAGGCGGAAACAAGGTGCGCGCCTTTAATGGTTGGGTCATGCCGGTATTGATGTATTCTTACGGCATACTCAAATGGACTCAGACGGAACTTGACGCCCTGGATAGGAAGGTCCGCACACTACTGACCGCAAACCGGATGCATCACCCACGGTCATCGGTGATGAGACTGTATATCCCGCGGAAGTGCGGAGGTCGTGGCTTCTTAAATGCTAAGACCTTGCACAACCATGCAGTCTCAGGGAATACTTTCTCGAAACCGACGTGGGGATGCACCGAGATGTGGTCGCGGTGGACAAGGGCCTCACCCCGCTCTCCTTGGCCAACAAGAACTGGCGCAAACCTGTGGTATTGGATACTAATAACCGTAGGGAGGTATGGCAGAGCAAGGAGCTACACAGACGCTTTTTGCGGGCCCTACATGGGCCTGATGTAGACTTCTTGGCGTCCGTATCCTGGCTACGATTCGGTGACCTCTTTGGGGAAACTGAAGGTTTCGTCTGTTCGATTATGGATGAAGTCATCATGACGAACAATTATCGGAAATACATTATCAAGGACGGCACGGTTGACATTTGTCGGGCATGCCACCGTCCCGCGTCCCGGTGAATCGATCCGACATATTGTTTCCGGTTGTTCTCGTCTTGCTAACGATGAGTACTTGGACAGACACAATCTAGTAACTAGGATTATTCTCCAGCAACTTGCCTTGCAATACAACCTTTGAGTTCTGAAGTACCATACTACAAGTATGTGCCCGACCCAGTTCTCGAGAATGGTCATGCCACATTGTATTGGGATCGATCTATCATCACAGACAGGACTATTTTACCCTGATTATTAAACCTGATATTGTGGTGATAGATCGCCGAGAGCGCCGTGCAATGATTGTTGACATCATTGTCCCTCATGACGAGAATCTCGTGAAAGCTGAGAATGATAAAAAAATCAAGTATCTTTATTTAGCACACGAGGTTGTCGACATGTGGGACGTGGACTCTGCAATCATTGTACCGATAGTTGTTACGGTCAATGGACTAATAGCAGAGAGCCTCGACCAACACCTTAGGAGGCTCTCATTGCGCGGCTGGGTCAAGGGGTTGATTCAGAAAACTGTACTCCTGGACACGGCACGTATAGTGAGGCGGTTCCTCTCTCTGGAGCCCTGGCCACCGGCAACCTGGACCTTGTTTTTGATGCCGATGGGCCATCTATTTTTTATATTTTTAAATGTTTTGTTTACTTTTGTTTTTGAAAATATTTAAAAATGTATTAGATAAGAGAAAGAATGAATAAAGGATGGTCGACATGGTGTTATTCGCTGATGACACTTCCCAATTTGTAAGATAAATAGACGGGCCCCAAAATCTAGATGACGTGAAAAATGCCCTACTTCAGGTCAATAACTGGTTCACAGCAAACAATTGAGTATTAAATGAAAAAAAAAACGAAATGCATAAGATTTTAATGGTTGAGTTGAATGGTGCTGATACATGTGTCATGTTCGTGAACGGGCGCTGTCAGTTGTGACTGGTCATCTCTTGGTTGCCTCGGTTTATTTGCATTGATTATTTTATTTTTGAATTATTTTAACTATGGACACTTTTAACGTACACATCTTGCTACATCGTTCTCACATTATGTACCATCTCGACATGAATGATGTAACCAAGGTTTTGTAAAAGTATTCTGATTTAAAAGAGTGTCCATGGAGTTTCTTGCCCGTTCTTCTCCATAGAGATCTACGTTAGGGAATGGGCAACTACAGTATTTTCACAGTTTTTATGCCTTGTGTCTGGGACTGTAGCTACATTTCATTGTTTCGACAATTCAAAAGTGCCTGTAACTGGCCTACTTGAAACTATTTTTATATTTTTAAATGTTTTTTTTTTTTGTTTTATATTAGAATATTTAAAAATGTAATTAATACATTATAATTATGACAATAAACTGTATGCCAAAAAAACTTATGGCAAAGTATTATTATACCAAAAAAAAATATACCAAAATAGTTATGCCAAAGTATATTAGGAAAAAAAAAAACAATATACGAAAAGAAGGGATCCGGCTTACAATACTAATTCACAGACAAGAATTTGTCTGGCATACTACAACTAAAAAACCAGAGTCCTGAAAAATCGGGGTTTACAAGGTAAAATCGACTCCTCCTATTTTTGAAGTCGGTTAAAATGTAGCCTATGTTACCCGGGCCATAATAACGAATAACGATTGACACCTTATTCATCAAAATCGGATGAATAGGCACTAAGGAGAATCATACGTAAATACATACATACATAGATTGCTAAAATCATAAGCATTCCTTTTGGATTCGCCGTAGTCGGGTGAAAATAGTCTCACTACTGATACATATAAATGCGAAAGTTTGTGATGGTCTATGGGTGGATAGATGTTTGTTACTATTTCACGCAAAAACTATTGAACGAATTTTCATGAAATACTACAATAAAAAAATAGGTATAACATCAGAATAACAGATAGGCTACAATCAATAAAGATATTGTGTAAAACAATGAATAAAAGCGAGCGGAATCTGTAACACTTGGAAGCCTCGTCTCTGTGAGGGGCGGGCCACACAGAACAGATGTAAGATGAGGACGCGTCGCAGACGCAGCGCCCCTTCGATAAATTATCATACAAAATGTATAGAAGCGTAGCGACACAAAATAAACAGAAAAGACAGGGCGCGGACGAAACGCGCAAATAAAAAACGCGTCCTCGTCTTACGTCTTTTCTGTGTGGCCCGGCCCTGAGAGGCTGCACTTTGGGGCGACATTTGTGAAAATATGAAAATCAAAGATTCCTTTTCAGAGTTAACTATAGGTGTACTGTCAACATTTCTAGTACTTAGAATTGTATTATTCTCTTACCATGGTTGAATAGGGACTCTGCAGGGTCTTTTTTGTGTTTATTAATTTTTAGCTTTCTGTTTCTAATAAAATTTATTCTCTTGCTATCTTTCATGGATTCCCGAAGTCTTGACTTCTTCACTACCTTTGGATAACGGAAGTTACTAAATATCTATATATGCTAGGTAGATGACGTGTCGTTGGGTTGGTTTGTCTACGTGCCGTTGTACCTGATAATAAAGAGATTAATATCGTTGACCTAAGACTGGAGACACACTAAGCGAAGCGCTTGGTTCTTCTGTGTGGATCCGGCCCAAGGCCCTATCATAGCCTCGGGTGATACTACTTGCGTCAAACGACAAGCACACGGCATTTGTTTCGTACCGTTGCATTTGCTTCGCAAGACACGTCGCGGTGACTCTTAGCAAGCTCTGCATGACTTCTCTTTTTTGTTTTCGCTGCAGTTCTTACCGGAGGACACGTGGTGCTTGAGCTCGTGCTCGTGGTCAAGACTTGAATGGTTATCTAAGCGAAGAAAAGAGCAGAGACACTTAATCGGCAATTATTTACGTGGTTTTCGCGATCCAAGAAGGCGGGCTGACCGGCTCTTTCCTGGAGGACTCGTCCATTTTACCAGCGATAAAAAAGGCAGCGGGAGGCCCTTCAGGGGAAAAATACAGTCAACAGGCCTACTACTAAGCTGAGACGGTGCCCGGGGCAGCTGCGGAGTGCGGCTGGGGTGTGGTGACGTGAGAACTCATTCGCCTGTCGACGGGATTGAACGTCCTTCCGTACCACGCAGCTACCTTAAGCACCGTTTCAGTTAACCGTTAGGCCTGCATTACGCCACATTTAGATGTAAAGCAAGGCGGTAAGAGATAGGTTAAGTTTCTATTGGTCGATTTATGCTGTCTCTGCTCCGTTTCGCTTTGTTAGACAATCAGTCAAATAATTATAGACTTCACCCATGCACTATGCGTGCAGGACTCGTCAAGAAGCCCAATCAAGATGCGAACATTAGATACATGGAAGGAATACTTATGATTTATTGCGCGGCAACATTTTAACAGCCCTAATATTCAGAGTACAACAGCAGGTCTTATCGCTAAAAGCAACATCTACCACAAAATCTACAGGCCATCTATCTAAGAGGAAAGGGACACCTATTTCACACAATGTTACCAGGTTGAATAAAAAAACGATTTGACAAAAACTGACCTTTTTCTGTCTAGGAACTTTGAGGCCCATTTTGCTGGCGAGCTTATTCAATAGGCTCTCAGATGCCTCGCTAGTCTTATCAGGTTCCAAGTATGTATCCTCTTCAGTAAATGCTGCTGCGGGCGTCGATTTAGTCGACAATATTATAAATGCTCTGGATAGGTAAGGAATTTAATGTAAAGGCAGCTTTAGACAAATGAGGAATTAAAGAACTCGTTTCTTTTGCAACATCAGCGTGGTACTTGCATAAAGATACAGGTTTCCAGTACGGTCAAGCTGGTAAGGATCAGTGCGGGTAAAATAGTCAAAGAAAAAATATACAGTATGTACTTGTAATTGGTACAGTATGTACAGTCACGGACTTTAATTCATGAGCCACTTTCAAACTTTACAATTTTGTAGTTTTATACATTCACGAGATTACACGATTAACACTTACTTTAACCGCATGCTCGGAAACGACGAAAAATTACTAATAATCGGAAATAGTCTGATCCATAGAGGTTGCAAAATGACTAATAAGTTGTTAATGTTGCATACGTTTATCCAACCTATTTGATACCGACCTCCTTTGAATTAGAGCTCATTAAATACTCGTTATTTCTAAAAACCTATCTGAAGACAGTGACAGTTGAAATGTCGATGTTAGAGACGATATTTTAGAATTTTGGTGACTCGTAGCCGTAGTTATTTACGCGATAATGCCGGCAGCAGTTTCCGAAGAAATTCGCTATAGGATTGTAACAATGATCAGCGGAGTCTCAGCATTCGTGCGCTTGCGTGGGGATGTGCTCCGAAGGTGTAGGAGAGCTGGTTCAACTTCCGCCTCTTACAAATGCCGTGAACTATATCAGCATTTTGGAAGTTCCTCTCCTTTGTAATGATTGCGTATCCACGGCATGAAATGCAAATATTAATTCTGTTCACTATAATTGTGCCATACATTAAGGCCCCAATCCGGCATTGACATCCCGTCGGAATATTCGCGCAGGTTTACAATGTTTTTTTGACTAAAGTTATTATAATTAATTGCAATTATTTTTAGTGCACCATAATATTGGTTATATACTTAACAACTACGTATTTTTAAAGTTTCCAAAACTCGCTCTTGTTGCGTAAATCTGGCGTTGCAAAGAGGTCTCTCGCGCCCAACGCGAGTCCAAGGTCTGTTTTCGCACTCCGTCCGAGGTAACAGAGGCTAAATCGCAAAATCGATCGAGCCAATAAATTCCTTTATATCCCTGTCTTCAAAGTTGGCTTGTTACTTTTTGTAAAAAATCTTTTATTTTCTTAATCCGATTACGAAAATATCGTCAAATTTCTCGGTTTTTGCTCTAAAAAAATACGTAGTTTCAGTCAATAGATTAGTGTTATTATTTTATCGAAGGGCCACTGCATTGAATGATACGAAATAAAAAAAAAATCATTAAAATTACCGTGCAACGAAAATTATTAGTATGCCAAAACACCCATAAAATTACAGTTTATATTCAGAAACGTTTGCCATAATATTTCCTTAGTGACCGCCGAGCGGTCGAGGTAGAAGGACGTCGGGATATCGTCAACTGTTTTCCGGGATATCGTCAATTGTTTACTGGTCTTCTCACAATTACGCTCATGTTATGTCATGCAGGCTGCTCTACTTAATTATTTTAACCGACTCCAAAGAAAAGAAGGGTTACGTTTTTATTTATGATTTTTAAACATTTTACACATGCGCGGAAGACACAAGCGTGAACGGATACTTGCGAGAAATAAGATTCCTTTCGATGAATCGAAATCAAAGATGGAGGCTGCGAAAAGTAGCGAATTTTTCATCATGGGTGTTATGGCCATGGTAATTGAGGGCGCTCCAATCGAATTTGGGGTCGAAATGAAAATACAAGATGGCACCAACGAAATTTTTTGATTTTTATGTCATGGCTTTCATTTTTGTGGTTTCGTGATAACGAAAATGATGTCATAATAGAAATTCAAGATGGCGCCGACGAAAATTTTCAGTTTGTTCGTCATGGGTGTCATTTTCGTGGTTTTTGGGGTCGCTGATAACAAAAATCAGTCGCACAAATTCGCAGATAGGTCCGTTCGCGCAAATGTCCTAGATCTTGAAAAACAGTAACTCCTTATTAGTTATTGTACACAATTTTGCAGTAGCAAGGCGTCATGTTCCATTATGCGAAAGCCAAAAAAAAATGTTCGAAAACGAGTGATCATGAATTTCAAAATACCTATTCAAAAAACTTTTTTTTATTACGTCTTTGTATGATAGTTCCTAGAAACAATAATAAGTATAAGCATCGAATTAATAACCTCCTTTTTTTTGTAGTCGGTTAATATGTAGGTGGAGCAGCTTTGGCATCAGCTCAAATAATTTGTCTAGGTGTCAAAGGGGGAGGTCGGCACACACGATGTGTCTTTGTTTTTGCTGTGAATTTCTGAGTTTGGCACAACAAGACTATCGCTTTAAGCAAGGGTTGTCAGCACGTGGTTTGATGCACATTCACATAACGGTGATTCCATGGCCAGCTGAATCCCCGGTCCTGAGTACGTGGGACCACCGTAATGAACGAAGAAAAGAAGATCTGGCTCAATATTGCCAAGAAGTATGGGAAAACATGCGAGGGACTGATATTGGCACTAGATTGGTTAACTCCAGATATAGATAGACCTAGATTAAGCAAGAGCACTTACATCGCGTGTCCAACTTAAGGTAAATAAACTTAACGTGGCCATTGTCGCGCTCAGTCAGCATTAGTGCGCCAAGCTAGTGGGACGTCTCTCAAAAAATTAAAGCTTCTAATTCGTAATACGTTCCGGCTTTTACTTGGAGAGGTTGAAGCGACGCGACGTTCTGTTTTAACAAGTGAAGAATATCAAAGCTAGTGATACTATCATATATCGCTTCGGTACGAAACCGAAGCGATATATGATACAGGTGCTTCTGTAATTTTTCTGTCAATTTTAGCGATTAGTGCTGTTCATCGTACGCAACACAAATCGATTCTCGAGAATCAATTTCGGACACAGAGGAATGATTTTGTATTTTATCCTTATTATGTCGACAATTTTAATAAATAATCTTAACATTTCGTGATTTTTAAGTTTTCAACATGATAGTAATTTAAAAGAAAAAATGGTCGATGAGGAATAAAGATTGGTTCCCAACGAATTATAGTACGTTTGTTCGATACATTTTGAGGAAGCAAGCTTTGTTGAAGGAAAAAAAAAGATAACCTAAAGTAACGATAAAAAAAGAATTTAATAGCAAGTAAATATAAACAAACAACGACGACAATAGGACACTTAGGCGTCAAAGTACTCCTCCGCATCGCTGTCATCTAGACACGTGCCCAGAAGACTGGCAGCATTGCCACACTGAATGGCAATGCTAATTCTTTGGCCAAAGAAAGAGCCAGCCTTCTGGTCACGCGAAGTGTCGATCAGTCGGTGAGAGATTTCCTTAAAAAGGAGCTGCGCACTCGGGCCGCACTATACAGGGTGTAAGGGACAGCCCTCCACAGACTGATGGGGTGAATTCAGTATATCATACTAAGATGACCGGTACAAGAAATTATTTCAGGAATGTTATGGGAATCCCATAAATTAGATTTGTTTTATTTCCTCATATGCAATTTATCCTTACCGTGGCAAAACGCACGTAGCGAACGGCAAGCGTGACGACGAGTTCGATGAACGCTGAAAACTCTTTTTCTTTTGTGAACAGCTGATTTCACGCGTCGTTCGTTAGATATTTAACATCCATTGTTGATTTTTTTATTTTTGCCGTATTATTTACATAAACGGAGTGCTGCGTACAGGAAATGTAATTTTACATTGAAATAAAGGAAACCTAAGTGAAAAAAAAATAAAAATCTTGTGGAATATCATTCAAAATAAGGAGCTGAATGCACCCTGTCAGTTTGAGGAGGGCTGTATAATATACATTTGGACAGCGAGTGCATTCCTAATTTAAATATTGATATATAGAAAAAAAAATCTGCGCGAAAATAGCCAAATATATAGCCCTATGGCTATTTTCGTGCAGATTTTTTTAGTCTGTGCTGTTTGTTGTTGGGTCGGTTTTCGTACCTACCGTGTACGAAAAACTATTAAGATAACCATTATAAAACCTTAAAAAAATATTATAGTAAAAAAATTAAATAAAAAATAAGTATTAAAACCAAATCGCACAGGCTGAGAATAGATGAATTCATTTTGAAATATTTCGAATATATACTTATATCAGGTGAAATAAAATTAGAGTGATTTACATTAAGGAAAATACAACAAAACAAAGTCGATTATTAAGCGGGTACCTACAGTCTAACACTGCAAAAAGAGTAATTCGAATACAGATTCTATTTTTGACGAAAATCCTTAATTTGTTGAAAATTGGCGAGGAAAAGGAAGAAAAAAACGGACAGTAAAAACACAAAAATAATCCTATGATTAACCCCTTCGACCATAAAATACATGTTTTTTTTTCACATTATTGGCGGGTCGGAATCCCGGTTTAGGCAGGCGATAATTTAAAAAAACTTTAGTACATACTGGCATAAACTAGCCTGCGCGCAACAATTACAAATGAAGCCGCGAGCTGGTTTCCTATTGTATTACACTTAGTTTTCTTGCGAATGTCGTACACGTAGCACGCGTTATCAGTGCAATGGATCACAATCAACTGTAAGCTTGGGCTGATTATGACTCCCATGCTCTCCGGCGACGAAAGAGCGTAACGAACATTTTGGGCGTTGAATAACCCACATGTTATTCGCGAGTGTGCGCATCAAGTGCGTTTTAATGCATAATTAATGGCCACCTCATTGGACTGCATTTCGTGGCAGGACACTTAACAGGTGGAACCAACCTGGAAATGTGACATAACGGTATCCCGGACTTATTGGACGACGTTCCGCTAGACGGCCCGTTGCAAAATTTGTTTTTATTTAATTTTGTATTCAGTAAATTGCAGCCAAAAAGTATTTATGACGGTCCTAAGCCCGTAAAAGTATGAAAGGAAAAGGACAATGGGCAAAAATGTATGGAACTTAGTCCAAGAGCCTCCACTGATGAGACTTGTGGGGACTGAAAGGACATACTTGTCATATTATTCTGGCAAAAGTTTACCAAAATCCGTCCGAGGATTCTTTTTAGGGGGTGGAAAATCCTCATGGACATACCCCTCCACCTTCGCGAGGTGGAGAAAGTCCATGAGGATTTTCACCCGATGAAAATGTTAGGTTAGGCGAAAGTAGGCTCACGGCGATGTTTTTTTAGAGGGTGTAAGCCATAAGCCAGCCGTCTCCCCGGGCGGTTCGGTATGCGTCAGGCATTTTTTATACAGCTAAAAAAAAAACTTAGGTTTTGTTTAGTTTGTTTCGGGAGGTTCCTGTGTCGGATACGGCGGGAAGAATCGCCCGGGTGTCACCACTGCGTGGGTAACCCGGGGGCTACCTATACAATCGTGGGTTAAAGTTTTTCCGATGTCGAAATTACCAATCATAATTTCTCCGTACGTCAAAGTTACTATGGCTACGCTAATTTTGCATTTTGATACAAGTGGGGAAACTTTGTAATTGCATTCTAGGGGGAATTAACACCCTCGCCTGTAGGCGAGGGTGTTACGAAGCCGAGAACTGCAGTAACAAATTCTACTGCAATTGAAACGTTTGGGTTAGGTTAGGTTAGAACAGTGACCATTTTAGCGCGCCGACGCGCGTGCGATCGTTTGTTGGTGAATTATTTGGGTTAGATGAGGTAATAACAGTGTGATGTTTCCTGATATTTACTTAATTATTACAGATTTTGACTGAAAATGAGTAAATATGAAAATTAGGTCAACTGAACATTATTTAAAATAGTATTATACAAATTGATAATTATATGAAATGAACGTTATACTAAATGTTATTAGAGCAAAAGAAGGTTAAATTTGAAATATAACATTAGATCACATGAAATTAGGTTTTTTATAGCATATGAAAATTATATCATGTGAACGTTATTTCAAGTAATATTATACTTTCTGTTATTATGCCATATATTACACACCCATTATTGTCACACCACTGACACGCTTTGTTACGCTCGCTGCTATTAACCGACTAAATCAAATTACAACAATTGTCTGAATTTGTCTGCAACAATTTGCGCGCGCTAGTGCGATATCTACCTCTTTTTATTTATAATATCATTGCATTACACGGCTAAAATACGAATAGTGGCAAGTGGCTCATCAACTAAAGTCCGTGACTGTACCGTAAAGTGCGAGTGCATATAGAAAGAATGGGGATATTTTATCGTACTGGAAACTTGGTATCTTTGTGCAAGCACCTTTAAGGCGCTCCTCGCTTACGGGAGCATTCACCTGTAACGCTAGTTGCATTCAACTTCCAAGATTCGGTTTGTAAAAAAACTAGTCGTTGTTACAAATTGGTATCATTACGGGTTGCGCACTATAATGCTCGGTCTCCTCACCGATGTAATGCTCGAAGCTAAACTGCTACATTACAGGCGAATGCTCCCGGCGAAGGAGCGTCTTATTGGACCACTCCCTTTCGCAGATAGCCTGTGTGCTAGACGTGTGACGGTGTGACCTGTGTGCGGAAATGAACACACACGAACGTTTTAAATGTAGCCACTCGGGGTTGATACAGCTTCCCGTCAGTGAATCGGATTAGTAGTTCCGAGGATTACCCCCAAATTACTTAATTATTTATTGGATTATTAATTGGATTACCAACAAATTTTAACTTTTTATAAATATTAGTATAGATATAACACAAGTCACATCATCTGTCCTTTACCAATTATATTAACCTTTTCACCGCCAACGTACACAGAACGCGATGCCTCGCCAGCGCCAAGCTATAAATGTTTTTTCCGATTTTAAGACAAATAAGGGCTACTTTTGTGTGGAAAAGTAAAAAACAGGGTATTAGACCGTGTTATATTAAATAATAAAATGAAACGAAGCTTTTAAATACAGTACTTTTATGTTTTTTTTATAGGTAGTTAAAAATTAAGAGCTTCTAATGAAGTCGTGGGCACTGGTGGCACGGAAATCTGGAACTTCTATTGAAGTCCGTGGCGGTGAAAAGGTTAAAGACGGCTTCCAGTCTTATCAATGCAGTTGAATACTAGAATTTAACATGAAGCACGGCTTATCTGACCCCCACAGCCCAGTTAATGGACAACCTCTACAAATACGATACCGTAAAATATAACTTACTTCGTTACGACGGAAGTTTTTGAAACACTCCGTTTGATATCAGTCTCATCTCTATGATCTCTGCGAGGGACTCCACCGTAAAAGATCCTATCCCATTCATCATTTAGATTGTTTGTTTCGAATTGAATAATCGACAGTAACAGGTTCTTATAATTTTCTTTCATATCATCACTCATAGAGCCAGTGCTGACCTGACTGTCATGGTCATTGATGATTAGTATAGTAGGGGTCACGGTTGTGTATTTTGTATTTTCATCAACAACATAGTCATTAGCTGGACTACTAGACCCCACGTCTATAAAATCGGTCTGTATTAATGTTAATTCGGTGTCCAATTTTGCAGTAGTCGATATATTTGTTGTCTTTCTGGGAGTCTGTGTCTGACCTTTTCCAAATATTTTTGTCGCTGCTTTAATCATGTTTTTAAAACCGAATTTAGTTGTTGTTTTATTGACAACTGGTGATTTCTTATCACCTCTTAGTGCAACACCTTTTATAGTTACTGCTGTTGTTGTAGCAGTGTTAGTTGATGCTGTAGGCTCTGCAGCGAAACTCACCGTAGTTGAGCTGTTATTCGTAGTCGATGTATTGGCACTTACTTTAGATTCCGTGGTTGAAGAGATTACTGCGACGTTGTCACTAGCACCGTCTGACTTAGCTTTCATGGTTGCAGCTTGTTGAGGGATTGTTTCGATTATATGCTCTATAGTCGACGACTCATCCATCTCTTTCTCAAGAGCCGTTGGAATCTTTTGAGTAATTTTTTTTGTTTGTATTGTGGTAGTATCTGTTTTTCTATTTTTTGCCAAAGCGTGATTCACTTTTTGTTCAACTTTGTCTACGAGATAGTTTTTTTTTGATGTTTCATGTGATACTTTTCTATGGATTGATGCGTCTAGTGGCAAATTTGTTGTTAGGTTAGAGTTGGTATTGTTATTCATTGACTCAATGTCCTGAAGACTTCCAAACAACTGTAGCATTTGATTTATATTCCAGCTCAAGCTATCGGTAGTCGTTTCCGCATCCCGTGGATTCCTCTCAGGCCTAGTGCGAACCGTCATGTATCTCGTATCTTTTCCTAAATCATTATTGGCTGCTGTTGCAGTTAACTTTAGAAGTTTTCCCGCCGTTACTGCTCTTTGGACAACATCGACTGTTATGGTAGGTGTATCTTTGATGGAACCTCTAGCTAAGCGAGGTTCATTTGTACCAGCTTTTAGGTAGTCATACCAAAAGGCACCACCGCCATCTGATATCAATGGCATTGACGCTTGGTTGTTAACCTGACGCTTATAATGTTTTTTGTTGAAGTCGAAATACGAAAACAGTTTTGACTTTTTGTTTTTGCTTGGAAAAAAGTGACCCCTGAATCCTTTACGTTTCTTGAGCTTCCTTTCTTCGAGATCAAAATCTAGTGCTTGATAATTCGTTGATTCAATGATTTGTTCTGAACTGGCGTGAGGTGGGATTGTACCAGACATCATTTGTTCATACGCCGTTGTCGGTGATTCAGGATTGCAGATTATATTAACATTAATATTATCGAGAGAATACACTTGTTTTACCATCTGTTTCGGAGTGCTGGTTGGGTTAGATCGTTTACTCAACGATTTGTAATTTATAAAGTTATTCATCAGGTTTATGAACTTTTCACCGTTCTCTTTTAACTTGGCATTGTAGCAAATATCTAACGCTACTGTCATATTCAAGTCATGTGCGAGGATAGCCAAATCATTAATCAGACAAGATATATCTTCTATTTTTTTGATCTTGGCAGGTTTAATAAAATTTCTTTTATCAATATAAGTTGAGAACGTCTTACATAATCTTCCCTGGCACTTCCCTTTAACTCGTTTGCAATAATCAGTTAAACTTCTGTCAATTTTGCTGACTGAATCTCTTAATTTTTGCCCCCCAATCGGATTCATCCAAAAGAATGTTTGTATTTCGGTGCAATGGTCTGTCATGTATCGACCAATGTTGTCAAATTCGAATATGAGTTCGTCTATAACGGCATCGCTAGCCGCACAAGCGCTGCACATTGAAGTGTTAACCTTGCATTTGCAGTTACACACTCTGTCGTGGCCAAAATATTTCTTGACCATGTCCCAATCTATGCGTCTCTTTACGATGTATTTTTCCGCCCCCTTTTTCCTCCTCTCCTGATTCCCTTTAAGCTTCCAAGACCTCCATACAGAGCGAGCCTTTCTTGTGTCCTTACTATCTAAGTCTTTGTTGACTCTAGATCTGTTTTCATAAAGTTCTAACAACTGTTGATGGATTGCTGCCACAAATTCCTTGCTCAGCGTCACTCTGGCCAAACTCTTCAAGCTCGTGGTTTCGCCTCTTGATTCCGTTGGCTTAGGTTCCGTCGTACTGGCAGTGGTGCTCGAAATCAACTGGCTGTGCTTTAAATCAGACCAACTAATCTGGCCTAATAGTGGTTTTAGTCGAAACCCGCTTTTGGGTTTATCAATTAGAAGATACATCCCAGGCGTTAGACTATCAGCGAAGTGAGTGATACTGCTGGTTTCCGCTGGGTTAGTGGATGTGGGCGCTATGGTTCCTTCAATAGAATGGACTTGGTACTCCAAATCGACTGGAGAGGACATCTTCGCGGAGAAGACTTTCCGAACCCTAACGGGACCGGGAAAAAACGGTGGAGATCTCTTCTTCCCAGCTTGGTAATCATATGGAATCGCAATGTGGACTTGGATAGTGTTGGTACTGAAGTTAGAATTTATAGGTGCGGTCGTTATAGGCTGAAACATGTTATTTTGGAAGGAACTTGCTAAATTCTCTTCATAATTAAGGGTGTTCTTCATGAGGTCTACGATGACTTCTAGCGCGGCTACGTCTTTGGCTGTGAAGGTGTTGAGCTCGAGCTCCCGTTTGTAGACTACATGTGAGGAAGATGTTCCATCCTCACTAGGGGGTATGGTTGTGGTTGGAGTGTTCATTAATGATTCCTCGTAGACCTGCTGAATAAAAAATAAAACCGACTTCAAAAACACAAAAAAGTGAAAAATAGCTTTAGCTTCAGAAGTCGGTGGCTTTTGTTTGTTTGATTCAGTTTTTTTGTCGCAGACTTCTGAAGCTAAAGTAATTTTTCACTTTTTTGTGTTTTTGAAGTCGGTTTAATTTTTTGCAAAAAAGTTTATTTATTTTTCAATTTTTAGTTGTAATATCCTATACAAATATTTGCTATGCATTTATTTTACATTGTTAACAATACATTGCATGGTCATAGGCTTATCCCCAATAAAATGGAACTTAACACACCTAACTGTCGAAATGTGGGTGTACTGTACAAATCTGCGTACTCCCTCAGAGCATACAGGCGTTATGTTATGATGTTGCGTAAACAAAAAACATCCAAGCGATTGCAGCAATCACAACAGATTTGCGATATATTTGATTGAAGAGGTCTGTTCCATATCTCAGTCCATGATCAGATCATGAAAATATTTCTATGGAATCAACTTGGAAGTATACTCTTTCAAACAAAAATATGCAACTACTACTAACTTTGGTAGAAAATGGGTACCCTGATATACTGAATACATCTGCGTACCCTTTCGTGTGTACAGGCGTGATGTTATGTTGTGTGATTGCGTAAACAATGCATATTTATGCGATAGCAACAATCGCGGTTGATTTGCTGTCATTTTTTGAAGAGTTCCGTTGTCTGTCTTCGAAACTCATCATCAGATCTGCATGAAATTTAAATGGGACCATTTCGGAAGAAACCCCTCTCATACAAAAAAAGATTTTTTGAAATCCGACACCATCGAACAGAGATCAGGCGCAAGACCAACGGTTTAACGTGCTTTCTCAGGCATGACGGTGTCACTTTACCCAATTTCAAAACTCAGGTTCGCTACTGAGAAATTTCTAGTAGAAAATCCCATAAATAATTTGCTCCACCTGGGAATCTAACCCTATGCCTCACAGTCAGCAGTCGCGTTTGCGACCACGAGACCAAGGGGGCTGATAAAAGTGACGACAACATTTGAACTAACATTACGTAGCAGTGTCTTAGACAAGCATGAACATGTAGACGTACGGCTGTTCATATTTAGCCAAGAGCTAAGGTACTAGAGTAAAAAATCCCCTTACCTCATCGTCAAAAAGTATAGGCTCCATATACATCACGTACTCGTCAAACTTAGGGAGCGCGGTACTTCCATATGCATTAAATAAAAAGCTGTTATTTTGAAATTACAAACAGACACTTGAATTTTATTAAATTGTATATATAGCAAACCTCGCAATCATGTGTTATGCAAAATCCCTCTTTCGCATTTGAAAAGTCACCTGATGGCTCCAGTGTCAAGACTCTCCCAGTTGGAGCTGTGGAAATTATAACATGACGACTGTATTCAAATTTATTTATTTTTTAAAAATAATCAGCCTATAATGTTCCCACAGCTGGCACACAGGCCTCCTCTCTATGAGAGGGAGTGGACCGTAATCCACCACGCGGGCCCAGTGCGGGTTAGTAGGTATCACATGTCTTCGAATGTTTGGTTCCAGGACATGCCGGATTCCTCGCGATGTTTCCCTTCACCGTTTTGGGAGCGGTGGCGATGAAATAAATTACACAAGTATTGCGCCTCCCTGGGTTCGAACCCACGAGCACTCGGTAAGTGTGGGTCGATACCACCGGCCCACTCCTGCTAACTTCTTATTTTTAATATCTCGGGAAATGGTAGTTTTATATAATTTATATTACATAGGATCGCTGTATACCATAGTGCACCTTTTCTCGACGTTTTGTGCCCATGTAGGCCTATGTCAAATAAAATATTTTGATTTTGATTCTTCAAGGGAACCTATACATAGGCTGATTCCAAATTTAGGCCTCTACCTATGAAATTGGAGATTAGTATGAAAATTTTAAAATATAAAAATTTTGGTATTGTTTTATTTTAGCTAATCAAAGTACTGGCCCAAATTATCTATACAATTTGTTGTTTGCGCAGCGGTATTTCCACGTAGGAACTCATATTCGAAAATTGTACGATTTTTAGTCTGTCCACGGCGGCAAAAACTTCCACAATTTCACAAAAACAAAACACTGTCCAAAAACAAATGGCTGAATTTGAAATTAAAAGAACACTGCTTTCGAATAAAATTCACTTGAATTTCGAATTGCGCGCCAATCCGCAAAATCTCAAAATGCTGGTTATAAAATCTCCAATTACATAGACCTATTCATATTTATAATTAGGGATGTAGTTGCAGATGTAATCTTCGGATCTGAATCCGAACTGATCCGATTAAAAAAAAAATATTTCACTAATCAGAAGCTACCTATATATTATTCCAGAGCGACCTAAGGTATATTTAAAAAAAAAAAAAAAGCTAAACTGCGGGCAAAAGCTAATGTTTTATACTGGGTGGCGACGACGATACAAATTAAACTACGTTACCTCATGACGTTCCTAGTCTGCATACAAAAAATCAATTGAATACCTTTATCCAGTAGTTTAGTCACATTATTTTCATTTTCAGCTATTTCTACATGACGTAGATTACTAGGCTAGCACCGACAGGTTAACGACCCCCGCTTCGATATAAACAATAAACACATGTTGTCAACTCGCTACTTCAACAAGCTTTTCCAAATTCGTTCCTTAAATATTATTTACAGATGCGAATAAGTGCAAAAAATACCTAAGGTTAGTGAATCAATTGAATTTTATAATATTATTAATAATATTATAAAATTTTATAATATTTTATAATTTTTTTTTTTTTTTATAATATTTTTTTTTTTTTTGTAGTGTGATTATACTGTGATAAATGGCGATGGGTGTTAAATTATATTTATATAAATTACCTAAATTAATGAATTTATTTATTGTTGCTATTTCGTCAACAGTTTGATGCGTTTGTTGTTTGAAAAATACATGTTTTTAATTTCGATATAAGGATTTGTTGGATAGTCGACAGTTTAAAAATATGCCTATGCGTATTATCGTCGCCACCTTGTACACATTAGACGGTATTACTCACTTGTAGTCGTCACATCAGGTTTATTAATATATTTAAAACAGGTTCGTTTTTTTTTCCGCTGGGAGGTCGGAGACGTGGAGGTTTGTTTTGGAGACGTGACATTCGCACGTTTGGTATTCATAGTCAAGAATTTCATAAAATTCTTCAGATGGCTGTGCAGAACTGAAATTATAGTAAGTAATTAGGCTGGACATGACTTCCGCATGCAGGACACAGTTTGAGTAAAATTAACACAAAACTAGTGCCCTGAGGTTGCGTCAGAAATGGAAGGAGGAACCGGAAAATATCACCTAAGAAATTAGCGACATTTTGGCTGATTTTGTAATGACCATTATATTATAGCAGCTTTTTGGTTACGCCATTAATGAGCGGAAAATGTGTCTTAGGCAAAACGTCGCCTTCTCCGGTCAAAGAAGAAATGGCTTATAAAAAGGGGGAGACTCAAGATATTACGACGAGGAATAGAAAAGCAAAGGTGGCATGTTACGCCGACCCCAAAATAATAAGGTTTCAGTAAAAACATCATAAAAAAACAATCAGATACATGAAAAACGTGGGAAAGCTGCCACCTGCTAGTGGCTGCTACGATCCTCACTCCTTTCACCTCGTCCACGTTCATACATGAAAAACAAAACTTACCATAAAATTTTGACAGTCTCATGTGTCTATCTTTTTGAGGGCCTTGTTGTATCTTCTTATCCTTGCTTGATTTCTTCGAGGATGTCGTTTTCTTCGGCTGTTTCATATCATAGATTAGAGAATCCGGCAGAGGCGACGACGAAACTTTTGCTGAACCTGGTGTTGTAATCTTAGTTGCAACTGTAGTTACAGGAGTAGTCGTAGTTGCAGGAGCAGTCGTAGTGACAGGAGTTGCCGTGGTCGTAGTGGCAGGAGTTTCCGTGCTCACAGTAACAGCTTTTGCTCTTTCGGAGGCTCTTGTTGCGCCGTCTGTGGAGTTATTTAGATTCACAATAATTTTGCAAAAAGGGAGAGATTTGGATGGAACCCACACTCAGCATTGGGTGGTCAAAGGTTGAAGACGAGAGAGAGAAACAGCATTTTGAACTACGTATTTGGAAACAAAGAAAGAAAACACTTTTACTTGCGCGATAATAAAGGGTGTAAATAGACCCTTAACATATCCGAAAGGCACTTCTTCTCCCCGTCTTTGCGATCATTTTTTTGTTCTAGACCATACCTGGGAACCTTCTAGTTACGGAGATATTGGGGGTCAAAGTTCCAACGTTTTCAGAAGTTTTTTTTTAAATACATGTTTCTAATGTAAGATTTTTATTTTACACACCTCCACGACCCCCGTACTATTCAATCCATCCATCAGCACAATGCTTTGAGTGCGTTCCATCGATTCCTACCGCAAAACGTGATTTTTCACCCCAAAAAAAAAAGTCGATTCCCAGCAATAATTTTTTCGTAAAGTTACTTAGTTTGATGTACAGAATGCTTGGTTGACGGCTATGTGAAGGGTCTGTTTACACCCTGTATAAAGCGTTTGGATTCGCTGTCGAATATCAGGAGTTTGAACTTGGTAACGATAAGAATAAGAATAAGAAACTTTTGACGTGACAACGTCTTATAATTCGATGGAGCCGGCTGCACGCACGAAAAAACATGACGTATGAGGCGTTACCTCGCTCTGAGGCGTTCCATAAAACAATTGCTCAACGCACATTCATTTTTTGAAAAATGCAACGATTCCATCAGTATTTTCTTATGACGTTGTCACGTTCAACTATCGTCAGTAAACCGACTTTACAGACAACCGATTTTTAAACATAGGTAGTTACACGGTGTGTCAGATGTTACAATATACAAGCCAGATTCTCTATGTTTTGCCGTGAAGCGTACAAATATGAACGAAATAAATATATTAATTTAAAAACAATTGCATGCCGTCATTATCTTATGAAGTTGTCATATGAGAACTGGAATTTAAGATTACGATAACTTATTAAATTAAATGCAGAAATAAAATTATAATAATTTAAAAACAATTTTAAAAATTGATCTATAATAAATTTTATTAATAATTAGCAATCAAGAGTAGATGTCATGTAAGAGAGAAAATAAAACAATTAAACAGAGGTCGAATATAAAATATCATTAAATAATAGATGTCAGTAAAAAAAAAAAATAAACAAATTATCAAAATACACAATTGGATGTCAAAACAATAAATATCAATAATAACATAATGAAGAATTGAACAGACATGTCAATCATTAAAAAATTATAGTGGGATTTTTTTCTTCAGGAACTCATTTACATTATAATAGGATCTACTTACCAGAAATTTTTTAAATGTTTTTTGAAAAGGTGAATATTTAATATTTTAATTGTTTCTGGTATATGGTCATAAATAATTGGTGCCATAGAAAAAACACTATTATGCATTAGAGCTGTTTTCGACTGTCTCGAGCACAACATAATTATTGACGTGTCGTCGACTTCGGTTATTTATTTATTTATTTATTAAAACTTTATGCACAAGTAACAAAACTGGACAAAGGCGGACTTAATGCCATAGGCATTTTCTACCAGTCTACCTCAGGGTGATGCAGAGATAATATACAGTAGGTGCAATAACAGAAAAAAAGACTAGAACATATTTATAACTAAAACATATAAGAATAAATACTTATATACATACACATAATAAACTTAACAAAATCAAATCCAATTTCTGTCAGATAGCTTGGGAAATAAATTGGGGTTTTTTTAACGAATACTGCAACTTCGAATATGTACATACAGGGTAGTGTCAGTATTTTACATTTAATAAAAAAAGGTTTACATGTATCTGTACATTTTAACCCAAACATTACCCTGATGCACTTTTTTTGGGCTTTAAATATAAGTTCCCTATTTTATGGGTTGCCCCAAAAAATAACTCCATATCTTAATATTGAACTAGCCATTCATGATATGCTGTAACAATAGCGTCCGCTCCTATGACTGGCGCAAGTTTATATAAAGCATATGCGGATTTGCCAAGTCTCTTTGCCAAATCTATCGTATGTGCACGTATTGTTATTTTTTGGGGCAACCAATAAAATATAGACAGGAAGGCTCCTGTGTAGCCGTTGGTCCACAATAAATAAAACTTGAGGGAAAAAATCAAACTTAGGGACCTCGCGAATATCGCTTTATGAGAACGTTACCTTCAAATAACTCAGTTATGTGACAGTTTTTTTTTTTTTTTATCGTGGTAATATCATCAAATGAGTCCTCCCACCCAGGGCAGAGCGGGAGGGACTGTCAGAATTGTACTGACTAAAATCCACGGTGTCCTTCAATAGCTCTTTATGTTCCAGGGTCACGGTAATTCTATAAGTCCCGCGACCCCGGCAGGCTTTGGCCCTCTAGAGGGGGACCCCGTCATTATGCTGACACTCTTTGAGGCGCGCGTGGAAAACAACACGCCGTCGACTCGGGCATGGGCCATGGTCGGACAGCGAATCGCCCATTACTCGCCGCCCGCAGTTATGTGACAGTTTAGGGCACTATATCGTTTTATCGTGCGCCAAAACTTTGCAGAAATATCAAAATGGAGATGGCGAGCGTCCACAGAAAAAAATTCAAGCCGCATTGGTCGCTACTAGTTGGACGGCTATTCGTATTCGCTCACGCAGTAGAAGCAGCATCCAAGTAGCTTCGACGCTGTCACTACCGCGTGAGCTACTGGCTGTCAAGAGCCACATAGCGCAGCAGATCCATTTAAAAAAAAAATCATAGTACCTGGGAAAGTGTAACGCGTAAGAAACTCCGTCCTAACAGCTGCCAGGGTCACCGCAGCATCAATATCAGCTTTGGTAACCCCCAAGTCTTCTTTATCCAGCATAGTCATCAGGTCTTCTATATCAGTCACCGGTCCAATGTTCCGTGCCCAGGAGATTAAACCGGTGTTTTCCATTGATTTTGTGAAGTACTTCTCAAGCTTTGGCACGGAGTCATCAGTGGAGTTGCCCGGGGATTTTGTTAGTTTAGGTTTTCCAGATCGTGTCAAGCCGGCAGTAGACTTTAGCTTACATCCTCCAAAAATGAAATGTTTTCGCTTTTTCTGTGGAGTTTCCGGCCCACGATCTAAATGGTGGATAAATATTATTAGTAATCCAAACTAATATTATAAAGATGTAAAAGAGGTTTGCCGCGTAATTGTGTATGAACTATAGTGGCATGATTTTTTTACAGCGGCTACTAAGATCATTGTTGCTAAATAGTGTAATAATCGTCGGCGCCACCATGTAAGTGGCGCCGACAATACGACAAAAAATTAAACTGCATGTACCCGTGTACCTCATGACGTTCCCAGTCTGCATACAAAAATTCATTCGAATAATAATTCCAGTAAACAGTCACTGGACATTATTTTTCATTTTCAGCATTTTCTACATTATGTAGATTAATAATAAGTTCAAGTTTGTGTCTAAGTCAACAGCTCACTAACTCCTATAAAGGCGCTCCCTCACCGGGAGCATTCGCCTGTAATGTAACAAATGCAAGATCGATTTTGAGCATTACGTTCACTTGTTTCTGTACAAATCGAAACTTGGATTGTTACATTACAAGCGAATGCTCCCGGTGAGGGAGCACCTTTATACAAGCTTGACTTAGTTTAGGAGCTAGAGAATTCCATAATTCTTTGTGACAGCGTACAACCTCTAAACTAAGATTTTAATTGTTATTAGATTAAGAAATTCTTGTACCTTGATGAAAATAAAATTTTATATACAACGTGTAACATAATAAACGCAAGACCTCCCGTGTGGTCTCTCGCACCATGAAACTAAACATCTTTTGTTCTACGAGTTCTTGAAATTCGCAAAAAAAATACTTTCTATAGGAACGGACGCAATCAGCTGATCCACATGTATGGTAAAACTAAAAAAAAAGTTATGAATTTCCAAAAGTCATAGAACAAAAGTTGTTCAGTTTCATGGTCTGAGACACCACACGAGAGGTCTTGCGTTTATTATGTTACACGTTGTATAGGCTAGCACAGACAGGTTAACGACCCCCTTAGTGAACCCGTAGGAAACTTAGTGTCAACTGGCTACTTCAAAAACCTTTGCCAAATTGGTTCCTTAAATTTTTGTTTCCAGACGCGAATTAGTGCAAATTATACCGACCGCGACGGTTAGTAAACCAATATTTATAAATAGTATTTCGTTAACAGTTTTATTCTATTTCGATTTTTTTAATATTTTTATTTTTAATTTCCTAGTTCGGATTGATTTGGTGTTTTAAAAATATTCCTATGAAATGTGTGAAACCAGTGTTTTCATTTATTGTCGTATTGTCGGCGAAACCCTGTAGAATAACAATGACTCATAAAAGAATTTTGCCGAAAATAATGTCAGAGCTGAAATATCTGATGTCGAAGTTGTAAAGAAAGAAAGAAACAAAACAAAATATTTATTTTACTTTTTTATTTTGTGTATTGTAGGAGAAGCTCGTGGCTAAATAATAACAGCCGCTCGGGGTCGATCTTTAGGTTAAGCCGTGCTTGCCTAGGTTGGTCTGGGGATGGGTGACCACCCATTACATACCGAGTTTCCTCCGTGCCTCGGAAAGCACGTTAAGCCGTTGATCCCGGGTATCATTTGTAGATCTTTGACGGTCGTTACAGGTAGTCAGTGGCCCAAAAAGTCTGACAACCAGTCTTACCAAGGAGTATCGTATTACCCAGTACTAACTGGGTTGTGGAGGTCAGATAGGCAGTCGCTCCATGTAAAATACTGGTATTCTGCTGCATCCCGTTAGACTGGAAGCCGACCCCAATATAGTTGGGAAAAGGCAGGCAGATGATGATTGTCAGGTGTACAGAAACGGACATAGGCACCTTTCATCCCGGAAAAAGTACTGTTCCCGAGGAAAACAACAATAACGTTCTTATGATAATAGATGGCGCCACGTGTATTTCATGATTGAATTATATTGTTACACAAGCAGAGTGCAACTCGAAATGATTGTCAAATTCTAAATTATCGCGAGCGAAGCCGCGGGCGAAAGCTAGTTCATTAATATTTTTACTTTCATGAATATTTTATGGTACTTATTCTATTTGGCAATGTCATTGGTATACCTATGGCCCCTTTCGGATCGAACAGGATTTTTTTAACATACCTATTGTAAATAATGGCTAAATTGCAAGTCGAAAATCTTTGTCGGCGGCATGTCGGTGCGCGAGGTGTGGAACTTTTAGTTACAGCTTGGGGTCCGCCACGCAACTGAGCGGGTAGGCAAGTCGCCGATATGCCGCCGACATGTCAGCGGGTTTGGTGTGTAGAGCCCATAATTCTTACCTCTTCTTCTGTGTCGATTCCGCTGAGTTCTGCCCATTATTTGCCGTCTGAAATCTGCGATGTTCCACCCTCCTCTAAAAACTTTACATGAGTTACTTATCTGTCACAATTGTTCTATAAGGACTTGGAAAAAGATAAAACTACTTGATACGATAGAGGAAATTCAAATGTAACTTAGGAAAATGAATATTTAAACGACAAAAGTTGTACGTGTATTTAAACTTAGAACCCCAACATTCTTGTTGGTACCAGCTATTAATTAATACCGGCTTTAAGCGTGCATTTTGAAAATAAAACGGCGGAAGTTATGCAGGCCACACTTCATATTAAAACCTTCCGAGCCGTGAGTATTGGAAATCTAAAGTTATTATCAATGATAAAAATAACGTACTCACTACTAGGAGCGCGCTTGCGGGACAGTTGCATCGCGAACGCAGTCGCTGGGTGAAGCCTAGGTTGTACTGGTGGAGAAATAATATTCAAAATTATTGCAAAGATACACACAATAAAGTATTAATAATATCCTACAGATCGATTTCGTGCATCCGCCATGCAATCTCTACGGAGATGATTCGTCAACTACGCAGGAGATATTATACTGCACATGTGAGTGAGGAAATACAGGTGCACTCTCTGTCCCTTCACTCTCAGAGTCCGAAAGGACGTCACTCCGATACGACCGGTGGGAGATCGGCTTTCGGATTTTTGACAATCCGTAACGACATTCGAAAGATCTACGAGTTACAGCCGAGATCAATAGTTTAACGTGCTTTCTGTGGCACGGTGGGAGCTAAAATACTGTAAATTGTCTACTAGACAGGATGGAATGAACATCGACGCACAAACGATTACCACAAACGATTCCGAACACTCCATATTGGAATTATTCGTCGGTAAAAAAAAAATGTTGTTTCCAACAAAAGTGCATTACCTATACGGTTAAAATGAATGGAACAGTAGATTTTTTGAATCCACCCTGTATTACACAAGGATCTTTTGCGCCTGGCCAAATTTGAACCTAACATTTGTAAAACGTTTCCGGCAGCTTCTCGCTGTCAACGCCATTCGCACCAAAAGATCCTTCACTTATTCTACAAGAAAAACAGTTTTTAAACGAATACCCACACCCTTCATGTCCATTATCCTTCCAAATTTTCTTGACATCATCATAGTAAATATCATACTTATAATGATGGCTTGTTATATGGACTCTCTTCGGCAAATTAACATTCTTATCATGCGACACTTTGCTGAAAATATTCGGAGATATAGGAGCCTTTTCGAATGAATACTTGAGTTTGTTCGTATTTGTCTGTCCGTCTCTTATGATAAAGGGATCAAATTCTGTTCGTTTAGTTAGATCGGTATTCGAGTATTCTTTTGTTGGGGCGGTACTTTGTGTTCGTTCATTTAAAACATCTTTGTATAGTAACTCATTATGCATATTATTATCTTCTTTTTGTGTAGTTATGTTCATTTTTGTCCTGAGCGTAGTAGCCATTTCACTAAAGTCTGTAAATGGGCGTATTTCATCGTTCTTAGGTAAAGCGGAGATGTCTAAAGTCTGTGGTGTCGACATTTTTTCTAAATCATCAAAGTTTATTATTGTTATTTCTACATCTTTGTAATGTGGGTCCACAGTTACAGACTCTGTTAACAGACGATCTGTTACTACCGGTTCCGTTACTTTATCTTTCATTTTCTTTTTGAAAATACCGTAGTACTTGGGCTGCTCATGGGTTGCTTTATTTTTGACTAGCGCTGCGCTTCTCGATAGCTTCAACACGTTGTATCTCTTATATCTGTCGAAGTGTTCCCTCCAGTAAGAGTTCTTGCTGGAGTTTACCAGTTTTTGAGAAAGTTTACTGTTATTAACAACTTTGCGATTCTTTTTCAGCAGTTCCGTGGTAGGCTTGGAAAATTTACCCATTGCTTTAGTAATATTTTCTGATTTGAACTGTAGAGCTGTCATGTTTACCGATGATTGGCTTGATTTTGACCCTGCAGTAGTTGATTCGATAGTTTTGGGTGCAGTGGTCCTGGATTCTGTAATCCAATTATTGACGAATTTACCTAGACCAACGGTCGAAGCACGAGTTTCAACATTTTGTTTGGACCCTTTATTATGCTTTTTGTTTGTAGTCGAAGTATCTATGAGGGTAGGTAGCTTGAGAATTATTGGAGCGGTTACGAAGTCTACGCTCATTTGATGGTCCTTCAAGAACCTGTGAAAATCGTGAGCTTTCATCGGTAGCGGTGTTGTGTAGTACTGAACCGGGGCTTTGTTTGTTTTTAAAACTGAAGTGTGCTGAAACAAAATATTTTTTTATATCTACAGTTCGTCTTTAGAGAAATCTGGCGATCAGATACTTAATTGAAACTGTTATTTTTTCATTATTTTTTCAGATTGTTTCTGAGAATAATAATTATAATGAGTGTAAAAATACCGTCAACGACGTCAAAAGATAGTTCCTAGTCATTGCGATATTTTTTCTGTTCTTAGACCATACCTTCCAGTTACGGAGATATTGGAGGTCAAAGTTCCAATTTTTTCAATAGTTTTTTTTTCAAATACAAGTTTTTAATGAGTTTAAATACCTCCACGACCCCCGTACTATTTAATGCATCCATCAGCACAATATTTTAAGTGCGTATCATTAAGTCCTACCGTAACGCGTGACTCTGCATTCCAAAAAAAAAGTCTTTTTGTCCCAGCAATAATTTTTGCGTAGAGTTACTTAGT
This sequence comes from Noctua comes, assembly GCA_963082995.1. Taxonomy (NCBI): domain Eukaryota; kingdom Metazoa; phylum Arthropoda; class Insecta; order Lepidoptera; family Noctuidae; genus Noctua; species Noctua comes. The sequence goes on from OY720294.1 coordinate 868,923, forward strand.
TTGCTTGGATGACGGCTTCGTCAAGAGTCCGCTTACACCTTGTATGTGTCTTCACCGTACCAAGAGTGAAGTAGGAACGGATTGGTCAGTGTCCTAGCATTGAAAAGGATACACAACTGTTACCGGCCGTACCTAGGTTTAGCCGGCTAGAACTTGGTGTAAACTTACTCCGGCTTTTAGCCGTAATATATATAAAGATAAGAGAGATAGCTAAGAACTGATACTTTACTTAAGTAGTTAATAATAGTAAATAGTTAGCAAAAAATAAATTAAAATAAAAAATATTTAAAAAAAAGAAACTTTTTTTTTTAATATTTTTTTTTTTCGATTGTTACTTATTCTTATTTTAGTTAAAATTTACCTCCGTTTTCACCACCGCTAGTGGAGTTTTACTGGACTTGGAACTTCTTGCTGTAATGAAAAATGTAAATATTAGTAACATATCATCATGCTTGTAATCCTCGAAGGGTGAGGCAGAGGTGCACCTAATAGTACATACCCATTGGGACAGTTATTTTTAAGGCTCATACATAATAGGTGCCGAGCCTATTGGCACCGTACGGGTGCAAATCCAGACTCCGTGGCTGCTACTGATAAGTTCCTGGTGGAAAAACCCAATAACAATTGCCCGACCTGGGAATCGAACTCGCCTGGGTTTGATTCCAAGCAGAAGGTCCTCCTAATGCTGCGCACTCCGCAGTCGCGTTTGCGAACACTGGACCAACTAGGTCCAAAGTTATCCATTTTGTATGGTGCAATGCATACACAGTCAACATGTATGAACCGGCCGAGTTCCAGTTTGGCTGGGTTCTGGAAGCCATCAAGACAGCTCGCTATCGAAGCGTTCTTATAGTAATAATAAATGGTCTTATTATCAAAACGACACTATAGCAAAATGTCCTACGATAATATTTAAATGATTTTTTTTGTGTGAATGATTTTAGATTTTTTTTTTTTTTTTGCCCCGCGAACATGGTCAGATCGTCTCACCACCTTCGCCGCGGTTGACGTCGTCGGCGATATTCACCCTCAGGCCGAAATTGCGCAGAGCACAGAGGTTTGGAGTCCCCTTTCTTCCTTTTTGACCTTGCCCAGCAATAGGCCACAATATAGGCTAACGAAAAATAATATTTTTTTGACCTGCTGCTACCATGCTGTTCATACAGTAGATCGCGGTGTAACGATGCATGTCAAGGGATACAAAATGTCAATTAAGGCCCGGCGCCCATTGGCGGCGTTAACATTGAAACTTCAACTTTATTTCCATATCATAAGTTATATTTTTATTCGTCGCCTAAAAATACTTTGACATGCCGTGCCGCCAATGGGCGCCGGGCCTTACAATCCGTTTACTTTCATGACCTCTCTGCTGGAGCCATTCAAGACGTCTTGAGGAAAGACAAGCTTAGTACGTGATTTATGGATGACTGATGGGTGTAGGTTAGCGCTGATACTAACATCGTTCGTTCTTTGTTGGTGAGCATTAACTTCAAAATTATCTGATTTGATTTGGCAGCCATAATCTATAGTTACAAGACCGGAGTAACCTAGTTGATGCGCGGTAACTTGATCTCCACCTACTGTTCGTAGGTTACAATGACCGCATCAAAAATAAACATAATTGTTGGTAGAGTGGCTTTCTACCCAAAGATTTTGACACCAGCCCCCGTAGCATGACCACCGTAGACAAGGATTTCTTTGACGGAAGAATCGACAAAATGACAGATAGCGCAAATAAATCTGTCATTGTGTCGACACAATGTGTCATTTTGTCGATTTTTCCGTCAAAGAAATCCTTGTCTACGGTGGCCATGCTACGGGGCTGAAGTCTTTATCTCTGCTTAGTTTGAAAATAGGAGAATTAATGAAGCACAAGTGTACATTTGTCACTAGGCAGGAATCGTTTATATGTTCTGGCAAGATGATGTAGGAAATAATTATTCTAAAAGTTTACCTTGCTTCGCGAAATTTAATGATCCAGAGTTTATCAAGTTATTTGTATATCGTTTCATGAATATTTTGATGGTTTAATTGGTTTAGCTTTGATAACTAAATGGAAGTCCTAAACTAAAGAAATAGTACCTACTTACTATTTCCATATCATATCATTTGTTTAACTTAATTTATCCGCGCTCATTACAATGGTACATGCTGTCATTGTGAGAGCTTATGAAAAAACTAGAATATTAAATAAAATACCTGAGGAGATACCCATTTATTCATCGTCAGGAGGATTGGGAACAGATTTCAAGAATGTTAGATCAAGGAATAATAATGCCTTTAGATTCAGCATGGAGCTCACCCATTTGGGTGGTCTACAAGAAAATGGACGCTTCAGGCAAGCAAAAATGGCGTTTAATAGTTGAATTTAGGAAGCTCAAAAACGCTGCGCGTCGTTCTAACTCTTCTAACCGGACGAGTTATTGTCAAAATAGGTCGTTCTAAGCAGTTGGTCGCATAAACCGGAGTCGTACTAAAAGGATATGTTTTCATACACTGTTTTAAGCTTTCACGGTTTACAACTGAACTTATACTGTCACTTACGGAATATCTTCCGTGATTGTTCATTATTTTAAGCTCCCGATATTATCGGGATAACGGGAGCTCAAAATAATGAACAATCACGGAAGATATCCCGCAAGTGACAGTGTAAGTTTGTGTTTTCATAGTCCGACTGTATAAAACCTAACTTTTGTTTGCATGTTCGTCGCTAAAAAACGGTTAGTCGTTATAAAAGAAGTCGTAATAGGCGGATTTCACTGATATTCATTGTAGATATTACTACCCCTGAACGAATTAGTTCGAACGAGTTAGTTCTACCGTAGAACTCTTGCCAACTGGTTAGTTTTATGGAGAAGGAGGGCCTCTATATGATGAACTCCTTCTTCAGAAAGCGTGAGCACAGGAAGTGGACCTGTCAGAGCCCCGATGGTGCAACTAAAAATGAGATTGAGTACATCATGTCAACGAAGAAGCAAATGTTCAATGTTGTCTCTATGATCAATACGTTGAAAACCGGAAGCGATCACCGCATAGTAAGAGGCACATTGAACATGAATATCAAGCTTGAAAGGTCTCGACTGATGAAGTCTATACTCCGTCCAGCACAGATCCAGATTCAAAACCCCGAGAGCTGCTGCAAGCTGAAAAGCTTGAACTCCAGACTCGTTTCGAGTGCCTAAGAAGCTCATTGGACGAATACAACGATAGGTTCGTGGAAACTGTCCATACGGGTCTAAGTTCTTCAAGACACGTCGTGCACATAAGAACAAAAAACTCTCTGATCATACTCTCAAGCTCATGCAGGAGCGGCGTGAGATGATCCTTCAGTCTTCAGACGAGGCGTGGAAATACCGGCAGCTCAATAGACGGATCTTTAAATCCAGCATATTGAAGATGCAATTGAGCGGCTCCAAGGTATTTGCAAAAGATCTGTCTATTGGGCAGAGCCAGCTCACGACACTGAAGACCGACCATGGCTGGATAGTATCCACCAAACCGGAGCTACTGTGGGAGTTCGAGAGATTCTATGGGCAGTTGTACACTTCAACCAGCAAACCCGTTGTAAATCTAGACGACCCAAGACCTAGACTGAACCGACACTATACCGAAGACATCCCGGACGTCAGCCTGTACGAGATTAAGATGGCTCTGAAACAGCTTAAAAACAACAAAGCACTTGGTGATGACGGAATTACGGCCGAACTCCTAAATGCGGGTGGAAAACCGGTACTGAAGGCCCTTTAGAAGCTGTTTGATTCTGTCATATTCGAGGGGAAAACCCCACAGGCATGGTGCAGGGGTGTGGTGGTAATCTTCTTCAAAAAAGGCGACAATGCCGGCTGACAAATTATAGGCCCATCTCACTTCTAAGCCATGTCTACAAGTTGTTTTCAAGAATCATCCCGAACCAGCCGGATTCCATAATGGCTTTAGCACCGTACACCACATACATACGCTGCGGCAGGTTATACAGAAGACCGAAGAGCTGCCTCTCTGTTTAGCTTTTGTGGACTAAGAGAAAGCCTTCGATTCGATCGAGACTTGGGCTGTACTGCAGTCTCCCCAACGGAGCCAAATCGACTCCTGGTACATCGAGTGTTGAAGTTTTTGTACAAAATCGCTACCATGTTATTCCGACTTTAGGACCAGACCTCTGAATCTATCCTAATTTTTAACAAAACAGAGTTTTATTAACCGATAAAAGTTATTGATACTTCCCGAGAATTTGTGAGATTAGTCACATTGGGCTTTATTAGTAAGATTGAGGGTTCTGACAGAGAAATCCAATTTTGATGCCACTGATTTTCAATTTTGGTGGCCACACTCGACTTTGAACTAATATATCTCAAAAAGTTATGGAGATATTCTGAGACCTCTTGAAGATCCTTCAAGCTTGGACTTTCTATTCTTACCAGATCCTTATTTTTCACGAACACTAAAGAAAAAATTTTGCCATCAAAATTGACAAAAATGATCTTTTTTGATATTGACCCTGATGATTCAATTTTTGATACAAATGTGAAGTTATCGTGTGTAGGGTTCCAGCACTTCCAGCGGAGTCCTAATGTTTTAGTTAGTCCTGCTTGATTAACATTCTTGCTTTCTTATTTCCTAGTTTTTTGTATGGATTGCTTGATTTTCTTTTGTTGATTCAAAAGATTGTAACCAGCTCATCATCATCATTTCAGCCGAAAGACGTCCACGTAACCAGCTCGATGGACCAAAAATGTTCGGGTAAAGTAGACTTTAAATAATAGACTGCTTAAATTTGTATATTGAAAGAACACCCAAAACTGATAACTGATCGAATAGCGGCGAATGAGTCTTTTGTTGTTAGCCCTAACGGTGCTATGCGACTACTGATCGTTGACATAAAATTGTATATTTTATTCATTCGCTGCGCGTCGATGTCAGCATAAAATTTATACATTTGATATTGTATGGGTTTGCTCGTACGGTATTTTTATATTTTAATTTGTACCTATGTCAGCAATGACAAAACATAGCAAGGACCTTTACCATTCTTAATGTTGATATCTATGTTTAAAAATAAACGATTTTGTACACATGTAAGTTTTTTAGAGGAATAATTATATTTATGATTTGATCGAGACAATAAACTAAATCAAAAAAATTATGCCCAGGACAGGTTGGCGGATGTCATATATCTTCAAATATTTGGTTCCAGGGAAAGTCACAAAGATTTTCATCACCATTTGGAGAGTAGTGGTGATGAAATAACTTAAGCAAAGTATAGTGCCTGCCTGTCATGTTGAACAAGCCAGATCCTAGAAGTACCAACGGTCGGTGGAAGACTTGGTCAATCCATGCAAAATATGCAGCTGCATCAGGTTAAACTGAAAGCCGACCCCAACATAGTTGGGAACAGGCTAGGCAGATTTTGAGCTGATGTTTAGGGTTCCGTACCGAAAGGGTGCCAATGGGAGCCTATTACTAATGCTCCACTGTCCATTCAAGTATCACAAGGCTGTATCTTCTGAACCCTAACAGGTGAACACGTCTAATTGTCACAGAGTATGTGTTACTGTGGCCGTTATATCAACAAAAAATAAAAATATCAAAGGACCCCCATAAAAGAAACCTTTTTTTCGGCTTATTTTACGGAACCCTTCGTGTGTGAGTCCGACTCGCACTTAGCCGGTTTTTATTTAGTTTGTGTCACAATATCCCTTGCTTCGCCTATGCTTTGCTGATACTGGAATTACTGTCGAAATATTTTATTAGCATACCCTTACACGACTTCTTGATTTCCAATTCTTTGTTAATTGAATCCACATCATCATCATACGCCATGAGTGTAGTATCCACTATGATGGGTGCAACAGCAGGAATATCAGCAGGAGTTGGAGACTCCCTGCGGGATTCTGAAACGGTCAACCAAATTATCTGATAGTCTCAGAAATCATCCTAAGTAGTATAATTATAATAAGTATTTGAATATCTTTACCATTCCGTTTAATTTTAACCTTCTCGTCTATTTGGTCATCGTCCATCTTATTCAAGGTATTCAGTTTCATAACAAAATTACTGGAATCAAGTGCATGAGGAGACTTCGGTTTATTATACTGGAAATACTGTGCTTCTCCCTTGACGAATACATCTTTACACGTTACTATAGTGTTATCATCCATAGCCACGCTTCTTATTACCCCTTCTTCAACATCGTCCAACTGATTACCGAGAGCTCTTATACCGACACAGTCTTTCGTTTTAACTTTCGTTGAACCAGTAGCGACAGTCACTGCTGAATTGTTAAGGTTGTTCACAAAAAAATGATTTATTTCATTCAACTCGATCTTCAGATTTTTCGTATCTGGTGTTGTGTAACTGCTGGCAGTGTCTGTATGAAAGGTCTTCAACATATTCATCGATGAAGGATTGTGTACTGAGGTCAATATATCATTATGCCACTCCAGTAGATCGTTGAAATAATCGGGGTATACACTTTCCTGCTTCTTGTTAGGCTTATGAAGCTGTAGTTTCTTCAAAGTATGTACAGCAGCTTTTCTTTTTCCAGAGTGAACAGCGTTTCTGCTTCCCAAATCGTGTATATGCTGTAACACTGATGGACCATCGGAGCCTAAATTATCTCTCTCAATTTCATCTGGTTCAGAATCATCGGCTCTTCTCATTTTATAACGTCGTTGCCCAATAGGGAACTTCAAGACCCTCGTGAGTTTACTTCTTATTGACAGCTCCTCAGGTAAAACTTGCAACGGATACGGCACATTATTCTTGTAATCATTTTTCTCTGTGATTATTAATCTGGTTGATGATTTTGGTGGTCTCATGGTCTTTACGTTCACCGTCATCACGTTGCACGGTGGTACTCTCGGTAGTTCTGGCGATGTGGTGATTGGTGATGACGACATAGATTCTATCTCGATCGGTATATGCATTGCTTGGGCGATGGTGACTGGTGTCGTTATTATTATCTGTTTGGCTAAAAAAAATGTTCATCATCATGATCGATTCAGCTGAAAGACGTCCACCACTGGACTTAGGCCTCCCCCAAGTGTCGCCACATTGACCAGTCCCGTGCGTCTCGCATCTAGCGGATCCCCGCAACCTTCACCAGGTCATCAGTTCACCTAGCGGGAGGCCTTCCAACGCAACGTCGTCCAGTTTGCGGTCGCCACTCCAGAACTTTTCGGCCCCATCGGCCGTCCGTTCTGCGAGCAATGTGCCCTGCCCGTTGCCACTTAAGTTTGGCAATTCTTCGGGCTACGTTAGTAACCTTGGTTCCCTTGCGGATATCTTCATTCTTTCTTCGTTCTTTATCTTCATTTCTGATTCATTCACGCAAGGAAACTCCGAACATAGCCCTCTCCATTGCTCTTTGGGTGACTTTAAGCCTTCTGATGAGGCCCATTGTGAGCGACCACGTTTCGGTCCCGTATGTAATCACTGGCAACACCCACTGGTCCTAGACTTTCATCTTGAGACGCTGCGGTAAGTTGGACGAGAAGATACCGCGCAACTTCCCGAACGCTGCCCAGCCGAGTCGGATTCAACGATTGACCACTTTCTCGAAGTTAGACCTACCTAACTGGACCGTTTGTCCCAGGTAGACGTAATCGTCTACAACTTCGAGTGTAGAGCCTCCGATCTTGATAGAAGTGGGTGTTACATTTGTTATCGTCGGCAAACCGAAGGTGAAAGATGTACTCGCCATCGACGTTGATGCCTAGCCCTCTCTAGTCCAGAACCTTGAAGACATCCTCCAGTGCAGCGGTAAACAGTTTTGGAGGTATGACGTCTCCCTGTCTCAAATCTTGCTGCAGAAGGATAGGTTCCGAGCTCTGGTCCTGAACTCTGACTGACATGGTTGTGTTTTGGTTCAAACACTTCAACACCTTCGTACTGATAGTCGAATTGGCACCGTTGGAGAGACTGCAGTACAGCCAGAGTCTCGATCGAATCGAAGGCTTTCTCGTAGTCGTAAGCAGTCAAGCCGGGCATTGTCACCTTTCTTGAAGAAGGGTACCACCACACCCCTGCACCATGCTTGTGGCGTTTTCCGCTCGAGTATGACGGAATCAAACAGCTTTTGAAGGGCCTTTAAGTACAGGTTTTCCACCCGCCTTCAGGAGTTCGGCCGTATTTCCGCCAGCACCCGGTGCCTTGTTATTTTTAAGCTGTTTCAGAGCCATCCTAATATCGTACAGGCTGACGTCCGGGATTTCTTCGGTATAGTGTCGGGTCATTCTAGATCTTGGGTCGTTTGTTAGATCTACAACGGGTTTACTGGGTGACGTGTACACCTGCCCATAGAAGCTCCGGTTTGGCGGATACGAACCTGCCATCGTCGGTCTTCAGTTTCGTGAGCTGGCTCTGCCCAATAACCAGATCTCTTGCAAATACCTTGGAGCCTTTATTCTGCTCAATTGCGTGTTTAATACGCTCGGTATTAAAGTGTCAGAGGTCGCTCTTCAAGGATTTAGAGATCCGTCTATTGAGCTCTGGTATTTCCACGCCTCGTCTGAAGACTGCAGGATCATCTCTCGCTGCTCCTTTATGAGCTTAAGAGTATGATCACAGTTTTTTGTTCTTGTCTACACGACATGTCTGGAAGAACGTACACTCAGTCGTATGGACAGTTTCCGCGAACCCATCGTTGAATTCGTGCACTGAGTTTCCTAGGCACTCGAAACGATTCTGTAGTTCAAGCTAAAAGCTCTCGGTGTTTTGGATCTGGATTAGTGCTGGGCGGACCGTCGACTTCATCAGTCGAGACCTTTCAAGCTTGATATTGATGTTCAATGTGCCTCTGACAATGCGGTGATCGCTCCCGGTTTTTACCGAATTGATCACGGAGACATCATTGAACATTTGCTTCTTGGTGTACATGATGCAAGTCAATCTCATTTTTAGTTGCACCACCGGGGCTCTGCCAGATCCACTAACTGTGCTCACGCTTTCTGAAGAAGGAGTTCTTCATATAGAGGCCCTCCTTCTCCATAAAACTAACCAGTTGGTGAACCCGGTGGTTGCGACGTCCAACCCCAAATTGCCCCACCTGCAGCTCATCCCCGTCTCGTTTGCCCAGTTTCGCGTTGAAGTCCCCCATGATAACGGTGAAGTGAGTTTTGAAACCATGCAGGGCTTTAGAAATATCCTCATACATGGTCTCCACTTCGTCGTCGGGGTGTGCCGAGGTCGGGGCGTAGACCTGTATGACGTTCAGCGAATATCTTGAGGATATTCTGAGTATAAGGTACGCCACCCTGGTCGAGACACTCTCGATCTTCACCACGGTATTCACAAGGGACTTGTGGACAATAAAACCAACACCACCCTGGGACTGCCGGTCACCCTCTCGGAAATAGAGCAGGTTGCCGGATTTCAGGATTATCGTATCCTCCCCCTCTCTTCGGACTTCAGATAATCCCACAATACTCCATCGCAACCTGCTCAATTCCTCTTCGAGTTCCGTTATCTTGGCGTCGGTCCGGAGTGTACGCATGTGGTATGTTGCCAGGTCAAGTCGGCGGTATAGACAGCCGCATCCCTTCCGCAGATTCTTCGTAGCTCAAGCCACGCCGTAACCTCTACCGCTATCGTAGTCGAGGGTAGACGGGCTGCCGGGCAGTAGTAATAGGAGAGCCCACGACACTAAACCTAGTTTGATAAGACTACCGGATGTTATATATAATTAGTCACGTCATTAATGGGGGAACACGAAATGGGGATGCTGCAATGCAAAAAACCTGGCAACACTATTAAAAAAATATATATAAAAATCCGATTTCTAGTATGATAAGACTCCCAAGTTTCGTTTGTTCCTCGGAACCGGGAAGGGGTAGGACTATACGACTATATGATTGGCCTTTAAAAAATTATCAGCTGTACCTTACATTTGGGTGGAGTAGGTATTGAAATTTTGTATGGGACAGCTGATATTTTTTTCTCATTTACGTTATTGGACCCAAGGAGAAAGTTGTTCAGTTTGATGGTCTGCAGCATATTATATCCTTTCATACGACTATACCCTTTCTACACCCTGTATATACAGAGTGAATTTTCCAAGTGGGCGTGGATGGCCAAATCCGAGACACAAGACTGATTTTGATGAAAACTAAAACTGCATCATTCGATTTTTGAACAATCAATATTCCTAGCCAGGAATCGAATCTATTGATTTTAGAAAAAAAAAACAGTGTATTATTACACCATTCGATAATGTCGCTAATAAGGATCAAATTCTGTGAACTAATGACACACGGCAAAGTGTATGTTTTTTGTATTTCTAGTTAATGTCCTTGATTGATGACACGCGCAACGCCGTCGATCTTCACAACATTATGTTCTTATTTCGATTTTATTGACACTTCGCGGCTAAAGGTCACAGAAAAAAAAAACTTAAACAATTGAAATTAGAACTTACAAGTGAGTTGGCGAAAATAGTGATTTTGTTCGACGTTTCGTTGACAACCTACTATTTGTTTGCATACTGTTATGTTTCTATCAAAAATGAACTCTTTCCTTTAGTTTGCCGTATGTCATTATTTCCCAGAATTGGATCTTTACTAGCGACACTATTTAATATATAAGGTCTAACTATTCATACACGAAATATTTTCAGGGAATCGTCTAACGGCTATAACGAAGCCATTTCAAGGATTTCTTTTTTTTTATAATGAGTACTTAAAAAAAATTAAAATTAATTGACCCACAAAATAAATACTAGCTCCTTATTTTTAAACATCCATTATGCTAGTTTACTACGTCGTATTTACCTACTGTCACTGTTAGAATATCAAAGTCTCAAAAAATTTTAGAATTTTAATAATTTCGTAAAAAAAAACACTCACGATAATTTTTTTTTTTCGTTTCATCAATCATCTGATCCACATTTATGGTAAAACTAAAAAAAAAGTTATGAATTTCCAAATATCATAGAACAAAAGTTGTTCAGTTTCATGGTCTGAGACACCACACGAGAGGTCTTGCGTTTATTATGTTACACCTTGTCTAGTGTAATAATAATTATAGTGTATTTTTTTCCGAAATCAATGGGTTCGATTCCTGGCTAGGACTATTTTTCAAAAATCGAATGAAGCAGTTTTCGTTTTTTTTTTATAATTCGGTCTCGAGACTCCTTTGAAGGGAGATGGACTGTGCTTGACCTCGCTGGCCCAGGGCGGGCTAGTGTCTTCAAATTTTTGATTCAGCACATGGCCGGTTCTTCCACGATGTGTTCCTTTACCGTTTTGAGAGCAGTGGTGATGAAATAAATTACACAGTAATGTTGCACTTGCCTGGGTTCGAACCCATGGCCCACAAATACGTAAGTCAGTACCGTTCGCACTGAGCCACCGCCGCTCCTGCTAGGCTAAAACCGCTCTCAAATCACTATTTAGTAGTCAGAATACCACGGCTCTAGTATTATGAAATACTACTGAAAGTGCCAAAGTCGTCGCCAAATTTTGGGGTGATTCAATTTAGATTGTCATCGACACGCTAAAAGTATTGTGAAGGTGGTTTGTCGTGAAAAGATTACTATTTAAGGTGGAACCGCCAGGGTAGCCCGCGGAATTCAAATTTTCTTAGGTTTTTTGCAATTTGCAGGTCAGTTTCAGGCTATATGTGACACAAAATATGATTCGCGACCGTAAAACGTATGTAGTTACAGAATTGTAATCATTAAAATCATCACTACAACCCTCTAAGTTCATTTAATCCCATTTAATGACTATTTCATGAAAAAGTCATACAATGGGATTATATGAACTTATTATATACAGCCATGTCTGTTACGGTCGCGAATCATTTCTTAATCAACATACAATCTGACACTGACCTGTAAATTGCAAAAAACGTAAGAAAATTTAAATTTCGCGGGCTACCCTAACGCTTCCACCTTAAATACTAGTGCTGAGACATTCTGTCTACTCATTATTGATTTGTATTTGTAGCTTTACTTTGGGGCTTTATGATGCAAACTTACCTCCCTTTGGTAGACTCGTGACGAACATCTTTGTGCTAGCAGTCGAAGGATGATAGTTATACAACAGATCACGGTCTTTTTGGTCCAATTTATAGTCGCTTGCAGCCTTTTCTTTTGTGGTGCGTTCATTTGAAGGGGTCTCAAAATAGGTATCACTGATATTCGGTATCTGTTTCTGCATCTCGTCAACTGCCAAAGTGCCAAATTTGGATTCGTAGTCGATGTGTACATCATCCATGTCGTAACCCTCGGTGGTACGGGGAGGTAGTGCAACCACACGTGTGTGTTTCCCTTCCTCCTTACATCTAAATATGTTTTTCAGCTCCTTTAAAGGATTGAACCTCTCTCTTCTAGGATTTGGTGAATATTTATAATAGTTGTTGTTAGCAGAGCGTTTCGGCTTCGGTTTTTTTGTTTTATCCTTTTTGAAGTGGAATTTCTTGAAAAAGTTTTTGATTCTACTCTTTTTGGTATTATCTCGGAGTTTGACGATAGCCGTTTGTCGCGGAACTAGATCAATATCAACAAAACCGTATTTGTTTGTTTTTCTGTTACTGGTTTGTGCTTCGTCTGCAAACACTTCTTTGGTGCCAGTAGTAGCAGCTTTTACTTCTATAATAGGATTCATAAAATCGGCAATTAAAGTATTTTCAAAGCTATCTTTTGTATTTGATCTTTTGAATCTGCCTTGTTGACTATCAGCTGTGGTAACTACGGTTTTATTGGACGCGTGGGTGCGTTTGACACCAAGGAACTTGCCAATAAAACCACTGTCCTGCATAGTTGCTTCCTCCGTAGCATTATAGGTATCCATATTTTTTTTTGAATTCTCCTTTTGTGTCTCTGGTGGTGTGGATAAAACGAAAAAAAAAATGTTAAGAAAAGCAGTTAATTTCATTTTGTATTATGTTTTTTCATTTAAAATAATAATACCTTTTTTTAGAGGATTACTGGTTCCTTTATTCTTAATTGTATCTAATATTTCCGACAGATCATCCAAGGAAATCTCTTCAGTGTTCTTGGCCTTTCGGTGGGCGTTTTCAGAGTCAATTCTAATAGAGATTTCCCCTTTACTTCTTGCTGGGGGCGTCGTGTCTGTCATATAAAGGACGAGTGATCCCGGCTTCAGTTCAACCGTTTCCGAAGTATGATACTTCTTGGGGGGTCCATTGTCAATGAACAGGTAAAAGTGTTTTCTAAACCATGAATCATCACTTTTAGTTGTAATCTCCTGGTAATCCATATTGTTATCCGAATCGTCAGAAAATCTCCGATTTCTTTTCCACTTCCTAGACGGTAGCGGTGGTATTTTATTAAGTATATATTTACCTATATCATCAACACTGTGATGTCTATGGGCTTGATATTTGACCAAATTTGAAAAGTTTTGGTTTTTTAGTTCTTTTTGGAATTTTAAATAGTGTTTGTATCCATCCACAAATTTGTTATAACAGATTTTGTTGCTCAAGCCTTGAAAGTTGCTTTCAGAGGCAGGAATATCGGAGTCAGTATGAGTAGTATAGGCGACTGTCACAGAATTACCAGTGTCTCTAGCGTAATTATAAGCGTCTGCAGCGATACAGCCTTTTTTAGGCCCTAGTGATGTTCCCTTAAGTATGGGTTTATTCTCAAATGGTTCCGAGCCCTGGGGATTATAATTCTCTAAGACTTGTATATCTTCTAAAATGTAATCGGCTTCGTTGTAATTATTACTACTAGCTGTAGTTCCCCCAGCAGAAGATAAATTAACTGCAGGGTCAATGTAATCATAATCAGGCATATTACCGCCATCATCATATATATTGCGAACTACTTCAGTCAGTTTGACATCTGTTAGGGTTTCTGGGTTTCTCTTAGATAGCCTGCGAGCCTCCCTTTTGTTTTTGGCATAGATTGGATACTCTGGTGTCGAAAGCAGTTTTCTAGCGTTGTCTTCTGACTTTGCTAGCATCTGCTCGTATAGAGTCAACATCACATAGTCGTCATACGTTTGCTCACCGTAAGCTTCTGGGGTAAAGCTGCTGTCTTCTTCTTTTTCATCTTTCTTCTTAACCCTCGGTGCCGTGGTGGTGATGGTGGAGGTGGCAGTACGGGCGGGTTTGGGATCAAGGACGGGGTTGAGTTTGGGGTCAAGGACGGGGGCGGGTTTGGGATCAAGGACGGGGGCGGGTTTGGGATCAAGGACAGGGGCTGGTTTCGATTTCATTATCAATGGCTTCGATTTACATGGAGATGTCCTGTGTGTCGTTGGATTAGTAGTTGAACTAGGACGTTTAGGGGTTATTTTACAAGTCTTGCTCTTACCACAAAGTTTGCTAGTAACTTTTTTATAACCTTCCTTCAACGTAGACTTCAAGGTATGAGATTCTTTACGGTAATCGTTAGATACTTTATGTTTAACTTTATTGTATATGTTCTTTAACTCCTTCTGCAGTAAATCTTCGACATTCATAGCAATAGTCATCGCATCTTTTTTGATCGATCTAGTAGCTACATAATGAGATTCAGTATTAGCATTGATTGTGGAAGCTTTTGGATTGAGTGCGTGTGTACCGGTTTTTGCGACTGTCCTCTTTTCTCGCTTTGCAATTTCATTGCTTGATACCAACGCGCAAAAACCGGAAACTGGAGCGGGCTGATTAGAATCGATAGTGGCTTTAGTGGCAGAGCTATTTGATAGTTCGGTCTCAGAAGACATCATATTAACCGCCTTTGCTTTCATAGCTCTAACCATGTGATCTATCTGTGCTGTACCTTGATATTCAATTTGAGTAGTCGTAATATTTCCTTGAGAACTGGCGGTAGAAGGATTATTGTCGGGTATCGATTCGACTTTACTTGTCACGAGTCCATACCTCTCTTTTAATTCAGATAGGTCGGAGTAGAGACCTCCTAATTGTGCTTGCAAATTGTCTGATAGTTTCCAAATACCGGCTGTAGCCACCGCCTCTGAATGCGGTTGTACATATTTTATTTTGCATTTTTTACTTTTAAGCATGTTGTCGACTTGTGGTGCAATTCCCATTTGCAATTTGTAACTTTGTGGCGTGTTAGAATATGGTCTTGTTGAAAACAACCCGCTGGCGTCCCTCTTAGAAACTTTATGTTCAACCTGCCGTAGAAATATTTTTTTTCTATGTTTCTTCTTTGCAAGGCCGAGGCCAGGTTGTGTGGTGAGATAAGCTATTTTATGCGAGTCTTTTTTATGATGGGATATTCTCCTTCTTCTGTCTTTAGAATCATGTTTTTCAGTTTCTTTCTTTTTATCTTTACCTCTAAGTTTTTTCCAAAAGCCGACTCTTCTTTTAGGTGACTTGTGTCTTTTCGCATTTTCTATTGTAGCTTTAGGAGTCGTTTTAACAGTTATTTTTTCAGTTGCTTTTTCTACTTCAAAGTACGGTTTAGTTTCTTTTATGCCTTGTAGCGCGTCATCATCCTTACTGTAATATACTTTATATTTGTGTTGTCTGTCTTTCCTCGTCTTGGGGTTTATGGGCCGGTCTACGTCGTTTATCGACTCGAATATGTCATCTACTTTTTCGTCGTTATTAATACTTTTAGATATAGTATGGCTGTCGGCAAGCACCATCAGATATAATAAACTGAAACAGAAACGTCTTTAGGAAGTTTTGGAAAAATCTTATTTTTGAATAAAATCAAATAATTTTACAAACAGTAATGTTAATTTATGATAGTCAATTTATAAACACGATTTAAATATTCATTAAACATTTAGCCCTTAAAAGGCATGCTCCTCTTTGCTGTGATTAAAAAAAAAACATAAGAACTGTAGGAATTGAACTACGTTGGACTTTGTTTATATTTATCTGTGGAAATAAAACACTTGTAGAAATAAATGAAATAAACAAGTAACATTTAATTAAAAGTATCAAAAAACCCGACTACAAATTGTATTATATGCCTATACAACGTGTAACATAATAAACGCAAGACCTGAAGTGACAGACCATGAAACTGAACAACTTTTGTTCTATGACTTTTGGAAATTCATAACTTTTTTTTAGTTTTACCATACATGTGGATCAGCTGATTGCGTCCGTTCCTATAGAAAGTATTTTTATTTTTGCGAATTTCAAGAACTCGTAGAAAAAAAGGTGTTTACTTTCATGGTGCGAGAGTCCACACGGGAGGTCTTGCGTTTATTATGTTACACGTTGTATAGGCACATAATACAATTTGTAGTCGGGTTATGAAACTCTGTTATGCAAGACTGACTTTCGCACAGTTATTGAAAAATAATTAAATTGAAACCGGAAACTAGATTTTCCGTTATTTTGTGTTTCCTTTTATTCGGCATTTTTCACTTGAAAATGAACAGTGACCCGAATGTACGGATCACTCGAGTGACACATCTGATATCTGAGGGTCACGAATGATGATATTATGTTCTTCTCTCTGTACGTCTTCGAGTGAAAATAAGCTACAAAACACGCGGGTAAACTCATGCACGCTATTGTTGTAACCGAATTTCGAACCGAAAGTAGTGTGATTTAGTTCATGACGACAATTCGTGACGTTTTTGCATTTTTTTTTTTTTTGGGAATGCCTCTGTTTTACTGAATTACCAAATAATCTAGCCGCTTTAGTCGCAAAACAGAATATATTGTATTCCATATTCAAATCGGTTTAAAACTACGCTTTTACAACTTACGGCATTTCATACAAACTTTCAAGTCCTTTTTTTTCAAAATGAACAGTCCAATTATTATCTTTTTTCTAAAAAGACACTTTGAAAAGTTGTGTCAACTTTTTAGACTTAAGTTGACACAACTTTTCAAAGTGTCTTTTTAGAAATAAAAATATAAATAAATATTAAATATATAAAAATTATAATAAAAATTCATTTTGAAAAAAAAGGACTTGAAAGTAAAAAAAAAAAAAGTAAAAAAATAAAGTATCCTGTTTATGCGTATGAAGTTTCATTAAAATCGGTTAGTCATTTCGAAAATAAAGGACTTGAAAGTTTTTATGAAATGCCGTAAGTCGTTAACGCTCAAAGTTTTTTTTTATAAAAAACACATTTTAGTAACTGAAATTGCAAACGCAGGGATACCAAAATATACGGTGGACGGGACATCGACGCACAAATGGCTGCAACGTTTTCAGTACAACATTCCGATTTACTTTTTTTTTTTTTTTTCAAAAAATTACCTTAACACGTTCAACGTCATGTCGGACATTGCCCGGCGACACTTAACTTTCCCTACAACCCAAACAAAAAATTTGAAATTGACAAAAAATCTACTTTTTGTTTTATTAATAACTAGCTGACCCGCGCAACTTCGTCTGCGTCACATATGACAGAGAGAGGGTTTATTAATGTGACCGTAACGTGATGTTATATAGCCTTCCTTGGTAAATGGGCTATCAAAAATATTTTTTCAATTCGAACCAGAAGTTAGAGAATAGCGCGTTCAACCAAACAAACAAACTCTTCAGCTTTATAGATATTATTATTAAATATGCATTTATATTAATATTATTCATTATATTATTCATAGAAAATGTTCATCAATATCGTTATGATCAGTGATCGGATAATCGGATGCATATTTACCTAAAGTGTAGGTGTTGGCTATTATGGAATGCACTTTTGTATCAAAAAATACCGGGAATTCGGAATCGACAAATTTAGTTTTTTTTACTATAGAATCAAATCGGGTGTAGGAATATTTACTTAGTTTAAGGTGTTGGCTAATATTATGGAATGCACTTTTGTATCGAAAAAATCCCGCGATTTCGGAATCAACATTTACTGTTTTTATTATAGAATCAAATCGGGTAATAAAATCAAATTATATTCCTGCTTGTGGTACCCGAAGGAAGTTCCTATTGTTCATTTTAAAATTAACTTCAAGTAAATACACATTAATGATGGGAAATTATAAGTCACGCCACAAAATTATTTATTGGCCACGTGATTAAACTTCTAATTTTATAACTAAGCAACGGGAAAATGACATAGCCTCTAATAAACTAATTCGTCTTTTTTACAACGCCATCTAAATATTCTATAGAAAGCGTTAAGGTGATATATTGAAAAAAATGTGGTTTTTCTATTTCGTATAACTTGTTAAGTATGTGGAATAGGGATTCAACATTTTGGTATGTGTTTTTTGACTCTTTGGTCTAGTATACTTAAATAAGGAATACACGATTCAATGAACTTTTCTCGATACAAAAAAAATGCAAAGTTATATCTATTTTTTTACTTTTTTCGACATCACGGCGTAACGCTTAAGAATTATTCAATGGGATTTACTTTAAAACATAGAGAATTATTATATCAAAGTTTACTCATTGTAGTTTTAAATTTAATTCATTTTTTATGTTAAAAAAGGAGTAAATTCGTTTTGGCACGTACGTCGTTTTATTCCGAGCGCACGCACAATATAGCCATCTCTTTTTTTGCGTTTCAAAAGTAATTGCATCACTTTCGCTCGCTTACAAGATCAGTCGCCCGGTGGGCTTCATTGACGTCAAACCTATGACATTTTTTTGCAGATCGGTGCTATCGAATTTTCGTGATTTTAATAATTGTTTATACATTAAAAGTTAGTAGATTGTGTTAATTAGTGTTAAATAGGTATATAAAGACTATTCTTGTGATTGAACAGTACCTATAACGTATCGTTTTTCTATTTGTGACTAGTTTTTAATGGGAAAAAATATGAAACCAAAACTAAATAAAGTACAACGTTTAGAGCACAGAGCGACTGAGGGTGAGGGCTCAGAAAATGAGAAAGATTAAAAAGTAAGTATATAGTTATCTACAATAATTATTAGTTTCTATTTATATAATTGTTTATATTATGAAAAAGGCTAAAATGTACTTATATTTCATTTTAGGTTAGAAATATGTCAACAATACATTGATGTATATAATACGTCAAGATTACAGCGTGTGACAGACAATGATCACAAAAGGAATGGAGTCGCATTTGAATTGCGAAAAGAGGTGAGTTTTTAATCGATTTTTTTTTTGATCTTTATTGAGGTAAACTTGAAGGAAATGTGAGTCCTCTTATTTTATTTACTATGTACTATGAACTTTCCAGTATAGAGTTAGGCATAAATAGCATTTTTCCAAGTTGACTTATACTTTTTGTTTCAGGAGTCCAAAACTGCCGACATTAGTGGCCACAGAGTTGTTGATGTAAATTACTTTTTTACTGAATTGCTTAAATTATCGAGTCACCAATCACTGTTTCAATGCGGCCTTACAACCATTAAATTAGAATCAGAAAAAGTTTCTGGCCTTTTTTTTTTTTTTTTAACTTGGTAATGTCATCAAATGAGTCCTCCCACTCAGGGCAGAGCGGGAGGGACTGTCAGACTTGTACTGACTAAAATCCACGGTGTCCTTCAGTAGCCCTTTATGTTCCAGGGTCACGGTAATTCTATGAGTCCCGCGACCTCGGCAGGCTTTGGCCCTCTAGAGGGTCCCCGTCATTATGCTGACACTCTTTGAGGCGCGCGTGGAACACAACGCGCCGTCGACCCGGGTATGGTCCATGGTCGGACAGCGAGTCGCCCATTACTCGCCGCCCGCATGCCCGCGCCTACGGTGGCCGGAGATCGTCTGCCAACGTCCGGCGCCGTGGGCGTCTACCACTGCGGCTGGGGTGGAGGGAGGACGCTGTCCTCTCCCTCACGCGGCCCGCCTCCTCCTTCGCGAGCATGACTGCTTCGCAGAAGGAGGCGACCGCTTCCCACTCCGTCTCGCCCCGCAGCATGGCCTCGACCAATGCCGGGCGCGAGAGGTCTCCGCCTATCGCCGCCGTGAGGACACGGCGGTGCTCTGCCCAAGCGGGGCAGTCCTGCACCGTATGCTCCACCGTGTCCTCCGGGCGGTCCTCGCAGTGGTGACACCCAGGCGTTTCCTCCTTCCCCATATGACACAGGTACCTCCCGAAACTTCCGTGTCCGGTGAGGGCCTGCGTCACGCGGTAGGTCAGGACGCCGTGACCCCTATCCAGCCACTCCTCAAAGAGGGGTCTTACCGCCGCGATTGCGGCGTGCCCGGACCTCGGTTGCGACAGTCGTCTCCTCCATACTGCCCTGAGATCGCGCCGGAGCTCTTCCCGCCGCGCCTCGACTTGTCGAGGCAGCAGGGATTCGCCCCGGCGCTGCGCCTCCGCGCGCCCCTCATAGACGCGCTGGAGGGCAGTCGCCTCCAGATCCCAGGGCAGAAGTTTCTGGCCTTACACACATTTTCTTGTACATTATGTAAAACAAAGTTTAAAGTACAGAACTCAAAATAAAATGGTGGTGGCCGGGATGGTGGCAGCTGGTTGTGGTAACGCTCAACTGAAACAGTTTTCGGCTGCTGTCGATTTACCATCCGTGTCGGAATACAAATACAAAATCTTGCAAGATGAAATATGTGACGAATGGGAAGTGACGGCATGGGAAGAAATGAGGAAAGTGGGGGAACGGGGGAAAGAAGCGGCAGTGAAAGAAGGAAAGCTACTAAAGATGGCATACCAATAATAGATGTAATCTTAGATGGTTGCTGGGCTAAACATTCATACAGAACTAATTATTCTGCACTATCTGGCGCTGCGACAATTATAGGTAGACGATTTCGTCAAGTTCTTTTCATGGCAGTCAAAAACAAATACTGTTGTATTTGTGCTAGAGCGGTAAAACGAAATGAGGAAGTAAAACACCATGAGTGTTTTAAAAATCTTAGCGGATCTTCAACAGCTATGGAATCCACTATTAGCGCCGACAGTAAACAGTCCATAGAAATGCATGGCGTTATCTTTGGAAGATACATAGCTGATGGAGACAGTATCTCTTATGCAAAAATACTTGACACTTGACACTCGACCATATACCTAAATCACGGTCGAAAAGATTGGTTGCAAAAATCACAAATTCGCACCTTCGATGCAACAAAGTCACAAATAGCCTAAACTGCAAAATCGAGTTATGTTTGCCAAATTGTCTCTGAACCATGCCTACATTTGGGGCACAAAGATATCCCCGAAAGTATCTCAAAATTCTACTTGATGACGCAGGTGCCTTTGTGATTATTGGCGGTTTTTACTCGGGTTTTGGGCCGACAGAGTTACATTTGACAATGCCCCCGTGCCCACGAGAGTTTGACGTGCGTTGGAGCTACAGCCAAACAAATGTATTTATGGCCATTTTTATTCTCACTTATTGGAGCGACAAAAACGTATCTATTTTTTAAGACATAAAACTAAATCATTCCTGGTGCAACAAAGTCACAATTCAGGACATTTGATTTCAACAAGCATGTCATCAGCAATCCTTTCCGGCGTTGCCCCTAAAAACGGGTACTTATCGTCAATGAAAAGACCACATTTTTGTATATTTACCTGTACTAAATTAGACAGTTGCTCAATAGCAGCTTTTTCATATTTCGCCCCTTGGCTTATAGTTGCCACATCGTCGATATTTGCCTTATACAACATGTTTTTCACCATATTAGCACAACTATTCGTTTTTATCCTTTTTACCACCGTCCCGTAATTAGACGCTGTTAAAAGATTTCTACTGTAATTCTAGCCACTCTCCACTTTCACTCTGTAGTATTGTCCACTCCTGCATCTCTTAGCGTTCTTCATCGGATTTTTCTAAATTTTTCAAAAACGTTAATTTTG
Organism: Noctua comes; assembly: GCA_963082995.1. NCBI lineage: Eukaryota > Metazoa > Arthropoda > Insecta > Lepidoptera > Noctuidae > Noctua > Noctua comes. The sequence goes on from OY720294.1 coordinate 890,553, forward strand.
TGAGGTTATATGTATCAGAATCCACATCGGGTCTGTCGGCATTTTCGCCATTATTAAAATCTATTTTCTTAGAAACCAATTTACGTTTTTTTTTTCTTTTTTAACGTTTGGTTGTACGTTCTTGTATTTTCTACTTGTTCTTCATATTTCTTGACTTTTCTAAAGGGCTCGTATTGTGAATAGTTTTGTGGACGGTAGTCAATATTTTCCCGGAGTTAAATGATACTACTGCCCCTGTTCATCTTGCCTGATAAGACCGTTTAAGAGCGTAGTTAACTCTTTTGCCGCCAACTAATTTGGCAACTACTCCATTAAAATTCTCTACAATGTTGCTGTCTACATTTTCAATTAAGCTCCGTGAATGTGATGCAACATTGCAGATTAAATATTTCATCTGATGCCAGAGACGTGTAAGTTTGTTAATAAGATTGGCATCTTTATATGTTGTGCACTAAAACCATACTTGGGGATTAGATTATACCAGTGAAAGAATCATCAAAATCGGTTCAGTAGTTTACGAGAAAATTGCTAACATATTTTATCTATATCTATCTATACATATAAAATTCAAAGTCCTGACTGACTGACTGACTGACTGACTTATATATCAACGCACAGCCCAAACCACTGGTCCTAGAGACATGAAATTTGGACAGTGTACTCTTTGTGAAGAGTAGGTATCCACTAAGAAACGGTTTTTTTTTAATTCCACCCCTAATAGGGTGAAATGGGGGGTTGAACTATCTATGAAACTTTTTATTCTCTGAATCGATTGACTTGAAAATGTGTCTACATATACTTCAGTTAAAATGATGAGATATGTGTATCACAGTTTTTCCAAAATCATCCTCCAATTTAAAATTCAATGTCCTGACTGGCTGACTGATACATCAACGCACAGCCCAAACCACTGGTCCTAGAGACATGAAATTTGGACAGTGTACTCTTTGTGAAGAGTAGGTATATACTAAGAAAGGGTTTTTCTAAATTCCTATCCCTTAGAGGGTGAAATGGGGTGTTGAATTATCTGTGAAACTTTTTACTCTCGGGGTCAATTGACTTGAAAATTTGTGTACATACTCTTTAGATAAAATCCAGTAAATCCGATGTCCAATCTCGAACCAAGGTATCAATATTTCACGTATCTAATTTAATTGATATAACTTTAAAAAAATATTTGCAAGTTATAAGCAAGTACATGTAAATATATGTATGTACTATACATACATAGATTACTTATTATCCCAGAAGTAAGATTCCGTGACCAATTCCCGAACTCCACGCGTTCGAAGCTGCGGGCAGAAGCTAGTAATACATATAAATAGACGAGTTTTTTAAAGTAGGTTAAATATAGAAAAATTGAAACAATATATTTATTATTTAATAAAAAATATTCATAGTAAATAAACATTTGTTATATGCCTTCATTACCTAATGAATTTTTATTACATGGTGTACTTAATAAAAAAAAATGTTGAAAATTAAATATTTGTATTATTTTTCTACTCCATCCCTCCTATGTGCTAATATTTCAAATAATCCAAGAAGTGCGTACTCTGTTTTCCCGAATGCCACCACGTACACTGCATTCGCCGCTCCCCTCGCGGGGGGCTAAGCCACGCCCATCGAGCTACGATTTATTTTCGAGGTAGCGCCTTAAGTAAAGATCATCAATTATTGTGACTTGTCCTTCTTATTTATACATTGCCACCTAATTTACTAACTCGGCCACGGATTTTACAGCTCGTCACCATTTTACGTTTTACAGCTTCAACACAATGTCCTCAAAAAAAATTAATTCAAGCTTCCACAGAAAGCATCATTCATTATAAGTTAGCATGTAAAATAATACATCATATTCTTTTATCGTGAAAATAGCCACTGCATGATTTGGCGCGAGTACGCGAACCGACAGAACTCATGAAAATTCAACTCATTAAATAGGTACAACGGTAATTTTAATTAACGGAACAACAAGTACTTAGGAATCAAGAGCGAGCAAAGCATCATTAAATTGCACGATGCGCAGTTTGGCTTTAGAGCCGGTTTGTCCACTGAAAGTGCAATCCTGTGTCTCAAGCAGACTGTGCAGTACTACACAGACAGAAGAACACCAGTGTATGGATGTTTCCTTGACCTGTCAAAAGCTTTTGACTTAGTAGATTATGATGTTTTGTGGCAAAAACTGTCGGATGATACTGAACTACCTACTGAATTCATAGATTTATTTAAATATTGGTATAAGCATCAGAATAACTATGTTAGGTGGGCGGATGCTCAATCCGAGTCATATGGATTAGATTGTGGGGTAAGGCAGGGGGGATTGACTTCACCGAGTCTTTTTAATGTGTATATGGATCGGCTGATTGGTGAGCTGAGCGGCACCAAGATCGGATGCTCTGTTGATGGAACTATGATCAACAACATAAGTTACGCTGATGATATGGTGCTGCTCAGTCCATCAATCTGTGGTCTGAGGAAATTGTTGGCCATCTGTGAGAGGTACGCGGGGGCTCATGGCTTGAGGTATAATGCCTCCAAGAGCAAGGTAATTGTTTTTAGAGTGCGCAACAATACACCTATTAATATTCCATCTATTAACTTACGAGGAACTCCGTTGGAGTTCGTTACGCAGTTTAAATACCTAGGTCATGTTGTCACGGACTTTCTCATGGATGACCAAGATTTAGATAGGGAGCGCAGAGCGTTGGCAGCCAGATGCAATATGCTGGCTCGCAGGTTTGCACGTTGTACTAAGGAGGTGAAACTGACTCTTTTTCGAGCGTTTTGTCAATCGTTTTACACGTGCAGCCTGTGGGTAAGGTATACGCAGAAGGCTTACAACGCTCTGCGCGTTCAGTATAACAATGCGTTGAGGATGTTGTTGGGGCTACCTCGGTTTTGTAGCGCGTCTGGCATGTTCGCTGAAGCGAGAGTAGATGATTTTTATGCCGTTATGCGCAAGCGATGTGCGAGTATGCTAAAGCGATTCAGGGGTAGCCCCAACAACATACTGGCTACACTGGCGGACAAAATTGATGGGCCTTTCATTAGGCACTGGGCAGCTAGGCATGTGCGTACTGGCGTACATGTCGCCAATTAATTTAAGCTTTTTTATGTACTAACAATAGGTTAAGATTTTACTAACACTATATGGATCAATGGTCTGAATTAAATAAATTATTATTATTATTATTTCCTTTATTCATTCTTTTTCTTATTTAATACATTTTTAAATATTTTCAAAAACAAAAGTAAACAAAACATTTAAAAATATAGAAAATAGATGGCCCATCGGCATCAGGAACAAGGTCCAGGCTGCCGGTGGTCAGGGCTCCAGAGAGAGGAACCGCCTCACTATACGTGCCGTGTCCAGGAGTACTGCTTTCTGAATCAAGCCCTTGACCCAGCCGCGCAATGAGAGCCTCCTAAGGTGTTGGTCGAGGCTCTCTGCTATTAGTCCATTAACCGTAACAACTATCGGTACAATGATTGCAGAGTCCACGTCCCACATGTCGACAACCTCGTGTGCTAAATCAAGATACTTGATTTTTTTATCATTCTCAGCTTTCACGAGATTCTCGTCATGAGGGACGGTAATGTCAACAATCATTGCACGGCGCTCTCGGCGATCTATCACCACAATATCAGGTTTATTTGCTAAAATAGTCCTGTCTGTGATGATAGATCGATCCCAATACAATGTGGCATGACCATTCTCGAGAACTGGGTCGGGCACATACTTGTAGTATGGTACTTCAGAACTCACAAGGTTGTATTGCAAGGCAAGTTGCTGGTGAATAATCCTAGCTACTAGATTGTGTCTGTGCAAGTACTCACCGTTAGCAAGACGAGAACAACCGGAAACAATATGTCGGATCGATTCACCGGGACGGTGGCATGCCCGACAGATGTCAACCGTGCCGTCCTTGATAATGTATTTCCGATAATTGTTCGTCATGATAACTTCATCCATAATCGCACAGACGAAACCTTCAGTTTCCCCAAAGAGGTCACCGAATCGTAGCCAGGATACGGACGCCAAGAAGTCTACATCAGGCCCATGTAGGGCCCGGAAAAAGCGTCCGTGTAGCTCCTTGCTCTGCCATACCTCCCTACGGTCATTAGTATCCAATACCACAGGTTTGCGCCAGTTCTCGTTAGCCAAGGAGAGCGGGGTGAGGCCCTTGTCCACCGCGACCATATCTCGGTGCATCCCCACGTCGGTTTCGAGAAAGTATTCCCTGAGACTGCATACCTCGCGGTTGTGCAAGGTCTTAGCATTTAAAAAGCCACGACCTCCGCACTTCCGCGGGATATACAGTCTCATCACCGATGACCGTGGGTGATGCATCCGGTTTGCGGTCAGTAGTGTGCGGACCTTCCTATCCAGGGCGTCAAGTTCCGTCTGAGTCCATTTGAGTATGCCGTAAGAATACATCAATACCGGCATGACCCAACCATTAAAGGCGCGCACCTTGTTTCCGCCTGATAAAAGACTGTTTAACACTTTATTCAGGCGGCCAAAGAAGCGCTCCTTCAATGATTGTTTCATGTCGGCAGCATTGATGCCTAATGCTTCCGACATACCCAAATACTTGTAGGTCTCGGTTGAGGAGAGGGATCTAAGTAATATGGAATCCGAAAGTTGAGTTCCCACGGATTCCATAATCTCCCCTCGCTTTACATGCATGACCGCACATTTGTCCACACCAAATTCCATCCTGATGGCGCTACTAAAAGTATCAGTCACTTTTAGTAGCTCCATCAGTTGCAAATTGCTGGGAGCAAATATTTTCAAATCATCCATGTAAAGGAGGTGAGATATAACCTGACCACCTCTCCTCAACCGGTAGCCTAGACCTGAATCCTCCAGCAGTGTGCTCAGAGGATTCAAGGCCAAGCAAAACCAAAGCGGACTCAAACTGTCACCCTGAAATATTCCTCGCTCAATCCTAATCGGTTCATCGTTCCCAAGAACCTGCCGACATCCTGGATAAAGAAGGACCGTCCTCCACTGCCCCATACACGACATCAAGAAGGTGCGAAGAGTTGCATCTATTTTGTACAACTCCAGCACCCTCATGAGCCATGTATGTGGCACCGAGTCATAGGCCTTCTTATAATCTATCCAACACGTCGACAGATCCCTCCGGAAGCGACGAACCTGTTGGCTTATGGCCATGTCGATAAGGAGCAGCTCCTTAGTACCACGGGACCCCTTCCTACATCCATTCTGAGAGATAGACATAATTGAATTGCTATCTATATGACGAACAATTTTTGCTCTCAGAATGGATGTTAGAACTTTATAGACCGTCGGTAAACACGTAATTGGTCTATAGTTTTTAGGTTCCGCAGTACTACCGGATTTATGGAGCAGGTGGGTAACTCCTGTTGTAAAGAATGGTGGTAGCGACCCAGTCTCTAAGGATGACTGGAATTGTGAGGCTAAACAAGCGTGTGACCTTTGTAGCCATTTAATCCAAAAATTGTGCAGTCCGTCCGGCCCTGGAGATTTCCAGTTAGGTAACGGACGGACTGCACAGGTCACGTCCAATGGACTAATAGAAATGGCCTCCATTTCCGGAATTGAGTCACACGCTCGCTCAACAACACGCATCCAATCACCCTCAGTGTGACCGACGGGCACCGACCAAATACTTCGCCAAAAAGCATTCATGGCGTCGTTATCCGGCAGATGCACGTCAGTCATTCCTTGAATGGTAACAGGCCGCTCCCATGTTCTATATACCCACCTTTCGTCACTCTGGAACATACGGTTCTGAGTATATCGATCCACTCTTCGCCTATACCGACGGATACGGTTAGCCCATGCATAAACTTTCTGCTTCAGGAAGTCGATGCGCTCTGTGACTCGTGACATGTATTCTCGGGGGCTAATATCAGTTCCCGAGAATGCCCGCTTCACAAAGCGCATCACCCTTGGGCGTGTATTGCCCTCCCTGAAGCAGGTGAGCTTCCCGATGAGTACCCTGGCCTCATTAATACGACGCTCAATCCTGCATTGCCAGGCTGGTACGGCAGATTTTGGTCGTGTAGCACTGTCAGTGTTTGGAAATTTGACATTGGCTACACGACATGCCGCAACAGCCGTGCAATACAAGATTGAGTGTGTATCGTAAAGGTTTGCGCTGTTTTCAATAAAATTTGGTAACAGCGCATCCAGGGCACACACCAGTGCTCTATTCTTTTTATTCATGGGCAAACGTGGTAACCGTGGCCTAAGATCAGGTGACATGAACCGATACTCACGAATCGCACCCTCCAGAGCACTCCTTAATTCCACATTGCACAGGTTATCTGCAGATATAGCCCTGTTATCCTCTTCCTCAGCATGTTGATTTGCCCGCAGTGGTAGTACAGCAGGCACATGTGTGACGTTCTGGGATGGGAGAGGGTTGCTGGTAGGGTTAATCTGCATTTCCGAGCGCAGCCGATCAAGTGTAGCATCATCCAACCTATGATTATTTTGAATGACGCGCACCTGATCCGACAATCGTTGAGCAGAGACATTGACGGCAGGTTCAAGAGCCTGAAACAGAGAGAGCATCCGACATCGGTACGCAGTAAGGTTAATTCCTCCCTCTGTAGCCCCATAATATGCGCGCATCACATTTTCGTTCATGGACTGCGTCCAACGAATGCGCGACACATTTCCACCGGCAGCGGGGACCCTGTTCGTGGCCTGTTGACCTCGAGGTCCCAAGCCCGCTGGTGGCCGTCCTCTTCCTCGTCGTCGTGGTGGTGAAGGAGTCGACGGCGGGGAGAAAAACTCGTCGCTTGAGCTCGACGCAACTGCAGCGACCGGAGACACAGCACTCACGATTGAGGCGCGTCCCGGTAGCTGCGAGGCGGAGCTGAGTAACGAGTCCGGAGATGGTGGGTGTGCCTGTTGTTTAGCCCGGCTTCTTGTCAGCATTCCTGGGTATTTGACGTTTGACATTTCGTTTTTATCTGCATTTTTATATAGATATGTAGATTTCGTATTTATTCCAAATTATTTTATTCCATTTTCGTCTTGTATTCTGATTTTCTAAAACATATTTATTTCAATTAAATTGGTCGAAAAATATTATAAAATTATTGAATGGCAGAAAAAATGTTGCGTCACATTGACACCCGGGCCACAGATATTATTATTATTATTAAAGCGAGTTCGGGACTTGGGGCACCCCGACTTTAGGTTAGGTTACTTTAAACCCTGTAAACAGAAATAGGAGCCGATACGTCGACTACGCCTATTACAAAATATTGATATTATTTACCTTGGACTTTAGGTGAATTTCTGCACTAAAAACTTACGAGACTACCCAAGTTTAGAATATTTATTATAAAGTGGTATTTAGGTGAAACGTGATTTTGCCAAAAGAATCAAAATATGTATTAAACGAAAAATTTATAAATGATTAAATATCAACATTTGTAAAGCGAAGCTTTTGCCAAAGGAATGCGTGTAAAGTGATTGTTTAAAAAATGAAACATCTGCGGAATACGTTGTTTGTGAAATAAATAGTATATGAAACGTTGGTTGTAAACTAAAAATTTGTGAAAGGAGTTTAGGTAATACATTAGTGAACCGGCCAATATACTATTTGATGACATTTTTAGCAAAATTTTGACGATCAATTCTTCTTCTTCCTTTATCGTATGGTGAGTGCCTAACCTGGTGTCAGAGTTTTATGCCGCCCATGGGCCTCTGACTTGGCTTTACATGCTGTCGAGAAATATCTCTCAGGCATGCTGGTTTCCTCAAGATGTTTTCCTTCACCGAAGCAAGTGATAATTATACAATACGCACATGTATCCGAAAATCAGAGGTGCGTGTCTTGGGTACGAATATGGGATGAGTTACATTTTAAACGTACTGAGTTAAAAAATTAGAAGCTAAATAAATATATTTTTTGATGTCATTTAATAGTATTTTAGAAGTTTACTGTTAGAATGCATGTTACAACTTTAGATGCTAAAAAATAACCATCATGCTGAGTTTTATTTAGAGTGGTTTACATAGACGATAACTAGTGGCTAGGATAGTATTATTTAGATGCTCGTTAATTGTGGCTGACTTAGTAATTTAGAAGTCAACTTAAATGTTTGGAGGCGAATAATGCCATTAAGAAGCCTGTTTAATTAGCACCCATTAATAATTATGTAATCCCCCTGTTTTTTTTAAAATAAATACCACATGCTAAAGACGACGTTTCGTCACCATGTTACAGACTAGTTTCGAATTCCAGAATTTTCTGGAATCCCGGGATTTATATTTAAAAAAGCCGCTTCCATAATTTCCTAACCAAAAATGAACTTTAGGTAAATATGCATCCGATTATCCGATCACTGGTTATGATGTACTGAATGCGTGCGTCCATCCTGTATACCTAATTAGAGAAAAACTGTACCTAAATTCCGTGAGTCGGTGACTTGTTTGTTTCATTGTCTTTTTGGCCACGGACTTCCAAAACTAAAGTTTTTAGTGCTTACTTTGGACTTCGGTTATTTATTGCAAAAAAAGTTTTTATTTTACCCTTTTTAGCTGTAGTATAGCACACTAATTCTTATTATGAATTAATTTTACATCGTAACATAAAGTTAGAAAGTTAGTTAGTTAGTTCCAAGAAGGAAAAATACGTATTAAAGGGAGCTAACTCATCAATTCCTCAAACTGCTGCGCGAGCTTGCTCTACCAAATGAAAAAACCACGTAAATTGGCCCAGTAATCACGGAGTAATCAGTGTACACATACGAAGAAAAGATGCTGGTGGAATACATAATCTCCTCTTTTGTAGAAGTCAACCAAGACGCTGACTAAAAATGACTGTGTTGGGAGATGATTCAACAGACGCACGAATTTCTTAGTAAAGATTTATTGGATACTTTACAAGGTACAGGATAGCCGAGCGGAACACAGTTTATAGAGACGCGCGCACCCGGTCCTGGTCGTCGTCGAATGGCTTTCAGAGGCGCAACCCTGGCCTTCGCACATAACAATTTAACATTTACAATATTTGGCGACCGTGACAGGACAATCGAGAACACGCCACCGAGCCGCAGTTTTTGCTTTTCAGGTTTTCTGTCATAAAGGAAGATTGGCTGCCTGTGTCTAATAGAGCCCTAACAAGTCATTTCGTTGTCGTATGCAAACTAATTTTAGACAGATTATTTATATTCTCTGTCCAATAAATCTTTACTAAGAAATTCGTGCGTCTGTTGAATTATCTCCCAACAGACTGTAAATGTTTTTTTTTCTATTTGGCGGAACAAGTTGCAACACACATGGGCATGTCAGTAAATCCAAGAGGCTTTGTTGCAATGACATTTTCCTACCTCTTGAAAACAGAACTTGATAAAAACTTTACTGATGCTGCAGCAAAATTTAAACAATTTGCTAACTTACAAGTACCTGCGGCGGCGGTGCCTTAACTAAACCCTCAAGACGCGCAGCAGGTAAGAACCAACACTACTACAAACTAGGCAGGACCCGTTGACACTCGAAGCTCGGCTGGAAATGCCGATGACGCGTACAATCGTAAACAGCAGCAGCCATGGTTATGGTTACATAGAATCAAGTCGCGTCGTTTACGAAAACACTTCCACAGATGATAAAACTAAAATTAACTAAAATACTAGTCAAGAACTGTCATTGAAGACCAAGAGATAAATGTATTCTTCTTTATTGCACACAAAAAACAAATATACATACAAATTGTAACAATATAGCTTATGTACATGTATCTTCTGTGCACTGAGGAACACTTGAGATGATGTCATGATATATTTATAATCTAGTACAATACAAAGCTGCCAATGGATTGTCAATTTGACACTTGAGCAATCCTGCCTGATGACCTGAGGTACACCGGTAAACTTTACATCAGACACCTTCAATAACAAATTTTTGCTACGTACCTTTATACTTCTTTTATCCATGCTAAAAGTCCTTCTTAGCTGCATAATCCTGGATCCAAATCTATCACCACACATTGTCATAACAGCCATAGAAATGCTCTGAATTTAATGGTTGCTTTCCATCGCAAAAACTGCGGGCAGTATAAGTCTACCGGCTCGAGAGCCTGAAGTCATTCGACCGTCTAAAGCAAGAAAGTATTGCAAGTGACTCACCATAGAAAATTGATAAATAACATTGGCTACTAATTATAGAATTCGCTCCTTGCATGATACCATGTAAATATCGATAATCTAACAAATAAAATCTTCATATAACCAATAAATAACAGCCAAGATCGCACAACGATATTCTATTGTTTTTCTTTCTGTCATTCTTCCGTGTCAATTTGAAGATTCTTCATCTGAAGCTTTTCTTTGTCTATGGAGGGAAGGAGATCTTATTGGTTTTCTCTTTGGAAGTCGCGACCATAGCAGGATCCTGGCTGTGGTCAAGCCCGTTAAAGTTTCATAAATCAGGGTGTAAGCGGACCCTTCACGAACGGTGATTCCCGATGTCCACCACCTGCTTTTCCGAGAAGAAGAATAGGAAGCGGTTGGTGGGTGTTACATGTTTTAGAATCTTTGAATCTAATCTAGGACATGGTGATTTCCCCGCAATAAGTATATTTCTTCATTGTCTTAAGAGGAGTGCTGATGAAATTAATGAAAAAAGTAAAGTGCCTGCCTATTGGAATTCGCACCAACGACCGTAAATCGGGCCATGACCGCTCCTCGAGCTTTTTACCAATGGGGGCAGGTAGAAACTATAGAGCGCCTCCTGCTACGATCCTTACATACTCCTCTCGCCTCGTTCACGGTCATACAACTAGTCATACACGCCGGTTGCGGTACTCCAACAAAAAGCGGGAATTTCCTCGTATTAAATAACTTAACACGTCATAATAATAATATTATGATTGTATCGATTCAATCGTCATGTTTATTTTTTGTTCCCTATTCAAGGGAATTCTTTAAAGCACGATCTTCTTCGAAATGATTTGTAAACACTATAACTGACTAGATGACTCATAGTAGAATACTTTAACGAACCGACAGACCTCTGAACTCTTAGCAAGAAATGATGATAATGTACTTAACAGTAGCGAAGGGTCAATTTTTGTAACAGGCAAGCCGGAGTACATTTCTTTAATGTGATTAAATTATTTGTCTATAGAATACTGACTGTGCCATTTTTCAAAGGGAAGCCGATAGGAATCGGGTTCTATGGATCCTTCGCCACTGGTACTTAATCAGAATGCTTAGTAAAATAGACAACTAGACTAAAGAACCAAGAAGAGATGCTTCTTTTGTTTAGTGCTGGCATGGCAAGTGCGACTGCTAAACGTATTCGTCCTGGATTCAATTCCCAGGGCGGCGAAAGTGATTTTGGGTTATTCTTTCAAGAATTTCTGGGTTTAGGTCAGAAGTCTGGATTTGTGCACTCTTTGATGGCAAGTCTCGCTAAAGATGTTTTTTTATTTTCCGCCATTCTCAATCTGTAAGGAAGTTATTCCACAGGCATTACTTGGCACTAAGTAGGTATATCATTATTATAATAAGACGAATCTAAGTCATGGCACGATTATTTTATCGGTGACTTAATGGCATGTTGATAAGGTTCGTTTTCGTTTAGTTTATTATTTTGTAGTCATTGATATGGTATATGTTTGGATGTGTTGTAGGTGTTTTTGAATGTTAAGTTATTGTGTAACTAGCGACCCGCCCCGGCTTCGTACGGGTGCAATACAGGGTGTAAACAGACTCTTCACATATCCGTCAACCAAGCATTCTGTACATCAAACTAAGTAACTTTACGCAAAAATTATTGCTGGGAATCGACTTTTTTTTTTGGGGTGAAAAATCACGTTTTAAGGTAGGACTCGATGGAAAGCACTCAAAGCATTATGCTGATGGATGGATTGAATAGTACGGGGGTCGTGAAGGTGTGTAAAGTAAAAATCTTACATTAAAAACATGTATTTAAAAAAAAACTTGTGAAAAAGTTGGAACTTTGACCCCCAATATCTCCGTAACTAGAAGGTTCCCAGGTATGGTCTAGAACAAAAAAATGATCGCAAAGACTTGGAGAACAAGTGCCTTTATTTTATGTTAAGGGTCTATTTACACCCTTTTATATACATATAAACCTTCCTCTTGAATCACTCTATCTATTAAAAAAACCGCATCAAAATCCGTTGCGTAGTTTTAAAGATCTAAGCATACATAGGGACAGACAGACAGCGGGAAGCGACTTTGTTTTATACTATGTAGTGATGATGTGTAGAGAGATAAAATAGCTATTAAACCCATGAGATTTGGGATCATGAATAATCATGAATAGCAAAGCACAGCATAGTGCTTCCTGTTTCCTCTACTAAATGAGACACAGACCTCACCTCAGTGATAGTGATGTCACGTATTCTCGAGTTTTTGGTTCTAGGACAATTTCCTCAGTATGTTTTCATTTACCGTTTTGAGAGCTGTGGGAATCTGCCTCAGTAAGTAAGGATCACCACAAGTCTGCTTCCATACATAACATAACGCTTCCAATTCCCAAAAGGTTAGGCAGTGGTGTGCCCACAAAAAACCCACATTTGACCTGACGAGCCGGTTGGCGCAGTGACTGAGCGATTGGCTGCTGCGCTTCGAGTCGCGGGTTCGATTCCCGCATGGAACAATTATTTGTGTGGCCTACAGGTTCCAGGTCTGGCTGTTTGTGTATGTGAGCTTAAATGTTTGTAAACGCACCCACGATACAGGAGAAGTTCCTAGTGTGGGGCAACGGTTTTTTTTGTTTGTTTTTTTTTAAAGAAAAAAAAGTTAAAAAAGTTAAAAAAATGGAAGACATTTCGCCAGTTCCCATACAATTGAGCGGGACCCTTTTGCTGAAACTGGGATTGGAAGACCTTGGTCGGCAGTAGCGCCTACGGCCACTAGACCACACATTTATATTTATTTATACGCCGTATCATATTCTTATTAACTAGACATTTAATACCTCATCCGATTCCCCACTCTAACTCCAACACAAATCAAATAACAACAACACGATAACACTATGAACTTTGCGTCATTATCATACGCGCTCTCAATCAACGAAGACGTTTTCTGAACACGTACTAAACATCAAAATGAAGTACATTTTAATACTCGCAGTTGTCTGCACAGTGGGTGTCTGGTCTGACCATTTAATAGTGGGCAATGTTTCCAACAAAGTCATATTGGGAAATCATTCTATGGTACAATATGGCGCGATACCTTTTATAAAACGTGTGAAGTATTTTTTTTACACTCAACAGGATAATCGATTGATTCAGGTATGATGTTATTCATTATTTTCTATTATTTTATCCTTTCACCACGATGGCAAATAAAGGGAACAGAAAAAAAACCCTAGAAAAAAAACACATAAAAAAAAAAATTAAAAAAAAATAGACCCTTAACATAAAAGAAAGGCACTTGTTCTCCCCGTCTTTGCTATTTTTTTGTTCTAGACCATACCTAGGAAACTTCTAGTTACGGAGATATTGGGGGTCAAAGTTCCAACTCTTTCACAAGTTTTTTTTTTTTAAATTCATGTTTTTAATTTAAGATTTTTACTTTACACACCTCCACGACCCCCGTACTATTCAATCCGTCCATCAGCACAATGCTTTGAGTGCTGTCCATCGAGTCCTACCTTAAAACGTGATTTTTCACCCCAAAAAAAAAGTCGATTCCCAGCAATCATTTTTGCGTAAAGTTACTTAGTTTGATGTACAAAATACTTGGTTGACGGATATGTGAAGGGTCTGTTTACACCCTGTATAAATAAAAGTTCTAACCGGCCCTTGTCAGGGCCAAACAGTCCACTAACAAAACCAGCCTTCTGTGTAATCTTCATTAACATCGAAGGGTTCTCTCGGGATAAAGCAGAGATCCTCTCTGAATTATCTCGCAAGACGCATTGCGACGTCTTTTGTGTCCAAGAGACCCATCGGGGTTCCACCCAAAGCAGGCCCCACATTCCTGGACTGTCACTTGCCGCCGAGATCTATCACCCGAAGCACGGTAACGCAGTATTTGTTGCTCCCGGCGTAAGTATCATCTCCACAAAATGCTGCGATGATAATAACATCGAAATGATCACACACACATTATTTTATAATCTCCCAGTCAAAGAACTCTAGTTGATTCATTCTCCTGCCCTTATTATGCCATCTTATTTGAGGTCAGCACAGCATGTCTTCTTTTTATAAGCTTTTATTTAAGGGGTATTCTATTACCCAGTAGTAACTGGGTTGTGGAGGTCAGATAGGCAGTCGCTTCATGTAAAATACTGGTATTCAGCTGCATCCGGTTAGACTGGAAGCCGACCCCAACATAGTTGGGGAAAGTTGGTTCCCTCTATCTGGCAAAATCTTGATGCTCCGAAAATTTGGCATAACACACTTGGCATAATCGTCTATCGTTAAAATATTCGTTTAAGAATCGAATATTTTAAGGCATAAAAATTATTCAATATAATTATTGTATGTATATGTCCGAATTTACAATGGCATCCTTTTAAGATGGCAAAATATTATTTGGCTTTTTTTTTCTTTGATTTTTTTTTGGCTTTGGTAAAGTTAAAATTCCGCATAATTTCGTTTAGCATTACGTTTATTTAGTAGAGCGACAATTATTTGGTACAATTTCAATCAGCATATTATGAAGTGAAGATGGCAGAATTTCATTTCTATAAAATAGTATTTAAAACCTTATATTAAATAAAGAGTCTAAATAGACCCTTAACGAAGCCGAAAGGCACTTATTCTCCCCATCTTTGCGATCATTTTTTTTGTGCTAGACCATACCTGGGAACCTTCTAGTTACGGAGATATTGGGGGTCAAAGTTGCAACTTTTTCACAAGTTTTTTTTTAAATAGTTACATCTTTTTAATGTAAAATTTTTACTTTAAACACCTCCAAAATATTTTAACTCCATGGAGTTTCTTACCCATTCTTCTCCATAGAGATCCACACTTAAGAATGGGCAACTTCAGTACTTTCACAAGTTATTATGCCTTATGACTGGGACTGTAGCTTCATCCTTTTGTTTTTGACTTTCAAAATTGCCTCTAACAACAACAGTCTAATTGAAATAAATGTTTTGACTTTAGGTTTGAAAGACTAGACGATTTTCTCATACAGAGAAGAAACGTGTTAGCGATTTTAGACGTCTTTACAATTATTATTGTAGGTACATAATAAGTCCATGTTACCTTGTGATGTTTTCCTCTATTATATGCGAGTGTTGTGTAACAAAGTTTGTTTGCAACATTATGTCACGTCCCGCGAAGGGTTATACAGATGTGTATTACGCAGATTTATGTCACAATTATTGTTTATCCTATGTCATAGTTGTGAATAGACCTTTTAGATCACCAGTGTGTCAAACACTGTTTTAAGCTTTCACGGTTTACAACTAAACTTATACATACTTACACTTACGGGGATCGGATATCGGGAACTCAAAATAATGAACAATCACGGAAGATATCCCGTAAGTGATAGTATAAGTTCACCAGTGTATCGTTATTTACAGATACTCGTTTTTGTTTTTTAAATCTTTAATACAGTCTAACAGTTTTTTTTTTGTCTTTCCGTCTGTTTGTTCCGGGATAGCGTGACGTGACAGAGGAGAATGGTAGAAAAAAACGTATTGCGCCGACCCCAAGTAACATGGGACAAGGGCAGAAGATGATGATATCTGTTTGTTCTGGCTTATCTCCGAAACAGCTGGAGCGATTCGGATAAGAGTTTAACTAGCAGATAGTTGATGTTATAAGGAGTAACTGAGGCTAGAGCGAGCGAGAAGAATAGGGTTCCGTGCGAAAAACTGAAAACTTCTGAAAGTGTCATCAAAATCTGATTCAAATAGGGAAGATTATAATTTACGCGGAATAAAGTCGCGGGCTACAGCTAGTTTATAATATTAGTATGGATTCTATTATTGTTCCGTACATTATCAACTAACGAGAAGTGATTAAAAGTAAGTCTCTTGATATTGAACTACTTTTGAGAAGCGCGCCCTTGATCCCTGCAATCAGTTGGTTACTTTGATTGTTCTGATACGCGAAGAGGTCAAATCACTACATAGTATAAAACAAAGTCGCTTCCCGCTGTCTGTCTGTCCTGTATGCTTAGATTTTTTCGGTTTTCAGTAATAGATAGAGTGATTTGAGAGGAAGGTTTATATATATATATTGCACCCGTGCGAAGCCGGGGCGGATCGCTAGTAAAGTTTAAAAGTAGAACAATAATTAACATAACATCACGCCTGTTTTTCCCGACGGGTTAGGCAGAGGCGTACCTAATAGTACACCCACATTTCGCTCGCCAGTTATATTAAAGTCCTATGTAATAGGGGGCGAGCCTTTTGGCATCAACGGGGTACAGACCCAGACTCTGTGGCTGCTACTGAGAAATTCCTTATGGAAAAACCCAAAATTACTTTGCCCGACCTGTGAATCGAACCCAGGACCTCAAGCTCAGCAGTCGCGCTTGTGACTACTAGACCAACAGCTCCACGGGTCCATCTAAGCAAAGAAACGCTTGCTGAGTTCGGTCCATGGATGGGTGACCATCCATTACATACCTCTCTGCCTCGGACAGCTGTTGGTCCCAGCTGACATTTGTAGATCTTTGAAAGTCGTTACAGGTAGTCAGTAGCTCGAAAATCTGACAACCAGTCTTACCAAGGGGTATCGTATTACCCAGTACTGACTGGGTTGTGGAGTTCAGATAGCCAATCGCCACATGTAAAACACTGGTATTCAAATATTCAGCTGCATCCAAAGGCAGGCTGCAGGAAAAGGCTAAACAGATGACTTGGACACCTAAATGAATGCACTAATATTAACTATTTTTTTTTTAAACTTTGCCCCACACTAGGAGTTTTTCCTGTATCGTTTGTGTGTTTACAAATATTTAAATTCACATACACAAACAGCCAGACCCGGAACAACTACCTGTAGGCCCTACAAATATTTGTTCCGTGCGGAAATCGAACCCGAACCACGAAGGGCAGCAGTCAATCGCTCAGCCACTGCGCCAACCGTGAAGTTGACAACTATTGCTCTGTTGGAACGCCAACTCCAGGTGCAAAGGCGAGCACAGAAAACCAAAGAATGCACTAAAAGCGTTCATTTAATATGTCGTGTGGTGTGATAATGAGAGTGGGCATAAGAAGCGTAGGTGGCTATTCTTTAAGATTGCATAAACCTTGCATTTCCGAACGCATAAAACAGTAAATAGTCACAATAGACAAAGCGTAGGTTACGTCAACATGGTTATTTACTACGGCGTATTTGTTGGAAGGAAGTTAGATCAATAACGTAAACTTCCGGTGAGTCATCATAATGGCCGCTTGGCGAAGGAATCCGTAAATTGAAGTAAACTCAATAGATGTCAATGAAAAGCATGTTTTATAATATATGTATATGTATATAATATCTATACTACTACTATCTATACTCGGTGGTGTTTGCTTATTTTTTTAATCTCGGCAAAGAGATATGCGTCTTAACGGCGTAAATATTTTTTGACGGCGTGAATATTTGTATAATATGTTGATAAATAGAATTTCATAGATAAACATGATTTTTTAAAACAAAAATTTACTTTTACGAACAAATTAACATTTATTTGTTTTAAATTCAAAAATATTTGAATTTTCTATTTTTCATATTAGGCTGTTAAGCGGCATCATACCTTTGCTTCTTCTTCAACCTGGCGAAAGCAAACCGCAGAAAAAAGCAAATTAAAATCATAGTTTCAAAATAATTCCTGACAAAAATACTCACCGTTCTAATATTTTATTTCTTCGAAAGTGTCTTGTACAACGTCGTTTGATACGCGTGGGGATTTGTTACTGCAGTTCTCGGCTCCATAACACCCTCACCTGCAGCTCGGGTGTTAATTCCACCTCGAATGCAATAACAAAATTTCCCCACTAATATCAAAATAATTTAGAAACTATATTAGACACTATATTAGACACTAGCTGTTGCCCGCGACTTCGTTCTAGTGCAAATTTTGATATCAATGTGAGAGAGAAAAAAAAGTAAAAAGTTGCATGTGTGCAGACTATAATCTATCTCTGTGCCAATTTTTTCATCCAGATCCAATCAGCCGTTCTGGCGTGATTGAATAAGAAACATCTATCCCTCCATCAAAATTTTCGCATATGTAAGGTCTAACTATTAGTATTCATACACGAAATATTTTCAGTGAATCATCTCACGGATATAACGAAGCCATTTCAAGGGTTTTTTTTATCTAAGTATATTTTCATAAAAAATAAATAATTTTAAATTACTTGACCCACAAAATAAATACTGGCTCCTTATTTTTGAACATCCATTACGCTAGTTTCCTACGTCGTATTTACCTACTGTCATTTTTAGAACATGGGAGTAAAGGTTTTATGCAAAAACTCTCAAATTTCATAAAAATAAAAACACTCCGATATTTTTTTTTTTCGTTGCTATGGCGACTTTACCACTTAAAGAAGTTACTCTTAAAATATTTCGTGTATGAAAAGATAGACTTTATATAATATTATGAGTACTATAGAGTATAGATAAGTAGTAAGATTTCAACATCAGCGTAACTAAAACAATTATATTTCTACTTCCAGGGCATCCAAGCACTCGACACGCTCCACAGCAAGGCGTCGATCAACATCACAGCGGGAGGAGTGGGCTACTCCTTCGTGAACCTCCGCCTCAAGAGCGAGAGGGGCAGAGGACTGGCTTATGATATAGGCATCTACATTCAGGACTACTTTTATCATTAAAATTAAGGAAGAATTATGGTGAAGTTTCATTGAAATAAGGTGACCCTCTGAACTATCAATAATGAAGTCAACAAAATGAATATCAGCGACATCCATGACTTAACCGACAACCACTTCCGGGCAGTAGCCCATCAGACAAGGAAGATCCTCCGACCAGCTCCGAGCAGTAGGGAGTTGCCCGACTGGCTCTGGTCGAAGGATCTTCCCGTTTCTGTGAGGGATGAAGAACTTTACACCCTGTTCTTGTGCTGCTAAATAACCAGTAGATGTTTCATATTAGCCTTTTCACCGCCAATGTACACAGAACGCGATGCCTCGCCAGCGCCAAGCTATAAATGTATAACGAAGTATACAGTAAACGGTAGTGATGAGGGTATCGTCATATCGATGAATGAGATTTACACGCTTTAAGTTAAGTTTTATTTATAATTTTACGAATATAAATAAAAACTGATTAAATATTTGCATTTTGTTTTATGTCACATTATCCCTAGTAAGAAATACCAGTATAAATTGTAAATATCAAAGGACCGAAAACATAACTCCATTAGAGTTTAAGAAATGAGGTACATCTCTATTTGTTTCATGACGTGACATGATTAAAAACTGATTGGTGATAAAAACAAACAGTAGAATCAGCCTACGTTCCTTCTGCAGCACTAGACACGCTCCACAGCGCAGTGTCGCTCAACATCACAGCGCGAGGAGCGGGCTACTTCTTCGTGAACCTCCGCCTGAAGAGCGAGAGGGTCAGAGGACTAGCCTACGATATATTCATCTACATTCAGGACTACGCCCATCATTAAAACTGACGATTCATACTGGCCTTCACGAAGCCGTTAACCGAGCCACAGTCCACCACGCGTACCTAGTGCGGGTTCTTGAACAAAATAAAACAAATAAGTTAAAAAAAAACATTTATTAAAAACCTGAATAGGCAAGCGTAACGCGCCACGCAGCTACATGGACCAACATCTTTGTCAAAGTATCTGAGACAGACTGGGTGCGGATGGAGTAGGAACTGTGATATGACTCAATGCGTACCGAGATCCGTCCATTCTTCGGAAAGCACCATAAGCCGTTAGTTCCGCTGTACTGTCGTTACAGGTATTCTAGTCAGTGGCCTGAAAGTCTGACAACCAGTCAAATTAAGGGGTGTTGTAATACCCAGTACTAACTGGGTTGTGGAGGTCAGACAGGTAGGTACTCCATGTAAAATACTGGCACTCAGCTGCATCCGGTTAGACTGGAAGCCGACCGAGGCTAGGCAGATGGTGATCCGTCAATTCTTCCGAATGCATGTTAAGCCGTTGGTTCTGCTGTCATTTGTAGATCTTGGACAGTCGTTACAGGTTGACAGAAGCTCGGAAAGTGTGACTACCATTTTTGCCAAGGGGTAACATCGTGTTACCCAAGTGGGTTGGGAAAGGTCAGTCACTCCATGTACAATACAGGTTTAGCTGCATCCGGTTAGACTGGAAGCTGACCCCAACATATTTGGCGAAAAGACTGGACAGATTATGGACTGCATAAGGATGAATTCATTGATTAACTCACTACTCCTGATTCAAAAAATCACAATATTCCTTTTCAAGAACTTTCAAAGCGCCCTCTGTGCTCAACAATAAGTTTTGTCTTCTCAAATTGTCGATCAACGCCATCTGTCGGTCGCTCCGTGTGTTTAACACTTTAATGTGGGCTTCTAGCCGGGAGATGGCATTCTGGTGTGACGTTGAAAGACTGCGGGAGGATTCGCGGAAGTCCTGAAAAAAGATTTTTTATGAAATAGCTAGATTCATTTATAATGTATCGTTGGTATGTTGGTGGAGTAAAAGTTATGGATGAAATATGAGGGGCAAATAACTGTTTGAACACGCAACTAGCGACATCATCATCTGCCTGCCCTTGTTCCATGTAACTTGGGGTCGGCGCAACGTTTTTTTTTCTTCCATTCTCCTCTGTCAACCGTCACGCTATCATTTACTCCTTTTTCTTTCATATCATTCCTCACACAATAGATCCATCGTTTCCTTGGTCTTCCTCTCCCTCTCCATCCATCAACATTTTTATATTGATCACTCTTTTAGTCACATGCGATTCGTCCCTCCTCATCACACGTCCATACCAAGACAGTCGATTCCCTTTCAACTTTTCAGTAACTGGTGCAACTTCCAAAGGTCCTCCAGTATACTCGTTCCTTACCTTATCCATTCTTGTCACACCACACATCTACCTCAACATTCTCATCTCCGCTACATGCAATCTCATTTCATCGAACTTCTTGAAAAAAAAAAAAAAAAAGTTTTATCTTTGAATACGGTGTGGAAAGGACACCGATGCGAAAACGGTTACCACGTATTCAGTACAACATTCAGAGCAAAAAAAAACAGCTGTTCCATACATTTTGACCGTGTAGGTACCACTTTTGTAGGAAAAACCTGTTTTTTTTTTTAAATTATCGATGAAAACTTTCTATATGGGCTAATGATGTACTGAATACGTGGCGACCGTTTTCGCGTCTGTTTCCTTTCAACCCTGTGTAATGAACCTGTGGATCATGTAGCCCCGAAGAGGTAGGCCAAGGTCTAACCCACGCCTGGTTAGTTTTTTGTTTTTGAATGGGAAATCATCAAATGACACCCCCCCTGTCAGACTTGTACTGACTAAAACCCATACATGTTCCTTGTTTGCCCTTTGTGTTCCAGGGCCACGGTATCTCTTTCGAACAGTCCCGCAGCCCTGGCAGACGCCTGGTTAGTTATGTTTTAACTATTATAAGAGCCACGCTATCGCTTTTACATATATAAACTGATGCCTTTTTCCCATGGGGGTACACAGAAACCCCAGAACGCCACCTGTTACGATCCTTACTCCTTCAATTTCGCTTTTAACCGTGCACAAATTTCTCCAGCCAACTCAGAATATTTTGACGGAAAAAGCTAATAACACCTCGCCCGTCGCTTAAATTGAACCCAGGAGCCCATACTCAGAACCAGTAGCGAAGGGTCAATTTTAGTAAAAGGTAAACCGGAGTATATATCTTTAATGTAATTATATTATTTGTCTGTAGAATAATGTCTGCGCCATTTTTCAAAGGGAATCCGGTAGGAATCGAGTTGTATGGAACCTTCGCTACTGCTCAGAACCCTTCCCGACCTTACATCGGCGAAGGTTTTTTTTTTGTTAGCCCGTATTGTCCCACTCCTGAGCAAAGGCCTCCCCCCATTCCTTCCACTTCTGACAATGCTGTGCTTCTTCTTCTTCGGCGAGGGAGTTATTAATTTAGAATTACTTTATTACGAGGATGGAAGAAAAGGTACTTTAGGCAAAGAGCCGAACGTTTCAAATCCTACAGTTCGCTCAAAGCGCTTATTTCTTAACACGCTTTTGTTATTTTAAAATGTAAAAAATCTTAGAAGTTAAATTTGACCCACTTCCCGGTTTCCGATTGACCTAAAATGTTGCATACATGTTTAGTTTGGATGACAATGCATGGTTAGCTAAGTGACGTCATTCTAAATCCAATATGGCGGACTCCCTAAGATGGCGCACTAGTTATTTTTTATGCATCCCCATGTTAAGGGTATCGAATGAAAGGGTTTGCTGGGAAGAACACGAGAAATAAAATGAAGTCACTTTAAAGCGTGTTTTTTAGTTTTTTTTAGCCTTTTCTGTACCTCTCCTGGGGAAGGCTTTCCCTCCACACCTTCCTCCTGTACTTTACAGCATTTAAAACATCCGCCGTCGATTATATTATTTACCTTCTCAGCCCGTTTTACAGTCTCAATCTGTTGCCTCAAGTTATCGATGGTCTCTTGCTGCGCCGCGCTCTTGGCCTCCACACTGTTGCACTTAATCTTATAACGTTTCAGCTCGCACGTCAGTCTGTCTGTCTCAGTTCTTTGTTCCTTGTGGAGGCGCTCTTTTTCCTGTAAAAAAAGATTGAAGTTATTTACTTCAATGAAAAATTATAAACCTGTGTATTTCTTTTTTAATTACAAGATATTTTGATTTAATATAGATCTTCCATTTCCATTCCATTTCAATAAGGGAATTCCAAACCAAAGTCTGTATTATAAGTTCTCAATACTCAAACTTTATTTACATTCCACAATGTGTACTTTGGTGGTAAGATAAAAAAATGTGAACATTATGGACACTGCCGGGCACAGCTAAAAGCGAATGTAGCAGGAGAGGGGAACCTTTAAATAGCCAAACTTATATCCAAACTAAATTCAATAATACCATAATATAACGGATTCTTTATAAATCAAATCAAATCAAATCAAAATATTTATTTGCTAGAATATGGTACATAAGGTGTTACATTAAATTAGTTTCAGCATATCCTGCCATAACATGGCGTGCAAATGTATTCACAATAAGCGATGTCAATTATTGTAACTTACAGATTACGATTCTATTGACTTGATGTCCTCTAAAATTACAGATTCTATTGACTTGTCTTCTAAGTAGTCCTTACTCATTATTATGTCACTCTTAATCATTATTGTGATGTCATCAGCGAATAGTATGCAATCTTTACCTATCGCCTCTGCAATGTCGTTGATGTAAACTAGAAAAAGTAGTGGGGATGCAATACCTCCCTGTGGCGTGCCATAATTATTTTGTTTATATCCCGACCTATAGGTTTTTCTTTCCCTCTGACAGGTTTTAGTTATTTCCACACATTGCATTCTTTCAGAGAGATACTTTTTATCCAGTCGTTAGCCTTGCCCCGGATTCCATAATGCTCAAGCTTTGAGAGTAGCGTTTTATGGCAAACAAAATCAAAAGCTTTTGTCATGTCTAGGAACACACAACTTATCTTAGATTTTTGATTCAGATTTTCAGTTATGTATTTTACTAGCGCAAAACAAGCTAAAGTAGTGGAACTGCCCTTTCTAAAACCGAATTGTTCCTTTTTGAGAATATCACCAGTTGTTAAAGTTCTCTATTTTAATGCACATAACTTTCTCAAATATTTTGGATAGGATTGGGATTAAGGTTATTGGGCGATAATTGCTCATGTCAGTTTTTACACCTTTCTTATAAAGAGGTTTGACAATAGATATATTTTATCATTTAAATATTTGTTTAAGCTATAGGTACTTAAATAGTTTTTTTTTGTTAAAAATTGTTTTAGTTTGTTTATAAATATGTTTATTTTATCTACTTTTTTACTAATTCAGGTAGTTTGTTATTTATTTTTATGGATATATGGATTACATAGGGGCTCGTTGAATGTATTTTTAGCCGAGAATGTGGAATGTTTAATCTTGATTTGTGTCGCAGTGTGTAACGTGATTGTATGTCTTCACGTTTTGTATAAAATTCTTGATATTTATAACAAACGCTAGGCTTTGTAGATATCCAGCTGCTTGTTAACTTTTTATTTTGTTCTACATTTTTTGTGTAGTAAGCAACGACTTATTGTCGGGCCTACGCTGTCCCCCCATACTTAAGTACAAATGCTGTATCCATAATAATACTGTAACACCAAATGATTTGAAAAGAGTAACCATGGAGTTTCTTGCCGGTTCTTCTCCATAGGAAACGACCAACCCGAACCGTGCACCTTTTTGTCGACGTTTTATAAGTGCCCATCGAGGCCTAAATGAAATAAAATATTTTGATTTTGAAACTGGGGATCGGTAAAAAAGTATGTGTCATACTCACATTAAGTTTTGCCAACAGCACCATATTCTTGGCTTTCATATCAGCCGTGCTGGCTTTCATACTATTGGTCTTGGAGAGCAGAGTCATTCGCTCACTTTCCAGCTCTGCTAGCTGACGTAAGTGGCCGTCACATTGGGATGCCTGGAATGAGAAAAACAATTAAAACACGTAATTTACATCACGCCTGTAATCCCCGAAGGGTTAGGCAGATGTGTACCTAATAGTACACACCAGTGGCGAAGGGTCAATTTTTGTGAGAGGTAAGCCGGAGTATAAATCTTTAATGTGATTATATTATTTGTCTCTAGAATACTTACTGTGCCATTTTCCAAAGGGAAGCCGATAGGAATCGAGTTGTATGGACCCTTCGCCACTGGTACACACACATTTCGCCAGTTACTGTATCATCGTGGCTGCTACTGAGAAAGTAATGGAAATACCCAATAAAACTTTCCCTGAGCTGGGAATCGAACCCTGCTCAGCAGTCTCGCTTGCGACCACTAGACCAACGAGGCGTATGCCTCGTTGGTCTAGACAATTAAATTGCTGCTGAATTCCTGAAGTAAATCTTCAGAAAGTTATTCCAGCATTTGCAAAGCATAATCAGGATTTTGCGTTTCCACTGCGTGGACACCAGAGAGGGCTAAAATCTCTGAGAGGGCTAACATCTCTGAGGGCTAACATCTCTGAGGGCTTAAATGTCTGAGGGCTAAAATCTCTGAGGGCTAAAATCTCTGAGAGGGCTAAAATCCACCATGCACGCTCAGTACGGTTTGATAGATTCAACATGTCTTTGAGCTTTTGATTTCTGAAGATGTTTTCCTTTAGTTTTTTTAAAAACAATGAGGATGACATGAATTACACACAGTTATCTGCCTTAGCTTCTACAACTTACCTTCTTATCTAGTGAGCCCTGTAGCCTGTCTATTTGTTCTTGCATCAACTTTACCTTAGAAGCTAGAAACTTGCATACATTCTCTACTGTAGGTCTATCTGAAAATGCAGTAAAAAGAGTATTGTGATAATTTTTATTTATTTATTTAACACTTCAAGCACATAAGTACAGAGGCGGACTTAATGCCATAGGCATTTTCTACCAGTTAACCTAATATCAAGATAAAAATAAAAAAAAGACGGCCAACCGTAAATAGTGATAATTATGGTTAAAAAGGGGTGATTTCCGAGATGACGATTAATAGAGAAGTACTGACGGCAAAGACATGCTGTTTCATCATCATCTGACTAGCCTTTTCCCAGCTATGTTGGGGTCGGTATCCAGTCTCACCGGATGCAGCTAAATACCAGTATTTTATTGGAACAAGTGCCTGTCTGACCTCCTCAACCCAGTTAGTACTGGGTAATACAATACCCATTGGTTAGACTGACTGACAGGCTTTCGGGCCACTGACTTCAGAAGTAGGCAGAGGGGTCTCCTACGTTTCACCAGTCATCTGTATCCCTTCTAGAGCCTGTTGAGTTAAAATCTCAAGGTGATATGGCTGATGGGGCTTGTAAAGACTGGACCGCACAGTGGGCTAGTCCTGCTTAGGTGGTAGGTTCAATGACTGGGCACAGCTTGATACAAGACTAAGTTATTTTAAAGATATAGAAGTTACCTTTCAAAAACGACTGCGGCAAAACATTGTCCTTAACATTAACTGATACAAATGCATATAAAAACTCTTCAGCTTCTCCAATTCTACCAACCTTCCCATTGGCACAACAGTTACATGTATTCAAACTCTTTATTTCAACCTCATCAATGTTTGTGTTGCCAACATTAGAACTTTGAGTTCCATTTTCAATTTTGCCACTCAAAGTTGACCCTGGTGAAGAGTTTGGAAGAGTTTTTTTCTTTTTTTGTACTCGTTTGTGGTATTGAGGCAAAGGCGGTGGGGTTTTAGGTCTATGAGAGTCACAGTTATGTTTTTTTATGGTGTGCGCAGGTGATAGGGTCAGGCTTGGTGAGAATTCTGAGAAAAAATCTTGCTTTTGCTGAAATTCAAAAGAAGCATGATTAAGGATGATGTCTGACTCAAGTGGAATAGTGTTGTATGAATAAAATGAAAAAAAAAACATTCAGGGTGCGGAGGGCTGCCCTTAAGCCCTCCGCAAACTGACAGGGTGCATTCAGCTCCTTATTTTGAATCATATTTCACCAGAGTTTTTCTCAGGAAATGTAAATAATATGGCTAAAATAAAACAATGGATGTTGAAATACTTTAACGAACGACATGTCAAATCAGCTGCTCACTTCCTGCCTTGCTACAGAGCTCATCGAACTCGTCGTCGCGCTTGCCGTTTGCTACGTGCGTTTTGCCACGGTAACGATACATTTCATATGAGGAATTAAAACTAATCTTTATTGGATTCCCATAACATTTCTGAAATAATTTCTTGTACTGGTCATTTTAGTATGTTATACTGAATTCACCCCGTCAGTGGAGGACTGTCCCTACACCCTGTAAGAATAAAAAATCAATTGCCAGTGCATGATGGATCATCATTTGATAACCAACCAAGCGCTAAAAGCTCAACTGATTTGAGAGATTTTTCTTCTTGTGTTCGTGATTGTCAGGACAAGGTTTACATGAAAGATAATTTACATATTTTATACCAAGTTCACTTCTCATTTTCTACCGTACCAAGCAAGCATGAATTGCTAGTGTATTATAAGTTTAGTAAAAGGTAAAAGGAAAATCAGTTAGTGGTCCATGCAGTTTTTTTCAAGTCATGCATGTGTGTTGATGACAGCATGCACTTATTATGTTTGGGGGCATGCTCACTTACTTTAAAGGACTGTAAATATTTTCAATAATTGTCACTTTCCACAACCCACACGATCCTACTGGTGGGCATAATGATTATATAGCAGTTACTTCTTCAAGTTAATGCTTTGAAGATGTCAATCATCTGAACTACTTGAATGTTGGAGATAAGGTGCACATTTTTTGCCCGTTTCAATGGTAGCCTATACCTTGGTCATAAAGATACAGTAAGTACTACGTTTCAATTATTGTTTTGCATTGTATTTTATCAATATTCAACATTAGTCTACCAAAGATTTGAGTAAAAATCTTGATAAAAACCAACCATAGCATGTTCAATTTCTTTCATCAAACTTTCCGTTTTCTTCTCGAGTTGTTTATTGAGTTTCTTGAACTCATCCTCGCGAGCTAACAGGTCTAAAGAGTCCATTTTATTACTTTATTTTTAACTTGAACGATAAGAAACACCAAGCAATGACATTTAAACCTTTAAACATACGATTAAATTAAAAAGTCCACACTCCATTTTGTTTCCGGCACATGATGAGGTATTTTATTTACGGTCGGGTTTTAACGTCATCAAATAAACTCGGTTGCTATGGTTACGAGAAGCATTGTAATCAAATGAAGGACTGACTATTTCCTAAATGCACTCAAATCAAGTACTCTTTAAAGTGCAACAGTCATGTTTATAAACGCTATTACATGGCAATATATGTGAGTTCCTTATTTTAAAGAGCAATCAATTTACAACATAGAATTAGTGCTTTGTTTTGCTTGGTTTTTTGGCGTTAATGAGAATATGCTGCCATCTAGTGATGACGCTTAGATACTATAAAAAGAGCTTCTCGTGTCAAAAACAGCTGTGCGCGAACCAATCACGAGGTCGTTCTTTTGTCAATATGTTTTCTTTGTTACATACACACACATACAAATACTTGTTGACACATCTCTTTGTTTCCCATATGATTTGGATTGAGAAAATCCTAACACTTATCATAAAAAAAAACATGACACACATAAAGATATGTCCAAAAAATGACTGTAGGTCAAAAACTTGCTCAAAAATATCAGTTGGATTGGCGTAAAATCTTATCAAGGTCGTTAGCCTCAGAGCGAGACGGCTGATGAGAGAAAGAGATGGAGAGACAAATTAAAGTGTGCTACACAGATTTTCAATCGATTTACCAATGAGAACGAACCAAACCCAGCTGACACTCCTGACATCTTAGTGTGCTAGTTGTGCCACTGACGCGAGCGAACATTGGTCGTTCGCTCTTGCGACTGCCGAATTTGCAATAAAAATCTGAATTTTGGACTGCGTTTTCGCGTCCGGACATTGTTTAAACAGTGTAATAATGTATTTTAAGAGAAAAAGAAACGATTACCGGAGTGTTATATTATAGCCCAGGTGTTTAGGAGCGGAGTTTAACGACATAGTTTGCGGCTGAATAAGGTAACTCTATTTTAAAATCCGCTAACATATGTTTGATTACTTCTTTTTTCCTGTTTCGTAAATACGTATCGTAATCCAGAGTTTTAGAAAGTTAATTGACATGTAGTTTCATATTATAATGCGATTCAGTTATGGTGTTATCCGTATTACTCCATTTTACGAAGTGGAAAGTGGTTTTTCAAATCGGTGGTGTAAACTCTACAGAAGTTCTTAATATTGCGTAAATAAGTTCACGAAAGCAATTTAGTGTACCAATTTACATCTACATTGTGTTGTTATGTGATTATTTATAAAAGAAAATAATAATAAAAGTCAGCTGTTCCATTTTGTTGAACACAAAAGGGCCATTGGTTCATTTTTTTTAAATAAACAAGTTCCGTCGTCGGGGCTCAGGTCGTTTCGGGTCCAGCCAGTGCCCCGTTAGTGATGTGCAGTTATCGATGTTCGCATATCGATGTGGGTTTAGTAAGTTTTTCTTTGTTCTTTATATTTAGTTGTTTTTATATAAAAGTGTAGGTTATAAAATTAGATTAGTTATTATACGTCTAATTGTGTGCTGTATGTACTTAATGGATGACGTCATTATGAGATTGTTTTGACTGCTTTTGTAACGGGGTTTTTAATTGGAAGCTATAATGATTAAAAGAGCTTTAATTATGCCTATAATACCTACCTATTGTTTAAAAAAAACAATTTAAAAAGTACCTAGTTTCTTTTGTAATGAATTACTTTGAAAATAAATAATGGCTGTAATATTTTGATAAGTAGGTAGGTACCTACATAATAACAATTAATTCTTATTGAGATTTAATTTTCTGTAGTTGAAAAGGACATGCTATTAGCAATTTTATATCCTTAAAACACAAAGCACCATAAGCCCGATCAGATGCTCGACTCGTAACGAAAAATACCACGTTTGATGCACGGATTACAGATCTCAATTATGACATCAATACAAAGATGATGATGTTCCTGGCTTATATCCAGCCAAAGACAAGCCACACGTCCCGAGACAAGTTTACGATAATGTCTAGTCCTAAATAATTTTGAACGTAACGGAAAACAGTACGGCGTGTTGCCGCATCAAAAAATTCACTTTCACGCTGTGTTCGCGTGTTTAAACACAGCGTTCTATACTTTCTACTTTTTGTGCGTTGCATAGGAAAAAAACTTAATGCCTACATTCAAAGGCGACGCTGAGTTTCCATACTACATGTACTATTTTTTTTTGTGTGAGATGCATCATTGTTGTCATCATCGGCAGGCTTGTTCCTCTCACTGCTGAGTAAAGGCCTCCTCCCTGTCGTGCCATGCTTCCCTGGTCTGCGAGTCTCAACCAGGTCTTACCAGCGATCTTCTGAATGTCATACAACCCAGCTGGCTGTTGAATTGTGAAAATGGGAGATTGCTAACCGCAAAAACAGCTGACTATTAAATATTTATGATGGCATCTTGTCTCGAGTCGTAATTATGTAGGTACCTATTTCGCCATAATTTTCCTATGAACAGGACACCCACTGTAGGAAATTTATTGTACCTATAAGTAGACAATACACTGTGTGAAGGATGATAACATAGGAGGTATCTGATGAGATGACGAGTAATGGAGAAGTATGGAAGAAGACATGCTGCGCCGACATTAAATAAATTGGAATAAGGGCAAGAGAATGATGAACAAGACAATACACGTCAGGTTAATTTAGAATTTGACAATCAATTCGGATTGTAGGTAGGTACCTACTCTCCTTGTAGTAATATAACGCAATCATGATTCAAAGGACACGTGGCGCCATCTATTATCATAAGAACGTTGTGTTTTCCTCGAAAACAGTACTTTTTTTCGGGATGAAAGGTAGGTGGGTACCCTATGTCCGTTTCTTTACACCTGACAACGTAGGTACGTGCAAAGTTTTTCAGGATGATCGGTTCAGTGGCGTGAAAAGGTAACAAACAAACTTACTTTCGCATTTATAATATTAGTTAGGATTAGGATTACGAAGAGGTAAAATTTGTTTGTAAGTTTGATGTAGGTAATCTTCGGAACTGCTCTCCTAATTCAGAAAATTCTTTCACTAACGGGAAGCTACATTATCTTTGAGTGCCGTAGGCTACATTTAAAACGTACCCATGGTTTAAATTTAGTACATAACGGGAGCGAAGCCGCGAGCAAAACCTAGGTTGGAGTGTAGCCTTAGGGACGCTATGGAGCGAGGACTTAGAAAAAAAATCGGACTTGTATCGGGTTGACCTAGACCATAGAAACCATTTAAGTTCTGAGACTCAAGGTTCTCCGACGCACCGTTTCCGAATTATGGGCCTTCTAAAACTAAAAAAATTCTAAGTCCGAAATTTTTTCAAACGCCCAAATTTTTTTTTTGTTTTCTTTTCTGCTCCTAGTGCCCCTGAGCGTATACTCCAACCCCTACAAATCCGCCCCTAAGACGACCCACCAAACCTAGTGTCTTATAGAAAAAAAAGGGTGTAGGTAGGTACTGTAATAATCTTTTTATGTAGAAATTGCTGTTTCTCAGGCCAATAAGGACATGATTTCGATTTTACCAAGCCTTCCGGCTTAAAAGCCCAGCTAATCTAGTAATTTGTCCTTTTAAATCTCGGATACGATTTTCATATCATAAGTTAAAAATCATGTTAAATAATATTATTACATTTGTTATCTGATTGCACTAGAAATCGGACTCAACTACATTGTATTGAAATTACCTACGTTTTATGACGTCATGACCTGGATAAGACAGACTCGTACATAGGTACCTACCAGGGAAGGGTGCCACGGAATGTTGGACTATCAGTGGCGAAGGTGCCATACATAATACATACGATTCCTACCAGCCTCCCTTTGAAACCGGGCACAATCAGTATTCCATAGACAAATAATTAAATCACATTAAAGATATGTACTCCGGCTTACTTCTTAAAAAAATTGACCCTTCGCTACTGTGGACTACCTACTTACATAATTTAGTAGTAGGGTAGGTACCTACAAGTCTGTCAACGATGATAATGACGACAAAGTGATCCTTCTTACTTACGTCATATTATGTACCTATAGCCTATTAGCTCGAGGATAAAATAAATAATAACAGCCACTCGGATCGATCTTCAGGTTAAGCCGCGCTTGCCTAGGTTGGTCCGTGGATGGGTGACCACCCGTTACATACCGAGTTCCCTCGGAAAGCACGTAAAGCCGTTGGTTCCGGCTGCCATTTGTAGATCTTAGACAGTCGATACAGGTAGCCAGTGGCTCAGGTAGTCTCGGCAAATTCAGACAACCATTCTTAAAAAAGGGTAATTATTTTGACGACATCGCCGAGTAAAGTAATTATGTAAGTGAATAGCGAGCTGAGGAATAATAAAAAAATATGGGTAAAAATTTCTTTATGAGCAGAAATGGGAATCTTTTGTATGTTTATAATGAGGGCTTCGGAAAGCACGTTAAGCCATTGTTTCGTGTGTCCTTTATAGATCTTTTGATATTCGTACAAGTAGCCAGTAGCGCGAAAGTCTGACAACCAGTCTTTCTGCACCCCTCGTCGTATTACCCAGTTCTAACTGGGTTGTGGAGGTCAGATAGGCAGTCGCTCCGAGTAAAATACTGGTGTACAGCAGCATCCCGTTAGACTGCCGACCCCAAGTTGGGAAAATGCTAGGCAGATGATGGGATTATGCCTACAGACATGTCTCTATTACTTAGAGGACATTAAGTGACTCTAAACGAGCCCCTCGTCGTAAAATTAAATAAGTATTTAATCGAGCCATGCCATTAACGAGAAAAATAGAAGCACAATTCACTTTTGCTGGCTGACCTACTTTTGCGAACCGTAATTGTAGTGAATCACACTTTACCGGAAAATGTAACGGTGAAATTATCGATGAGCGACATATTTCGTCGGCATTTACCGGTTTTTCTCAAAACATATTTGTTTTTCATACCAGTTTTGGTTATCCGTATTGTTAAATTAAACAAAAGGAAACATTGGAATAAAGCATAACTTGTTCATTGTAAACAAATTAAAGAACAAACGTTATTAAAAAAAAAAACCAAATACACTACTGCCATGGTACTTATGCGGAGGAATTGAGAACTAAAATCAATTTGGATGTACATCGAAGCATTTTAAAATAGGTTTTAACACACACCGTTACAAGTTAGTATAGCGTTCACCTTGGCTTAGTTTTGCGAAAATATATGGAAGTGGCATACTTAATCTACAAATGTCGTGGCTATTTTCTAAATAACAGCTGTCTGAGTAGCTGAGCCTTATTTTAACATTCAAAGTTAAACTCGTTACGTTTTTATTCAATTCGCCATTTGTAATTATTTGAATTTCGTGCAGAATTGTGACTCAACTGGGGTAAATGTATTCTTTGTAATATTGTAATTACTTGGCGGCTTGAAAATTTACATTTTTTGTGTAGTCCCGACATGCTACAGTTAATTACATAGGAGTAAAAGTCAATGAAACCTTGTAATCTAATAGCGGTGCTTGTAATTAGGGCTATACTCGTAGGTACTTGATTGATAGTATATACGCGAAAGTAACGTCGTCTGTATGTTTGTCACCTTTTCACACCTTAACGGCTGCACTGAATTAGATGTGGTACAAGGCTAGACCGTGACCTAGTTTAAGATAGCATACTTTATTCTGGTGGTAGTACACGTACCAGTGCATGCATTAGGATGATATCCGACCTCACGAGCAAAGTCGCATGCAGAAGCTAGTCAGTGGGAGACATGGAACGACTGACTGCCTCCACAACCCAGTTAGTACTGGGTACACCTTGGTAAGACTGGTTGTCAGACTTTCGGGCCACTGACTACCTGTAACGACTGTCAAAGATCTACAAATGACAGCCGGACCAACGCCTCGTGTTTTCCGAGGCACGGAGGAATCTCGTTATATAATGGGTGGTCACTCATCCACAGACCAACCTAAACAAGCCGGCTTAACCTGAAGATAGTTCCGAGCGGCTGTTATTATTTAGCATAGCATTAGCAGTTATCATTATTGAAAATTGCACGAATAAAAGAATATTTTCTCAAATGGATACTATTTGTTTTCATCCTAACACAATATCTTCACTATCTAAACAGCCCGTATTCAAGAGAAAACAAGAATTTTCCGTCGTATAACTCCATTGTGAATCATCTAATTTCCTTTGTCCTGCACGCCATTAAATTGAATACAACTGACATTACAGCGTCTGTTGCTTGGGAGAACAGTCTCGTTGGTTTTGTGATCGCAAGTACGATTGTTGAGCACGGGGTCCTGGGCTCAACTTTTAGGCCAGGCAAGGCAGTGTTAATCCAAAATGATTTATTATAGAAATAGTTTCTTAATATTCATTTATTTATTTTCATAGAAATCTACATTTTTAAATATTTCTTAAAATAAAAACAATATAAAAAACATTTAAAAATTGTAGCCCACCATTATCGGGAACAGGGTCCAAGCGGCGGTCAGGGCTCCAGAGAGAGGAACCTCTTAACAATACGAGCCGTATCTTAATATTCATTATTTTATCATCATATGCCTTAGAAAGCACGTTACTTGTTCGGATGTTTTTCGAAGATCTTTGACAGCCGTTAATGGTGGTCGGTACCAGTACCAGAAGACCGAACGACTGAGAATCAGTCTTTCAAAGGGTTATCGTGTTAGCCAGTAACTGTGTTTTCGAGGTCAAATAGGCAGTCAGTCACTCCGTAAAAGAACTTGATTTGATTGCACTGGAAGCCGATCCCAACATCATCTGCCTAGCCTTTTTCCAACTATGTTAGGGTCGGCTTCCAGTCTAACCGGATGCAGCTGAATACCAGTATTTTACATGGAGCGACTACCTATCTGACCTCCACAACCCAGTTAGTACTAGGTAATATGATACCCCTTGGTAAGACTGGTTGTAAGACTTTTTGGGCTACTGACTACCTGGAACGACTATCAAAGATCTACAAATGGCAGCCGGGACCAACGGCTTAACGTGCTTTCCGAGGCACAGAGGAAACTCGGTATGTAATGGGTGGTCACCCATCCACAGACCAACCTAGGCAAGCACGGCTTAACCTGAAGATCGACCCGAGCGGCTGTTATTATTTAGCCACGAGCTGATGATGGTAACATTTTCATTAATTAGTTAAACTTCGACGGCGCCGCTGCCGATCCGGCCCACAAAGAGGTGGCGAGACGATTGGGACGCGTACCGCGAGGGCTAGTTCGAGGAAGCACAGGAAAAGAGCAAATGGAATGAATCGGAGGAGGCCTGTGCCCAGCAGTGGGACAGCACAGGCTATTAAAAAATAACATCACCTACAGGATGAGCTAGAGTCCTCTAGAAAGAGGAAAGCGAGTAAAATAAAATAAATTTTTATTCAAAGTTAAAACTGGTACAGTACATCATAAATCTTAGAAATAATGTGGTGGTGGTGGTGGTGGTGGTGGTGTGGTTCTGTAGTAAATATGCATGTAGTGGGAAAATGCAGGCTTCTAAAGTTCTAATAAATCATCACATAGACATGACTATAAGAAGACAGCCAGCGCCTCGTGCCACTAAGAAAAACATTTATCTCCGTAATTAAAGTCATTACGAGGAGCTCGTAGCTAAATAATTACAGCCGCTCGGGTCGATCTTTAGGTTAAGCCGTGCTTGCCTAGGTTGGTCTGTGGATGGGTGACCACCCATTACATACCGAGTTTCTTCCGTGCCTCGGAAAGCACGTTAAGCCGTTGGTCCCGGCTGTCATTTGTAGATCTTTGACATTCGTTATAGGTAGTCAGTGGCCCAAAAAGTCTGACAACCAGTCTTACCAAGGGGTATCGTATTACCTAGTACTAACAGGGTTGTGGAGGTCAGATAGGCAGTCGCTCCATGTAAAATACTGGTATTCAACTGCATCCGGTTAGACTGGAAGCCGACCCTAACATAGTTGGGAAAAGGCTGAGATGATGAATTAAAGGCATTATGACAAAACCTGGCGATTGGTACTCCAAGGGACTGCAGAAGGGACAAAGATCTTTTGTTCTCAGTCACTACGCTACGCCTTACGCCCACATTGCGTCGTCTATAAATTAACATCTAATTTGCATTGTTGTTTCCATCCTCTTATGGGTACTCAGCGACTATTATCTGTTAGTTAAATTGTCAGCTGGTTATTTTCCTGCTGATTAAAAGCCTTGTTGGATGATGAGAGTAACGACTGTCTATCATCGTTTTACCATGCTTGCTGTCTATCAGTGGCGAATGTTCCATACAACTCGATTCCTACCGAATTCCCTTTTAAAAATGTCACAGTCAGTATTCTGTAGACAAATAATATAATCAGATTAAAGATATGTACTCCGGCTTACCTCTTACAAAAATTGTCCCTTCGCTGCTGCTGTCTAAAACTGTGGAGCTTGGATCAGATATACACTTGAACTGCCCGAAGGAATTACTCTGTAAAATGTCGCAAAATTGTCCACGATTCTTATACTATATTGTACAGCAAATTACATAAACACTGTTACAATATTACATTTTTTGTAAAAAGACGAACTCATCCCAGAATTGTCTTTTCATGAAATCAATGGACCTGTTTCTGTTTTCGCAGAATTGTGAAGTACTGTCGTGTTGGCATGAGGTGTTCTAGACAAGTTAATAGCGCGTCAAAGCCGCTATTCTCTCTTAGCGACGCCCTAAGCTAAGGCTCGTACCCCACAGGTAGCTGCTTAGTTTTTATGCACTTGGCTGGAGGTTTCACACTCAAGACACCCACAGGTAGCCCGTTAAAGTAGACGACCACCTCTGTTGAGCTACGAAATGCCGTTTCCAAAAAAAAACGTGTCAAAAGCATAACCAGGTTGGTGGCTAAGTAACCGTGTTACTAACCTAGCTACATACTCAACTAACATCATCATTACTCGTGCAAGCAACTGATTATAAAGGGTGTAAATATACCCTTAACATATTCGAAAGGCACTTGTTCTCCCCGTCTTTGCGATCATTTTTTTGTTCTAGACCATACCTGGGAACCTTCCAGTTACGGAGATATTGGGGTCAAAGTTCCAACTTTTTCACAAGTTTTTTAAATACATGTTTTTCATGTAAGATTTTTACTTTACACACCTCCACGACCCCCGTACTATTCAATCCATCCATTAGCACAATGCTTTGAGTGCTTTCCATCGAGTCTCACCGTAAAACGTGATTTTTCACCGCAAAAAAAAAGTCGATTCCCAGCAATAATTTTTGCGTAAAGTTACTTAGTTTGATGTACAGAATGCTTGGTTGACGGATATGTGAAGGTCTATTTACACCCTGTATAACAAAACAATTCCTATTCTCCACGCCATTGAATAGGTATCTCAGTCTATTCAACTTCAAGAACAACAGATACCTACACTATCTCGGATTCAAGAGGTGCAAATACACTTTCCTTGCCTTGACTCTCAAAAGACAATCGCCCAGCTCCGGGTGTACTTGTAGGCTTGTCAAATTAAAATCGTTTACCGATATCGATATTTTTAGCATTAGTTATATCGGTAACATTAACGATAGTATTTTAGATGGAGTGACTGCGTATCTGACCTCTACAACACAATTACTGGATATCTAATTTTAAAAAGTGTCTGACCTACCTATTTTCTAATTTTTTAATTTTTTTTAAATTGTTATTTTCATTTTTTATTTTGTATCTTTTTTATTATGTGTGCTTGATGAATTGACGTCAAATAAACTTTATTCTTTCTTTCTAGTAAGTTAGAGATACTTTGTAAAATCTAAAATTACTTTGTTAAATTCGGTAAAAATACGAATATTTATGCATCATTTTGCCGACATATCGAAACTATTTACGGGAAGATAATTATCGTTATTTAAAAATATCGATACTTTTTTTACATTTCCTACATCCCTAACTATCAGGTTGAAACCGCGTCTTTCAATAAACAAGTCATTAGTTTTACAATCTATCTATACTAATATTATAAAGCTGAAGAGTTTGTTTGTTTGGTTGAACGCGTTAATCTCAGGAACTACTGGTTCGATTTAAAAATTATTTTAGTGTTGGATAGTCCAATTATCGAGCAAGGCTATAGGCTATATAACATCATGCTACGACTAATAGGAGCCGAGCAAAAAGTAAACAAGCCAGAAGCGGCGGGTGATACCGCGGGGCACAGCTAGTCGTATAACTGCGTCGTACAGATATCGTATGGACTGTAGGACTGATTGATAAAAGAAAGTTATTAATAGATGATGTTAATTTACTCTTAATAAGTATCTAGATTTGTGGAGTAGCTCTTGGTTCGTTTTGCAAATAAATACCTATTAAAGTGGAAGCGCCAGCGTAGCCCGCGAAATTCAAATTTTCTTGCAATTTGCTGGTCATTGCCAGGTTGTACGTTGATTAAAATATGATTGGGCCACTGACTACCTGTAACGACTGTCAAAGACCTTCAATTGACAGCCGGGATCAACGGCGTAACGTGCTTTCTGAGGCACGGAGGAAACCATTCATGCCTCCACAACCCAGTTAGTAGTGGGTACCCCTTGGTAAGACTGGTTGACAGACTTTCGGGCCATTGACTACCTGTAACGACTGTCAAAGACCTTCAATTGACAGCTGGGATCAACGGCGTACCGTGCAAAATCAAAATCAAAGCATTTATTTCAAATAGGCCAGTTACAGGCACTTTTGAATTGTCGAAACAAAGACAAAAATAGCTACAGTCCCAGTCACAAGGCATAAAAACTGTGAAAGTACTGTA
Organism: Noctua comes; assembly: GCA_963082995.1. Classification (NCBI taxonomy): domain Eukaryota; kingdom Metazoa; phylum Arthropoda; class Insecta; order Lepidoptera; family Noctuidae; genus Noctua; species Noctua comes. Next base: position 929,007 of record OY720294.1, read on the forward strand.
GTTGCCCATTCCCTAACGTAGATCTCTATGGAGAAGAACGGGCAAGAAACTCCATGGACACTCTTTTAAATCAGAATACTTTTACAAACTCTTGGTTACATTATTCATGTTGAGATGGTACATTATGTGAGAACGATGTAGCAAGATGTGTACGTGCTTTCAGAGGCACGGAGGAAACTCGGTAAGTAATGGGTGGTCATGGTTACCCATCCACAGACCAACCTAGGCAAGCGCAGCATAACCTTAAGATCGACTCGAGAAGCTGTTATACACACAGCAGGACATGAAGCTGTACATTTTCAGTATAACTTGGCCCCGCTTTGTATAGATTTCTTATACAATGAGAGATCCGCATAAACTGGTTTTGTATAACTTGATTAGCCGTCGTGCGTACATCATTATTATAAATTAAATAACAGCCTACGACGAAGATAAAAGAAAATAGTCTCTCCCTTTGTTACCCACGCGAAGCCATCATGCCCAAAGGTCACACAATGCATTAAGACATATTACAATAACATTATGCAAAAGTTAACGTGTCCGTCAATGAATTACTCAAGTATAGACAAAGTTGCGAGACGAAAACATGCCTCTTCTCCTCAGCTGACCTCAAAACACCCGTGGCCTGATAAGCCGGTCCACTATCAGCAGCCGTAACGGATAAGCAGCCGGATTAAGATTTGTGAAAGGAGAGCGAGTGAGAAAGAGTATTGTATCGTCTGCTTCTATCTCTTTCCCGGACGTGTTTGGGTAGGATTCCAGTCGAATTGGATGCAGCTGGATACCAGTATGTTACATAGAGCGACTGTCTATTTCAGTTCAACTGGGTACCGGTAAATTAAATGGAGCGACTGTCTATTCCAGTTTAACCGAATACCGGTAAATTACATGGAGCGACTGTCTATTCCAGTACAACTGAATACCGGTAATTTACAAGGAGCGACTGTCTATTCCAGTTCAACTGAATACCGGTAAATTACATATAAAGACTGTCTATTCCAGTTCAACTGGATACCGGTATTTAACATGGAACGACTGTCTATTCCAGTTCAACTGGATACCGGTATTTAACATGGAACGACTGTCTATTCCAGTTCAACTGAATACCGATAAATTACATGGAGCGATTGTCTATTTCAGTTCAACTGGGTACCGGTAAATTACATGGAGCGACTGTCTATTCCCTACTTGCCCTTTAAAATGACGTCATACCTTCAAACCCAACCTTTGATTTCTCACCAAACGTGAACCACCTTGGAACACTTTAGAGCAACAAGCTAATTACCTCCATTATCGTTAACACTAGAGACGGGACATTTACCATGTTTACAGATTTCTTATGAGTTCCCGATATTTCATTTTTTTTTTTTTTTTTTTTTTTTTTCATCTACAACTTAAAGCTAATTGAGGAAATTGTTAATTACTTTATTTAAGAATATTTGGTCTGGCACAATCGGTAGTATATCAATAACAAGACACACTTCAGTGTCGGTGTTTTCGCAGATCAAGGTGGGCTTGGTGGCCTTTTTCTTACTAAATGTATAATAAAAAATATGGATTTTATTGCGCCCTTGAGGTCGGTAAATCCGAATAAAAATTCAAATAAACGAGTGAAGTAACTCGTTATTTTATAAAACGGAGTGACTCAAGTCACCCACATCCCGAGAGTCGAGGCTACGCATAAGTACAGTAAATAATCCGTTACCTCAAATCACGAGAAACAACACTGTTGCAAAGATATGCAGATTTTCTTTATCATTTTCCGAACGAAAGATCAAATAACTGATCAGACAATGCCATTTAAATGAAGAACAAGAAGAAAAAAAATATAACATGACCTCTTTATCCTCAAATGTTTGCACAGAGGTACCTAATACATAGCACCCCACATGAAATCCCCTGTAATAATTAGCGAGCCAATCGCCAATTAGCCATCAACAGGGAACAAATCCAGAATCCAGACACGGGCTGTCACTGAGAACTTTCTTTTAGAAAAACCCAATAACACTTTGCTCGTCTTGGAAATTGAACCCGAGACCTCATGCTTAGCAGCAGCACTTATCCATATCAAGATGCCCAGCATGACCACCGTAAAAACGGGTTTTGTCGACGGAAGTATCGACAAAATGACAGATTTCTTTTGTTGATCTGTCATTTTGTCATTGTTCTGTCGACAAAACCCTTTTCTACGGTGGTCATGCTAAGCGTGCTGGGTCTAATTACTCCTTTAAGAGTAACATCATACATCAGATGCAAGAAAGGTGGAACAAAATCCAGTTGGTAATGTTAGCATTTGTCTGTCTAAATGCCGAGGTCCACTTCTCCTAAAAGTCGCCCAATGTTGTTTACATCCAATCTCACAGTCATTTCCTTCATCTGCTCAAAAACTCTGCCCTTCACAATGCCTTGAACCTGGTGTCCTTTCGTTAGGCATAGCGTCACGTTATCACGTACATGGTGCATCCATACATGGCACGCACCATATGCACCCTGCCCTAAACGTTGCAGTGTTTTGTTATTTGATGCGCACAGGATACTTGGGTCAAGAACCTTGGTATTCAGGCAGTTTTTCATGAATCAAGTGTTTTGTTTAAAATCTAAATGCTTAAACGAAATGGTTTTTGATCATAACTACAGATCCCTAAGAAAGAGCTCGTCCAAAGGGAGGGCTTTACATCACATCTATTTCTACTGCCTAGCATTTACTGATAAATGTTTCAAAATCATAAGACAATTTAAATTACGTTGAGAAAGCACTAAGACATATCCTTAAAATTCCCACCCGTCACCACTTCCTAAGTTTGCTGGGGAGAAGGGGCCGAACTTCCCAGCAACACGTCTGTCTGTTAAATCTGTGAAGTGTATAGAAGGAGCATGTTTGCTGGATATGACAATAAGTACAGGTGTGTTTATGAGATGGTATAGCCGTCATGAAAATATTAACCTTGCCAAGTGATCACCCAGACTGCTTTAAACGCTATTTACTTGTCCCCGTAGGCATCGGATGCTTCATCAGCCTGTAACGTTCCCACTTCTGCGACAAAGGCCTACTCTGTCTGAGGTGGACCATAATCCACCACGCAGGGCTAGTGCACGTTGGTGGACATTGAGAAGCCTCTATTCTAGGCTAAGGCCACGTGTGCCATTTTTATCAAGACAAACAAAAACATAAAACTAACTAATACATGATTCAACATTGCATCAGTCAGTCCGGATGCAACGTCACAAAACGAAAGACTCCTTCGGACAATATACTCGTCATTTAAAGCACTCGCATTCGCGATAATATTGACTTATCTCCAATGACTCATATCCTTCCTGGAATTTGGAATTCCTTCTGGAATTTAAGCAGAGTTATGTATGCGTCACTGTGATCCAGTATATCTGAAGTCATAATCTGCCTAGCTTTTTCCCAACTATTTTAGGGTCGGATTCCAGTCTGATCATTCTCCTGCCCTTATCCCAATTTATTTGGGGTCGGCGCAGCATGCTTCTTCCATACTTCTACTCGTCATCTCAGCAGTCACCTCCTTTTTAGCCATATCATCCTTCACACAGTCCATCCAACGTTTCTTTGGTCTTCTTCTACTCTTATAGCCATCTACATTCATACTCGACATTTCCCTCACTACATTTTTGTCATTATCATTCCTCCGCATCACGTCGTACCACGATAACTAATATGGGGTCGGATTCCAGTATAATCGGATGTAACTGAATACCAATATTTTACCTGACACTGTCTATCTGAGGAAGTACAAAAATATATTTGAACGTTATCAAAACTAGCCTTGAGTTCTTTTAGAGGATTTAGACAGAAATATCTTTTGTTTGTTCTGCATTTTTGCGAAGGTTAGATTGCATTGATATTAGCATCAGACTATGGTTCACCCGCTGTCCTGCTCAATGTGTTATTCCACCTGTACTTTGAGGGACCTGTCCTAAGCCACCACCAACGCCGTCCAGGTGGCAGAGTTCTGGTCGAAGCTAATTTGACTCTAATAAAGGGAATCATTGACAAAACGAAGAAGAAGAAGCATCATCATCATCATGCCAGCCGAAAAAACGTCCACTGCTGGATATAGACCTTCCCTAAGTATCGCTTCGCCATGTCGACCTGTCCTGTACTTCTCGTACACAGCAGATTCGAATTCATTGTTTTGTTTTGCAAGCCTGAAAATGATCTAGTATTGAACAAAACGGTTTTTTCGGTTTATTTTGTCTCATTTTAAATGTATTTGGATTTAAAAGCTCTCAAAAGTGCATAAGCCGCATTTTGTACCAAGATTATCATACAAATGAGATACTTTTCTTTGGAACAAACGGTCCGTGGCAACCGTGTTGTAGGTTCCACTTTGTTTCTTACTTCATGACTTGGAATGAGTGAGACTCATACATACATAACGGGTTGGAAAATGTTGAGGACTCCAAGAACTCTTGTTGGCAGATGTAGAACTACTAGTGGCGAAGGTTCCATAGAACTGCATTCCTGCCGGCTTCCCTTAGAAAAATGGCACAGTATTCTATAGACAAATAATATAATCACATTAAAGATATGAACTCCGGCTTACCTCTCAAAAAAAATTATCCTTCGCTACTGAGAACTACCCACAATTATTCTTGTTCTCCTCGCGTCAGTCCTATATTATGTTATCATTATGCGCTATCTTAATTTCTCATCTGAGATAGTGATTCGCTCGTCATTAGTTGTTATTATATAAGTACGTTGTTGAATTGCGGAAACATTGTTCTCCATTGAGCATGCGTTTAGAATTTATGAAATCGTGTCTGTTTACATGCTTTCTAATGCTAAATCTAGTTGGTGAATTAATTAGAGTGTATTCATTGTTGGTACCAAGACTTTTCTGTGTGTCCACCTTTTCCTTGGACGATGGACTTTCTTGTCCGTTTTTCTCCATGGAGACTTAATTTGTTCAGTTCAAGAGTGCCTGTAAGTGGTTTATTTGATTTGTGTTTCCACTTTCACAACTACAGTCTTTGTTTTTTTACTGCGTCTCACTGCTCATCAGATCTGTCAACGTCACTCAAACGCCAAAAGATCCTTGTACCATTGTAGATACCTATTTCTTCATAGAAATACAATTGTCATAGTAAATGTGTCATTATACAATATCAATAAAATTATTATGATTAACATCATCAGTTGCCTAGCCTTTTCCCAACTATGTTGGGGTCGGCTTCCAGTCTAACCGGATGCAGCTGAATACCAGTATTTTACACGGAGCGACTGCCTATCTGACCTCCACAACCCAGTTAGTACTGGGTGATACGAAACCCCTTGGTAAGACTGGTTGTCAGACTTTCTGGCCACTGACTACCCGTACCGACTGTCAAAGATCTACGAATGACAGTTGGGACCAACGGCTTAACGTGCTTTCCGAGGCACGGAGGAAACTCGGTATGTAATGGGTGGTCACCCATCCACGGACCAAACTAGGCAAGCGCGCCTTTACCTGAAGATCGATCCGAGCGCCACAATTATTATGATTTAGATGATGTAATAATAATGCAACATTGCTATTATTTTATAACTTACGATAGGTAGGTACATAGTTTATAAATATGAAACACTATAGATCATGCTAGTTACTCACAACTACGAATGTATTCGGGTATTAACACTAGCTTTGTTATAATAAATTATGTTAAAAATGAATTCTTAAGCCACCATTTTGTTATTACCCAAATCAAATCAAACATCTTTTATTAAGACAAGTAACTTTTAATTAAAAGTATCAAAACACCCGACTACAAATTGTATTATGTACCTATATTTATTGTATAAATATATTTGTAATCTTCTTTTAATTTCACTACCTTATTCGATAGGTTTGGTTGAAAAAAATATTAACGACTTACAATTTAGCCAAAAATCCGCCATATTGTTTTTTTTTAAAACACCTTAACTAAGGATACTTGGGTTTTTGAGACGAATCTAATGATATCTTAATTGTCGAAATCCATCCAGCCATTTGGAACACACGACGCAATAAATAAAGAAAATTACAAAGAAACATTTAAGATACGCGCGAAAAACATAACCCTTCCTTGGCAGTCGGGTAATTAGGCTCAGAATCAGCATTTAAAAACGTTAAAATTAAATTAGACAGTCCCTCAAAACGCTCGCTCATCATCACTTCTAAATTAACGCGAGCGAAGCCGCGGGCAAAAGCTTCTAACAAAATTTATTCATCATCATTATTATAACAAAATGACTATAAAACTTAAAACCGGTAATAATCTTAATCATCGATATTCGCGGGCATATTTATTGATCGTGGCGCGTCCCTACCGTAATTCGAACTGCACATGTCACAACCCTACGTGGGTCTCTGACCCCGCGCGCAGTTTTTTCAACTCGGCATCGCGAATTTCACTTTGGCGACCTCCTTTGCAGTAGGTTTGATATTTTTATTTCTGGATTTTATTCAAATGAATACTATTAAATAGCATCCATGTCCGTACGCCCGGCCTAGGCTTGGTACTGAGTTTAGCTACCTTACCATACCTTAAATAACATCACGCCTGTAATCCCCGAAGGGTTAGACAGAGGTGTACCTAATAGTACACCCACATTTCGTCAGTTATGTTTAAGTACCATGTAACAAGCCTATTGCCATCAAACGGGCACAAATCCAGACTCCGTTGCTGCTACTGAGAAATCGAAAAACCTAATATCACGTTGTCCGACCTGGGAATCGAACAAAGGTCCTGCTCAGCAGCACCAACGAGGCAGTCCAGGCTTTCAGCCTATATTGATCCCACGGCTGGGACACAGGCGTCCTCTCTCTGGGAGGCAGTGGCCAGTAACTGTAATTCACGACGCGGGCCCAGTGCGGGTTGGTAGATATCACATGTCTTAGAATTTTTGGTGCTTAGACATTCCGGTTTTCTCACGATGTTTTCCTTCATTGTTTCGAGAACAGGGGGGCCTGAAATGGCAGAATCATAATACGAATGAATCACGTTAAAGTTCTTAATATTATGAATGCGTAATTCATAATATTATCCTACTAGCTTTTGCCCGCGGCTTCACCCGCGTGGATCGTGGTCGAATAATATCCGACGGGAATGTACCGAACAACATAGTTATCAAACTCACCTTCATCCCCCCTTTTAACCCTTCGGGGGTAGAACTATCAAAAACGCCGAGACACGTACAAATTAATTTTCAATCGTCAGCCTAAACACAAAATTTCCTCCTAAATCCTAACTTCGAAACTGACGGACTTTCATATAAACTTCCATCACCTATTTTACCCCTTTAGGGGTGGTATTCCCAAAAATCCTTTCTTAGTGGATACTTACTCTTCACAAAGAACACACCCTCCAAGTTTCATGTCTCTAGGACCAGCCGTTTGGGCTGTGTGTTGATATATCACCTAGTCAGTCAGTCAGTTTACCATTTTATATAATAAAATAATATAGATAGATTTATGATTCTGCATCGGCCATTTTAGACCCCAACAGTGTGAAATAAATCTCAGAAAGTAATCTAAGATTAGAACTTACGTAATTACAACGTACAACTCTTTTAAGTCAAGGAAAACCTGTTTAGGGGGGTTACCATGACGTCTTAAAGCAGGAGTAATTCCTGTGTGGGAAAGAGACGGAGCTATACAGGTCGTCTAGCGCCATCTCTTTCCCACACTGGAATTACTCCTGCATTAACACGTCATGGTAGGCCGCCTGGTGGAGATTCATACATGTCTATGGAGTGTAAACGTGGTTCCACAAACAATGGGACACTTAATTTCATGTCTTACCAAAGCATAGCTAATCTAACTGCATTGTCATCAATATTGACGGCATTGTATACGTACCGAACTACTGCATGTCATAAAGCTCCGGCACGTGTATTGATTATCACTTTACGTGTACATTATGCAGCGGGACCTAGTTTCTGCGAGTTCTGAGTTCCTGGTATTCTCGTATCGATAGTTTAACTACTTATCTTTTGGATTCTCAATTAATGTAATGAGATTTTGGTTCCGATTACTTCCACGGCAATTTCGGCGATAAAGGAACCTGAAATCTGTAGATTTTGCCTCTCAATGCGTCACATTGTAACGTAAGTATGTAATCTACAAGGTGTAACATAATAAACGCAAGACCTCCCGTGTGGTCTCTCGCACCATGAAACTAAACATCTTTTGTTCTACGAGTTCTTGAAATTTGCAAAAAAAAATACTTTCTATAGGAACGGACGCAATCAGCTGATCCACATGTATGGTAAAACTAAAAAAAAAAGTTATGTATTTCCAAAAGTCATAGAACAAAAGTTGTTCATTTTCATGGTCTGAGACACCACACGAGAGGTCTTGCGTATATTATGTTACACGTTGTATACATCTATACAAATAAATAAAATTGAAGTGTATGTTTGTACGGTCTATAAGATTTTAAACTATCATGGTCATTAACACAACACAAAACAACAGCGCCGAAATATCGGGTACTCATAGAACAGTAAACATGGTAAATATCCCGTTTCTAGTATTAATAATAATGTGTGTGTGTAATTTCAAAATAATAGCTTATTACTGAATGCATATGAAAGTATACGGGGTCGAAGGGATACCGATGCGGAAACGGTTACCACGTATTTAGTACATCATTCTAAGCCCCCTACATAGAAATTTTTCATCGGGTATAAAAAAAAAAAACAGCTGTTCCATACATTTTGACCATGTAGGTTGCACTTTTGTAAGAAACAGCTGATTTTTTTTTTGTACCTTGAACACAAAAAGTTTCAAGTCAAGTCAATACATTACATACAGTCTGTCAGTTACGAAACTTTTAATATTATGCACATCTCTCTCGACAGTTACATAGATCAATGCAATGAATATTGAGTATAGATAAAAAATTGGTGATGACGCAACTCCGCCATTTTTTACTCAAATGACCGGGCGAACGTCCTTATAAAGAGTGGCCAGTGGTTCTTGAAACACGGTGTAATGGAGAACTTAAATTTTCAATGAACTAGCTTATGCCCGCGGCTTCGCGCGCGTTAAATTCGATAATGGTCCCACGGGATCATACTACCGAGATAAAAGGTATCCTATGTGTTAATCCAGGTTATAAACTATCTGTGTGTCAAATTTCATCCAAATCCGTTCAGGAGTTTTCGCGTGAAAGAGTAACAAACATCAACCCATCCTCATAAACTTTCGCATTTATAATATTAGTAGGAATTCGAGTTGAATTTGACTGCTTCGTTGCTCCAGTGGACACAAGTACGACCGCTGAACGCAGGGTTCTGAGTTCAATAGATACCTACCCTGGTCGGCAAAGTTTGTTGGATTTTTTTTCAATTGAGAAACTTTTGTTTACAGACTCACAGCCCGAAATCTAGATTTGTGCCTGATTTTGTCCATTGGCTCAACCTTAATACAAAACTGATGAACTGTGAGTGTACAATATACCTTTTCTGCCTATCTCTTGAGTATATCAAGGCGTGATATGATGAATTGGATTTTGCAGTTCTGTCCTTTAGATCTTGGACAGTCGTGACAGGCCTCGGAAAGCACGTTAAGCCGTTGGTTCCGGCTGTCAATTGTAAATCTTTGACAGTTGTTACGGGTAGTCAGTGGCCCTAAAAGTCTGTAACCAGTCTTACCAAGGAGTATTATTTCACCCAGTACTAACCGGGTTGTGGAGATCAGATAGGCAGTCGCTCCATGTAAAATACTAGCATTCAGCTGCACCCGGTTAGACTGGAAGCCGACCCTAACATAATTGGGAAAAGGCTCGGCAGATGATAAAACAGTGCTGTGTCTAAGCACATGGATCAAATATACTGGTCCGCCTTTGTGTGTGTTTTTTGCTACATAACCTTCCTAGAATCATGTTTTTTGTGAGACAAAAAACGTGTTTCGACAAGCGTGACTCTATTTTGTTGTTATTGGGGGGTGTTACTGCTCTAGGCTAATTATAACTTGCTTAGTCGTTCATGCAGATGTCACCTGATTTTAATGTAATTTTTTATGCGATCCGACTTCGTACGACTAGATGGCCACGTTTACAGCGGCCGCGGTGGTGTTTTTATGATCAATTAATTAAGTGCTTAATACCGTGCCAGTAGTCCTCGAAGTTTTAATCAGAAGTGTACCTTTTAGTACGCCCACATTTCGCCAGTTATCTTAAGTCCTAGGGTGGCGAGCCTTTTGCCATCAACTGGACACAAATCCAGACTCCGTGGCTTACTTTTTTACCCGACTGCGGCAAAGCCCAAAAGAAGGGTTATTTGTTTTTTATAGGATGGCAAATCATCAAATGACTCCTGCTCTGGGCGGAGCGGAAGGGAGTGTCAGACTTGTACTGACTAAAACCCATCCATGTTCCTTCTTTGCCCTTTGTGTTCCAGGGCCACGGTATCTCTTTCGAACAGACCGAATCAGACCCCTTCCTGTGTGCTGACATCTCTTTGAGGCGCGAGTGGAACACGAAAAAGCCGTCGACACGGCCTGTCGTCATAAGATGGCTGGACGGCGAGCTACCCTGGCTGCTACTGAGAAATTCGTAAATGAAGGCTATCCGAAGGCTCAAAGCATTCCCAAGGGTAGTAAACTGTTCCACTACCTCAATTGCGTTCACACCTAAACACAGACAGACAATACGGTCTAGTAACACGTCATCCACATTCTAACCGGCTCAGATGACTAACTGTTAGTAAACAGCGACGTTCCAGACATAGAATGTGTATATGCGTATACGCATACTGACGCCATTTTATTGTAAATCTGTTGGGTAGTCAATGAATTGTGGATGGTAGCCATGATGATGCTGGATGCTTTCTTAGTATCGATCAATTAAGTAGTTCTGAGTGTGATAAGGTAGAGGATACCACCCATATTTTAGCGGAATGTGTCCGGGACGAGATTGAGGGGTGTAACTTTTCGTAGAAAACTGTCTTAAATCTATTGATGTTGGCATATACAGGGTGTAAACAGCCCTTCACATAGCCGTCAACCATGCATTCTGTACATCAAACTAAGTAACTTTACGTAAAAATTAATGCTGGGAATCGACGTTTTTTTTTTGGGGTGACAAATCACGTTTTAAGGTAGGACTCGAAGGAAACCACTCAAAGCATTGTGCTGATGGATGGATTGCATAGTACGGGGGTTGTGGAGGTGTGCAAAGTAAAAATCTTACATTAAAAACATGTATTTAAAAAAAAAAAACTTGTGAAAAAGTTGGTTTGACCCCCAATATCTCCGTAACTAGAAGGTTCCCAGGTATGGTGTAGAACAAAAAAATGATCGCAAAGATGGGGAGAACAAGTACCTTTCGTATATGTTAAGGGTCTATTTACACCCTTTATAATAGATAGTATTTTGACTGCCCCCTTGTCCAGGACAGCCAAACAACTATACACAATTGTAAACTTAGGTATTAAGCGTAGATAGACATGGAATGCCCCTGTGAGGGTGGCATGGACATACATGATCAAACACTCTAAAAAAAAAAGAGTGAAAAAAAAATTAAGTAACACCGTCCACTGTAGTCCACTGCTGGGCATAGACCCTGCTGCGTCACAGCATCCTGCTGTCCACATTCTGCATTCATCAGTCAAAGCCAGCTTTTTCAGACGCTACGCTTGCCGGTTGATATCCACTCCTTGTTTGCTTCATTGACATTCGGTTCTTCTCAAAACATGGCCAGCTCTTGCTACTTCAGCTTGCTTATTCTGCAAGCTATGTAGGTAACTTCAGTTGTTCTTCAGATACTTTGACTTTTTTTTTTTTTTTTTTCTGACATCTGTATGAGGCGCGCGTGGAACACGAACGCGCCATCGACACGGCCTGTCGTCATATGATGGCTGGACGGCGAGCTAACCCATAACTCGCCGTCCACAGGCCCGGGACTACGGTGGGCGGGAGCCACCACGTGACCCCCGACGCCCAGGGCGTCTCCCGCGGCGGCTGAGACGTGAGGTTCTTTCCCTCTCACGTTCCGCGACCTCCTTCACTAGCATGACTGCTTCGCAGAAGGAGGTGACGGCTTCCCATTCCCTCTCGCTCCGGACCATGGCTTGAACCAGGGCCGGACGCGAGAGATCGCCGCCGCCAATCGCCGCTACGAGGACAGAGATACTTTGACCTTGTTTCCGAAACACGGGTGTGTTACACAACCAACTTCTATAGAAGTTACTAAAGGAAAAACCCAATAACATCTGGGTCATCGTCTGGGTATCAAGTTATCGAGCCCAAGAACCCCACGTTCACCAATTGGGCATTCAAATTATATTAGGTATAGTCCCATTGGCCCCATCATCATCTGCCTAGCCTTTTCCCAACTATGTTGGGGTCGGCTTCCAGTCTAGCCGGAAGCATCTGTATACCAGTTTTTTGACATGGAGCGACTGCCTAGCTGACCTCCACAACCCAGTGAAGAACTGGGTAATACGATGAGGGGTGCGGAAAGACTGAATGTCAGACTTTCACGCTACTGGCTACCTGTACGACTGTCAAAAGATCTATAAATGACAGCCATAATAATCATATAAAAGATTCCCCATTTCTGCTCTTATAGAACTTTTTACCCATCATTATTTTATTAATTCCTCAGCTCTCTATTCTCTTACATAATTACTTTTGCTCGGCGATGTCGTCAAAATAATGACGTGGTTACATAATCTGTTTTACATAATTGACTTATGTGTATTTCTGTCTGGTTTCTCTCGTGTGGCATGTACGCACGACGGCTAATCAAGCTATATGAAACCAGTTTATACGGATCTCTCATTGTATAGGAAATCTATTCAAAGCGAGGCCAAGTTATACTGGAACAGTACAGCTTCATGTGCCACCGTGTGAACATGGGTTTTACGTAAAGACTATGTGCTATTTATGGGGTAGATTGTGGTAGTTACGTCTTTGAGGGTAGGCAGTAGCGTCATACTCACGCCCTTTTTCAATGGGGTAAGCAGGAACTATAGGAAGCTCCCTATTACGATCCTTACATGCTCCTTTCTCCTCGTCAGGGTTCATACATCTGCATCTGCCTAGACTTTTCCTAACTATGTTGGGATCGGCTTCCAGCCTAACGGGATTCTGCTGTTTACTAGTATTATACATGGAGCGACTGACTGTCTGACCCCCACAACCCAGTGACTGCCTCGTTGGTCGAGTAGTCGCAAGTACGACTGCTGAGCATGAGGTCCTGGGTTCGATTCCCGGGTCGGGCAAAGCAAGTTCTCAGTAGCAGCCACGGAGTCTGAATTTGTGCCCGTTTGATGGCAATAGGATGGCCTTCTTTTACATGAGACTTAAAACATAACTGGCGAAATATGGGTGTACTATTAAGTACATCTCTGCCTAACCCTTCGGGGATTACAGGCGTGATGTTATGTAGTTGAAAGAAATCGCCTTCAGACTAAGCGGCGCTGCCGGCGCTGCGTATACGTCATTCAAGAATATACCTACTACGTCATTTGTTTTGCGTTCGAAGGTCGGCTGCGTCTTCTCATATTAAATTAGTGTCAACTAATTGAGTACTTCCTGTACCCTAAGGCCTGCTACCACCATCATACATTACGACCACCACCTCATAATGGGTGCTAAAGTACCCTTAACGAAGCCGAAAGGGACTTGTTCTCTACGTCACTGCGATAATTTTTTGTTCTAGACCATATCTGGGAACCTCCTAGTTACGGAGATATTGGAGGTCAAAGTTCCAAGTTTTTCACACCGTATACCGTAAAACGTGATTTTTCACCCCAAAAAAAAAGTCGTTTCCTATCAATAATTTTTGCTTAGAGTTACTTAGTTTGATGTATACAATACTTGGTTGACGGCTTCGTGAAGGGTCTGTATAAGCCGTGTTTTTTTGAGCTACTTGCCATTTCTACGGTTTGATCGGCACGACCCGAATGAAAGCCAGTTTTTTTGTTGCTTCGAGTCGGCTGTGTTTGTCAACAAAATTAAAAACTACCTAATTTAATGGTCGAAAAAGTGTTTAGCACGCCTTCTTCATCAACCTTGCCTTCTCTCACCACCTGAATAAAATTATTGAACACGGAGTGTCCGCCTATCTGACCTCCAGAACCGACACGAACCCCTAGGCAAGACTGGTTCTCTGACTACCCCGTAAAGTCTGTCCAAGACCCCTTACCACTGCTATCCACCTGGTGATCCACCAAAACCCCTCACAGAACAAGAAGCACCAACCTAATAATAGCCGACGTCATATGCGTACGCGCATTAATTCGTACAGGAGATTGGCACAAGGTACGTTGCCCTCGGCGACCTTGCAGCGGTTGGTGACTCCGGCAACCGATCCTGGGTTCTGCTACCTCGCCTTGAGTGAGGCAATGACTTGGTTTGAGTTTCCGTGAGTACTGTCTCACTTGTTATTGGTAAAGGGGATAGCAGGGTAGACAGTGTTTTTTTTCTATGGTTTCAAATTTGTCGAATACAAAAGTTACTCCAGCCCCCGCAGCATGACCACCGTAGACAAGGATTTCTTTGATGGAAGTATCGATAAAATGACAGATTGTGTCGACACAATGACAAATTTCTTTACACTATCTGTCATTTTGTCGATTCTTCCGTCAAAGAAATCCTTGTCTACGGTGGTCATGCTACGGGGGCTGGCCTCCATATCTTTTTTCTTGTCGCTTCTACGGCTAAACGGATTTTGCACATAGGTAGATCATGGTCAGGAAATAGATTTATTTTTCCGGAATTCATTGATCGCTCCAAGAGAGCTAGGCCGCGGAAAAAAGCTAGTTATCGTTATTATTGTGTCTTATTCATGTAATATAATATTTATGCTGTCTTGGCTTCCGTACGTTTTTCATGGGTGACCACTGGCAACCAGCTCTGTGCTGTGGTGCCTCCATAGTACAGCATCATGCTGCTGTAACCTGCTGTCCGCAGTCACGACGTGCAAGCTGTTAACTTTTTTTTTGTGCCGCCCTATTGTATTTATAAAAAAAAAAATTGCGTTGTATGTTTATTTTTTTTTTGCCATTTTGTATGCACGTCATGTCCCGGCAACATTTTTTTATTTCTTTCATCTAAGAAGATGGCCTGCCCTGATAATTTCCGGATCCCTTGCTCGTGATCCAACGAAGTCGGCAACCGAACTTCGCTCCGAAACAGAAAATAAACGTTTCTTATTTTTAATATACATTTCCACTTGAAACGTACCGAGTATTTTCTTCACAATATTTACTAGCGTAGGCGGTGTACGGATATGTACGACGTTCAAACTCATAATTACTTTTGACCTAAAAAAACAGAACAAAAACTGACGCACGACCATGAACTTGGCTTAGGACGAAAGCGGCCCAATTGTGACGTGGGACTAGTAGATAATATATAGACGATAAATATAATAGCTGCCGCTCAGGACGATCTTCAGGTTAAGCGGTGCTTGCCTGGGTTGGTCCGTGCGTGGGTGACCACCCATTACATACCCAGTTTCCAGTCTAACCGGATGCAGCTGAATTACAGTATTTTACATAGAGCGACTGCCTATCTGACCTCCACAACCCAGTTAGTACTGGGTAATACGATACATCCTTGGTAAGACTGTTTGTCAGACTTGACCTGTAAAGATTTACAAATTACAGCCGGGACCAACGGCTTAACGTGTTTTCCGAGGCACAGAGGAAACTCGGTATGTAATGGGTGGTCACCCATCCACGGACCAACCTAGGCAAGCGCGGCTTAACCTAAGTATTGACCCGAGCGGCTGTTATTATTTAGCCACGAGCTCCTAATGAACAGTCTTCGTAAATAACCGAGACCGAAGACTTCGGTACCATTCGGAAGTACCTATGTACTTCCGAATGGTACCGAAGTCTTTTCAGCGACATTGCCACGTGATAATAATGGATCATAATTTTAGGTGAGTGAAGCCTTACAAAGTCATAATTTAATCATTTCTTTTCCTTCCACGATTTTTTTTGCCCTGAATGTTTGATTTCACTATGGCCTTGCGACTGCCTCTATGCTTTTATGTCTGGCGGTTACGCACGTGTAGTAGCTTGGCTTTGTTTTAAAATGAAGGCGGGATCCTCCACGGCCATGGGTCGCATGAAACAAATGAACCATGACAAGCATTGATAGCCTGCTGTGACCGGACTGCCAGCACGTGTAGCATGACCACGTTGGTACCATTAGGCATTGTCTGATAAAATCTTTGTCAGCAGGGAGATCAAGAGTCCCGGTTATAAAAAAAAAAAAGTTTTTTTTTTTCGAACCCTGCACGGTACGTCGACAATTGCCGACGATAATGTGACGGAACGGTGGGCAAAGACTCATTGTTTTCTTTCAATACAAAGAATTTTTTTGCCCGATACGTTCATAGCACGGTCATGGTATGGTACGGGTTAGTGTGCAGAATTCATTAGCCTGTCTCAGCAACTGAACATTTTAGGCGATGTTTTCAGTTTACGATGGTGTTATTTTAGACAGAATATTTACAAGTAATTGAAGATCTGGGGGGTTACTATGACGTCTTAAAGCAGGAGCAATGCCAGTGTGGGAAAGAGACAGAGATATGCAGGTCGTCTAGCGCCATCTCTTTCTCACACTGGAATTACTCCTGTTTAAAGGCGTCATGGTAGGACACATGGTTAGTAGTAGTACTTTTTACTTTAATGACTCACATACACACTTAAACTCACGCCTATCTCCCAAGGGGGTAGACAGAAACCACATGACCGGTTATTTTGACCTCAAATCTTTATCTCCTTGTTCTAAACGTAAGGTCGAACTGGTCATAGATTCTCAGCCGACTTTTCACGACTTCAAAATCAAATGAAACATTGCAGTGTGGAGTTTAATTAAATCAACAAAGAGGAGGGGTTTTTAGGGTTCCGTGCCTCAGTCGGCAAAAAGGGAACCCTTATCTATACTAATATTAAAAAGCTGAAGAGTTTGTTTGTTTGCTTGAACGCGCTAATCTCAGGAACTACAATTTTTTTTTAGTGTTGGATTGTCCATTTATCGAGGAAGGCTGTAGACCATATAACACCACGCTACGACCAATAGGAGCAGAGCAAAAAAAAGAAACAAGTCAGAAGAGGCGGGTGAAACCGCAGGGCACAGCAGCTAGTAGGATAATAATTTAATTGTCCATGAAACTAATATAAAATACTCAGGTCTGCTACCCCTTGCACGCGTAGTATGAACACCGTAGAAACGGGTTTTTTAGACGGAAGAATCGACAAAATGACAGATTTCTTTTCACTATCTGTCATTTTGTCGATTCTTCCGTCAAAAACATCTTTGTCTACGGTGGTCATGCTGCGCATGTTGGAGCAGTGTATAAATCAAACTTGTAAGTCGAACCCGTTTATGTCGCATATTTTGCGATACCACAAGGGAATCAAAACCTATAGGGTACTTCCCGTTGACCTAGAATCATGAAATTCGGCAAGAAGCAACGTCTTCTAACACATGTAAAGGAAAAAATCTGAAAACGGTAAATAAGAAGTTTAATAACATAATACCTACAATTTTAAACAGAACCCTCGGCTCGCGAGTCCAACTCGCACTTGGCCGGTTTTTTTTTAGTACTAATTTAAGTGTAACTATAAAAGCTAAAGGTCAAAGGACCCCAGTGTCTCTTTCTATAATTGGGGTGACGCCGGGTCAGGATGCAGTCAAATGTGAAATTGAGTGACATTGGGATAATTAATATGGAAAAACATCATGATTGGAGTCCCTGAAGGGTTATGCAGTCCTTACAGTCATATTTCGCCAGTTATGATTAAAAGTCCTTGTCATTCCCATGTGATACTGATACAATGCTGTGCACAGACCCTTTTGGCACTACTGCATTATTATCTTTGCATTTAAGGTCTTTTTTCAGTCAGCTTTCTTTCCTTCTATGTGGTACTAGCTGTTATCAGCCACCTTCATCATCATTTCAGCCGAATGAGTCCACTGCTGGACATAGGCCTCCCTCGTGTGTCGCCACATTGACCGGTCCCGTGCGTCTCGCATCCAGCGGATCCCCGCAACCTTCAGCACGTCCTCGGACCACCTAGTAAACTTAAGTGGCAGTGGGCAGGGCACATTGCTCGCAGAACGGATGGCCGGAACCGAAAGACGTTGCGTTGGAAGGTCTCCCCCTTCCAACGTAACGTCTTTCTGTTCGCGGTCGCGATTCTAGAAATTTTCGGCCCCGATTTTAGAAATTTTCGGCCCCATCGGCCATCCGTTCTGCGAGCAATGGGCCCTGCCCACTGCCACTTAAGTTTGGCAATCCTCCGGGCTACGTCGGTAACCTTGGTTCTCTTGCGGTCTTCATTTCTGATTCGATCACGCCAGGAAACTTCTAGCATAAGCCCTCTCCATTGCCCTTTGGACAATTGGCGCTTTTTCTATTAATTGTTGCGCGAAGTGCCTCTTCTGTACTTGTACTATTTGTTCTGATGAGGCCCATTGTGAGCGACCACGTCGCACGTCGTTCGCACCTTCAGTTTCGAGTTGAATAAACCAGTTTTTCTTATATTAAAGGCTTGTAACATGTTGTAACATTGGCTTCTCGTGAATGTACCGTCATCTCTTTACAATGGAAATGCTGAAGCCGGTTTTTGCCGTGTTCCTATATTTTACCAGTCGTTGTTGGTTTTTCGTATTTGACAAGTTATCTTGATGCTGGCACTTCACATAGATTGTGTGAAGCAGTAGCGAAGGGTCAGTTTTTGTAAGAGGTAAGCCGGAGTACTTATCTTTAATGTGATTATATTATTTGTCAATACAACATTAGTTTTCGTGTGTAGTATTTTTATGTAAAGAATCTATATACAAAATTTCAAAACTGTATCATGAAAAATCACAAATTTATAACTTTGTTCTGTTACCTGGCTGTCCGCATAAAAACGTGGTCACAACGCGGCGCCGCCGCGCGCGCGCTTCTAGCGTCGTCTTGAGCTCATTGAAAATAATAATTTGGCAGTAGGTACCTAAATGATTGCGATAGGTACTTAGTGTCGCTCAGTGTCTAGCTTATAAACTTTTTTAAATATTTTTGGGACAAAATATCACATGGTTTAAAAAATATTGGAATCGATTCAGTAACTTATTCTGACCAAACTATATTCAGGTTTCGCATATACTAAAAATAATGTTGTAGAATACTGACTGTGCCATTTTTCAAAGGGAATGCGATAGGAATCGAGTTGTATGGAACCTTCGCCACTGCTGTGAAGACTGATATGAAAGAGAAAGGAGTAAATGATGCCGTGACGTCTGACAGGGGAGAATGGCAGAAGAAAACGTGTTGCGCCGACCACGAGTGGAATGGAACAAGGGCAGGAAGATGACCACATGGCGAATTTGTCAAAATTTTCGCGATAGTGAATCAAAACAAAATGTTCTTTATGCCAATTGAGATTAATTTCACTTTGTTTTAATGTTAGAAGGCGAATATTTGCCCAGATCTGCGAAGTGTCGTGCCACCATGAGAATTCTTTGTTGGTCTAGTAGTCGCATGTGCTACTGATGAGGGTTTTGTTCCCAGGTAGGGCAGTGTTATTAGGTCTCTCAGTAGCAGCCACGGAGCCAGAATTTGTGCTCGGTTGATACCTCGTCGGTCTATGGCCGAAACAGTCGCTAGCGCGGCTGCAGAGCATGAGGACCTGGGTTGAATTCTCAGGTCGGGCTATGTGTTATTGAGTTTTTCTATCGGGAATTTCTCAATAGTAGCCACGGAGTCTAGATTTGTGCCCGATTGTTGGCAATAGGCTCGCCCCCTATTACATGGGACTTATACATAACTGGCGAAATGTGACTGGACTATTAGGTACACCTCTGTCTAACCCTTCGGGAATTACAGGCGTGATGTTATTTTAAGTGTTAATGATACAAGGAGTTGATATGTTTTCTTTTGAAAGTAGTGTATTAGCATATTTAGCATCCGTCGGCTTATAACAGGTTTTAGCTAATATCATATTAACTATTATAATTATATAAGTATAGACAAAATGATGTGTTGTCTATACCGAAACTATATTATTTAGGTTTATGATTTTATTGAGTTATGGAATATACAGTTTTACGCTTTAAGCTTTATAAGCTTTTCTTAAATCATATTAAACAAACGACTTATATGCTCGTTTTCACTAAGCAACACCTATGTGAATGCATAAATAATATAATTATTATGAGAATTGTGAATTTATGAGTATGAAACTGGTGGAATTTCAAGTATATGGGCGGAGCAGAGAGCTAAAAATTTAACATTGTGTTATTTAGGCATTATTCAGTAGAAAGGAGGGTCAAAAACACATGGACTAAGTTCTGGAGCTTTAAAGAAGTATTTAAGAGTGATATGCCCATAAAACTAAAGAAGAAAGTCATGGACTCATGTCTTATCCCATGTTTAACATATGCATGCCAAACCTGGAAGTTCACGACAAAAACAAAGAACAAAATAATCACATGTCAAAGGGGAATGGAACGGAGCATGATGAATATTAAAAAAATACAAAAAATAAGGCACACAGACATAAGAGCAAAAACAAAAACAATTGATGCTCTAAACCATGCACAAGGATTAAAATGGAAATGGGCTGGACATGTAGCGCGACTAAAAGATCACAGATGGACTAATACTGTAACATCATGGCAGGGACCACCGGGCAAACGTCATAAAGGTAGACCCCATGCGCGATGGGAGGATGATATTAGGAAAATAGCTGGGCCACAATGGAAACAGATAGCCCAAGACCGTGAGAGATGGCAATCCTTGGAAGAGGCCTTCACCTGAGAGGGGTTCCTAATTGAACAATGAGGCTGCTAATTGAAAAAAAAAAAAAAAAACACGTCATAATACTATATTAAAAAGAAAAACGAGCAACATTGCGCATTAGCTATATTTATATTTATCTAGTTTTAAGAAAAATTGTTACATATACTGAAAAATAATTGTAGCATGTTTTTAAGGAAATAAAAGGCTTTTTATTTTTATTTTATTTATTATTTAGGCATTATTTTACGTCTCGCCTAGTGTTCTTTAAAAGGCATTAAGTTTATTTATTTCATGCATAAACTAGCTTTTGTACGCCGCTTCGCTCCCGTTTTAAACGGATATTAAACCCACGGGAATGTTTTAAATGTAGCCTATGACACTCGGATCAGTAGTTCCGAAGATTACTCCCTAGATATAAACTTACAAATGAATTGTACCTCTTCATAATATTAGTAATTTAGTATAGATGAACTGTCCGAAGCCACCTTAATGATTTATAAAATAAATTCAATGCTCAACTATAAAATATAAACAATATCAAACATTAGTACATTCTCATAAAAAAAAATCTCCAACCACTTAGTACAGTTACGTGCACTAATATGTAAACAATTAGCAACTTTTCCAAGTGATTACCTCCAAACCAACCAAGACATGGTTATAATTTTATGTTGTTTGTGTGTCGATTGTACTCAAATTATATCCGACCGCTAAGTAGCCACTTGCACGCGTAGAATGACCACGGTAGAAACGGGTTTTGTCGACGGAAGAATCAACAAAATTACAGATTTCGTTTGTTGATCTGTCATTTTGTCGATTCTTCCGTCGACAAACCCCTTACGCGTGCTGCTCAGCTCTAGAGTCAAATCCTGGAAGGTAGTTTTGCAGGATGGGCAAGAATGGAGGTACCGCAGAGTCTAACTGATTGACCCTTTCATTACGATGACCAAACTCATACTACCATGAAACAGGACTTGTTCAAAGATACTAATTTGTAACGTTTTAAATTTTTTCTAAATGTTTAGAAAGGAGAAGAAAGAAAATACATTTCTTTGGCAAATGCCACAAGTGCACACTGTATACAAAATAAAATAAAACATAAAAAATCTTAAATCTAAGCAAAAATAAAATAATGTGACAATGTACCTGTGTGTGTACCATCTGATCTGAATCACAAAAGGTTTTTGACCGTTCTTTGTTCACGTTGATTGAACGAGAATCTTTTCCAAAAGTACATGAACTGATAAAATACACACCCCTTCAGCCCCTCACACCCCTCTTCGTCTAGACGACCTGCAGGTAGTCGGGGAAAAATTGCAACAATATTGTCAGTTTGCATCGAGACGCCGCGCGGTGAGGTCGCGTTGCGAGCTTTCGATTTTCGAAAGTTTTTACGTACACGCGTGGACTGTGATAGATTTTTTACTGTATTGAACTGTGATAGTTAGTGTTTAGATATGTTTTGTTTGTTCAGTGCTAGTAAGTATGTTTTTGAATATTTAAAACAGACTTGAATAAATTAGTTTACTTGAAAAAATAACGATGAACAAGATTTAAATTGATGAAGATTTGACGCTTTTACCAAATAGGGTTTATAATATTTTTAAAGTCGTGGTGGCCCAGAGGTTAAGGTCTCACCTTTCAAACACGAGGTTATGGGTTCAAATCTGGGCAACTACCAAGGTGACCAGTGCTCGTGCTGTATGAAAAAAGGTTTTTGCCCTGCAGTGGGACAGTTCTAGGCCGGTATTATTATTTTTAATTGGATCAGCTGATAGAATTTGCGCGTGGTTTGAAAGTTTAATGAAAAATTTTTTGCTTTTCGTGGAGTTCTAAATACAAGAGCAGACTGATTCATGTTGAAACAAAAATAAACATGGGGCTAAACTTGCCTTGTCATTTTTCTCGGGAACTGTTGCTCCGCTTTGGATGTAGTTTTTGCCTTTGAATTTAAGTTTTGTGGGCTTTCGACCTTTAGCAACTTGGATTGTGTCTTTTATAAACATTGACTAGTTTATTTTAAATCTTGATCTTCTTTATTTATCGTGTGGTTAGTGCCTAACCTGGGCCTCTGACTTGGCTTTACCTGCCGTCGAGAAATATCTCTTAGGCATGCTGGTTTATGTAGGGGTCTGCAAGGGCCGATGCCTGCCAGGGCTGCGGGACTGTTCGAAAGAGATACCGTGGCCCTGGAACACAAAGGGCAAAGAAGGAACATGGATGGGTTTTAGTCGGTACAAGTCTGACACTCCCTTCCGCTCCGCCCAGAGTGGGGGGGGTCATTTGATGATTTCCCATCCGAAAAAAAAGGCATGCTGGTTACCTCAAGTTTTCCTTCACTTAAGCAAGTGATAATTATACAATACGCACATGACTCCGAAAAATCAGAGGTGCGTGTCTTGGGTTCGAACTTGAGACTTATGACTTCGCAGTCCGACGGTCACACCACTAGGCTGTCACTGCATGTTAATCATGATTAAGCCATATTTTAAATACAAATTATGCTTATACAGGTAGTTTTAAAAATCCCGGATTTTTTTAAGTAAATCCCATTATGAAACAGAGCACAGCCGGTGAATTACATCTATTTTCTTAAATACTAATAAAAATAGACTTAGGTAGTGTCTGCCATAAGCATTATTCCTGACTTCCAGTATGAATAGACTTTGTCATTAGGGTCGGAAAATCTTCGCCTTTTCGTGCCTTCTGGTATAGTAGAAATATTGACTGAAACGTCTGATACTTTACACCTGACCGATAGTAAGACAACATGACCTAACATCACGCCTGTAATCCCCGAAGCGTTAGGCAGAAATGCACTCATATTTCGCTAGTTATGTTTATGTAAGCAATCGTGCCAAGTAAACAATTCATAATTAAATCGTATTTGTCTTACTAAATGTCATTATTGAATAGCATTGTAACGATTATGTATATTATATGTACATAATTATACATTGTATTTTGTTATTTCTGAGTTTAATTATACAGGGTCTTGCTTTTTGTTTTGAAACAAAGCGTAGCGACCTTTTTCCGCACCTGGGTACATAGTTTTATAATGTAAGTACATTTATTTAATTTGGCGCGTGACGTTAACGTCGTCTATAATGGCGTAAATAATCGTAGAAAAGCGCCTTGATAGTCATTTGAAAACTCCTTTTAATTTTAAAAGGAGTTTTCGTGATTCGCAAACTTTTTAGTTCTATTCGGGTCGGATTCAAGGTGTAAACTGATCCTTCACGAAACCGTCAACCAAGAATTCTGTACATCAAACTAAGTAAAAAACGTGAAACTACTTTTTTTTCTGAAAAACACGTTTTATGGCAAACAGTGTGAAGAGGTTGAAACTTTAACCACCAACTCCGTAACTAGAAGGTACCAAGGTCCCAGGTACGAAAGGTAGAAACAAAAAATAATCGCAATGACGGGGAGAACGAGAGCTTTTCGGCTTCTTTAAGGGTACTTTTACACCCATTATAAAACCGTTCTAGCTTATGAAATTCTTTTGTATTATACTACTAACCTTATGCTAGGATTCTGAACTTTTGTTTTCAAATTGTATAGTTTATACAAAGTGTAACATAATAAACGCAAGACCTCTCGTGTGGTCTCTCAGGCCATGAATCTAAACAGCTTTTGTTCTATGACTTTTGGAAATTCATAACTTTTTTTTAGTTTTACCATGTTGATCAGCGGATCGCGTCAATTACTATAGAAAATCCATTTTTTTTGCGAATTTCTAGAACTCGTAGAACAAAAGTTGTTCATTTTCATAGTCCGAGAGACCACACGAGAGGTCTTGCGTTTATTATGTTACACCTTGTATAATATCGCTGCTTTTTCACAGCTTGAGCTATTCTAGCTATGTGATTGCATAGTTCCACACACATCCCTCTCGCTACGCATCCTCCCTCATCTCTGGTAGAAACACAGCCTAAGGTTGGACCAAAATAGACTAAAAGTAATTTAATCACAAGTAAGTTGCAAATGAGACGAAAGGTCAGGGTCCTGGGTCGTGTTATACATTTACACCTGTTTCGTTGAGTACATTATGTAAGCGGAGACAGTTCCTGTCCTTCGTGGTTACCTTGCAAGATAGGCGTATTTCGGAGTCAGTCCGCATTGTTTTAAGTACCTTTATTCGTGAGGTTTTTTTTGAAGGGTTTTAATATTTCTGAAATCCTACTAATATTATAAATGCGAAAGTTTATGGGGATGAATGGATGGATCGATGTTGATGGTGGAGTTTCAGGTTATAAACTATCCATCCATCCATTCTCACAAACTTCCGCATTTTTATTATTAGAAGCTTTTAAGAAATATTAAAAAGATTAACAAATAGGATAAGTTTTATCCCGTGGGACAATTATGAAACTCCACGCGGCCGAAGACGCGGGCATAAACTAGTACATAATAAACATATATTCACGCCTATTTCCCGTAGGGGTAGGCAGAAACTTCAGAGCGCCACCTACTCCGATCCTTCATACTGCTCATCCACGAAATTAAATTATTATAAACGGAGAAGATCTAAGACCATATTTGGCGTATTTTTTTTTGTCAGTATTTTAAAACCACGTGGCGTATTCTAATGATTGATTTATGAGGTTTTCAAGAACCCGAATGAATATGAGAAGACTTGCAGGATTAAAGGATTATGTTTGTACAGGATATCGAGCTGTTATTATTTTTTTTAAAAATCAAAAATATTTTAATAAAAAAAAAAAAAACAATAACATTTTTAATTTTGTATTTGCTGAGACTCCACAATGTTGCAAACCCCGTTCTTTGTTTGAGCAGGTAAATAAGGCACCAAACGTATTATCTTTCTGCCGTCTCACTGCCATCCTAAATTTGGTGTCCCATCTACCTGCTCAAACAAAGAACGGGGTCTTTGCAACATTGTGGAGTCAATGCGCTGGGACAGGCCTATGTTCAAATGGCTATAACTCTTAAAATAATTGGTGTTGAGTCAATATTTTGATGTCATTTTGTAGGTTGACTCAAATACTTTTAATTAAACATGAAAACATACGCTACATTCAGGGGTTAATTTTGCACTGGCGTGGAAAATGCATTTTAGTATTATTTTTTATGTAAAATTTCGTATTTTTTTTTAGGCTCGTTTTGCTTATTTTTAGGCAAACTCATTTAATAATTTGATTGCCTCGGTGGTTACCCTTGCAATAAGATCATTTGCACTTTCTAGGTCTCTTAGATTCAAAGATATTAGCATTTCATTGAACATACCCTAGATCAAGCGATTAAAAAAACAAGATGGCTGCGGGATGTGGAGTTAGGAGTACTTAAAACGTGTATTTGTCGATAGAAATGAGTATATAATATGCCCTTAAGTATCGGTAACCGGTAGCCAAACACACTGTGTATTCCTTCTGTTTATTTTTCTCATTATTAAATGCTATGTGAAATTTTAATAATTTGTAACAATAGTGTAAGTATGATAATTATGACAAGAAAGGAGGTGTATGATGAGAAGACGAGTAATAGAGAAATATGGAAGAAGAAGACATGCTCCGCCGACCACAAATGATGTAACAATAATGTATTTTTAATGTAATCAATTTAACTTCCATTTAAGTAACTATTGTATGCCTCTATGGGCGTGACAAAGCTGATCACGATTTAATTATTTAAGATGGGTATTATGTACCTACCTATGATCCACAAATCGAAACGAATCTGCCCGAAAAATATTACAAAATTCTTTCCTTCTCAAAACCCAGCCATTTCCTAGATCATAACTCACACACAAACATACATAGGACTCTGTCTGGCAGGTGAACGCCACAGGGACCCTTTGTCGTCTGATCGTTGACCTAGGTTAGGTCTGAACCGTCTAGCCTCCGTCTAGACACCCCTGCACCTAGCGGATAAATTCATTTTAGGGAGTATTGAAATTTTGATTTCGAAGAGGGCAAGGTTCCATCTTTGGTATGAAGTTTTGTGGGCAAAATGTTTGCGATCTCTGACTTTTATTGAGAGCTTTATTGATTTTTGGAAAATTTTAGCAGCAAATGAGAATAAAAACCTTCGGGGATTACAGGCGCGATTATGTTATAAATTTATAATTAAAATAACTAATGAACGAAATCACATTTGTGTTCATACATTAAAAAAAGAACTACGCAAAAATGAAGTTATCTGTATAATTGGCTCGTTTCGGCTCATTACGTGCTCAAACCGGCGTGGTGAGCCAGGCCCTTGATGAGCACAATCGTGGCTCAAGGCCCTAATGGTTAGACGGCTCAAACAGTATAACATATTGTTTCTGTATGAGTGTACTTCTCACTACTTACATCCGTTTTTGATGCACGCACTAGTGACGTTACGGTACAATTCTTTTTAATATAATTCCCAAAGAGTTATGCAGATGTGTATCATCCACATTTTGTCAGAAGTTCGGTGTATTAGAAGGCGAGGCTATTACTACCAATCGAGCAGAATACAGACTGGCTAAGGGCAAAATAAAATGACTTTAAGAAAGAAAGATTTTGGTGATATCCATTTGAAAAAAAACCGGCTAAGTGCGAGTCGGGTTCCGCACCATCGTAGTAGGGGAGCCCCCTTTAATTGTTTATTATTTGTTGTTATAGCGTCAACCGAAATACATTCTTTGAAAATTTCAACTGTTAACCTATTACGGATCATGAGATACAGCCCGCTGACAGACAGACGGACGGATGGACAGCGGAGGCTTAGTAATGGCATCCCGTTAGTTACCCTTTGGGTACGGAAGCCTAAGAAGTGGCTTTTGAATTTTTCTCTGAACCAATTTTTTTGAATTTGTAGCTATACATATACATATATAAACATATACTATGCTGTTTTCGAGTGTGTTTATATTTAAGAAAGTATGAAACACTCGGTAGTACTGTTAATTAGTACAGTTAGCCTGCGGTGTATCTACATTACTGTAACACGAAACTAAATAATGCTAATGATCTAAAAATTATTATGTGTTTTATAAACCGTTAAATTTTAACTTGATGTTCTATATTCTGATTTTGTCGCCAAACTCATAATATTTTTAATTATTTGAACTTTGAAATAGTCGATAATTTACATCATTAAAACATAACCTTCTGCCGAATTCGCTACCAGGCTGGCATAAAATCGTGCGACAAATATTTAATGATTTAATTTATTCTTTACAGGTGAGTGTGTCAACGTGTTCGATTCGAGTAACGATGAGAAGTTGGAAACAGTGAGTTTTTATACCTCCTACTAGTTAATAAGATCCTGGTACTTCAGGTGCGAATTACTATCTAAGGAGATAGTAATTTTTTAAATTTCTATGGTATTTTTATTTCTTTGAACTATTTTGACCTTACTGGTTTATTGATCGCACTCGCGACTGCTGAGTGTTAGGTATATGGTTCGATTCCCAGGTTGGGCAACTTTTAACAATAATAATTGTAATTAACATCTCGATTTGGACCTGGTTTATTGGCATGTGGTGCGAAGGAATGAGGAAAATGTCGTGAAGAAAGTGTTGAGTATGAATGTGGATGGGTATAAGAGTAGAGGAAGACCAAAGAAACGATGGATGGGCTGTGTGAAAGGATAATATGGCAAGAAAGGAGGTATCTGATGAGATGACGAGTAATAGAGAAGTATGGAAGAAGAAGACATGCTGCACCGACCACAAATGAATTGAGACAAGGGCAAGATAATGATTATGATGATGTCTTTAGGGCTCCTGGCTAGCAATAGTAGCCGCATTACTCGATCTTCAAGGTTAAGCAACACATGGCGAGCTCGGCTCATAAATGTTAACACCCCCTCCTTGCCTCGAAAAATCCATTAAGCTGTTGTTCCCGGCTTTTATCCCTAGCTAAGGGTTTCGTGTACCAAGCAAGTTGTGGAGGTCAGATAGGCAGTCACTCCTTGTCCAGTAATGGTGTTCAGCTACAGTTACCCTTTGGATATTACAGGCGTTATGTTATGTATGTAATGTTAATAATAACCTACAGATTTTGTAACGCAATCCGTGAGTTGCAAAATATAATTGTTGCAGCCTTTGACGATACAAGGTCAAAAGAAGTTCGGTCAGTCTCTGCGTGAAAGTATATAATATACAACGTGTAACAGAATAAACGCAAGACCTCTCGTGTAGTGTCTCAGACCATGAAACTGAACAACTTTCGTTCTATGACTTTTGAAAATTCATAACTTTTTTTTTAGTTTTACCATACAGGTGGATCAGCTGATTGCGTCCATTCCTATAGAAAGTTTTTTTTTTTTTTGCGAATTTCAAGAACTCGTAGAACAAAAGATGTTTAGTTTCATGGTGCGAGAGACCACATGTGAGGTCTTGCGTTTATTATGTTACACGTTGTATAATACTTTGTAAATGGCAAAAGCACATGAAAATAGAAATCTACCGAAGACATAATATAGGGTATAAATGGGCCCTTTACGAAACCGTCAACCAAGAATTCTGTACATCAAAGTAACTTTACGCAAAAATTATTGCTGGGAAAAGGCCTCTTTTTTTTGGGGTGAAATCATAATCGTTTTACGGTAAGACTCAATGTAACGCACTCAAAACATTGTGCTGATGCATGGATTGAATAGTATGGGGTCAATGCGAAAAAAATGTCAGCTGTCCCAGACATTTGGGTCGAGTAGGTATTGAAATTTTGTATGGGACAGCCATTGATATATTAAAAAACCATATCAATGGGGACAGCTGATTTTTTCGCATTTACGATATTGGACCCATGGAGGACGTTGTTCAGTTTGGTGGTCTGCAGTATGTCCTTCAAATGACTATACTCTTTCTGTTATACCCTGTATACCTATAAGCGTATTAATATCGCTAGCATTTAATATAGGTAATTACATTGTACCAAGATAACATAGCGGTTAGACATTTGTAATATTATCGCTTAAGAATAGTAATATTAACTGTTTGTCAAACCACAACACAACATTGATAATTATTATAACAATTGCCTACATAGATAATGTTAATTTGCCTGTAGGTAAAATCATATCATAACTTTAGATTTAATTGCATATTTAGGTGTCTACTAATCGGTTACAACTGAAAACAGGTAAAATTGACTAAACCGCACTGGGCCGGTGGATAAATTTAGGCATCCTAAATCACTATATTTTGTGCGTCAAAATTGCATGAGACAGTCCCCATTAGAAATTACTTGCACGTGTAGCGTGACCACCGTAGAAACTGGTTTTGTCGACGGAAGAATCGACAAAATAACAGATTTATTTTACTGATCTGTCATTTTTTCGATTCTTCCATCAACAAAATCCGTTTCTACAGTGGTCATGCTACGCGTGCTGCTGATCTGCTGTTTCTGTAAAGCTTTTTGGTTACATGCTGTCAAACCCACAATACAGGAGACATTCCTAGTGTGGGGCAAAGTTTTATAAACAAAAAAAAAAAAACTCATATCGAATGATGTGATTGGCTGTTGTTATTTCAGTGAACCAATCACTGAAATTAGCTTAACTTTGGCAGTCTTTTAGTTACGCCTGTGACGATAGTGGAAAAGTTAAAAATGTATTGATTTAAAGTAAGCTATAACGAAAAACTAATGTAAATCTTGTTGAGAGTTATTGCACAAATAAGAAACGTTTTGAAAGAGATGGATTGGGTTTTTGAAATGTAGAATCGGTACCATTTTTCTACAGGAAAAATATATTATAAAAATATTTCCATCATAATAATGATGTTTTCCCATCACATAAACACATAACATGATTCTTAATAACTACGCGTCACTGATCCGCTCAGCATTAAAAAACATTAATTGACCGTTACTGACTCACCGTTGCGCGTTGGGTAGGTACTAGGCTACCATAACTGTTGAGAGATGACGTCATTTGTACATTTGTAGGAACCTGCTTCGGGTTTGATCGGGTTTCTTCGGGTGTACGAAGCTCATTGCCTGCTTCATTCATTCATTCATTTCAGCCGAAAGACGTCCACTGCTGGACATAGGCCTCCCCCAAGTGTCGCCACATTGACCGGTCCCGTGCGTCTCGCATCCAGCGGATCCCTGCAACCTTTACGAGGTCATCGGTCCACCTAGTGGGAGGCCTTCCAACGCAGCGTCTTCCGGTTCGCGGTCGCCACTCCAGAACTTTTCGGCCCCATCGGCCATCCGTTCTGCGAGCAATGTGCCCTGCCCACTGCCACTTAAGTTTGGCTATTCTTCGGGCTACGTCGGTAACTCTGGTTCTCTTGCGGATCTCCTCATTTCTGATTTGATCACGCAAGGAAACTCCGAGCATAGCCCTCTCCATTGCCCTTTGGGTGACTTTCAGCCTTCTGATGAGGCCCATTGTGAGCGACCACGTTTCGGTCCCGTATGTAATCACTGGCAACACACACTGGTCATAGACTTTCGTCTTGAGACACTGCGGTAAGTTGGACGAGAAGATACCACGCAACTTCCCGAACGCTGCCCAGCCGAGTCGGATTCGACGATTGACCTCTTTCTCGAAGTTAGACCTACCTAACTGGACCGTTTGTCCCAGGTAGACATAATCGTCTACAACTTCGAGTGTAGAGTCTCCGATCTTGATAGGAGTGGGTGTTACATGGGCATTCAACATGACTTTGGTTTTGTCCATGTTCATTTTAAGACCCACTCTTTCGGAAGCTCTACTGAGGTCATCGAGCATTTGCATTGCCTGCTTGGTCCAACAAAAATCGGAGCTACAGGCAATCATGAATCAAGCGTGAGTTCCTCTTTGTTCGAATCTCAAATCGAACATAGATGTTTCGGGTTTTTGTGCTGTTAGAAAATTGTGTCATGCCAGGCAGGCTTGAATTTTTCAATTTTATCAGATAAAAGATATTGGAATCACTGTCTATTGGTTACTTTGCTACTCAATTCTTAGCCTCGGGTCAAAAGCGAAGCCGCGAGTAGAAGCTAGTTCATCATAATTCTCTTGCCCTTATCCCAATTTATTTGGGGTTGGCGCCGCACGTCTTCTTCTTCCATACTTGTCATCTCAGCAGTCACCTCCTTTCTAGCCATATTCATCCTTCACAAAGTTCATCCATGTTTTCTTTGGTCTTCCTCTACTCTTATAGCCATCTATATTCATAGTTCAAAGTAAGAAAGCTAGTTAAAAATTAATATTTGCTTTTCAAGTTTGATACTAACTGAACCTTCGAAAACTGTGAATAAACCTTGCTGAAATAATTTGCTATGAATTTGGGGAAAGCCCACTGCCAGACCAACCTCTACCTACACGTCTACATCATAATCAGCCTGTTATGTGCCCACTGCTGGGATAGACCTCCACCTCCTCTCTGAAAGATCTAGAACGTCTGGTGCTAGAACGTATCGATATTTTGCTTCAATTTTTTGAGAGCAGTGGTGATGAAATACTTTGTACACAACGTGCCTGCTGAGACCTTTGCCCAGCAATGGGACAAAAAAAGTTTAAAAAAAAACCTGCTTGGGTTCGAACACTTCGAACCTACACCGTATGTCAAGCTGACATTTAACGTATGAGTCAGCGGTCAAGTACTAGGCTAACAGAATCGTACAGGAGGTTACGTCACGTTATAGAGATGGGAATAATCTATTGTAAGTGCAATAATCATATCATCAGCCGTTGCAATCAATCAATTAATTCATGATTTTCAATAGAATTGCGGAATCGATATTTCCCAGTAAATGGCATGTGCTTAGTATTGTAGGTAAATATTGCATGATTCTTTCTTTTCCTACAGAATCGTTTACGAAATCTACGTAGACCTTTCCGAACTACGAGTATTTATGTTGGGGTCGGCTTCCAGTCAAACTAGATATAGCTGTCAATATCAGTATATTACACGGAGCGACTGTGTATCTGACTTCATAGCCCTAACTGGGTAGCATAATACTTTTTGGCAAGACTGGTGGTCAGATTTGCAGACTGCCCAAGACGGCACCCGGGACCTTGCATAAGTGTTAATCACCCATATTTATCGGAAAAAATCTAGGCAGAAAATGTTACTTATTAATATAAATTGATTTATTTAATAATCTAGTAACTTTTTTCTATATTAAAGCTGAAGAGTTAGTTTGTTTAAACGCGATAATCTCTGGAACTATCAGTCGGATTTGAAAAGTTATTTTTGCATTTGATAGTCTCAATTCTTGATTAAGGTTATGGCTATTAAACATCACGCTACGACCCTAAAGAGCCAATCAATAAGAGAAACCGCGGGTCACAGCTAGTTTATAATATTTATTCTTTACCCGTGGAAAATGTCGTGAGGAAAGTTTTGAGTATGAATGTGAATGGATATAACTAGAGGAAGACCAAAGAAACGATGGATGGACTGTGTAAAGAATGATATGGCAAGAAAGGAGGTGTCTGACGAGATGTCGAGAATAGAGAAGTATGGAAGAAGAAGACATGCTGCGGCGACCACAAATGGATTGGGATTTGGGACCCCCAACCGTAAATAATGTTTTTTTTTTTAATTTATTTTCCATATAATATCTCTATTGTTCTGTAAAATAGTAATCAACCAACGTTGTTAATCGAAATACTAATGTCTACGTCGATTTTAAAGTCGTGATCGGTATATCATAATCGGTGCCAAGGTTCGAACCTAGCGTTGCGTCAATTCCTTTTACGCACGCGTTCGAGTGTTGTGTGTGAATCGATATTTTTTTATCGATTATTTATTGTTGAGAATCGATTCCTAATGGTTTTCGATTCTTATGGATACGTTACGACATGTCTGTTGGTATTATAGTCTGTCTATAGTTTCATACCTGCAGTATTGTCTCTTCTTTTTCCTTTAATCCAAAGGTGCTCTTGAAAAAATTTAGTGATAAGACCGGCCAATGTGTCCCTTTTTTACATAGTAAAGGTAAAAAATGGTAATAATCTATTTCATTCTTTACCTATCTCTTTTGAACTCGTTTATCAAGTTTTCCAATATTCAATCAATTAACATAGCCCAATGCAGTCCTCTGCTGGACGTGGACCTGTCCTTCTCCTTCTGTATCCAATCTGTCCCAGTCCAATTTTAAAGTCCGTCGGACTTGATGGAAGGCTTCACTCACTACGTTTCCGTATGCGAGGTCCCCACTCCAGGACTAGTTTTCTCCAACGGCCATTGGCCGTTCGGCAAAAAAGGCCAGCCCACTGCCATTTCAGCTTGCTAATTCTGCAAGCTTTGTCGGCGACGCCAATAGTATGATGTTGAAAACTTTCTATTGCGGTAACCTGGTTTTCTAACGTTTTAACAGGTTGGATAGTTGTCGTTTCGTTTTAATTAAAGACCATCACCCTGGCAACCTACTTGAATGGCTATACGGGGTGGATGGGACGCTGACGAGAAAACGGTTACCATGTATTCAGTACATCATTCTGGGCCACCCCCACATACAAATTTTTCATCGGTTATTAAAATAAAAAATACCTCTGTTTCCTACGAAAGTGAAACACCTACACGATCGGTCGGTCGGTCATGTATGGAACAGCTCTTTGTTTTTTATATTACGGATGAAAGATTTCTATCTGGAAGCTCAGATTGATGGACTGAATACGTGGTAACCGTTTTCGCGTCGGTGTCCCTTCCATTCCTGTATATGATGCTAGAGTTTTTAGCTAAAATTCGAAGGTTGATGACAAAATGCTTTAAGATACTTCGCGATTTACAACGCCACGAACTACGCATCATGAAAATCCTCCAAAACCTTATCTCTCAATTGGTATACCATTCATACAAGCCCGAAAAGAACTGCTGGGCAGTAGCAGTAGCCCTCATGACACAACACTGGTCATGGTCGGAGGGTCCTCGTCATCTTCCAAAGAAAAGGTTTGGAGGATGACCGCGTTTAAGGGTCTGCTTATAGTCCTACTGGACTTTGTTTATTGAACTAAAGAGAGCCATTTTACATCACCTACTGCAGACTATAAAAAACCAGTACTTAAGATTTTTGGCAAAAACACCAGTATATTAGTTTAATTAAAACATCTGGACAGCTGTTTTCTGGCCCGTTACGTCAGTTCAATGAATCGGTAAATCGGTACTCCCCAATCCAATGAGACATGTTTATTTTTATCGCAATGTTTAGACTCGAATCTTGACCCAATTGTTCAAGTAACCGCTTCCTCTGACCTCTAGTAGTTGTAGTTACTATGACCGTAGCTGTGGTAGTAATAGAGTTCATTCTGAAGGAGCTCGCCCGGGAAGGTAATAACGGTTCTTGGCGCCAAGCAACGGTGCTATGTTCCAGTTTGAAGGGTGTAAGCATAATCGGGCTCCCACTGCTGGGACACAGGCTTCCATCTGTGAGAGGGAGTGGGTCCATCTGGAATTCCGGATAGACTGAATGCCGATACCAATATAGTTGGGAAAATTCTTGATGGTAGGTGATCGCAGAATGTTTTTTATTTGCAGATAGGAGGCCGTGGTTCCGATCCTCTTGACTAATGCCTACCATAACACCACGCCTGCATATCTCAGAACGGTTCAGAAAGAGGTGTACGAGTATCTACAGTATACTCACATTTCGCCAAATCTGCTTCAAGCCCCAAGTAATAGGAGGCCAGCTGATTGATACAATATTTCTTATGTTTTCCTTTTACAACTTATTAAAAACAATTTTTATCTCGTAACAGATTAAGAAATAACATAAATTCATCTTTTGATCGATGGTTCAAAAAAGCTCTTACAGAAGCTAAAAATAGACATCTATTTTCGTACTCTTTTGCGGGGTACTGTGATACTGTGGGACGGTATAGAGAGAGGTTTCCAGGCTGGAAATAGGCAGTTCCTAACTTGGGGGTGTCAAAGCCGCTTGTACCGTTTGCAGATCAATGGGCAGTATTATTGCTCGGCATATTAATGGGGATATCAACACTTGGCTAGCTAAATAACTTTGGTGTATTGTTTAACGGGCTGGTGTCCGCAACTCCGCGTCCAAAGCGCGTAGTTTGCGTGCGGTTAGGAAATTTTTTCGATCCACTCCAATTGCCCGAGAAATGCCAGCAGAGCCTTGGTGTCGCTGACTATCTCGCGGAGGTTACCGAAGTACTTTGGTATAACTTTACTGTATAGCACTGTGTAAAAAGACACTTTACGAAGCGGCAAGTCATTTGTTCTCCCAGTCGTAGTGTTATTTTTTTGTCTGAACCACACCTGGTAACCTTCTGGTAACCAAGTTATTGAAGGTCAAATTCCACGTTTCGTTACGAATATAAGTTTCAAATGTTATTACTTAACTTTGAATACCGAAATGGCTCCTGTATGCATCCATATACAAAAAAAAAAAGTGAAAAGAGATTTTGAACACTAAAAGAAAAGTAGTTTGCCAGCAATAATTTTTGCTCGATGTCACTAGGTTTAATATACAGAATGTTCAACTTAACGTTATGATTTATTTTTGCAAGTCTAACTTAACATTACAAGTCATCCTCTGAGAGGTTCCTAACACCGTATTTCTCTCCTAATAACCTTCCTTTTGGACTTTGCCGCAGTCGGGTAACAAAGAAACCAATAAAACTAGATCACTTACAATCTAATCGAAACTAAAACGATTATAATCGATTTAAAAAAAATTGTTTCGTAGGACTCCCATCACTAGTAACAAGTCTAGACCGAACGACGCCATCTTTTTAAACAGCTGACCATTCAGCGAATGTAGCGCGTCATTCTCTGTTCTATAATTAAACGGTTGTTAGCGTCAATCGCTTTATTTACTGCCAGATTTGGTGGAGTTTTTCGGGATCCTATACCTACTGCTTCCTCGGCCTTTCAGAGAGAACAGGGACTGTGATTCTCCTCTGCAATGCCTCTAGCCTCGAGCAATCATTTTTTTTTTTTCATAAAATTAAGGTCTACTGTAGACACGTCCCTGTCATTTCCTCTTTTCAGCAACTAAAAGAAGACACGACCTGTGATATCACCATCCAAAAAAAAAAAAAGAAGCCCCATTTTATCGGCCGTGATTACAGGATAGTCCTCTAAGCATACAAATTCGAAGAGTTTATAACATAATTTAAGAAATTGATAGGAACCTTGAAATACTCTTTCTGAAAAATTAAAATGTCAAAAATAATTGAATCGGCTCAGTTTTCAAGGAGAAATAGGAGATATAAATGTAGAAGAAGACCAAAGAAACGATGCATGGACTGTGTAAAGGATGATATAGCAAGAACGGAGGTGTCTGATGAGATGACGAGTAATAGAGAAGTGTGGAAGAAGAAGACATGGTGCGCCGACCCCAAATTGATTGGAATAGGGGCAGGAGAATATAATGATGACGTGTTACTATCCCTTTTATCATGCAAAATGTAAATATTACTTTAACTAACGATTAGTACATAATAGGCAGTTATTTACAAACAGCTGAATTAGGCCGCTTTTGTTTTCGTTCCTTTAGACGCTTTATTACACCAAAGCGCTTTTCGCTGCAGCGGTATGATATTTTCCGCTTGACGACAACGTAACTAGGTCAGAAGGGCTCGGGGAGCTTTGACGTCATACTGCATTCGAAGTTCGAACAACCGGCCTCCATTCCTAAAAAGGTCGTATAAACCAACCTCGTTCATCGTAAAATTAACCCTACAACCTATAAATAGAGATGGAAATTAATTTTCCATTTTAAATACGAATTACCTTGCTTCTATTTTATTTACCAAAGGTCGTATAAGTCGTTTGTTTAAATTGAATCTTGTCTGTTAACGATTAGGTTGGGATTTGATTGAGGTTTGGCTATTGCGTTATGTTGGCATGTTATGAAGGTCTTATTAACATACAAAAGCTCTTTTAGCATTATGGGCGCCTAGTACTTTGTCATCGTGTGAGCGGTGAAGCGTGATCTTTGTTTGATTTACGTTTGTTCGTCATTCATCATACACACATCATCATCATCTGCCCAGCCTTTTTCCTACCATGTTGGGGTTGGTTTCCAGTGTAACTGGATACAGCTGAATACCAGTATTTAACATGGAGCCAACTGCTTACTTAACGTGGTAACTGGATCATACGATAGCCCTTGGTACTAAAACCAAGTTGTTCCTTGTAATTTACTTTAAAAAAATCATTTACTGACTGCTTCGGTGGTCAGAATTGGGTGCTGCTTTTTGTGTTGCCCCACCGATGGGAAAAGGTGTGGTCATTGCTTTCCGATATTCCCAAAACCATCTCTTAAATATACCTACTTACCTACGATAGACGGGGCAATGCGAACATGAATAATATCATAATCTGAGAGTGATGGACGCTACTGAAAGTGCCAAACTCGTCGCCAAATGGGCTGACTTAATTTAAATTGTCATCGACACGCTGCGAAGATAATCTACTGAAAAAACAGGGTGCTATCGGTCCAAACGTAACGAGTGTGAAATAGAATTATTGTTCTATGCATTTTCTTCTTATAGCATCTAGTAGTTACTGTATTCAACAAAATTTAGTCAGTAAGAAAACATTGTATACACAAGCTAAGCTACGAATATTCGTAAGACTGAATCCAACGATTCAAGAATTAAAAACAAAAATAATCCTCCTACTATTTCGGTAATCAACACCTGTACACTCAAATTTAAACTTTAATTCTACAAAATAAAGTTAATTTTCCTCTGCTATGTCGTCTGAAGGTTTATTCAAATGAGTTTAGTCCAACTTCTTAACTTCCTGGTCGCCTAGTACTATTCTGCGCAGTTACATCATAATGTAATGCACGGTTTCTTAACACCTGTGTTTATATCACGCTAATGGCACGTGTGTTTTTTTCTAGTGGGGGGTAGTTAGAATTATATTACTGGTTGAATTACAATTTAATACCATTTGTAAGTCAGGTGGGCAGGGCACATTGCTCGCAGAACGGATGACCGATGGGGCCGAAAGGTTCTGGAGTGGCGAACGCGAACCGGAAGACGTTGCGTTGGAAGGTCTCCCACTAGGTGGACCGATGACCGGTGAAGGTTGTGGGGATCCGCTGGATGCGAAACGCACGGGCCCGGTCAATGTGGCGACACTGCTGAGCATGAGGTCCTGGGTTCGATTCCCGGGTCGGCAAAGTGTTATTAGGTTTTTCCGCCAGGAATTTTCTCGGTAGCAGCCACGGAGTTGTTGATGGCAACAGGCTCTGCCCCAATTACATAGGATTTAAACAACTGAACACAAACAAAATGTGGGTGTAACAACAACTCTACTTAACCCATCAGGGATTACAGGCGTGATGTTGTTCATCATCATTCTGTTGCTCATATCCTGATTCATTTGTGGTCGGCGCAGCATGTCTTCTTCTTCCATACTTCTCTATTACTCATCATCTCATCAGACACCTCATTTCTTGCCATATCATTCTTTACACAGTCCATCCATCGTTTCTTTGGGTAGGCGCTATGTTGTTATGTTATGTGTATTGAATAAAGTTGTTGTTTCTAAGCAAATATTGGTTATTCATCCAAAAAAAACTCTTAACAGGACTTCAATAAAGTATCTATAATTACGACACCCTAAATATAGCCAATCAATGGTGCCTAAGTCTCGTGCAACCCTTGGTAACGTGACAACCAGAGCATAATCAACCAAAAGTGACAGTTGCCTGGCTTCAGCCCAGTTTCACGTTAGCAACCCAAACAGAGTTGCTTTGCTAACGTAAATCTTGGCTCGAAGAGTACTTTCTAATGAATCAATGTACTAATTTGGGCGTCAATTTCTGAGAAAATTTTCTCGTAGTCTACCATAGAAACAGTTTTAAAATCATCATAATTCATTCTCTTGCTCTTATCCCAATTTTTGGGTCGGCGCAGCATTTCTTCTTCTTCCATACTTCTCTATTACTCGTCATCTCATCAGACACCTTCTTTCTTGCCATATCATTCTTAACACAGTCCATTCATCGTTTCTTTGGTCTTCCTCTACTCATAAACCCATCCACATTCATACTCAAAACTTTCCTCACGACATTTGTTCTAAAATATAATCACGTATTATCCCCATAAGGGTTAGTAAAATCTACAGAACGCCATCTGGTACGATCCTTGCATACTCCTTTTGCTCCGTCTACAGTCATATATCTGGTCATGCACGAACGTCGGTTACGAGTACTTCGCATCTGATTGAGTCTCTTTTGACTCGCTTTGAAGGTGGAAGCGCCAGGGTAACCCACGAAATTCAAATTTTCTTACGTTTTTTGCAATTTGCCGGTCAGCGTCATTGGTTGGATGTTGCTTAAAATACCTGGCACTGATCTGCCAATAGCAAAAAACGTAAGAACGTTTGAGTTTCGAGGGCTAACCTAGCGCTTCATCGGAATCGCCAGCAATCTTCATTAGCAGTCCACTGCTGGACATAGACGCCTCCTAAGCAATGTCACAGTATTCAGTCCTTCGCTATTCGCCTCCAGTCTGAAAATAGTAGGAATAGACCTGGTTTAAAATCGGATGTAATTTTAAATAATGATATTACGCCGCTTTCGGTTAGACTGGATGCCGACCAAAACATAGTTAGACTAGCCTCGGCGGATGGGACATAAATCTTAATATAAATTGTGTAGTCTATAGAAAGTGGCATTCTACCCTCGGTATTAAAGTTAATGAACCTTACATCAACAAAATATATGACAAATCAGCTACCACATCGTCGTCACAACACTGTAGAGTGATAATCAGAGGAAAAAGCAACTTAAAATCTACGGGTTGCTAACCTAAATCATATAATCATAACAAGTACCCCCCCTACTAAATAAAAATCAAGTATCGTTACCATATGTTGTGACTCGGACAAAAAGAGATGGAACATAGAAACACACGAGATAGAAAGAGATAAACGAATGTTTGTCAACATACATAAGTGTATTTTTAGATATGTTTCCGTGAGTAGAATTTAGATAAGTGACGTGAATTAGTATATCAACGCTTTTATCGTTTGTAGGTTAGTATGTTTCGGATTGTGTAGGTACCGTGTTAATTACTTTCGGGATAAAAAATAACTTCCTGTCAACATTTGTATTGTTAAACAAAAATGATTACGTGTTTTTGTAATTTGGGAAGTTATCAATCAGATTTTTTTCTTTTGAAATCTGTATCATCAATTTTGGGTTTCCTCAGGGAACTGTTTTAGGACCTGTTGTCTATAGGCTAGGCTAGGCAGAAGATGACGATTATATAGAACACTGGAGTAGCTAATTAAATAATCAAGTTTATAATCCTCATTAAAATGTTACGCAAAATGCGCGCGTGCTCAAACTGCGTAGTATTTACGCAATGGATTTTGCTGACAAAGAAACACATGTTACACTGACATCCTGGTAGCTAGCAGGACGGTCCAGCTGGTCAATGATACTGGTTACCTTCTGTGTTACCCTAGTACCTATTATCCAGGTTAAGACTTATTGAGAGGTTGAAAAAGTAAAAAAAATGGGTTCTGAAAAGAAAGAACGGGTAGGAAAGAAAAAACATAGTAAGGAAACCTATGGTCTAAAATCGCCAACACGCAATGGGCAAACGTGATCAATGCTCGTGCCTTTTCTGCATGAGAAGAGGCCTTTGTTCTGCAGTGGAACAATAACTGGCTGATATTATTAGACCAAATAGCTTGCATCTATTCAACAAATAGAAGTATAGTCTTATCGCATAAAATGCATGATTTGCAAACGTGCCATCATGTTAAAGATCTCTCTGCTCTTCTAAAGATAAGGGGAAATACAATTCAATTTGTAGATAAACGATGGAAGAACTGTTTTGAATGTTGTTTTTGTTTGAATCAGCTGTTTTGCAAGTCACGTGTGTTGCATGCCCTGTTTATCGCTATATCTTGGAAACTTCTGGTAGCCTAGTACTTACAGAAAATGGTATGAACACGGTAGAATTCATAGTCACCTTATTATAGTGTGCCTGTGGCTATCATTGATTAGCTATGAGAAATGTTAACATTCATTCTTTGACAGCAAACCTCTTAAATACTCCTTCTACCCTAGTACTTGTATGAAATAATATCTTCTTCTCGAATTGATGACTCAGATTTTACTTAAGATTTGTTGTTATTCTTCATACTTTCAGAACTTCTGTTGTCCCAGTACTTACCGAAAATAAGTTCGAAGTAAACAGCAAGCGCAGTCGCCGAAAATGGGATTTTTGTTTTCCCAGATTCGGTGAAATCGTGATATTTTTAATCAGGTTTTTTTTTTGCAACCAACCCTATTTTCCATGCCACAAAGACTTGCAATTCAGATGACGTCAATTTCAATGCAACATCAATAAAATTTCAACAATCTGACTGTCGTTACGACGTCGATGTAATACAAACAACTTAAAGTCTGGAAAGTTTCGAGTATGATGGTGAAAATAAGAGTAGGGGAAGACTAAAGAAACGATGGATGGATTGTATGAAAAATGGTATGGCTAGAAAGGAAGTGACTGCTGGGATGACCACTAAAAGAGAAGTATGAAAGCAGAAGTCATATAGTGCCGACCCCGATGAAATTGGAATAAGGGCAGCAGAATGATGATGATCACACCTGTATTTCGTAAGTGGGGGTAGGCAGGTAGGATAGTAAGTGAAGACTACAGCTATTAAAATTGCACCGGCATAAAATAACATTATTATCAAACATTCAACCACAGACGTCCTTGCGATACCATCGTTTTATGATAACATTTTGATAAGCTATCGATTTCTAAATAGGTTAGCTATCAGCAATTCTTATGCGGAAAAGAGACGACAATTTTGGATGCAATCGACAACAATCCTGACCGT
Source organism: Noctua comes (assembly GCA_963082995.1). Lineage (NCBI taxonomy): Eukaryota > Metazoa > Arthropoda > Insecta > Lepidoptera > Noctuidae > Noctua > Noctua comes. Next base: position 971,470 of record OY720294.1, read on the forward strand.
TTTTGGTCATTTGGCAAATCTCGGAAAACACAAGCCCATTTACGCAGAAATATTTTAGTGAGCAAATCTCCCATCCCACCATGAGGAAAGAGAGCCCACCTGACTTTCTTCTCTCATGGTGGGATGGGACAATCTGACACTACCGGTGAGAGATCGTCATATTCATATTCATATTCATTTATTTCGCATTCCATATTGTAAAAAAGATGTTACAAAAGGCTTAAAGCTAGGTACATAAATATGGACCCTGTAAACAGCAAGGTAGGAGAGAGGAAGAGGGCTTTAATTTTACTATTAATTAGTTGGTATACAAAAGTAACAATACTGAATCATAATTATTAATTTAAAATTTGTCATTTAGATATTCATTAATAGTCTATTAGCATTCATATAATAAAAATTGTTGTAATTTATTTATGAATGTATTTAATTTTTGTACATTTTTAATCATTTCTGGTAATTTATTATAAACCTTCATTGACATGACTAGGGCACTTGTTGAGTGCATTTTTAGCTTAGAGCTTGGTATGTTTAGTCTATTTTTATGGCGTAATGTGTATCTTGACTGTATATTTTCTCGTGTAGTGTAAAAGTGTGGGTATTTTCGAACAAATTTGCAAATTTCTAGAATGTATAGGCTGGGGAGGGTTAACATTCAACACGCAGTGAGCAAACGTGGTTATCAATGCTTGATCTTTTCGGTGACACGATAGCCCTTGGTAAGTCTGGTTGTTAGACTGTCATGAATCTGCCCGGAGAGATCTCGACGTGAAATGGATTGTACTCCATCCACTGACCGACTTCGGTAAGAGTTGTATGCTTGTATACAACAAGCTCTAAAGATACATAGTAAAAAATATATCAACAGTTCTTCCGACATCTCGTATAAATAAATAAATAAACTAAAATACACATACTTTGCTCCACGTTTTTGGAGCGCTTCCAAAAATGTGTGTGAGCCGTAGGAACTGTGTTCTTATAGTTAAAATCTGTTTATATTCATTCGCGGTTAAGAATAGAGGTTAACCGTGCGAGGTTAACATACGGATGGGTTAGGTAACTGATAGAATTCAGATTAAATGAAATTGAAGAAAGAAAATACTTTTAACTACTTTTTGCCCGCGGTCGCTCACGTTATGGTAGTAAAATATCCCTCAGAAACGTTGTAAATAAAGGGTGTAAATAGACCCTTAACATAACCGAAAGGTACTTGTTCTCCTCATCTTTGCGATTATTTTTTTGTTCTAGACCATACCTGGGAAACCTTCTTGTTACGGAGATATTGGGGGTCAAAGTTCTAACTTTTTCAGAAGTTTTTTTTAAATACATGTTTTTCATGTAAGATTTTTACTTTACACACCTCCACGATCCCCGTACTATTCAATCCATCCATCAGCACAATGCTTTGAGTGCTTTCCATCGGAATCCTACCGTAAAACGTGATTTTTCACAAAAAGTCTATTCCCAGCAATAATTTTTGCGTAAAGTTACTAAGTTTGATGTACAGAATGCTTGGTTGACGGTTATGTGAAGGGACTGTTTACACCCTGTATAGCAAATAACACTCGGGGAGTATGTAGCACTCGTTAGTGAAATAATTATCGGAAAGAGATAAGGAGTTCCGAAGATTACATTCCCTACATCCCAAAGTTACAAACTTTACTTCTTTAGGCCCACTTCAGCAAAATGCCAGACAAGTATTGCCTGACGCTGCTTTTATCTTTTATCTGGTACTGTCCCAGTGCTGAGAAAAGGCCACCCCCTATTCCGTCCATGAGCTCTTTTCCCGTGCTTCCTCGAACCAGCACTCGCGATACGCATCCAGATCGCCCATCGTGTGGAGTCTTTTGGCCGTCGGTCAAAATGTATGCTGCTGACTTGACCCGCTCAATTCCATGTTAGCCTAGCAGCCTTGCCAACGTCCACTATGACCGTTTTGGAACGCAGCGTGGTGTTTCGAACCCTTTCTTGCCTTTTTACACCCAGAATGCTGCGCTTCATTGGCCTTTGGCAAACTCCAAGACAAACCTTCAGCGACTCGGTGCGACCAGGTCTGAGCACCATAGGTTAGGACAGAGAAGACCTTACCGTCTTAATTTCCACCACCAAGCAGTGTGGTGGTCATGTTCTGATTTGAAAAGTATTAGACCCGGTGTAATTAAAGATACCTGTACTATTGCAGATCACCCGCTTTTGCCACTCGGCTTTGAAGCTGCTTATTCTTCCTTTTATAGGGACAAACTAGAAAAGAATAGGTCGTTTCGTGGTGACTATTTCACCTAGTCAACGGTTACTAAGGAAGCAGACTGCTCGGAATACGCCTGATTGTCATTGTCACAAATGTAGACTCTTTTTCAAGCTCATCGTCATTCTCCTACCTTTATCCCAATCTCATGTCTTCTTGTTCCATACTTCTCTGTTAGTCTTCGTTTCAAGAGTCGCCTTTCTAGCTATGTCATCTTTCACACAGACCGTCCACCGTTTCTTTGGTCTTCCCCTTCTGTTATAGCCATCAATATTCAGACTTTTCGCGCCCGTCATGGATAATGCTTCATTTGGTCCTAGTGTGACTAAAATGATGATAATAAATTCTAGCAAATTACGTAACTATACCATGTGTAAGGTACAAGTAGTTGACGGATGTACCGTATTAAAATTGTTGCCAACCAATAAGCATTATCGCCCTGTTGCCAAGTGCAATACTCGAGTTCATAGTGTGTGGTAATTGGTCACGTTTTAAATTTTATTACAGTCATGTTCGTATATTGATGCAATTTGATTTTCAATGTGTTTTTCGTTTTAAACACGATTTTTATTATGAAATAGTTTCAGAGTTGGTCAATTCTGGTATTCAGCTGCATTTGGTTAGATTGGGAGACGACCATTTTTTTGGACTTCACCCGCGAATTCGTCCGCTAAAATTGTGATTGCTCGGGTAATATGCATGATAAAAATTGCTGGCTTGGGAGATGATTCAGTTGTATGCAGGACCAAAACTAAAGACAGGGTACTAAGAATAAAGTTATCAGAGAAGCGAAAGCTGCCTTATTTCCGATTGTGTGAAACAAGAACTAGACTAAACCAGCCACAATGAGCATTTGTAATATTTTTCCAACTATCTCGGGGACGACTTCCAATCTAACCAGATTCAGCAGAATACCAGTTTTAACATGGAGCGACTGCCTATCTGACCACAGCAACCCAGCTACTGGGAAACACGATACCCCTTGTGTTTCTAAGGGTTATTCCAGTATTGCTGCCCTTGTGAACTTTCCGCTCTACCAAGAAATGCTCTTCCTTTAGAAGTTAGCTTTGACCTACTTTCAAGTTTGAGCGACCTACCCTTTGCGGGTCACATAATATAAACTACTTAATAACCGCTTTAATTAATGTCCTCCTGGTCATCCTATTCATTGGATTGTTCTTCTGGAAAGTTGTGTGGTTATCGGTTGTCGTGGTATGGGCATGTGATGCGGAGGAATGTGGAAAATGTCGTGGAGAAACTTTTGAGTATGACTGTGGATGGGTATAAGAGTAGAGGAAGACCAAAGAAATGATGGCTGGACTGTGTGAAGGATGATATGGCACGAAAGGAGGTAGAAGATGAGATGAGGAGTAATTGAGAAGTATGGAAGAAGAAGACATGCTGCGGCGACCTCAAATGAATTAGGACAAGGGCAAGAGAATGATGATCCTATTCATTGGATGACCATTGTTTGGTCAGCCCTTTATAGCAGCATTGACCTACTTTGCATCTCTTCTTCCATGAACTTATGGTGGTACAGCTGCTTTCAGTATCATATACCTGGGTCTTCTCTCAGGGTCCAATTCAGAATACTTTCTCAAGTTATTATGCCTTGTGACTGTGACTGTAGCTTCGCTTCTTTTTGTTTTTTTGACATTCAAAAGTGCCTGTGATGGTCTAATTGAAATAAATGCTTTGTGTTTGAGTTTGAATACCTAAACTTGACAATGCATTTTGATGCGATTTCCATCATTTATATTATTTTAAAGCATTACTTCTGACTTATGTGGTTAATCAATGTTATTTTAGATTTTAAATTGAGTAGACTTTACTGTTTTTTCATATTCATAATTTGTTGTTATAACTATAAAATATTAATTAATGTACAAACCAATTCAAACACAATGCGAATTGTTATATGAATAAATAAATAAAATAAATCTATATACTTATAATAAATCTGTAGAGAGGTCAATTCTGTACATGAAATATATTTCCATAATAACTATCAGAGGGTGATTAGGGATCGATACTGATGCCAAAAATGCAATCAGTAAAATTTTTGTCTGTCTGTCTGTCTGTCTATATAACCGTTATAGAAACAAAAACTACTCGACGGATTTTAACGAAACTTGGTACAATTATTTTTTATACTCCTGAGTTGGTTATAGTATACTTTTCATCACGCTACAATCAATAGGAGCAGAGCAGTGAAGGGAAATGTTGGGAAAACGATGGAAGTTTATATGAAAGTCCGTCAGTTTTGAAGTTAGGATATTCAAATTTTGTGTTTAGGCTGACAATTGAAAATTAATTTATACGTGTCTCAGCGGATGAAGGTAAGTAGGTAACTATGTTTGTTCGGGTGGGATATTTTACGACATCCACGCGGGCGAAGCCGCTGGCAGAAGCTAGTACATTAATATTTAAGTAAGTGTGTTTCACAGTGATCTCAATGTTTTGTTATCCTTATTGCTCCCTAGCGAAGCAGGTCGTTTGTATCATGACGTTCAGATTGAGCTGTTCTTGATAGTTTTTTTTTGTGGTATTGCCGTTTCTCTTCCGATTTCAATCCAGCGGGAATATTTAACAAGCACAGTTATGTACTAGAGCTTTTGTAAGGGATTATACCCGGAGATAACGTCCTTATTTCCACCACCAAACAGCATTGTTTTGTCCCATTTTAAAAGTCCGTCTCTAAGTCTGCCTTTGACCATCAAAAGACATTAAAAAAAACACCACAACAAAATGACAACTATAACAATAAAAAAACAGTCCCTTTTTAGATTAAATGTTCCCCTCATTGCCCACCCATCCCATTATCTGACAAAGGCAGCCTGACTGTTACTAGGCGCGGATATCCTTGGCCTACATTGTATGATGCATCGTTTATTATCGCTGCTAAACCAGCACACAGGTAAATATATGTCGCCCTGGTACTTCTGTTGTACAGTTCATCTTCAGGTCGCGAAGTTCTAGCCCCGCGACTGGCGCCGCGCCCTCGACCGACTGAAACACGCCAAGTAGATACCAAACCTTCCACTTGCACACAAGTATGCCACCCTGGTGTTTCTGTTGTGGGGATAGGTCATCATTAGATCAGTTTTGCGCCATTATTATGTTTGTTTGTTTCTTTGTTCGGGATCGTCCGAAAATTTCAAACATCAAAAAAGGCATCCACAAAATGACAAGTCATAAAAAAGGTCCCTTTTAAATTAGATTTTCCCTCATTGCCCAACCATGCCATATATCTGACAAAGGCAACATCGCTGTTACCAGGCGCGGTTCTATCCTTGGCCTACATTGTATGATGCACCCTCTCCCCCTCCCCCCACAGTGACCCGATTTCCCGGTGCCCTGGTTTCGAAGCTCTTTGTTAGTAGCATCGGGGTTGGAAGTAGCTTTGTCTGTTTTCAGTTCTTTGTTTGTTGCAATGTAACGATATTTTTTTGAGGAATTTGGCCCTTTTGAATGTTCGTTTTTGGAATTGGAAACTGGGAGTTGGTTACCATTTAAGGGAATTATGACAGTCGTGACCTATTTTTAGTAGGGAACATGACCTAATTCTGGAAACATAATGACGCAGGAGAAACTGGTGCATCACACCAATATTGACGGAGGCATAAGGCATTAAGTCCTTTGTACCTTTTATGTGCGTAATGTTTAAAAAAATATCCAAATATTATCTTTTTTATTTATGTTGATTTTCCGGGTACTAAATGATTAAGAGTCATTTTGCAACATGTCGCAAAACACTACTGCCAAAAAACTGGATTGAATTCCGACTGCGTGTCATATCGACCTTAGAAAAAGGATAATTTTTGCAGTCAAAAAGCAACTGATACAAAGCAAAGGAGTGTGGAAAAATTCAGGAGTTGATAGCGCTCTGTCATTTCTGCTTACATTCTTGGTGAAAATAACGTGAGTTTCTTTGTACTAATAGTATCTTTAAATTTTTCCAGATGCACAGTTGCGATCCCGTGCCGGCGGCGGCGCCTCCGGCGTCCGGGCCCAACCTTCTCCTGCAACTAGGCCGTCTCATCATCAGGTCGCGAAGTTCTAGCCCCGCGGCTCGCGCCCCGCCCCAAGACCGACTGATACACGCCAAGATTATCGCTGCTAAACCTTCCACCAGCACACAGGTATGACGCCCTGGTACTTTTGTTGTTAGAATAGCTCATCATCAGATCTCGAACTTCTAGCCCTGCGGCTCGGCCCCCCCTCCTCCCACGACCGCCTGATACACGTCAAGATGTCGCTGCTAAACCTTCTAACAGCACACAGGATGGTGTTGTGCTGTCACAAAAGAACGATGACGAACCAAGGAGGCCTACAACCAACGTATTTTTCTCACAAATGGTGCCCTGGTACTTCTTATGAAAAATATCTTTCGGACAGCCTTCAATAGTTCGGGCTCAAGTAAAACCTAGGTATGCTGTATTGATTTCAGGTTCAAACCCAACCGAAGCCAGCGGAGACTGAGGAGCCGAAGCCAGGTGTGGTGGCTCAACTCAACACCCGCGTGCAGGCGCTTTGGGACGAACAGATCCCTGTCTGCATTGAGGTTGGTAATCATGAAAACCTGAATATTTTGCACAGATTTCCAATCAGTCTGGATAACTCAAGCTTCAATTTAAATGACCACAAAACAACATCCACAGGCATATTTTGGAGTGACCACACTTCGATGTGAAATCGGCTTAGCCGGTCAGGAGAGCTCCTATTTCTATACAAGCGGAACAGTCTTCTGCCTCGAAACGACTCGACACCATCGGATTAATTGCATAAACAAAAAATATTTTTTTATCTGGTGAAGCTGATTTCGCGTGAATAATTTTAATCACTACTTTTATAAGCCATACCTCACGGTTTCACTGTTGAACAAATCATCAGTTTTTGTATCATCATCAATTGGCGCTATTGCCCGTTTACTTGTAAGTCAGTCTTCAATTTCTGTCTTCTCCACATTCCAGGTGCTGTTAGCCCCCGACTGCCAAGACTGCTACAATTCTCTCTGCCGTGAAGGAGGCTCGTTCGATAAGCATGCACACCGATCCCTGCTGATGGAGAGGTGGACCATGAGGGCGCAGGTTAAGAAGTAAGTCCAAAAGCAGCAGCATCAGCGAAAGGGCAAATTGTTCCCAATAAACGCCAGAAAGATCGGTCCAGCTAAATAGGTTCCAACACAGGTAGACAAGCATCTGCTCTCGAAAATTGTGAAGGAATATGTGTGATCAAAGATTTGAAGACCTACCAGTCTGCTCTAGGCAGCTCGCGTGGAATTACATCCATTCCCTCTCGAGAAAAGGCCTGTGTCCCAGCTGTGGGAACAGTGTAAGCAGATTATTCATATGCATCATTAAAGCCAGGTCATCTTGGGCTTGTCTTATGCAGTCGTCGTATCGGTCTGTTTTCTCCTCACACATAACACAATTATTTCTGTCTTTCAGGGGTGACCAAAGCCCAGCTTTCAGCACATCTCAATGGCTGCTGAATGCTGTGCGGTCGCAGCTGCACTTCTCGCAGCTGTCCGCTTGGCTCGCCCGCCTCAAGGAGACCAGCGCTGATGATAGTCCCACCGAACGCAGGTAAATATACAAACTCATCACTTGAAGCTGTGAAGTAATAGGCGACTAGGAAACATCAGGAGGTGCGCTCAATAAAAACCTGTAGCTTTCCGATGACAATCCTACAAAACGCAAGTAGTTTAAACATTCTCACATACTGCAGGTTTAAGTACCAGGAGATTAGGAGTCAAAAGGAGCTATCAAGTATAAGCTGAAGCAAACCAGTGGCGATTTTGGTCCCATCGAGCAGTGGTCAGGTACACTCTGCAGCAACCACATTCGGCAGGTTGCAGTACAAGGTGGTAAGGTAACGTCAAAAGCTATCATGATAGTAATTATACGGTCACGACTTGACTTCTTGCATGTGTTTACCGTAGCTCGTGAAACCAGCGCCATAGTCCAATCGAACGCATGTAAATACCGTTGGTCAATTACCAGGCGACTAGAAAACGTTAGGAGATTTCAGCGGACTGCAGCTGTCCGCTGACAGTACCATCGAAAGCAGGTAACACCAACTACAAACTGCTGGTTAAAGTACCAGATGTGTAGGAAATGCCAGGAGATATACGGCTATCACTAGCAACTGCATTACCAATAAATGTGTAACCCTCTTGGTAAGACTGGTTGTTGTCAGACAGACTTTCGGGTTTGTGTAGCGAGAATGGCTTGCATTTTGTAAACGTCTAAACTGGATTGATAGTTTTATTTTTGTTTCTTGAGGGTCTACGCGGAAGGCAGACTCACAGAACTCCCTTATTGGACATCTGTTAGCTGATCATGACGAAATGTTAAGTGACCAACGTAGATGTAGAATGAATGTGCGTTCTGACCTCTACAATATGATTCTTTTGACATAGCTTACTATATTAGTGGGAACGTGAAGTCATAGTATATCCGAAATATTGTCGTCTAAAACATAATTTTCTTAATTTAATCTAATATGATATAAAATAATATAATCTGCCGATAAATGACAGGCACTTGGGTGTTTTCAAAAAAAGTAAGAAATGATGTAAAACCCTCTCTAATGCCTTATATGCCAATGGGTAGAGGTAACCATTTTCTATCAGTCGATCCCTCGACTGTAAAAAATCACACACGAATTCCGTTTTTCGAATGTTTGGTCAGAAAACACCTTTATAGTATAAAACACTTGCTCACAAACCCTTTCTCTTTCCAGACGCAAGCTAAGCCGCGAGACATGCAACTTCAAAAAAATAGAAGCCAACTGCGATGACCAGGAGATTGATCGCAAACTGAACGTCGTTTACTCCATACAGATATCAAGAGACAGCTACAAAAAGTCCGACTTCGCCCGACCCCCAAACGACCACAAGTTCCCAGTCACCGACATCGGCAATAATCTATACCTCAATGTCATACTCGAAAGTCTACCACGACTTGACGACATACCACATATAAAATGCTCCTGCCAAAAACGAAAAACAAGCAAGGATATTCCGCCTAACGTACACGAAGAAATAGTCGGCAAACTCAATGATCTCAGTATAGGAAATAAGTTTGATAATGCAAACGTGGTCGATGACCGGATGCTGACTCCTTGTAGCGAAAGCGGAAAACATAAATGTAACTGTGATGACGAATCAGACGGCAAGGATAGGCCGAAGAAACTTGACGATCGGAGATTGAAAGAAATAGCTAAATACAAAAGGCGGCTTCGTAAAGAGTGTAAGGTAAAGAAACATCATGACAGCACATCTTCTGAAGGAGATGGGTTAGTGAAGCTTAAAGAAACACACACTTCTATACCGATTTTGCAAGCTTCGAGGTTCGATAGATTCAGAGCTATCGGGTGCTATAGGAACCAGACATATCTCACTTTACCAGCAAGCAGAATCGAGACAAAATCCCCATTCGTTGACACAGATATTCACAATATACAACCACCAGCTGAGTTCAAAAAAACAAACACAGTGTCTACCCAAACAGAAGAATTATCGTGCGACTGTGGGAATCTTCTCCAAATGACGTGTGACTCTTGTAGCGACAGAGGAATGGTCAGATCAGAGGGCAACTACAATCTTGCATCAGTCCAGAAGACGCAAGAAGAATCTAGAAGAATTGAAGAAGAAGAAAAGAAGATAAAGAAGCATAAATGTGATACATATTGTGATAATAATCATAGTATTAGTGATAATAATGACGTTATAAAAAGACCTAAACTGCGGAGGTTTTTCCCTATAGTGGATAAAATTGAGAAGATTGTCAGTGATAGATTTTCGCAGAGGGACAAGGATATAGAAGAATTGCAGCTGGAGAAGGAGGATACGGTGTTCTCAAGACCGCGGGAAACTAAACGGCAGAAGACTTTCTCTATAAGTGACGAAGACTATGTGTTGTATGAAAAGTGTGACTATGGGACTTTTGACCGTTTTTTGGACAACGCTGAGGAATCTCCTAAAGACGACAAGGTGAGTGCAACTTGCTTGTTGTTTTTGTTGAGGTTCCATCAGATCGTAAGGTTTTTATAAGGTTCCATATTCGGAAGGAGTAAACGTGATAATCTATATGTATAAAATAGTAAACTGACTGACTGATTGACTGACTGACTGACTGGGTGATATATCAACACACAGCCCAAACCGCTGGTCCTAGAGACATGAAACTTGGAGGGTGTGTTCTTTGTGAGGAAGAAGGTCTCCACTAAGAAAGGTTTTTTTGGAAATTCTACCCCTAAAGGGGTAAAATAGTGGATGGAAGTTTGTATGAAAGTCTGTCAGTTTTGAAGTTAGGATCTTCAAATTTTATATTTAAGCTGACGATTGAAAATTAATTTATACGTGTATCAGCGTTTTTGATCATTCTTCCCCCGAAGGGTTAAAAAGGGGGGTGAAGGTAAGTCGTCGAATATTTACGACATCCACGCGGGCGAAGGCGCGGGCAAAAGCTAGTTAATAATAATAATTCTCAATCTTGTGAAAGCAGAGAAAGACACAACAATTCAAATATCTTGATCTGGCTCGCGATGTTGTCGACATGTGGGACGTGAGTACAGCAGTCATTGTGCCGATAGTCGTGTCGGCCAGTGGCTTAATAGCCAATAGCCTCGACCAATATCTGAGGAGGCTCTCACTTGGCAGCTGGATCAAGGACTTGATTCAGAAAGCAGTACTTCGGACACGGCGCGTATTGTTAGGAGGTTCCTCTCTCAAGAGCCCTGACCACCGGTAGCTCGGACCCTGTTCCCGATGCTGGTGGGCTACTATTTTAATAAAAAAAAAATATTACTTTGTATAGAAATATTTAAAAATGTAAAGAAAATAATTATGGAATAATAATTCTCAAAACCCCGTTTCACCCAGGGCTTCAAATTCCCCGACCCCCGTCGCCCAGAGACCCAGATCCCGTCTCCCAGCGAGATGGACCGCTTCCGATGGCGCTTCGACTCCGCAGCCTCCATGGTGTTCCACACGAAGACCGGTCTGCCGCTGACTTCCAGTCCTGCGCCGCTGAGGAGGGGGAATAACTGTTTTGATTTTGATGATTCGATTAATGGAATTTCCGGGATAAAAAGGTGAGTTGATTAAATAAAAACGGTGTAAGGGACAGCCCTCCACAAACTGACAGGGTGCATTCAGCTCCTTATTTTGAATCGTATTCCACGGGAACTTTTCTTAGGAAATTTATCAATTTTTTATTGTTTTTAGGGTTCCATGCCTCAAAAGGACAAAACGGAACCCTTATGGGATCACTCGCTTGTCTGTCTGTCTGTCTGTCCGACTGTCACAGCCAATTTACTCCGAAACTACTGGAACGATTGAGTTATATGTAGGATAAATTAGAAAATGAAAATAAAAAGTTTTGTTAATTTATGGAACCTGATATAGATCATGTTCCATATCAAATGAAAAGACTCATTGTGAGCATTTCAAATATATATTTTATATTATTTTAAGATAAATAGTTTTGAAGTTATTTAAGAAAATAGACGGGAATAGTCAATTTTCGACTATTCCCCTCTATTAGTCCTCAAAATCGAGGCTAGTCTTAACTGTAAAGGTTTGAAAGCCTCGAGTCATTCATCATCAAACTATTACTTAATACGCAAAATATGAGTGCACTGTTGTACCTCTGCCACTACTTTTTTATTAACTTGTCATGTTTGTGTTCCACAGCGCTCTGTTCTACCCCGTCCCCCCCGCCCCGCCGGCGCCGGCGTCCCCCGCGTCCCCGCCGCCCGCGCCCCGCGCCGCGCCCCCGCCGCCCGCGCCCGCGCCTCCTCCCGCTAAGATACGCATGAGGCCTAGCACTGGGCTACTGGGTAAGTTCAATTTTTCAGTTTGTCATAAACAGATTCTTAATTTTTTTTACAAAACTTAATTATGCGGTTAGGATATTATGTCAAGTTAACTTTAAAATTTACTCTGTATACAAGGTGTAAGTGACATCATGACAGGACACAAAAATCTGCTAGTTCATACTTATCTGTCTGTACGGTCAAATGTAACAGCTGATTTTTTTGCTGCTTCATGTACTGAGTCCGTGGTAAATCGTCACGATATACCCGTGTTGAATATAATAATTGTCTATTATACATATAAAGAGAAGCTCGGTCTGTGGATGACCATCATTACATACCGAGTTTCCTTCGTGCTGTCATTTGTAGATCTCAGGTAGTCAGTGGGCCCGAAACTGTGACAACCAGTCTTATCAAGAGGTATCATATTACCCAGTACTAACTGGGTTGTGGAGTTCAGATAGGCAGTCGCTCCATGTAAAATACTGGTATTCAGCTGCAACCAGTTAGACTGGAAGCCGACCCCAACTTAGTTGGGAAAAGTCTAGGCAGATGATGACATGTAAATGTTAACAGTTACTCTTTTTTTTTTTTTTTTCTTTTTTTTTAAAACGTTGCCCCACACTACGAATTTCTCCTGTATCGTGGGTGCGTTTACAAACATTTAAACTCACATACACAAACAGCCAGACCCGGAACAACTACCTGTAGATCATACAAATATTTGTTCCGTGCGGGGATCGAACCCGCGACACGCAGCGCAGCAGCCAATTGCTCAGCCACTGCGCCAACCGTGCCGTCAGAGATTATTTCTTGTTTTGTGTAGCTAAATGTGTAAACATACTTTTAAATATTTTCAATTGAATTAAGTTGCGATTTTAAAACAACAGCCAGTAGATTTAGCACTGACATTATTGATTTATTAATGTTCTGTCATCATATTTCCAGGTAGTTTCGAGGAATCAGCTCTGAAAGGTCGCCTGGAACCTGTAGCGACCGTCCACGGCTTCACAGCCGAACTGGGCGCCTATGGGTCCTTCTGCCCACCCCACAAACGACTACCAGTCACTGTGTTCTTTTACGCGCCCGGAGGGACCAACGCGCCTTATATGGTGAGCTATCTTAGCTATTGTTAAGCTGTGAGCTCACAGCTGTTCTTGCCCGCCCCACAAGTGACTGAGTCTTACCAGATCTGTTACGCGCCTTATAATTATGGTGAGCTATACAAGGTGGAGACTACAATCTATAACTATACTAATATTATAATTGCGAAAGTAAGTTTGTTTGTTACCTTTTCACGCCTAAACCACTGAACCGATCATCCTGAAATTTTGCATATACGTTGTCAGGTTTATAGAAACGGACATAGGGTACTTTTCATCCCGAAAAAAGTACTGTTCCCGAGGAAAACAACTATAAAGTTCTTATGATAATAGATGGCGCCACGTGTCTTTCGAATCATGATTGAATAATATTATTACAAGCAGAGTATAACCCGAATTGATTGTCAAATCTAAATTAACGCGAGCGAAGCCGCGAACAAAAGCTAGTACGACATTAAATGAAAATACGGGCAGTACTAATTCATAGGAAAATGTTTAAACTATCAAATAAATCCTACCACGATCGCTACCACTGGGACATACTACTCTCAGCCATGATTTATGCTTAACACCAAATTAAATACAAAAACCTACTTCTCCCCAGCAAATCTTCACAAGTGCCTACTTCTATTCCAGGGCCACATAAACCTCGGCTCATCTGGCTACCGCGTCGCACGTTCTGGCACCGTCCAGGTCTCACTCTTCAACCCTCATGGGACCCTGGTGAAGATGTTCGTGGTGCTGTACGACCTGACGCGCATGCCGGCCAGTGCGCGCACGTTCTTGCGTCAGAGGACGCTGTACATGCCGGCCGGAGCCGACCCGCCCGCGCGCCATCTCGCGCACAAGTGGCTGCGGTATCTCATACATCTTAGGTGAGTCTGCGCTCCTGGTACTTTTGGTTGTAGTTGGTGCAACTTTTAGGGGGAATTTCTTTGTAATTTCTGGTCTTCAAAGGTAGGATTGGTTTCTTAGGCACCTGGCTGATTTTAGTCAAAGATCTCTTTGTGATTTCTAGTCTCCTGGTACGTTAGCAGAGCTATGCTGAGTGCCTTTCATAGCTTAGTCTTTTGGTCGTTCTTATGTAAAACATTGAATGAGGTAATTTAATCAAATTCTTTTTTGATTCCTATCCTTCTGCCGGTCTTCCTTCAGGTAAAAGGATTTGTTTCGACCTTTTTACCCGAACGAAACCGATTTTTGCAAATGTGGTAGCAATTTTTTTTAAACTTTTATATAATTTACCCCAGTCCCCATCCCCCATCTTTACGGTTAACAGACCTTATTGCCTTGTTTTTAATTCTGCTTTGGGTAAAATCATGAATCTTGAAAATAATCATATTTTTTCTCTTTTCCAGGTTTATGACATCGAAATCAGGTAAACTGTACCTACACACCGACATACGTATAATCGTATCAAGGAAAGCCGATCTCGACACGGCGACCGCCCATTCCGCCTTATTCCGACCGCTGCCGACAAATCACAGCGCGCCATCCGACCCGAAGACTGCCGAACGCGACCCGAACTCGCCCGACCGCAAACCGAACCGCGTGTTCGGCGGTTGTTCCGAATTCGAAGATTTCAAAAAGGAAATCGGTTATGATAATCAAAATGGCGTTTCTTATGAATTGAGGAGTTTTACTTACGCTCCGGATAACCCGAAGTATTCGCCGCGATAGTTCGGGCGTGATCGGAAGTGATCGTGTGTTTCCGTGGCTAGTTGAGAGTAGTATCGGCGGTCGTCGGTTTTTGTTTTTAGTGCCTGTATGTAATGATTGTTTGTTTAACAGTATGTATTAATGAGAAAATATATTTTTGGTTTTATAAAACGTGTATGTTTATTTTTATTAAATTAGTAGAGTGTGGCAACTCAGAACCCCTTTGACATAATGGGGTTGTTTGTTAGCTTTGCCGCAGGAGAGAGTCTTATTGAATAAAAAGCGACCAATCGGCGACCAGACAAAACACTTGGCGCCATCTCACGGCATTATTTTAGCAAGGAACTTCATGGCAGCAGAAATGAAGTCACAAATTTTCAGCGCCATCTATTTGGAACACTTCCTCACTACTATAGCTATTTGTGAACTAGTGGAATTCTTTCGCTCTTTACAAGATGACGGGAAGTGCCTTGTGGGGTGGTCAAAGACATTCCTTGTCAAACGCATTTGTTGGAGATTTTAATTAATAATATTGCAACACCAACATTAAAATGTAAATGAATATGTAAACTGTGGCAACACTCTCCCCTTTGATCTGTGACACTGGTCCAATACAGACGTGAATTTACTTGTCCGCCGTTTCATTTTATCTTCCTCTGCACCAACGTACCAGCACCTCATCAGCACCACCACCTCAATACTACAAAGCTACACTACACAGCATCTTATTTCGTGAGCTATACCTATCTATTGGTTACGAAGCAATCCATTGGTGAGCTGTGAGCTTACGGCTCTTTCTGCTCACCACATAAAAGATTACCAGTCATTGTGTTATTCTAACCGCCCAGAGGAACCAACCCTCCTATTTGGTGAGCTATACAAGGAGGAAGGGGAAGGGTCACTGCGCACAAATGGTCACCACGTGTTCAGTACATCATACCGAACGTCGAACGCACACATAGAAACTTTCATAGGTAATTAAAAAAGAATGCTGTTTCATACAAAAGTGCAATATCCACACGGGTCAAAATGTATGGAACGGCTGTTTTTTTTTATTACCGACCAGCTGTACCCCAGCCGACGTATCGCATTATGTAGCAATTTGGCAGTTGTAATTGGACTTAGTTAAGCAAAAATGATCCAATCCACAACATGGCCAATATTGACTTAGTGCACCAAACTGATGCTGAATATCGACAAATGATCATTTGGGTTGGTCATAGGTTAGATCTTTTTTACTGGCTGATAGTATTTTTTGGCCATGTTGTGGATTGGATCCTTTTCGCTTAACTACGTCCAGTACGTTTATTTTAAATTTTATAATTTTTTTATTAGCCAATGACCCTTAAAAGAAAACACATCGACAGGTGCATTCTGCTCCTAACCTACGGTGCGCAAAGCTGGTCACTTACTGAACAACAGAAGCACAAACTCAACATTTGCCAGGGGATTGCCCCCTGGCAAATGTTGAGTTTGGACTTCTGTTCTGAAGCGCAGCATAATAGGTGAGAAGCGTACACATCGCGTTAGAAACACCAGTAAAACAGGAGTAATTCCAGTGTGGGAAAGAGTTGGCGCTAGACGTCCTGTATAACTCTGTCTCTTTCGCATACTGGAATTGCTCCTGCTGTAAGACATCATAGTAACCCCCCGGGGAACCAGATGTCTGAGAAAAGACAGCAAAGCTAAAGTGGGAGCGAGCTTGCCGCGTAGCGCGAATGCACCCGGAGAGGAGCACAAAGATCGTCACTTACTGTATGCCTGACGGAGGAAATTGTCGTCGAGGTAGACCGCGACGAAAGTGGTATGACGATCTGGTGACCCACCATGATGTCATAAAGCAGGAGTAATTCTAGTATGGGAAAGAGATGGCGCTAGACGACCTGCCCCCGTAGCATGACCACCGTAGACAAGGATTTCTTTGACGGAAGAATCGACAAAATGACAGATAGTGCAAAGAAATCTGTCATTGTGTCGACACATGTCATTTTGTCGATTCTTCCTTCAAAGAAATCCTTGTCTACGGTGGTCATGCTACGGGGGCTGTATGGCGGCTTACTATGACGTCTTAACGTCCAGTGTGGGAAAGAGACAGAACTATACGTAAGAAAATTTAAATTTCGCGGGCTACCCTGGCGCTGTCACCTTAATAAGAATGCTTTATTATCAAGTAAAACAAAACATTTTCCAAAAATAATTTAATTCAAATAAATAAAGGCATACTCACACAGTCACTCAATAAATAACACTCACACTATGGCCTCATCTTAACTAATAATGCCTTATTTACCTCATTACACTTAAATCTTAGGTATTATCGTATTTTATCCTTGCAACACCCTGATCCTTTTGTTGGCAACACTAAGACTACTTGCGTGCGACCAAGGATATACTAATGCCAAATTGAGTTTGTCTGTCTGTCTGTCATGTCTGTCGGAAAATGCTGTTGTCTTTTTGATAGAAATATAGTTTGATTTGGTGATATGCATAACTAAATATTTGTTACATGAGTGAATTAACACCCTGAATCTTATTGCAGAAGCCAATCTTGTGAACACTGGGCAAGCTGTCAAGTTCAGCATTGAGTTTTTTTTTCAATTAATTTATTTTATAGTATACAGATACTCTACAATTTTTCTATTTCATTATTTCTAAGATCGCAAAACCACATGCAGTCTTTTACAAGTACTATTGTCTACCATTTAAATATATAGTGAAAAACCTACCATACAAGATGTATCGTCTGAAGACACAGTTTGTCTCATACACAGACAAAACAATCGAGTGAAGTCTGCTTGACAAAGGATAGTATCGTTTCATGCAAAAAGAAACTTTAAAGGGACTAAGCTAACATCGACAATCGTATGAAATGCTTGATCACAGTCGCTTTAAGGAATAATGCACATTAGTCTCATACAAATAAGATTCTTTTTCGAATGAAACGCTACTGCACTTTGAGTAAGATCTCCGCCTGAGAAAATGCAAGAAAAAAGTATCTATTTTATTGTCTACTGATGTAGTTTCAATCTCGTGATTAATCGTGAGAAAAAACTTTTCCAATAGGTATGCTATTTTCACCATTAACCTACAACAACATAACATCACGCCTGTTTACCCGAAGGGGTAGACAAAGCTGTAAGTACACCCTCATTTGGAAAATTATATTTAAGTTAATTAACTGGGTCCAAATTCCAACATTATTCTTCATTGCTGCTGCTGAGGTATTCGTTATGGAAAACCCAATAAAATTTTACCCAACCTGGGTATCGAAACCAGGACCTCATACTCGACAGTCGCGCTAGAAACTACTAGACCAAACGTAGTCATGTCATACTAATATTATAGATGTGAAAGTAACTCTCAGGCTGTCCGTCTTCATGTCTTAACGGCTGCACGGATTTGGGTGAAATTCGGCACACGGATAGACCATGACCTGGTTTAGAACATAGGATACATTTTATCCAGATAGTACGATTCTTTAGGATAATTTCCGACCTCAATGCGAGCCGCGCAAAAGCAAGAACATTTTACACAATCAAAAAAAGGTGACTTAAAACTATTTCGATGTTTGACGATTTTCTATACATGGTAGGTTTAACAAAGTTTCCAAAAGCAAGTCAGGTCACTATGACTTGAGTGGAAGAGACAGAACTACTTTACACTCGCGATAGAAAAGGACGGGCATACACCAGCGGGCTTCTTTCTTGCGCTTTGTAGGGTGAGACTTCACTGGCGTCCACTTCGGTTTCCTGTGGAGAAAGACCGGTTTGTGAGTAACTGGGTTTAGTTATTTATAGATATCGGTGTTGGATACGGTGTCGGTAGAATGGAGATGTATCTGATAGGGCAATTCTGTCATAAAGAGTGTAACAAGACCCTTAACGAAGCCGAAAAGTACTTGTTCTCCCCGTCATAGCGATCATTTTTGTTGTTCAAGACCATACCTGGGAACCTTGGGAAGTTTTTTTTTAAATACTACATGTTTTTAACGTAAAATTTTTACTGTAAACACCTCCACAAGCCCCGCACTATTCAATCCATCCATCAGCACAATGTTTTGAGTGCGTTACAGTGAGTCGTACCGTAAAACGTGATTTTTCACCCCAAAAAAAAAGTCGTTTCCCAGCAATATTTTTTGCGTAAAGTTACTTTATTTGATGTACATAATGCTTGGTTGACGGCTATGTGAAGGGTCTGTTACCACTGTATATGACAAGATGGTAGGTGAATTCGTGGTTTGGCGTGGAGGACACGCGCTTGCGTTTATGCTCTGGCGTTCAAAAGGTTAAACACCATCCCGGGCTATACAGGGAGGTATTAGGATTGAACTTCATCTAGCAGCACGGATTCGTACTCTTCCATGCTACTATCCTGTTCTGTCGCTCAGAACCGCCATTTGTTAGAGCGAGACACAGAGAGGGAATGCTATCGCACGCGGCAGCATCGAAGATGCGAATGGCAGCTTGAAGTTTAGGCAAATAAACAGATAGAAACACTAGTTAGGGTCTAGAATAAAACCACCAAATTATCAGTAAAAGTAGGTGAACTACTCTAAGGGTATGTGCACTCGCTGTCCAGGATAAGTGAGGACTAGTCGACACGGATCCTTAAAGCTCACGCTACCCTTCATCTCTGATCTGACTCATGGATGGGATCCATTAAATAAATGCAAATTCAGTTACTTTCTTTCCAATTTAACCAAATTAAACTTATTGGAGAGTTGGCTATGTCGCTTTTCCTTGCTAACACACTATGTGATGGCCTGTCGTTTTAGGGGCTGTCTTTGGATACCGACGTTCAAAAAGTGCTGATTTCTGGACGTCTTTCGGCCGAATGATGTGCTCGTATGTGCCTAAACTTAGCCATAGCGCAGTTAGGTCTGATGCGTGTCATCCTTCATACTCCACACCATTAGCATCTGCCTAGCCTTTTCGCAAATACAGGATGGAAACAACGACGATAAAACGGTAACCACATGGAATTTTTTCGTCGGTTCAGCTGTTTTCTACAAAACTGTAACACATACACGACGATTAAAAAAAAATACCGATGTAAAATTCCATGTGAGGTTCAGAATGGTGTACTAAATACGTGGTAACCGTTTTACCGTCGGTGCTCCGTCCACCTTGCATAATGGGGTCAGCTTTCAGTCTAGCCAGCAGCTGAATATCAGCTGCCATCTTTGATTTTGACTACCATGATGGACCGGCTGCCTATCTGACCTCCACAGCCCAGTTACTGGATAACGTGATACTCCTTGGTATTTCCATCTGTACGTACATCATCAGGCAGTATACTCCTGGACCAGGGTCCCCAGCCGTGCTGTTCCTCTTCCTCGTGATCGTAGTGGTGCTGGTGTTGAGCATGCTCGTAGTAGATTATCTGAGGACAAGAGGAAATCATCGGTTAATAGGTGGAAAACATCGTTATACAATAATATTGTATTATGTTAAATAAATAAAACCCTGTCCGATCCGTGAGGGTAATAGTAGGTATCGAGATCAGATTCTAATTATGATATCCTTTTTGGAGAACAAGTAAAAAAAACACACCCTGATGAAAATTAAATAAAATGTACTAAAATGAGGAAACTTGTATGGCAACACACGGGCCCGAGCAGTCGCTTCTCGGGTAGTGACGTCATAAAAAAACAATTGACGGTTGAATATACTTATGCCGAAGATGGTGTTGTCATGTTTTAAAAGTTTGCTTGAATTTAGGGAAACGGTCGTAAATTGGGACTTCAACAAACCTGGCGAAGCTAGTCGATGATTACAGGCGTATTATGTAAGTACTTATAGTAGTTTGGGGTATGAATTACAGGGTGTAAAGCTCTTCACCCCCCATAGAAAAGGGAGGATCCAATGACCAGTTGCTGTCGGTTTTTTCTATAAATTTAATGGCGCTGTACTACATTTTGTAGTGTCACTACAGTAGTTTCGTGTCTCGGACCCAAATACATACCTTTGCGCAGCGGTGGGACGATGTAAGCTTACTGTAACCGTAACCCCAACACAGGTGTCTTGTCACTTGTCACCCATTTAAATAACTTAACCCTACACCGCTGTGCCCCGAGTTTGCGGGGTCACTTTCACTTTGACCCACACGGATGTTGCTACCGGTAGCGATACCGATACCGGTACCAGCTCCGTGGTATTTGTAAATTATAGGTTTGAACAATAGGCGCCCAACGGGTTTGCAAATTATGGGCTTTCTGAAAGTAAGATGTGGTTTAAATTGATCATTCATTAAGAGGGAACAGGGCCTGCGAGGTAGGTATTTGAAGGAACTATTGCCGCCGTAGAGTGCGATAGGGACAGCTACAGCCCAAACCGATTATATCACAAAAATTTTGACGAGATCAACGTTTCGTATTCCGCTTTTTTCTCCTCGAAAACTGAGCCGATTCAATTATTTTTGACTTTAAAATTTTAAGAAAGAGTATGTCTAGGTTCCTATCACTTTCTTTTATGTTAAAAACTTTTAGAATTTGTCCTCTAATCACGGCCGTAAAATGGGGCATTTTTGCCATTATTGGTGGGTCATATTTTCTTTACTTTTCAGGTGCTTTTATTTTTTAGGATGGGAAATCATCAAATGACCCCCCCCCCTGCTCTGGGCGGAGCGGAAGGGAGTATCAACCTAGCTGGCATCGGCCCTGGCGGACCCATTCCTTGTTGCTGATATCTCTTAGAGGCGCGCGTGGAACACGAACGCGCCGTCGACACGGCCTAACAGCTGTTTCCTACAAAAGTGAACGGTGTTACCTACACGGTCAAAATGTATGGAACAGCTGATTTTTTTTTCTATGTGGGAGCGGGGGGGGGGAGTGGGCTCAGAATGATGTACTGGATACGTGGTAACCGTTTTCGCGTCGGTGTCCCTTCCACCCTGTATAATAGGTACCTAAGCCTCTTGTTTTTAACCGCACCTCTTCACCCGCGCCCCCTGTTCGCGCACCGTGCTAACCCGTCGCCTGCAGCCGGGGGTCACTTTCACTATGACCCACACGGATGCCAACGACCTTAATCGTGGTATTTCCCACCCGAGAGATGAGTATTCATTACTTAGCTAGGGTTGGCACTTCGCAAAATTGAGTTATGATTATTTTTTTTTGACAGCTAAAAAACTCGACTACTGAAATATCAAGCTGTAATTAAATTCGGGGTTTACAAGGAAAAATGGAGTCTTCCTATTGTTGAAGTCGGTTAAAGTGTAGCCTAGGCTACCCGGGCACGATTGACACCTTATTCGTCAAAATCGGATGAATAGTTTAGGCGCTACGGAGGAACATACGTAAATACAAACACATATACATACATAGACTGCTAAAATCATAACCCTTCCTTTTGGCTTCTCCGTAGTTGGGTAAAAATATGAGTGAAACTAACTTTCAAAAGAAATTAAAACGTTTGAATGTTAATGACATTGAATTTTAGGTAAGTATAAGAATATGATAATGCTGGTTTAGTTACCATATTAATATGATTTTTTAAATACACTAGTAAAAGAGTGTCGATGGAGTTTCTTGCCCGTTCTTCTCCACAGAGATCTACGTTGGGGAATGGGCAACTACAGTGCTTAGTTCTTATGCCTTGTGACTGGGACTGTAGCTCTAGCTACATTTCATTGTTGTCTTTGTTTCGACAATTCAAAAGTGCCTGTAACTGGCCTACTTGAAATAAACACTTTGATTTTGATTGTAACGCAGGATAAACCACATAACGTAATACGCCTTTAATACCTTAAAAAAAGTCCGAAGTGTAGTGTGTGTGATTACCTTTAGTGCATACACCCACATTCACACAGTTATGTTTAAGTCACATGTAATAGGGGACGAGCCTATTTCAAGCAACCGCAAACAAGTCCGGCACTGGGTTGCAAATTGCAACTGAGAAATCCTGATGAAAACACTTAATACACATTTTGCCGGACCGGAGAATCGAACCAAGGATCTCAACAGAACAGCAACCGCTGTTGTTGAGCATGAGATTCTTTGACTCGACGAAGTACTCAAAAAGCATACAACATCAACAAAAAATACAACACTGTTTTAACCCTTCACGGTTTACAACTAAACAGCAGCGCTAACAGCGCCGAAATATGGGGAGCTCAAAATAATGAACAATCACGGAAGATATCCCGTAAGTGACAGTACCTATTAGTAAAAAAACAACGACCAGACATGAATACAAAAAGATAGACACTCAAGCCTTAATAAAAGGCAATAAAATCGCTATCATTACATTAGAATTTCAAGCTTATCAACTTTCTGCCTTTGTCCCATGTTAGTTGGGCTACCTTTATAATATTCTTAAGCCCAAGGTCAAAGAAAGGGTCATCAAGTCATCCACTAGCCATAGAGGCAGCCTGAGGGTAATTGTCTAGCCAAGTAGACAGTTACACATCTTACTATACAATGACACGTGCTCTTTCCAATAGGTTTCAATGGATGTAAAGCCGGTTGTGATCTCAAACACGCGTGACACACATACATACATCTATCTATACTCTATACAAATAAATAAAATTGAAGTGTCTGTTTGTAATATCAAAATAACAGCTTTTTACTGAATGCATATGAACATATATACGGCACTTATAAAAAAATACATTCTTTGAAAATACTGGTTTTTTTTTTATTTTAGTCTTTCTGTGTGTTTGTTCCGGCTAATCTCCGAAACGGATGGACCGATTTTGACGGGACTTTGACTGGTATAATATTAGCTGCACTGTCTGTGACCATTTCAAGAATTTTAACGCGATTCAAAGATATTATAATCCAATTACGATTCTGCTAAAGCCGCCATTTTGGGCCCTCTGGCCTTGATTCAAGGTTGGCGTTGGTCTGGTGGTCGCAAAGCGCGACTGCTAAACATGAGGTCCTGTGTTCGATTCCCAGGTCAGGGAAAGTGTTAGTGGGTTTTTCCATTAGGAATACTCAGTAGCAGCCACGGAGTCCGGATTTGTGCCCGGTTGATGGCAATAGGCTTGCCCCCTAATACATGGGTCTTAAACATAACTGGTGAAATGTGGGTGTAGGCTGTACTGTTAGGTACGGATCTGTCTAACCTTTCGGGGATTACAGGCGTGATGTTTCGTTATGTTAAGTAACATTGTAACATACGAAGGTATTCAACCACAATTTCTTAAACCCCCGGTAAACATTTTTTTACCCGACTACGGCGAAGCCAAAAGGAAGGGTTATGATTTAAGCAGTTTAATGTATGTATGTTTGTATTTATGTTCCGCCGTAGCGCCTAAACTATTCATCCGATTTTGATGAATAAGGTGTCAATCGATTCGTTATTATCGCCCGGATAACATAGGCTACAACAATAGAAGGAGTCGATTTTACCTTGTAAACCCCGATTAAATTAGAGCGTAAATTTTTCAGTAGTCGAGTTTTTTTAGTTATAGCACAGAAATTCTTGTCTTTAAGAATAAATATCACATCCCTCGACAACCCTAAAAAAATAATGACTAGAAAAAGTGCCGAGAAAGCCTCATAAGACAAACAAATATGTTTTCAAGATCAACATCGTTGTCGACATTATGCGTGTAACAGCTTAGCTTGTTAACTAGTTTAAAAGCTAATTAATGCGTGTTTAACATGTATAGAAGCCGAAGATATTAATTTTACGCACTTTCGTGACGACCTAAATTCTTGTATATTTTTTTTTTGATGTGATATGTATTTACTTTCACGTTACGCAGTAGATTAATTATAAAGATAAATGTTGTTGTCGTATGTTGTTATGTTGTTGTTGTTTTCTAGGGTTTCGTAACCAACGGGAACCTATTACTAAGCCTCTGCTGTCCGTCCGTTCGTTTGTCTGTCAGAGCGGGCTGTATCTCATGATCTGTAATAGGTAGACAGTTGAAATCTTCACAGAATGTGTATTTCTGTTTTTTGCCGCTTTGACAAAAAATAATAAATTAAAAATTAAAGGGGGCTCCCCTACTACGATGGTACGGAACTCTTTATGCGCGAATTCGACTCTCACTTGGCCGGTTTTTTTTTACAAAACTATGGTTCAGCGCTTGCGAATCTTTGTAACATTACTATATTGTACTGCGTGTGATTTTGGTTATTTTTTGCAGGACCGCTAGTGAAGGCGCTAAACTCGTAGCCCAGTTCTGGGCCGACCTAATTTAGATGGCCATCGACCCGCTAAGAAGAAAACTGAAACATTACACTTCTTTGCGTTTCATCACAGTCGGGTAAATTGGTGATGCAGTAAAATACAAAGATAAATGATGTTTATTTTGCAAATAGGTTTTATTAACACTTTTTTTAAACTAGACGGGGCCGGTGTTTCGTACCTGACTACTCTGAGAAGAAAAAGCCGAAACATACTCAAAGATTTATTAAGGTCCAGTATATATTTATTTAGATTTATTAAGGTCCAGACATTGGTCAAGTCACAAGAGGACCACGCAGATTAGTGCAATCGCCCTAAGTACGGTTTCTCATA
This sequence comes from Noctua comes, assembly GCA_963082995.1. Lineage (NCBI taxonomy): Eukaryota > Metazoa > Arthropoda > Insecta > Lepidoptera > Noctuidae > Noctua > Noctua comes. The sequence goes on from OY720294.1 coordinate 996,780, forward strand.
GTATTACATCCCAATACCCATCAATTTCACATGACTTAAATTACATAGAAACTATCAAGACAAAACAAATACACTTGAACAAGTATTTGTCACCAACTCACGACGTGGGAATCAAACACCTTTCCAGTTGTCATACACAAAAGAATCTGTGTCATTTGGACACTTTGTAGTAAATTTTGATGGCACTCAACAAAAACGTTCAGAAGATCCACTTCAGAAGGCAAAAAAACTGAATCAAACAATAGTCACCGACTTCTGAAGCTAGAGTTATTTTTCACTTTTTAGTGTTTTTTTTTAAGTCGGTTTTATTTTTGCAGAAAAGTTTATTATACACTAGAGGCTTGCGTTTGGCCACAACTGGCCTGATGTGAAGCGGAGTGGAGCACGCTTGCCTAGAAGAACCCGATTCATGCGAACTTTGAAGAGATCCAGATTATAATCATCGGGAAACTGAGAAGCTGGCAGTGAGTTCCTGGCAAAAACGCATACGCGTCTTCGACAAACGCTTTTAATGTGGAAGCGTCAGGATAGCCCGCGGAATTCAAATTTTATTACGTTTTTGCAATTTGCAGGTCAGTGTCAGGTTGTATGTTGATTAAAATATGCTTTGTGATCGTAACAAATATGGCTTTGCTAAATTATAATCATTAAAATCATCAATACAATCCTCCAAGTTCATTTAATACCATTGAATGAGTTTCATGAAATAGCCACTCAATGGAATTAAATGAACATAAAGAGGTTGTACTAATGATCTTACTGACTACAATTCTGTAAATACATTCGTTTTACGGCCTCGAATCATTTGTTCAACAATAAAACTTGACACTGACCAGCAAATTGCAAAAAACGTAAGAAAATTTGAATTTCGTGGGCTACCGCTTCCACCTTAAGCAAGAGTATGCTTAAAAGCATGTGCTGAGGACGTGGGTCGATTGAATATTTTAAAATCATCAGTTTAATACATTTCTCTTGGGTGAAGATTGCATTGCCGCATGCAACTGCAGATGTTAAGCCATTTGATTTTTTTCCTTTTGTTTGGCTCTTTTTTATTTTTTCGACATTTCAGAGTGTTACGAAGTTGATCTTCTGTCCCCTTCTTCCTAGCGCCTCAATATGTTCGATACATTTAGTTTCCAATTCAATCAGATGCATTGAGGTATCCAGCGTGTTCGTGTCGCTATGTGTGTGAGTTATGTATCCAATATTAATGAGACTATCGCCTTAATTGATCAGCGATCAATCTTTTACGGTAGAGGAAAAGAAATTGAGATTTATAAACGTGAGTAAGTTTCTCAGAAGCATTACGGAGAATTTGTGTCTGGCAGTAAAATAAAACCACGCACAATAAAAAAAAAAAAAAGAAAAAAAAAAAAAAATTGTTGCCTTAAATAACTGTACAAGAAACACTATGAAAAAAAAAAAACAAAAATAAACACAATTTTTTAAATATTCCCTAAAAAACAATATAAAAAACATTTAAAAATATAAAAAAAAAGAAAAGTGTGATTATTATTTGTCTATAGAATACTGACTGTGTCATTTTTCAAAGGGAATCCGGTAGGAATCGAGTTGAATGGAACCTTCGCCACTGGTGTACTGTTAGGTACACATCTGGTTAACCTTTCGGGGATTAAAGGCGTGATGTTAACATAACATCACGCGTGTATTGTCCCAAAGGGTTACGCAGTGGTGTACCGTAGTAAGCGCCTATGAGCCAGTTATTTTTAAGTCTTATCTAATAGGGGGGCAATAGTTCACCCCCTATTATATGCCTCCAACCGGGTACGAATCAAATTATGGACTACCACAGAGAAATTTCCTAAAGGAAAGCCCAACCCAGGAGTCGAACCTAGAACCTCATCCTCAGCTGTAGTTCAACAAGGCAGTCGTGCCCGATTATTTGGCTAAAGACTCTTCTAATATTAATAATATCCTGCCTCTGCTGAATTTTGGTCACGGCAGCCAATTTCAACGGGGATTATGACTAACGCAGGAGATATTATACCGCACTAGCGTGTGCGCAGACACAGGGGCACTCTCTGTTCCTTTACTAATAAAAGTTAGATGGAAGAAAACGACGTTGGTGGAGATGGATGGAAGTTGGAACTTATACTGTCACTTACGGGATATCTTCCGTGATTGTTCATTATTTTGAGCTCCCGATATTAAGTATAAGTTTATTCAGTATAAGTTTAGTTGTAAACCGTGAAAGCTTGTGTGGAAGTTGGAAGTTGATGATGATTGGTGGACTTGGTGGTGTTAGTTGTTAGTTTTTTTTTTTGTAATGTTGTGTATGTAATGTGACTGTGTGTGTGTAATTATTTCTTTTATGAGTCAGTGATGCTCAAATTACAATGAATTTTTTTTACTGTCATGGTCCGAGACGGCCGGCAATCTGATACGACAGGTTCAGGAGATCAGGCGCGTGACCCACGGCTCAACGTGCTTCCTGAGGGTATGAGGGTGTACACCAAGCACCAGCAACTTCAAAACTATAGGTTGTTACTATACAATCTTACTAATATTATAAATGCTTAGTAGTTTGTGAGGATGGATGGATGGATGTTTGTTATTTTTTCACGCAAAAACTACTGAACGGATTTAGCTGATATTTTGGCACACAGATAGGTTATAACCTGGATTAACTTTTTATCCCGGTAGTACGATCCCGTGGGACAGTTACCGAACTCCACGCCGGCGAAGTCGCGGGCATAAGCTAGTTCCTGATAAAAAAAACACAATAACCTTCTACCCGGCCTGAGAATTGAACCCAGGCCTGACAAACGAGACAGTAACTCCGTTTTACAAGGGACTTAAACAGACTTAGTGAAATGAGTGTCCAATTCATCCCTGCCCTCATTTGGGAGATACACCAGCGTGAATATGCTGATTCTAACGAATATATATCTCAGTTTTTGTTAATCATATGACAAAAAAAACACTCATAACTTTTACTTGGTCGTAAAAAATGTGAAATCACACCACCACACACTTAAGAACTCGGCTGTATGAACTGGTTTGCGCTTTCGAACGCATTAAAAAAGTTGATAATCATATGTTTAGTGATATGGAAATGGTATGAGGAAAAATTATAAGAAATTAGATTAAGGTCGGTCAGTGAGTAGATGGCCCATTTGATCGGAAGTGGTTACCTACTGCAGAATGTGCAATGCGTTACCTATCACAACTTACTGACAGCAATGCCAATGAAGCGATGGATATAATCGTTTCCTTGGTCTTCCTACTCCTTTTCATCCATCAACATTTATATTCATCACTCTTTTAGTCGACGTAGCCAAAGAATAGCCAAACTTAAGTGGCAGTGGGCAGGGCACATTGCTCGCAGAACGGATGGCCGATGGGGCCGAAAAGTTCTGGAGTGGCGACCGCGAACCGGAAGACGCTGCGTTGGAAGGCCTCTCACTAGGTGGACCGATGACCTCGTAAAGGTTGCAGGGATCCGCTGGTTGCGAGACGCACGGGACCGGTCAATGTGGCGACACTTGGGGGCGGCCTATGTCCAGCAGTGGACGTCTTTCGGCTGAAATGATGATGATGATGACTCTTTTAGTCTCACGCGATTCGTCCCTCCTCATCACATGTCCATACCCAGACAGTTGGTTCCTTTTTAACTTTTTAAACATGGATTAATGACAGATGCTTCCGAAATCCTTTTGTCAAAATGTCATGTAAAAATTGTTGTAGAAATAAAAAAAAAATATTATGCGGCCTAAAACCCTGCAATCCATAGTACAATAGTTAGTATAACAGTGTGCTTTTATACCTTGTATAAGGCCTATTTCAGAGCGAGACCGGCGCCGGTTGCGGGCGCCGGTTGCGTGCGCCGGTCGGGCGTTTAACAGTGAACGCTATCATACAAGTCTATGGATATCGACACGCAACCGACGCTGGTCTCACTCTGAAATAGACCTAAGCGACATAATGTGCGTGTAAGTTTTTTATTGTGTGCACTTGTAGCATGTGCCAAACAAATGTATTTTCATTCTTTCTTTCTAAGTCTGCCTCACACTTAGGAGTAAATAGGCGTGCTGTTATATTATGTGTTATGAGAGATTAGATTTATGATTGAGATTATGGTGTGTCTAATAATTTCTCCATGTTACTTCTAATGACGTTCTAATTAAGTTAAGCAGCTTAATTAGATGTTAAGTGGGAACTCAAAAGATTTACTAAAATCCACTCATTGTACGAAATGAAAGTGAAAAACCTTTGCTTTCATTCACGGAATGAATGAATTTATTCATAAGAATGAATGAATAGGATTAAGGTATGGTTGATTGTGATCTCTAAGATAAGTAGGCACTAATTACCTAATTAAAAAATGTGATAATTTTAACTACATATGAACGATAACTTTAAACTTTCTAATTAAATAATTTTCTTAAACTACTTTTTTTTTCGACATGGCGTCTCTCAGTTCAACCTTTGAGGCTGGCTCCTGCTTAACTGGACTATCCTGTGGGTGCCTTGAGTGTAAGGCCTCCAGCCAGCAGCCAGAGTGAGTATTTGTGTCTGGAAGATGGCAATTGGCTAGTCCTCTATTACATGGGAATTAAACACGACTGACGAAATTTGGGTGTATAGGTAGTAAGTTACTAAGTAACACACACACGCACACACAAGGGCGGATTTAGGGGGGGACAGGGGCACGTGCCCCCCCCCCCCCAGAAGGTTGTAGAGTTTCCATCACAGTACATACTTCTAGGCAAATCAAATTACCAGAGTTGTTAAAATGTATACTAATATTATAAAGAGGTAAAATTTATTTGTATGTAGGGGGTAATCTCCGGAAGTAATGAAACAATTTTAAAAATAGTTTCACTGGTAGAAAGCTACATTATTCGTGAGTGCTATAGCCGAGCTATCACAATTTTCGCGGACGAAGTCGCGGGCGTAGTGCTAGTATATAAATAAAGTTACAGAAAGAACATGAGTGAAATGCTTCACTTTTCTGGCTGCGCAGTGGGAGAGCGACAGAAGAGCGTTTGAATGGACTGGCTTTACTGAATATCCATCAAGATATTGCGACAAAAATGAACGCTAATGAAGTGCTGGACATCTTTAGCAGGAAACATAAAAGAAAACTATCTAAACATGTAATTTTTCGATTGTTTTCATACTTTAATAAACCTTTGTATATGTAAAAAATACTACACTACTGTGGATGGGTATACGAGTAGAGGAAGACCAAAGAAACGATGGATGAACTGTGTGAAGGGTGATATGAGCAAAAAGGTGGTGACTGCTGAGATGACGAGTAATAGAGAAATATGGAAGAAGAAGACATGCTGCGCCGACCACAAATGAATTGGGATAAGGGCAGGAGAATGATGATTGTATAAATACTACAAGTTTATTTTTGAAAGTTATTGTTGATTATTTTTGTCCGTCTGCTCCTTGTGCACCTCCCAGAAAAACATCCTTCAAATTCAATTTCAAATAATTTATTGTGGATCATAGGTTCATAAGATGTTGCGTTAAATACAGGTAAGTCTGCTATGTCTCGCCATTGAGGCATACAAAATTCATGTCACAACTAACAATAAATGTGTAGTTATCGACTTAATATACAATACATCCATTATGATTAAATTAGTAAAATATTTATGTCCAGTTACAAATTATTCATTCAATGGATCCACCCTTGCACACACAATACACACACACATGCATACACAAACACACACACCACACGTACTTTTCGGTCTTACCAATTACCTTTCGGAGACACGGACGTAACGTAATGATATGTTTAGTTGTTTCTGTTTACCCTACTTGGCAAAAGGCGTGAGTGTATGTATCTTAATGTATGTGCGGTGATAATCTAAGAGAAAGTGTTCACTGTTTATGATGATTCAAAGAGTGAGGCTTTATTATGATGCATAGCTGAATTAATCAGATATTCAGTGAATCACTTGTTTTATGAGCGTGGATGTCATATATCAAGATGGATGTTATTCCTTCTGATGCTGTAGTTTTTTCTTCATCATCGTGTGGTTGATGTCTAACCTGGTGTCAGAGTTTTTTATGACGCCCATGGTCTCTGACTTGTTTCTTCACGCCGTCGAGAAATATCTCTCAGGCATGCTGGTTTCCTTCACCGGATCAAGTGTTAATTATACAATACGCACATGATTCCGAAAAATCAGAGGTGCGTGTCTTGGGCTCGAACTTAAGACCTATGACTTGGCAGTCACCACTAGGCTATCACCGCTTGCTGCTTCTCATCTGCTCATCATGCGGTAGAGATAGATGATTCACATTTAGGGTTGAGCCTCATCTGACAGCACGGAATCGCACTTTTCCATGCGCTTATCCTAATAAGGTGGCCTACCATGACGTCTTAAAGCAGGTGTAATTCCAGTGTAGGAAAGAGATGGCGCTAGACGACCTGCATAGCTCTGTCTCTGCTGCTATGCTTTAAGATGTCATAGTCATAGTAACCCCCCAGAACTGTCATTTTCGAAGCGAGAAGTTTTTTACAACAACTGTGTCTTAAGAGCGTTTACGACTTACGGCATTTCAAACAAACTTTCAAGTCCTTTTTTTTCGAAATGACTGAACCGATTTTAATGAACCTAACATACGCATAAGCAGAATACATAGGTCTAAAAAGTTTTTCGAGAACATCTTCGAAAAATAGTGTTACAGCTAAATTAGACCGATTTTAGATTTTCCATGGAAACAGAAATTTCCAATTATCTATATAAAAGACATTTCGAAAATGTTATCTGATAACTTTTATACCTCCACGACCGCTGTACTACTCAATGCATCCATCAGCACAATGTTTTGAGTGCATTACATTGAGTCCTATCGAAAAACGAGATTAATCACGCAAAAAAAAAATCGTTCCCCAGCAACATTTTTTGTGTAGTTACTTAGTTTGATGTACAGAGTGCTTGGTTGACGGCTTCGTGAAGGGTTCGTTTACACCCTGTATATCGATAATTGCGAAGTTCTGCTTACCTTCTGCGGCTGCTGACTGTGTTTATTCTTCAAGTCTATCCAGAGTCTAGCCAAATTGATCGCCAAGCCAATGACAGCGACGATGAAGAATTTGATCTGAAATTATAAATCAAACTATTAGGGAGAGAATTATGGTATAAAGTCAATGTATCAGTAGCGAAGGGTCAATTTTTGTAAGAGGTAAGCCGGAGTACAAATTTTTAATGTGATTATATTATTTAAAAAAGAGTGAACATGCATCCCCTGGGCACGCTCGTCCCATCACAGACCTCATCTATCGCTTTCCATCAGGCGTGATCGAGGTCAAGACCAGGCCCATCTTACAATAAAAAAAAAAAATTGTCTATAAAATACCGACTGTGCCATTTTTCAAAGGGAAGCCGGTAGGAATCGAGTTCTATGGAACCTTCGCCACTGCAATGTATGTAGGTAGTTATTAAGGGTTCAATGTTTTTAAAAGAAGATATTGCATTGTAGGTAGTTTCCTTAAGATCGTTTATACAGAAAGTTGGCAACGTCGCAAATAGCTGTCAAGTATTTCGCTGTTTTGATTAATCTCTTCTCTATCTTCTCTATCTCTTCTCTACATATAATAAAATCGTTAAAATCCGGTCCGATATTCCGACTTGGCGCAAAAACTACTGCATAGATCCTGCTCAAATTTTGCACAAATATCTGTAATAGGCTTCTTCAAATGTTAGGCTATATATTATCACGCTATTTGCTGAAGGGGATGAGCAATATTGCATTATATCAGTATTATTCAATTGTTTATCGTTTCAGTCATGATATGCGTAACAACGTCTTTTTCAAAGTATGTGTCAGCGAAGCAAATAGAGAAACGGTTTCATGACCGCTTTACGTGCATCACGTCGCAAGTTCGATTCCCAGTAAAATTATACTTTTTGTAGTTGGTTGTATTTTTTTGATAGAGATTATTATTATTTATTTTATCTATTTTATGTACATTTTTCCACGAGAACGAAGTCGCGGGCAACAGCTAGTTTGGCAATATTACTGTACGGAAGTAAGAAGTTTGGCTATCTTGTGAACTAAAATATTGATTATGAAATGCAACAATTAATATCGTAACACCGAATATTTAGTTTTAGATGTAAAAAAGTATTTGGAAACTTTCTGTAACTGTTACAACATGGTCGCGGGACTTATATAATTACCGTGACCCTGGAACATAAGGGGCTATTGAAGGACACCGTGGACTTTAGTCAGTACAAGTCTGACAGACCCTCCCGCTCTGCCCTGGGAGGACTCATTTGACGATTTTACCAAGATATATTAAATTCAGTGTTTTAATTACACACGGCACGTTTCGTTACAGTTTGCCTCCAGAAAATTTTGGCCCAAGAAGCCCTGCTGAAACTTATTTTGTGTGAGAAAGCACAACACAATCACAAACCCATCGAGTATGATATCAAAATGAAGGAAATTAAAAGGACATTAACAAATATATATTATGTAGGTACATAATAAAGGGTGTAAATAGACTCTTAACACATCCGAAAGGCACTTGTTCTCCCCGTCTTCGCGATCATTTTTTTGTTCTAGACCATACCTGGGAACCTTCTAGTTACGGAGATATTGGGGGTCAAAGTTTCAACTTTTTCACAAGTTTTTTTTAAATACATGTTTTTAATGTAAGATTTTTACTTTACACACCTCCACGACCCCCGTACTATTCAATCCATCAATCAGCACAATGCTTTGAGTGCTTTCCATCGAGTCATACTTTAAAACGTGATTTTTCACCCCCAAAAAAAAGGTCGATTCCCAGCAATAATTTTTGCGTAAAGTTACTTAGTTTGATGTACAGAATGCTTGGTTGACGGCTATGGGATTTTTGATACTTTTAATTTCATGTTTGATACTTTTAATTACATGTTTAGTACCTGTAGTTTGTAGGTTAGGATCTGCAGCAGAGTTCCAATCTTAGCCTTGATGACAGCTCCCAGGATCAAGAGCTTGAGGATGGCCTTCTTTTTCTTCTTCTTCTTGCCTCTTTGTTCTAGAAAGTGATAGAAATACGTTAAAACACAGAAGTAAATTAAAATATGAGAAGACATGCTTACTTGCACTTATTTTAGATCAACCAATAACGTTTAACGTGCTCATTCTTATGTCTAGAAGAAAGTACTTGTATACTTAGTCGTGGATACGGGGAATCATGCTTAAATCATTTCGGCCATGCTCATAAACGCTTACTTGCTCGTGCTCAGTTCATAACAAAATAAAAACAATTAAAGAACATAAAGACATTCCATTCCATGCATTCAAAATGCTTATTATTTTAAAATGGTATTACCAAAATGCTGACACTAGTTAGATATCCTGCAAAATTACCAAAATAAACAAGTTTTTAGCATTTGACAGGTTTTAGGTAAATTTTTTACATAATTAGTTACGTAAATTAAATAAAAATTCACGTGTCACGTTGTCACAATAGATATTTCCGTAAAAGCTAACTAATGGGTGTAAAAGTACCCCTAACGAAACCGAAAGGCACTTGTTCTCCCCCTCATTGCGATCATTTATTTGCTGAAGATATTGGGGGTCAAAGTGCCAACTTTTTCACAAGTTTGTTTTTAATACCAGATTCTAACGTTATAATTTTACTTTTAAAACCTCCACGACCCCCGTTCTTTTCATTGTATCCATCAGCAGAATATTTTGAGTGCGTTATATTGAGTTCTACAGTAAAACGTGATTTTTCACCCCAAAAAAAAAGACGTTTCCAAACAATAATTTTTACGTAGAGTTACTTAGTTTGATGTCCAGAATGCTTGGTTGACGGCTTCGTGAAGGGTCTGTTTACACCCTATACACAGGGTGTTAGGGACACTGACGCAAAAACGTTTAGCACGTGTTCAGTACATCATTCCGAACCCTCTACATAGAAATATTTAACTGTATTTTTTTTTACATGGTCAAAACGTGTGGAGCAGCTGATTTTTTTAAAACTCCCGATGAAAAAGTTCAAAATGATGTACTGAATACATGGTAACCTTACAGTAGCGAAGGGTGAATTTTTGTAAAAGGTAAGCCGGAGTAAATATCTTTAATGTGATTATATTATTTGTCTATAGAATACTGACTGTGCCAATTTTCAAAGGGAAGCCGATACGAATCGAGTTGTATAGAACCTTCGCCACTGTAACCTTATGTACGTCGGTGTCCCTCTCACCCATGTTTAGCATTCATTTTCGGTTTGTAGGACACCCTAATGTATATTTTTATTATTCATTATCGAATCATTAAGAAATCCCTTGGTACTGCATGGACCACTTTCCACCACAGTCTTTGTGAGACGGAGTGATCTGTAGTACACCACGCGGGTCCAGTACAGTCACGAACACCAATATGTAAACACTTAACAACTTTCAAAACTGTTTTTCTCCTACCGTTCTGATTAAAATTTCATGTTGTTGCGAACATAGTATTTTGTCGTGTGCATCGGCAGGTCAACGCCTTCGAAGAGAGAAGAAGGTCGTAGCTAGACTTAAAGCGTGATAACCTTAAAACTAGGCCACCTGCAGCTATACCATACAATTTCGTCAATGGTGTTCTGACATGTCCGCTTTGTGCTCGGAGTTTTTCGGCCAAAGTTGGGTATGCTAGCCACTTGAGAGCACATGATGGAGCAGCTCTCGACAACCTCCCTAGAAAGCCATCGAATATGATGATGATGATGACGATGATGACATCGTCATCATCATCATCATCATCATTTTGGAACTCATATTTTTATGAAAAAGATCCTATCTCCAAGTTACAATCGTTATTTCACGCGAAAATTGCTTTAAGTTTAGAAAAGTGTAAACAAATTGGTGCTCGTGACTGTACGTGTTGGTGGGTGAATCATGTCTTGGAATTTTTGTTCCTACGACATGTCAGTTTCTTCATGATGTTTCGCTTCACCATTTAAACAGCAGTAATGATTTAATAAGATACGTAAAGTAACGAGCCTGGCGGTCGCGGGACTCATAGAATTACCGTGACCCTGGATCATAAAGGGCTATTGAAGGACACCGTGGATTTTAGTCAGTACAAGTCTGACAGTCCCTCCCGCTCTGCCCTGGGTGGGAGGACTCATTTGATGATTTTACCACGATAAAAAAAAAAAAAAAAAGTAACGAGCCCGGCTGGGTTAAAATCTATCGTGGTCATTACCACCGGAGCTTTCAAAATTACGTATAATAACGGGTTAAAGAAATTAATGTTAGTTTTTGGTACAGTTCAGTCCCCATAAAATGTATTTCTCTAAACCGTTGACCAATAGACGTATCTTCTCAACTCATTTATCCTTTAAACATGTGGTCATCTGCCATAAAGGACCCAGAATGCGGAGAAAGCAAATCGAGAAAGTTTATCAACATCAAGTTACGGTAATTTCGCGAAAACCGGTATTCCTAACATGGACAGTGTCGTGACGAATCGAAAATGTTGCGGTTTTTGAAACTCACCATGAAATGTGCGATCGTTCACATAGAAATTATAGAAAATTACTGATGAGATGATGAGTCACCTCATAAAGAACCTATATTGGTCACGTATCAAGATATCATCATCTGGGTAAGCGGTCAGTAGGCCTAGCACGTGCTCACAAAGAGTTCTCTAGGTTTTAAATATAACCAACCACACCAATTTAATTTACATCTACATCAATTATTATTATTTACTAATTTGCTAAGTATAAAGATAAATAAGCTACCTACTCCGTATTTCCGAAACTTTACTTTAGCTGTAACAACTGTCAAACATCTACAAATGACAGCCGGGATGAACGGCTTAATGCGTTTTCCGAGGCACGGAGGAAACTCGGTATGTAATGGGTGGCCACCTATCCACAGACCAACCTAGACAAGCGCGTCTTAACCTGAAGATCGCCGAGCGGCTGTTATTATTTAGCCACGAGCTCCTCAGATGATGCAGTACCAATACCTCCTAACTGCGTTTCTGATTTTTAATGCCAAGTAAAGCAAGGCTATTTCGCTAATCGTCAGGGATGATCTCCTCCACTTTTCTTCAACTACAACTAACTACACCCAACCACCAACCTTGCACTGAGCTCCGATCCTTAATCCCATTCTCTACGTCCTCATTCTCCACTACTTGCTCAGCTAACGTATCCAGGGCATCTTTGCCCATGGCCCAGAAGTCCGTGACGATGCCCCTGGAAACCTCAGTCGCATTCTCCGGGACAGGCAGGGCCCTCTCCCCAATCACCCAGGACTGGACGCCGTTGCCAAAGGAGCGACCTTTCTCTTCCTTGGGGGCTTTCCGTAAAGGCATCATGACTGGCTGGATGAGCTGGATCTTGGGGGGCTTAGTCTTCTTCTTCTTTATCTTCTTCCTGTCTCCTCCTGCGCTGATGGTTATGCTGTCGATTCCGCCGCCGCCGTCGTGTTTTTTCCCGAGGGCTCTGTGGAAGAAAGAGATGGATTAAGTAAGAGTGAGATGGCAGGTACAGGCAGTTTTTAGAGCACTTTTGTTTTTTAAAAATTACTGATTCTCGCCGTAGTATCTTTTGAATTATTTAAATGGTTTTTATTTTGCAAATCAATCACAACAATAGCATAGATTATATACTATATAGATAACGCAGTATTACTGCATGCCAATTTTCTAATGTTAAATGCATGCCGTGGCAGCCTTTAATTAAGGCTACACTATAATATGTTAAATGTAAAAGGAGTTCTTAAACATGTATTTTTTATTGTATGCTTTGTTGGTTGTCCTTAAAAATAAATAAATAAATTACGATCCGTATGAAATGAAATAACCAAGCATGCCATTTTTGACTACCTACTATGACGTCATAAGCAGTAACTATTTAGTTACTACGCAAACAGATACTATACAAAATATACTAGACGTTTTTATGTCCAGAGTTAGGTTCTTTAGTAGTAACGAATTAGCTTGCTGCGACAGCAGTCACATTAAGCATAGCGCCTCCGATTTGTTACTGAGAAATTACGACGTGATTGAAATAAAACATCACTATATGTAATCTGGGAATCGAACATGTTCAGCAGTGAATGTTTCTGCAATACCTAACACTTTATACAGACATTTTTGACGGCTGTAATAGGTGTGGTGTAATTCCCTAGATTCCTTTGCTGCTAAAGCATCATAAATTTACATAGTCACAATAGTGTAGAAAGAAACTAACTATTACACTATCAGTTTGTTTATACAACGTGTAACAGAATAAACGCAAGACCTCTCGTGTGGTGTCTCAGACCATGAGACTGAACAACTTTTGTTCTATGACTTTTGGAAATTCATAACTTTTTTTTTTAGTTTTACCATACATGTGGATCAGCTGATTGCGTCCGTTCCTATAGAAAGTTTTTTCTTTTTTTGCAAATTTCAAGAACTCGTAGAACAAAAGATGTTTAGTTTCATGGTGCGAGAGACCACACGGGAGGTCTTGCGTTTATTATGTTACACCTTGTATATGCTATTTTATCTTTCACTTAGTTAAAGATAACTTTAGGCCATACTGCGAAGTGTGTGCTAATATTTGTCGAGAGAAAACTATGCGAGATAGTTAGTATGGCTAGCGAGAAAGTGTTGGATTTCCCGACAGAAGTGTGGACTGATTTCCTTCGTAGACATTCAGTTGTCTTAAGGTGAGTATAGACTAGAGCATTTTCTGTGTAAAGTAACGTTCTTACGAATGGTACAATACAGGTTAAAGCTCAGTTTCCAAAGGGTGAAGGGAATCAAAGAGTGTCAGCATAATGACGGGGCCCCCCTCTAGAGGGCCAAAGCCTGCCGGGGTCGCGGGACTCATAGAATTACCGTGACCCTGGAACATAAAGGGCTACTGAAGGACACCGTGGATTTTAGTCAGTACAAGTCTGACAGTCCCTCCCGCTCTGCCCTGGGTGGGAGGACTCATTTGATGATTTTACCACGTCAAAAAAAAAAAAAAAAAAAAGGGTGAAGGGAAAGGTGAAGGGTGATACACTAGAACATATCATGGAGCGGCTCGTTGTTCTGTTACAAGTAAATGCTCTAGTCTATACTCACCTCTAAACATTAGTCCATAGTGGGGTTTTTTTTATTTATTTTTATTTGTAAGGTTACCTATTATGTGCGGGGTGTTTACAAAGGGTGTAAATAGATCCTTAATATAACCGAAAGGCACTTGTTCTCCCCGTCTTTGCGGTCATTTTTTTGTTCTAGACCATACCTGGGAACCTTCTAGTTACGGAGATATTGTGGGTCAAAGTTACAACTTTTTCTCAAGTTTGGTCATCCGCGACCCTGCATCACTGTCTCGTTCCTCCTGTGTACCCAATAATACGTTTAGATTTGACATATGACTTTCTTTATCATTTAGAATGTGCCAAATCGTAATCAAATTCATTAATTAAGCAATTAATATTCAAGAATCTGAAATATCTCCACTAATACCTTAAATGAGCGTGAACTCAACAGCACAAACACGCATGCCTCAAAAATCGATTAACTTAAAGGTGAAATCATTCAACCCATACATGTGCGCGACCGGACATCAAACCTGGGCACTTTCACTCACCTACATCAATGATACACTTTGCTTAAAACAATGTTGGTACAGTCATGGCCATTAATATGTTTACAGATAGCAAGTGTCTAAAGTGATTTGCTCGTGGAGTCGTAAATGTACAAGTAACAATATCACACCTGTTATCTCCGAAGAGTTGGGCAGAGGTTAGGTACACCTCTATATATATATATAGTCAGAAATAAGTCAGGTTTATTTGTCTGAACCTAAATCCTTTGACGGCGCCGTTGTCACATATACGTGACAAGCAAGCGCGTGCCCTGTACGTCAAGCGACATAAATATGTGACAAATGGTAGGTAAAATTGTGGCTTGGCGTGGAGGGCACGCGCGTGCCTTTATGCTCTGGTGTTTAAAAGGTTAAGGAAGTAATTAACATTTGGATACGTCCTTATAAAATCCCGGAATGATTTTTACATAAATCTGTTTTTTAAGGGATGATATTATCCACATTTTACTTGCTTCCAGGAGCTCGTGGCTAAATAATAACAGCCGCACGGGTCGTCTTCAAGGTTAAGCCGCGTTTGCCAAGGTCGGTTTGCGGATGGGTGTCCATAATTTTATACCGGGTTTCCTCTGTGACGTTGGTCCCGGCTGTCATTTGTAGATCTTTGACAGCCGTTACAGGTAGTCAGTGGCCCGAAAGCCTGACAACCAGTCTTACCAAGGGGTACCGTTTAACCCATTACTAACTGGGTTATGGAGGTCAGATAGGCAGTCGATCCATGTAAAAAACTGGTATTCAGCTAGATCTGCTAATATGTAGTACACCCACATTCCGCCAGTTATGTTTAAGTCCCATTTAATGGGGGTGAGCATATTGCCATCACCAGGCATCAATAGACTACGTGGCTTCTCATGAGAAATTCCTGACGAAAAACCTAATAATAGTTTGCCCGACCCGGGAATCGAACCCAGGACCTCATGTCCAGCAGTCGCACTTACCACCACTAAACCAACGAGCTAGCAATTTGAGATAAGATCTATTTCATAATAGTATGATTTCTAAATTATGATAACAATGTTTGGAACAAAAAAAATCAAATCAAAAATCACTTCTAAAATATTTGTGGTCATGACTGTACCTACCGTTAAAGATCTCCCATTTACATACTAATATGGACTAGTTTTAACCGACAGTGACGAGGTTAAAACGAGGGTAATGCGTTTTACGATGTTTGTGTGTATGTCTACACGTTCATCTTAAATTGAAAGACCGGTTTTGATAGCTCGACCTCGTAGTCTCTTTACTTACCTAAGTTTGAATGTCACTTACTCGTCTTACAGAGGGCCTGGACAAATGACAAGGCTTTCAAATCGTTCCATAAATATCTATGTATGTAAAGCTATAGTGTTTGTTTGTTTGTTTGCACGTGCTAATCTCTAGAACTACCACTCGGATTAAAGAAATCTTTCAGCGCTCGAGACACTGAATACACACACAAAGTTGCGGAACTGAAATTCTGCCGCGTAAGCTCGGCACTTATGGTGTGTCATATCAGCCGAATACGTTGGAACGTAAAATCAGCCGCCGAACTTCGGTCGCGTAACTTAGGCGTTCGGCATAGTGTGTTTAGACACTTAGTGTTTTATTTGGCAACATCGTGTTCCCTGATACAAATTCACTTTGTTTAGTTCCGAAGATTTTTATCAGTATGACAACAGTGTCTACCTAAGCGAAGTTTTAATTTGCTTAGTGGGATTCTTTGTCTAAAGTGATCAAGTTATTGCGATTATCCTTAAGCGTCTTCACGACTTTTTACATTGTGTTCATTTTTATTGTTGCTTGACGTTGTATCTTGATGGCTCACAGAAAAAAAAAGCACTTTAATGCCATCTCTTTTTGCTATGGTTAAGCAAAAACTTGAACAAATAATGATTATTATTAAACCTAACCTAGTTAATTATCAAGTTCAGTTAAAAGTATAATTATAAAAACTGATTCTCGAGTTGATTCGAGCATATAATTATGTTGTTGTGTAAAAAAGTAATTTTACTTAATTTGAAATCGGTCAAGAGGTTACTTTTTGTCGTGCTTGATGTCTCTAACGCATCATCATCCGACTGCCTTCTCTCAACTATGTTGGGGTCAGCTTCCAATCTAACCGACTGCTGATTGCAGCCGACTGAATATCTGTCAACCGCAATTAGATGCCTCCTGCCGACTGTATTTAGATGAAACGACTGCTTCTAATGCACCTTTAATCTGTACTACTGTAACAACGCTGAAGAGCTTGTTTTTAAACTTGTTTGTTTGTTTGACGAAAGAATGTATGTTATTCTTTAAGACTATGAGTACCTATACATACTCGTACCTCCATGTTTTTTTTTACTTTAAGAGTGTTTGTTTATTCGAATGCGCTAATCTCTGGAACTATCGGTCGGATTTGAAAAGTCATTTTTGTATTTGATAGCCCAATTTAAGAGGAAGGTTATAATGAGTGTAAAAGTAGATAGTAGTAGCGTTCATCCAAAAAGTTGGCAACGTCGCAAATAGCTGTCAAATATTTACCTGTTTTAATTAATTTGGCAATATTACTGTATGGAAATAAGAAATATGGCTAACTAGTGAACTAGAAAATTAATAATGAATTGCAATTAAAACACTGAATTTGATGTTTGAACCGTTATAGGTGTAAAAAGGACGTTTGGAAAGTTTCCAAATACTATATTTACAGCTAAAGCTAAATATCCGGTGTTACGATATTCATTATTGCATTGCATAATCAATAATTTAGTTCACTAGTTAGCTATATTTCTTATTTCCATACAGTTAATATTGGCAAATGAATCAAAACATCGAAATATTTGACAGCTATTTGCGACGTTGCCAACTTTCTGTATAATATAAACGCTCTTAACTTCGGAATACTAACTTTATACTGTCAGTTACGGGATATCTTCCGCGATGGTGCATTATTTTGAGCTCCCGATCAACACAAACAACAACGAAACAACACAACAACAACACGAAACACAACAACAAATAACACACGGACAATCACGGAAGATATCTCGTAAGTCCCGACAGTATAAGTTTAGTTGTAAACCGTGAAATATTAGTCACACAGTCACAGTCTTCGAAATATTTTCCAGCTACGTCGTCACCTTTTTTGGCATGTCAACTAGATTAGTAATTTATTCATTAAATCTTTTCATATGTATTAGACACTTAAGAGAGAGTCAGACAGTACTATAACTTTATTATACACTGGTAACCACAACATAATTTTCTCTAGCGTCAATGAAAAACATATCAATTCCGATTAAATTGTTGTGTTTTATTGAATAACATTAAATTATGAAAGTTAGTTACATTACAACTAAGATAAAGAACGTAATAAAAGAGAGATTTTAGATAACGAAAATTTACAAAATTGAATTCGCAGCACGTTTCACAACACGTTTTGCAATTGGTAAGAAGTAAGTTGCTACGTAAAATCTTCAAGTTATATTTCCTCAGGAATGACTCAATCTAGCTAGACCATAGTAAATTTTAGACATAATCGTAGATTACGGTATACTCCCAACGACCACCACTAAAATAGGCACCAGTGGTGGCCGTTAGATCAGTGCATTAATTTTTGTCCCAACTGCCAATGGCCGTGGCAGTGGCGGTCGTTGGAACATTCTAAATAATATTTGTCTCAACGGCCACCACTAAATTGCCACCACTGGGGGTCAATATTATTTATTGTGTCAACAAAAATACGCAACGCACGAACATTCTATGATATCTGACATTTCGGAAGACTTTCCTCTGCGCGATAGCCCCCTTTACGGAAGTCCACGCGGGCGAAGCCGCGGGTATAGGGTAGTACAGAATAAAATACTGGTGCTTGTAGACCTATGTGGAGGTTAAACCTTGGTTGTAAATAAAGTAATGGGTTGGGCCACTTAGGCCGGTGAATTTGGGAGCTTTCAAAAGCGTGATGTATTGACGATATCATCATACTCGGAACTGAGAAGTATGTCAGAAGAAAGGGGATGCCTTGCCTACACCCGGCAGTGGGTTATTCCGGGCTGCAATGATGATGAGATAGGTATCGACCTGAGGAGGCTCTCGTTAGGCAGCTGGATCAAGGGCTTGATTCAGAAAGCGGTACTCCTAGACACGGTTCGTATTGTTAGGAGGTTCCTCTCTCTGGAGCCCTGACGGTAGCTTGGACCCTGTTCCCGATACCGGTGGGCTACAATTTTTTATATTTTTAAATGTTTTTATATTGTTTTTTTCTAAGGAATATTTAAAAATGTAATTAATTTGTTTAGAAATAAATAAAGGAAAAATGAGATAGTTATCGATACCCATTTTTAGAGTAACGCTAGCTAATTTAAGCCTGCATAATTGATGTCGGTATGAAAGTAGAAGAAGAAAAGCCCATGTGTACCTGGCCATCCCTCGTTCCAGCACTTCAGTCAAGGAGCCCAGAGAGTCGGTGATCTCTCGGCCTATCGTGGATGGCATTTCTTCTAAAGACCGGCCTGATGACCTGATCTCGGCGTCAGCTTCCTCTGTGAAAGATAAACGATGAAGAATTAGTGATGTATTTATTTTAGACTAGCAGTGCCAGGTCCGCAACGTCACGTCCACACCGTGTCCGCAACGTCACGTCCACACCGTGACCGCAACGTCACGTCCACACCGTGTCCGCAACGTCACGTCCACACCGTGTCCGCAACGTCACGTCCACACCGTGTCCGCAACGTCACCTCCACACCGTGTCCGCAACGTCACGTCCACACCGTGACCGCTACGTCACGTCCACACCGTGACCGCTACGTCACGTCCACACCGTGTCCGCAACGTCACGTCCACACCGTGTATTTTGCGTACGGATGTAAGAATTTAAAGAGTAGTTAATATCCATATTAATTACCCTACTACCTCAATATCCTTACTCATTACTCTTTTTAGGAGTTTACTGTTGTATTTCATTTCTAGAGCCACTCGTTCTAATTTTATTTTTCTCATGTTGTCACTTATTTTTGTGAATTTTGGTTAACCAGTAGTTGGCGACTGTGTAAGTCCAAGACTTCAAAACCTCCCTCCCCACCTCTCTCCTCCTCTCCTCCTTTCAAACCTCCTCCTCCTCCTCGTCCTTAAGATATGTTGTACACAGAAACTGTTGGTGAACCTTTTTTTAATAAATAAATAAAAAAAAAAAAAAAAATATCATTCAGTTCAGCTAATTTCTTCAAGCTTGCTATTTATTCGCTTTGATCGTTTATGTGATACCTAATATCGATCGATATCTTGACCAAGATAAGTTAGGTGTCTATTAGCACCGATTATCTGAATGATTGATGATTCGAGATCATTGTTCGAAATCTAGAATTCTAGAAAAGTTAATAAATTCTGTGTTTATTCAGCTCAAAACTTAATCTAAAGCTGAACAGTTTGGTTGAACGCGCTAATCTCAGGAACTACTGGTTAGAATTGAAAAATTATTTTTGTGTTCGATAGCCCATTTATCGAGGAAGGCTATATGACACCACGCTACAATTTTATTAATTTTGAGAGCTTCCGCTCTAGCCCTCTCTTTCTTTAATGTGACGCAGACGAAGTTGCGCGGTTCAGCTAGTTTTAAATATTATCTTTGCGAGCCTCATTAACGGCTACAAAATTTTAAAACTGTATTCTTGATTGGAGGGTCAAGAGAACGTAAAAATTGATCCGCAAGAAGCACTACAAAAACAAGAAATTCAAGTATAAGCTCTACCATTCAGGTTTCAGAAAGATCGTTCAGTTTATTTTGAGAAATCACATAAAGAACCTTATTAGCTGTTGTTATTCTGCCAGCCTGTGACAATCATCGACATCAGGCAACTGAGGCCCATAGATAAAATACATAAAGTAATCTTAAACAATAATAAAATCATACATATTAAAAACCTTATTAAACTATCTAGTCGTTAGGTAGTCAGTGACCCAAAAAGTCTGACAACCAGTCTTACCAAGGGGTATCGTATTACCCAGTACTAACTGGGTTGTGGAGGTCAGTTAGGCAGTCGCTCCATGTAAATTACTGGTATTCAGCTGCATCCGGTTAGACTGGAAGCCGACCCCAACATAGTTGGGAAAAGGCTAGGCAGATGATGATTAAACTACCTAACATCTGATTGATAGCAGATGAACTGATCAAGCGTTAAAGTGAAATTACGTGCCGCATTGCAAAATTAAATTACCAACCATCAAAGAATCATGTTTAGTACGACACTATGGGAAAATATTTTGATGAAGCGAAGGAAATCACCAAGAATCTATCGAAAGTAGTGGCATATTGTGTTATATGGGAAAACTTTAGTGTTTAGTCATTGAAATTATGTCTGCAAACAACAATTTTGACTTTCGCTACAGCCGTGGGAATATGTGAGTGAAAGAATTGTATTTGTTTACTCATTCATGTAAAGTGTGTTTATTTGATGTGTGGCTTTATTCCTATGGCATACCTTTCTATACAGGGTGTAAACAGACCCTTCACATAGCCGTCAACCAAGCATTCTGTACATCAAACTAAGTAACTTAACGCAAAAATTATTGCTGTGAATCGACTTTTTTTTTTGGAGTTAAAAATCACGTTTTACGGTAGGACTCGATGGAATTCACTCAAAGCATTGTGCTGATGGGTGGATTGAATAGTACGGGGGTCGTGGAGGTGTGTAAAGTTAAAAACTTACATTAAAAACATGTATTTAATATCTCCGTAACTAGAAGGTTCCCAGGTATGGTCTAGAACAAAAAATGATCGCAAAGACGGGGAGAACAAGTGCTTTTCGGTTATGTTAAGGGTCTATTTACACACTATAAAATGATATGTGTTGCCAAAAGTTAGAAATATTACTAAGAATGGAAATGATTTATAAAAAGAAACATCGTGAAACTCGGGTTTGGGAGTAAAAAACTGGTATTTATATAATACTTTTAAATGAATCCTACGAAAATAGATTTAATTTATGCGACTTATGATGAATGAGTTATTAAAATCCATTGAAAAATTTGCAAAAAATAATTAAATTTATATAAAAAACTTCAGTTCAATCAAATCAATCTTTTCAAATTAAATATGAGAAAGTCAAAACCAAAAAAATCATAAGAAATCGAAAGTTAAAAATCGAGTTTTTTACCAACACCACATTCATATTTATGAATGGCAGTTATCAATAAAACAAAAAGTTGTGTTAAAAAAGTGATGTAAGTTGACGAAAAAGAAAAAGTGAATTTTTAAAAAATCGAATCAAATAGTAAAGTAAAAGTCGAAAAGGTTGTTAAAAGTTAAAAGTAATGTTAAAATAGTGATGTAGGTTAACGAAAAATAAAAAGTGAAATTTTTAAAAATCGACAAATAAAAAAGTAAAAGTCGAATAATAGGCTTGTGTTTGAGATTAATCATCGAGTCAAGAACGAGTTTAAATATCTACCGTGAAAGTTAAACTTAGTTCAGTTTGTATATGTTGGTCATGGCAAATATCGTGGCCGGCAATCATTAAGAATAATTATTCGGTACGGCAAGAGCTTGGTTCGAAGGCCTATGAAAAATAGCACGCTCGTATGTTCTGAAAGGATATAACATAACATCACGCCTGAAGTCCCCTAAGTCTTAGGCAGAGGTGTACCTAATAGTACACCCACATTTCACCAGATATTTTTGTAATAGGGGGCGATCCTATTGCCATCAACCGGACACAAATGCAGACTCCGTGGCTGCTACTGAGAAATTCCTAATCGAAAAACCCAATAACACTTTGCCCGACCTGGGAATCAAACCCATGACCTCATGCTCAACGGCTTAGAGTGTTTTCTGAAGCACGGAGGAATCTCGGTATGCAATCGATGGTCATCCGCCACGGACCGACCTAGGCAAGCGCAGCTTACCCTCGAAGATCGATCCGTGCGGCTGGTTTAATTTGTTGCTGTTATTGTACTTCAATTGGCAACTAAAACATTAAGCTACATCGTTAAAACCAGGTGTAAACAGACCCTTCACGAAACCGTCAACCAAGCATTCTGTACATCAAACTAAGTAACTTTACGCAAAAAGTATTGCTGGGAAACGACTTTTTTGAGGTGAAAAATCACGTTTTTCGGTAGGACTCAATGTGACGCACTTAAAGCGTTGTGCTGGTGCATGGATTGAACAGTACGGGGGTCGTGGAGGTGTTTAAAAAACATTAAAAAAACATTTATTTAAAAAAAAACTTTTGAAAAAGTTGGAAACTTTGACCCCCAATATCTCCGGAACTAGAAGGTTCCCAGGTATACGACGGGGAGAACAAGTGCCTTTCGGCTTCTTTAAGGGTCTATTTACACCCTTTATTAAGAAAAACGCCAGTCGTCACTTCAACTTGTTAACCGACTTCTAAAAATGGAGGTGGTTATGTATTTGCCCAGCATCTTTTATTTTTTCTCTTTACGTGACATCAACATGTTATAAACCACTTACGTGTTATTTTCGTGCGAATTTAAACCGTAAGTAGAGCGAATCCCTTGTTCAGTTAATTATAGTAATAATAGCATAATTATTATCTAGTAAGGTGGGCCGGGGAGAAGATATAAATTATATGTAATTAGACGATTATAGAAAGCGTCTGACAATTTACTAAAGACCGAGATGTAATTGTTATTAAATTCTGACAGAGGTGTCCAACTGGCCAATTTTTATTTTTTTTATTTTCTTAGCCTATCCTAACTTAACTTCTTTGTTTGTTTGTTTGTTACCTTTTCACGCCTAAACCACTGAACCGATCATCCTGAAATATTGCATATACGTTGTCAGGTGTACAGAAACGGTCATAGGGTACCTTTCATCCCGATAAAAGTACTGTTCCCGAGGAGAATAACAATAACGTTGTTATGATAATAGATGGCGCCACGTGTCTTTCGAATCATGATTGAATTATATTATCTATTATAAGCAGAGGCTTATAATAGGCTATAAATAAGAGGCTTGATAACTGAAAAATATTCAGTAGTCAAATGATTTACAATGAAATACTTTGCTCGACTTGAATATCAATCCATCATTATCTGCCGAGCCTTTTCCAAACTACGTTGTACTCGCTTCAAAGAGCTCGTGGTTAATAACAGCCCCTCGGGTCGATCTTAAGGTTAAGCCATGCTTGTCTATGTTGGTACGTGGATGGGTGACCATCCATTACGGTCATTTGTAGATCTTGGCAGTCGTTACAGGTAGTCAGTGGCCCGAAAGTCTGACAGCCAGTCTTATCAAGGGGTATCGTATTACCCAGTACTAACTGGGTTGTGGAGGTCAGATAGGCAGTCGCTCCATGTAAAATACTGGTATTCAGCTGCATCCGGTTTGACTGGAAGCTGACCCCAACATAGTTGGGAAAGTGCTCGGCTTCCAGTCTTACCGGATGCAGCTGAATACCAGTCTTTTAGACAGAACGATTGCCTATCTGATCTTCAGAGCTCAGATACTTATCCGAAGTCAAGTTCGATGTCATAAAACTCATAAAAAGACTAGTAAATCGGTTAGTAGTATCACATCGTTACTATTATGGCAGTGGGATCGAACCCGGTTGGGGCTGGCACGGAAATTGATACCATAAGCTTGTGGTTAGTTACTACTGTTAGATAGCTCTTACTTAGACTAGGGTTAGCAGAAATCTAGGTTTTGTTATTGGACTGATACTTAAGACTATAAATAAATGAAAAAATTGCCGAAACGACGAACCTCCATAAAATGTTTTTTTTTTTTTGGTTTATGGATGTTTTTTTTTTCAAAATCATCTTTGGAATCTCCGCAGAAGTATGAGTGCGGATAGCACTCTATCTTACTATCTTACTTCTTACTAATATCTTATCTTACTAACCTTACTACTATTATGAATGCGATAGTTTGGATGGATGGATGGATGTTTGTTACTCAATCACGCCAAAACTAATGAACGGATTTGGATGAAATTTGGAACACAAATAGGTTGTAACCTGGATTAACACATAGGATACTTTTTATCCCGGTAGTGTGATCCTGTGGGACAATTATCGAATTTGACGCGGGCGACGCCGTGCGCATATTCTAGTATTATAAATGCGATAGTTTGTGAGAATGGATTTATGGATGGATGGATGTTTGTTACTCTTTCGCGGCGTACGTACGACGGCACGGTTGGCGCAGTGGCTGAGCGATTGACTGCTGCGCTTCGTGTCGCGGGTTCGATTCCCGTACGGAACAAATATTTGTATGGCCTACAGGTAGTTGTTCCGGGTCTGGCTGTTTGTGTATGTGAGCTTAAATGTTTGTAAACGCACCCACGATATAGGAGAAATTCCTAGTGTGGGGCAAAGTTAAAAAAAAAAAAAAAAGAAATCCGCTGGTCCTAGAGACATCAAATTTGGAGGGTGTATTCTTTGTGAAGGGTAGGTATCAACTAAGAAAGGGTTTTTTGAAATTCCACCCCTAAGACTCTTCAATTGAAATTATGAGACACGTGTATCACAGTTTTTCCAAAATCATCCCCCAAAAGAGTCAAAGAGGGAGTGAGAGCGCTTATAAAATGTTTCATATAGGCCACGCGAGCGAAGCCGCGGGCAGAAGCTAGTCATTGATAAACGTGGCGACGGCTGTCGATTTGAATTTTCCCATTGTAAGGTTTCTTATGCTGGACATCAGTAGCGAAGGGTCAATTTTTGTAAGAGGTAAGCCGGAGTAAACATCTTTAATGTGATTATATTATTTGTCTATAGAATACTGACTGTGCCATTTTTCAAAGAGAAGCCAGTAGGAATCGAGTTGTATAGAACCTTCGCCACTGCTGGACATCCGTTTGCTACACCCGTAGTCTACTTATACTCTTGCATCGTATACTCTGGTTTCTGAACGCCTATTTACTATATGACTGCCTTGTTGGTCTAGTTGTTGCAACCGCGACTGCTGAGCATGAGGTCCTGGGTTCGATTCCTGAGTCGGTCAAATTGTTATTGAGTTTTTCCATTAGGAATTTCTCAGTAGCAGCCACGAGTCTGGATTTGTGCCCGGTTGATGGCAATAGGCTCGCCCCCTATTACATGGAACTTAAACATAACTGGCGAATTGTAGGTGTACTATTAGGTACAGCTCTGCCTGAACCTTCGTGGATTACAGGCGTGATGTTATGTTATGGTATGTATTATTTACTTTTAATGATGTTTGGTAAGTGTTTACGACGGGAAATCTTGAACAACATTAAGGGATTTCGCAGCAGATTAACTGATCTATTCAAGCTTTAACAAAAATGGGGTAAGCTTTTTAAATTGTAACAAGCAGGCTGCTAATTTAATTGTATGTTATCACCGGGCGCCTATGAACATATAAGCTGTAAACAGACCCTTCACGAATCCGTCAACCGAGCATTCTATACAAAAAATCGGTTGTCTGTAAAGTCGGTTTACTGACGATAGTTGAACGTGACAACGTCATAAGAAAATACTGATGGAATGGTTGCATTTTTCAAAAAATGAATGTCCGTTGAGCAATTGTTTTATGGAACGCCTCAGAGCGAGGTAACGCATGTTTTTTCGTGCGTGCAGCCGGCTCCATCGAATTATAAGACGTTATTAACGTCAAAAAATATCGCAATGACGCGATGACGGGAAGAACAAGTGCCTTGATTAACGGTCTAGTTACACGATGTAAATGTGGTGCTGTACCACAAACGAAGCGGGCCTTAGGGAGCCCTATTGTCGGCTCATTACAGGAATGCATGGACGATGCTGAAGACGTCTTACTCGCAGCTCAGTTCTGAGTCGAATAGACCAATTTAGTTTGCCGTCGACGGGCTTAGAAGATGGACCTCTGTGCACATGAGATGTGGCGCCCTTTTAAAAACATAATTCACTTGTAATTACACTGGTACCTGAGTGGAACACGGCAACGTTGGCTGATGAAGCAACCACATAAGTATGATAGTAGTGTTTTTTCGGACGAGCTCCTAGAAAGGGCTTCAGGTACGAACAACCAGTAAGTGGGGCCCAACTGCGCGTCTTTTTAAGAAAATATCTCGCCGACTGGTTGACAATTCGCGTGACCAGAGGGTTAGCTCTTTCTTTGATCAAAGAATTAGCTTTGCCATTCAACGTGGCAATGCTGCCAGTCTTCTGGACACGTTTCCGGATGACAGCGATGTACTTAGGCGTCTAAGCGCCCTGTTGTTTATTTCGTTAGTTTATTTTATATGAATTAGTCCGTTTTTTAAAATTTGCTTTAATTCAATTATTAACAGTAAGTACATAAATATATCTACGACTCACAGCCCTATAATTGTCATATAAAAGTTGAACGGCGCGCGCGCAAGTAACTGTGACGCGAGTGCGCGCGAGTCGGCGCTAAACGCTAAATCGGTGAGCTAAATTATCGCGTTAACATCAAGGTTGCGGGTAGAAAGGTTGAAATCGTGTTAGCTGATGGTACTTCCGGGGCTAGGTACTCGTGGGTGCTCTGTTGATGTATACAAGCTTGATGTCTAAGTTGCTTGTTGTCTTTGAAGGTACTCTTTTTTTTTTTTTTGTCGTGGTGATATCATCAAATGAGTCCTCCCACCCAGGGCAGAGCGGGAGGGACTGTCAGACCTGTACTGACTTAAATCCACGGTGTCCTTCAATAGCCCTTTATGTTCCAGGGTCACGGTAGTTCTATAAGTCCCGCGACCAAGGTTCCGTACCCTACCTAAAAGGAAAATTGAAATCTTTTTTTACCCGACTGCGGCGAAGCCAAAAGGAAGGGTTATGATTTTAGCAGTGTATGTATGTATACTTTATCTTTCTTTTTATGTATGTTTGTATTTACGTATGTTCCTCCGTAGCGCCTAAACTATTCATCTGATTTTGATGAATAAGGTGTCAATCGATTCGTTATTATGGCCCGGGTAACATAGGCTACATTTTAACCGACTTCAACAACAGGAGGAGTCGATTTTACCTTGTAAACCCCGAATTTAATTAGAGCGTGATTTTTTGTAGTCGGGTTTTTTTAGTGGTAATATACTAAACAAATTCTGGTTTGTCACAGAGGCTTTTCTCGAAATCTTTGGCAAAATAAAGGCCAGCCCTCTGGTCACGTGAAGAGTCGATCAACCGTTTGGCGATATCTCAAAATACTTGGCGGGCACTCAGACTCCAACCCCAAACGGCTCGAACACATAACAACCAATTAAGTTATTGTTTTTACGCCGTTCGAGGTTTAAAAAACTAAAAAACACAAAACATCACGCCTGTAATTCCCGAAGGGTTAGGCATTTGCCAGTTATATTTAAGTCCCAAGTAATAGGGGGCGAGCCTATTGCCATCAACAGGCGCAAATCCAGACTCCGCGTCTGCTACTGAGAAATTCCTGACGGAGAAACCCATTATCACTTTGCCCGACCCGGGAATCGAACCCAGGACCTCATGAAAAACTAAACTTTTCATCATCATCATCATCATCATTTCAGCCGAAAGACGTCCACTGCTGGGCAAGGGTCGCCACATTTAACTTTTAAAAAACTTATATTATTCTGGGGTTTTGGTGGTGCCTTGTTTGTGAGTAAATGAGCAAGTCACGGATCTGCCTCACATTATGTACTCAGAGAAAGTGTAAACACATAGAGATTCTGCAATAATTGTCATGGACTTGCTAAACATTACTCACGACTTGTCTTGTACTTATTGTTTTAATTATTTAACACGTTTTCTTTCTTCAGTTGTGTCACAAATAAGAGACAATATTTAGCACTTTCTTATGAAACAGAATTATTAAACAAATAAATAAAATTGAAGTGTCTGTTCGTGATTTCAAAATAACAGCTTTTTATTGAATGCATATGAAAGTATATACGTTTTGACAAAAAAAAACGTTTTAAAATTTTTGTCTGACTGTTTGTTCCGGCTAATCTCCGAAACGGCTGCACCGATTTTGAAGGAACTTTTACGGGCCGATAGCTGATCCTGGCCTTTTGGCCTCGTACAGGACCAATTTAGTTTAATGTACCTATGTCTTATTTATATATTTTTTTTTTGTTTTTTTTTTTTTTAATTTAATTTGGTTTTTTATAATTATAAGTTCTTAAGTTTCTTTTTTAATTCTTAATTTAGAAACCTCAAAACGTAAATTATTGTTTCGTTTTTCTGATTTATGATATCAACTAACATAATGTGCTAGGTGATAGTTATGTTAAGTTTTCACCATGTATATAAGTCGACAAGTTCTCTCTTATTTAATATGCATGCTGTGTCATTTCTCCTGTGTATCAGATATGCTCACGACCCTAATCCCTTATGGCATGAGCAGGTAACCAGATATGAAATGATAATAAAAATCTGCTTGCAATTATTGTATTAAAAATTACAACGCCGTTTTCATACGAAGTTCTCCAAAGAAGCAAATACTTCACGTAAGTATATGGTCTAACTATTCATACACGAAATATTTTCAGGGAATCATCTAACGGCTATAACGAAGATATTTCAAAGGATTATTTTTTTATCTGAGTATATTTTATGAAAAATAAATAATTTAAAATTACTTGACCAGTTGAACCACAAAATAAATACTAGCTCCTTATTTTTGAACTTTCATTACGCTAGTTTACTACGTCGTATTTACCTACTGTCATTGTTAGAATGTGGGAGTAAAGGTTTTATGCAAAAAGTCTCAAAAATTTTTTGAATTATAATAATTTTTTTTTTTTTTCGTAAAAAAAAAAACACTCAGATAATTTTTTTCGTTGCCTTGGCGACTTTACGACTTATAGAAGTTACTCTTAAAATACTTCGAGTATGAAAAGATAGACCTTATATTGAAGAACTGGATATTTATAAAGTTTATTCATAAGTATTTTCACATATTATTTTAAACTAGCTGTGCCCCGAGGCTTCACCCGCCGCTTCTGGCTTGTTTTCTTTTTGCTCGGCTCCTATTAGTCATAGCGTGATTTTATATAGCCTTTAGCCTTCCTCGATAATTGGACTATCCAACACTAAAATATTTTTTCAATTTTAACCAGTAATTCCTGAGATTAGCGCGTTCAACCAAATAAACAAACTCTTCAGCTTTATAATATTATATAAGTATAGAAGATTAAAGTCGTTTTTCGTGGCGGTCTATGTGATCGCGCTGTCTTCCTAAACTACGCTACAGATTCTAATGCGGTTTTCACCAATATTTCGGGAATTTGTTCCGGGTGATTTAGATAAATAAAACGTAATTTTAAACATTAATATTAAACTTACGCAATAATATTAAAGTTATCTCGATTTTTAATCAAAATTAATGATTTCATAATAGGATGGCTTTCATTAATTTATATAACTTTTCATAAAAATGTCACTTTACCAATTTTCTCGCAAATGAATAATTTGATTTGACGAAATTAAAATCGAGACTCGACTTCAAATTCTTCTCGCGGCTTCGCTCTTTATGTACTCACGGGAACGTTTTAAAAGTAGTCTATAACACTTGGGGATAATGTAGCTTCCGGTTAGTGAAAGAATTTTCGGAATCGGATCAGTAGTTCCGAAGAACTCTTACATACAAACTTCCTTACAAAAAATTTTCATCTCTTTATAATATTAGTGTAGATAAATATTTATGTCTAATGTAATTATTTCCTACAGGATATTCAGAGAAAAGATAGAAAAAAAAAAAAACAAATTCTCCATTTACCTTCCCAGCTTCTCCGTTCCTTCTCCACCTCATCTTCCCACCCATCCAGCATCTTCCCTGCCTTCTCTCTCGCGCACTCCCAGGCCTCATTCTGGCCCACACATTCTAACATAGCCATTAAATTAGGTCCTAAACTCTTCCCCAAATTCACAAAATATTCATAGCCCTTCTCCAAATACGACGCACTTTGAACTTGCGAACAAAACAGTAAAAGAAAAACTAGAAAAAATTTCGGCGCCATTTTGTTTTTTTTTACATATGGCTACTTTCACTCGCGTTCAAGGTTATACTGAGGAGCGCGGATGCGTGTTGCCGGTTTTATGGACTGCGGGTACTTTCTTTTTGAAGAGGGGCGGGTTAAGCGGCAGGTAGTGCGGACTGGAATTTGATGGGTGGGTTTGGTCAAAGTTGATTGTATTGCGTGATGAACTAGTACCAATCTTAGTGTGAACACAAGATTTTACTCATAAATAAATACATAAATTCACGTCTTTTTGTACAAGGAGTGGAATTCCCTGCCTGCGTCGATAACATTCTATTTAAGTCGCGAGTTAATAGGCTTCTTTTGGGTTAGCTCGTTCCATCGTCGACCTCATCTCTGTCCTTGGACTAGATTGAGGTCAAGCGTAAGCCCATTTAGAAAAAAAAAAAACCTGCTTCGATCCTTACATTTATGTACTACTTTCGAATCTGGGAATAGACGCAGAGATTTAAGGTATGCAATTTTAAAACTAAGACGAATAAGGGAACAGACACAGTGGTTTTTCAAAGTAAATACTATTTTGTTAAGCCTACAAACAAATTATTCGGTTCCGGGTCAGGCTATTTGTGGAGGTATGTGACTTTTGTGTCTGTAAACACGCCCAAGACTTCAAAAACTGTTAAAAATGCAAAAGAAGAATGAGTCTTCCGCAATTAGTGTTTCGTTAACATTTTTAGGGTACCGTACCCGAAGGGTAACTAACGGGACCCTATTGCTATACTTCCGCTGTCCGTCTCTCCATCCGTCTGTCTGTGTGTCAGTGGGCTGTATCTCATGATCCGTAATAGATAGACAGTTGAAATTTTCACAGAATGTGTTTTTGTTGCCGCTATAACAACAAATAAAAAAAATAAAGTTCCACTACATCGATGGTTCGAACCCTACATGCGCAAGTCCGCCTCGCACTTGACCGGACGGAGGATAGCGGAGGCTTAATAATAGGGTCCTGTACGTTACCCTTCGGGTACGGTACCCTAAAGATGCGAAAGTAACTCTGTCTCTGTCTCTGTCGGAGTGAAATTTGGCAAATGTGCCAAATTTTAGGCCATGATCTCCGAAAGGACAGGATGGTACTCGTTTGACAGTCGAGTTTTTATCTCGATATCTATAAGAGTAGAGAAAGACCAATGCAACGATGGATAGACTTTGTGAAGGATGATATGGCTAGAAAGGAGGTGACTGCTGAGATGACGAGTAATAGAGAAGTATGGAAGAAGAAGACGTGCTGCGCCGACCACAAATAAATTAAGATAAGGCCAGGAGAATGATGATCGCGATAGGACCCGTTTCGTTGAATAAATATTTTATCGAACTTCACGCTGTCGAAGCTTTGGGCTAAGTAAGTCCTTAATAAATATAAAATCAATACATAATGTCAATAATAACTTCCTCACGTCTCTTATAGCGCCATCTATTGAGTTTAGCATAAACTGCATACCTGATAGTTCTACTAATTCGCCACTAGATGGCGCTGTGGGCGGTGACAATAATTTTGAATATTATATATATTATATAATAATATATATATTATGTCTTGAAGTTACAGTCTGAAGTTATTTAAATAACATACATCACATCACGCCTATAATCACAGAAGGGTTAGGCAGAAGTGTACCAAATAGTACACCCACATTTCACCAGTTATGTTTAAGTCCCTTGTAATAGGGGGCGAACCTATTACCATCAACCGGGCACAGATTCAGAATCCTTAGCTGCAATTGAGTTTCTGATGGAAAACCCAATAATGCTGTGAACGACCTGCGAATCGAACTCAGGACCTCATGCTCAGCTGTCGCGCTTGCGACCACTAGACCAACGAGGTAGTTGATTTTCCATTTACATGGAATATTGAGAAATTCCTGAATTATTTAATTAGGCATTTACCTACGATATATTTTGGAGGCCAGCATTATCATCATCATCATTATAGCAGGTGAAAGCCGTTCTGCTGGACACAGGCACCCCACCAAGTGACATCACAGAGAGCTGTTCTGTGCTTCTCGCGTCCACCAGATTCCAGCGCTCTTCACCAGGTCAGGTGCATTTGTAGGTCATAAAAAGTAAAATGCGTGCGTACGTATGTAATACGATAGGAAAGTAATAATGGTTATAACAATTATTATTCGTAATAGTCGATTTTATACCACACAACAGAAAATCTACAGAAGATCTAATGCTTCTCGCCATAATAGAAGACGCCTTATAAAGGGTGTAAAATATCCTTAACGAAGCCTAAAGGCTCTTGTTCTCCCCGTCATTATGATATTTTTTTGTACTGGACCATATCTCGGCACCTTCTAGTTACGGAGATATTGGAGGTCAAAGTTCCAAATTTTTCTCAAGTTTTTTTCTTTAATACCCACTAGTTTTTAAGGTAACGGCTCCATGACACGTTTACTATTCAATGCATCTATCAGCACAATGTTTTGAGTGTGCTACATTGAGTTTTATCGTATCGTGCTTTGAGTACTTTCCATCGAGTCCTACCGTAAAACGTGATTTTTCACCCCAAAAAAACTCGTTTCCCAGCAATAATTTTGGCGTAGAGTTACTTAGTTTGATATACAGAATGCTTGGTTGACGGCTTCGTGAAGGGTCAGCTTCCAGAATTTTTCGGCCCCATCGGCCATCCGTTCTACGACCAATGTGCCCTGCCCACTGCCACTTAAGTTTGGCAATTCTTCGGGCTACGTCGAAAACCTTGCGGATGTCCTCATTTCTGATTCGATCACGCAAGGAAACTCCGAGCATAGCCCTCTCCATTGCCCTTTGGGTGACTTTAAGCTTCTGATGAGGCCCGTTATGAGCGACCACGTGTACGTAGTGGAACTTTTCAACATTTGTCTTTAACATAACAAAAAACTAAACTCCCGTACCTAATCATTTGATTGTTGTAACGAATCGTAGCACGAACTAAGTTGTTAGTCGAGTTTACTAAAAACAGGTTTTATAATAATTACCACTATGTATTAGGCCTACGAGTTGTGAAATAGAAAACTCTGCAAACAAGTGAAACTCAGTATTTTTGTGTAAAACAAGAATGTGATCATAGACAGCACGCATGTTTTTCAAAACGATAGGCACACATGTACGCAAGCTATACAAAACCAGTTTCAGGATCTCTCACTGTGTAGGAAATCTATACAAAGTGAGGCCAAGTTATATTGGAAATGTACAGCTTCATGTGCCGCCGTGTGTGCTCTGACGGTCTGCCACTTTTTACCCTTATGCCCTAACTAAGGGGGCCTCCATCAATTACGTGACGCAATTTAGGTAATTTTTCCACCCCCTCTCCCCCCGTTGGTGAGATGTCGTAAGATTTGACTTGACCCCCTCACCCCCCTCCTAATCTCACGTGAGATTTAACAAAATACGTGAATAGTGTAAAACGTTAAACTGTGCTTGATTGCGTTTGCGCGATAGCGCGAAATTTAAAAAAAAATCATTGAAAACGTATTATTTTCCAGTTTTCACGCATTTTACACTGTTTTGTGTGGGGAAAAAATTACGTGATAATTGCCGAGGACCCACTCTCTCTCTCGTGAGGTTGGATGAGATTCGGCTAGACGCCGTCCCCCCACTAAATCCCTCACGTAATTAATGGACGCCCCTGTACTAATGTTGAAAAGTGGTCCACCGTCATTGCAGTCGGTAGAAACTGTCAAACTCGAGTTTGACAGATGTCAAACTCCAAATGATAAATCATTTGGAGTTTCAACCTCAAAATGTTGACGGTTAAGATCAAAATCGATTGAGAAAATATGACAGCTTTTAGTAAGTTGATTTGCAGGCAACTGTACATGCACTCCCAAAGACTTGATCACCTTTAAAAATCAAATGAATCAACTATTTTGTAGTGTACGAAGGCTAACAAGTATTCTTAAAGTTCAAATTATAATATTTATGTGATTTAGATTGACTTGGTAATTGTTGGTAATTTTAGCTGTTTCCTAGTTAGTACTGGTTGACACGACTGTTTTTATTTTTTTTTGCATTTTATCCTTGGACTGTGGACCGACCAAGCGCATAATTTACTGAGTAATAAAATTAACAAAGTTATGTAAGAAAGAATCTTCTTCTTCGTAGCGTGTCGATGGCAATCTAAACTGTGTCGGCCCATAACTGAGCTACTAGTTTGGCGCTTTCGGTAGCGTCCATCAGTTCCTGAAGTGAACAAACAACAGGACACGCAGGACGATATTAACTGCTCCATCGTTTGTGGATCAGCACCATATTTACACTCCAGGGCAGAGTCATTAATGAATCTCCACCTGGGGGTCTGAATGAAATAACCTCTTTAGCAGAAACATAATAGTAATATGAATCACAGTTAAATTCTTGAATTGGTCACAGACGCAGTTATATGTGGTCACAATGGTTCTTATCGAAATGGTCACAGACATATTATGAATTGTCTTTTTGTGACCATTTTACTTATATCAATCTATGTTAACAAAATGGTATTTTTCTTATTTATTTTTTTGTACTCTATCACAATGCTGTCCTATTTGACCCAAAGGTTGACTGGTAGAGAACGCCTTGTGGCATTAAGTCCGCCTATGTACCACTCTTGTACATGAAGTTTTAATACATAAATAAATAATTTAAAGTAATTCATATTTAATAATATGAATTTTGAAAGTCGGTTGTTTTTTTTTCTAAAAAAAATTATTTTACCCTTTTTAGTTGTAGTATCTCACACAAATCTTGTCAAGTATCAATTTGCCGACCCGCGCCGTGACGTACTTGACCATAAGGTAATTACTGCTTGGTTGTTCGTCCCGGAGTATTCAAAGCGCAACTATTTTTAAGCGCAACCAACTAAGCGCAACTATTTTTAAGCGCAACCAACTAAGTGCAACTATTTTTAAGCGCAACCAACTAAGCGCAACCAACTAAGCGCAACCAACTAAGCGCAACCATTAGTTGGTTGCGCAACTAAATTACTCCTCCAAGCGCAAGTTGCGCTCACAAATTCAAATTAAAAATATTATATGTTTATTCCTCAAAGCGCAACCATGATGAAAAATTGAGAGGGGTAATGGACTCATTAATGATATCGATAAACAGTTTTAAATCAACAGTATCATTTAATACACTCTTTCATGGTTGCGCTAGGAGGAATATTTTAGTTGCGCTTAAAAATAGTTGCGCTTTGAGGAATACCTCATTCTTTTAAGTGAGACAACAAGGGGACATCCGAATCTATAAGAAATATAGGGAAATCTTTTCTGACAACAATTTTGGCTTATTTACCATTTTGGTCAAGTCATTCTGGTAAAGGAAAGATGAGGCAGTTCTTATGGGGCCGCGTGATTTATTCTAATATTTTAGGCAATATTTTATTATTATTTCCTTTATTTATATCCATGTAAAAAATGTCCTTTTTACTTTTTTAAAAATTTCTTTCTAAAATAATATTACGACAAAAACATTTAAAATGTAAAATAGTAGCTCACCGGAATCGGGAACAGGGACAAAGCTACCGGTGGTCAGGGCTCCAGAGAGAGGAACCTCCTAACAATACGAGCCGGGTCCAGGAGTACCACTTTCTGAATCAAGCCCTTGATGCAGCTGCCTTACGAGAGCCTCCTCAGGTATTGGTCGAGGGTCTTGGCAATTAAGCCATTGGCGAAACGATTATCGGCACGATGATCGTTTTTATTTAAAAACATAAAAACCATACGTGTACATGTCACCTCGCGAGCCAAGTCAAAATACCTGATTTGCTCATCTTTCTAGGTTTTTTTTTTAATTATTATTTTTGTTTTCGAAAACTGCGTTCAGACAGGTTGTTTAAAAACCGGATCTTTTGCAATAGGTAAACCCGATTTACAAAAACTTTCAAATGTGCATAATTTTAATCATTTTCCTTAAAGTAGGAGGTTCACTAATACAACTGATTCTGTGACAAACTGGTGTACACAACATAAAGAATACATAAATAAATGAAATTCAAGAAAAGTAATAAAACAAATAAAATTCTTGGATTATACCAACAAAAATCAATAAAATAGAGAAAGGTTACTTCTTTATTTAACTGGATACCCAGTAAAATAAAGAAATTATTTTTTAAACAGAAAAGTAATCCAGTAAAATAAATAAAAAAACCTTAAAGTCATTGTAATTTATTTAATTAAAAGAATACAATAAATACGTAACATCAAAATGAAAGAAGTGAAATATACAGTGAACGAAGATTTTGACAAAATAATACCAATTCTGTTGTATTTGAGGATATTATTCCATTTTGTGACTAGCGTTATTTATCCATCAGTATGGTGTTATGGCGGATATTTCTTGTACCAGATGGTAACTAGAACAGACATAAAAGTACCTGATACTTTAACTGACAAGGAGTTTGCACCAGGTTATGCTACCAATTGGAACTTTGTAAGTATTATTTTCCCTTTATTTATATCTTTACAAATCAATTACATTTTTAAATATTCCTTAGAAAATATAAAAATAAAAAAGACATTTAAAAATATAAAAAATTTTAGCCCACCGGTATCGGGAACAGGGTCCAAGCTCAGGTCAGGGCTCCAGAGAGAGGAACCACATAACAATACGAGCCGTGTCCAGGAGTACCGCTTTCTGAATCAATTACATATTTTTGACACATTTTTAACGTTCCGTACCTCGGTCGGCAAAACAAAAACGGAACCCTTATAGGATCATTTTGTTGTCCGTCTTGCAAGACCCTTTTTTCTGAGGTATAAAGCTGAAATTAATATCAAATACTCAAGTTTGCTGCCCCTTAGAGCAGTGAAAAAAACTAAATTTGTAAGTCAACGCGATCAAAAGGTATAACCGTTAATGTCGCATTTTTTGCGATTTCACAAGGGAATCAAAACCTATAGGGTACTTCCCGACCTAGAATCATGAAATTTGGCAAGAAGCAATGTCTTACAGCACATGTAAAGGAAAAAAATCTGAAAACCGGAAATATGTAGTTTAATAGCAAAATACCTACAAGTTTATACGGAACTCTTGGTGCGCGAGTCCAAATCGCACTTGGCCGGCATTTACATTTCGAGACTCCTCCGAACCTAGAAAAGCACATAAAGCCGTTGGTCCCGGCTGTCATTTGTAGACCTTTGACAGTCGTTACAGGGTCACAGACCTGAAAATCTGTCAACCAGTTTTTCCAATAGGTATCGTATTACCCAGTACTAACTAGGTTGTGGAGGTCAGATAAGCAGTCGCTCCATATAAAATACTGGTATTCAGCTGCATCTGGTTAGACTGGAAGCCGACCCCAACACTAACATAATTGTGGAAAGGCTTGGCAGAGTTTTTTTTTTTTTTTTGAAACGTTGCCCCACACTAAGAATTTCTCCTGTATCTAGGGTGCGTTTACAAACATTTAAACTCACATACATAAACAGCCAGACCCGGAACAACCGGGAATCGAACCCGCGACACGCAGCGCAGCAGCCAATCGCTCAGCCACTGCGCCAACCGTGCCGTCAAATGATGATAGATATGATGATACGCTGTGAAGAGAATGTTGTATATAGGTTACGGCTACACTGTTTCAGCCGGTTAAACTTAGATGTATCCTACTTATCTTCGGTTAGAACATGCAACCAATTTGGATGTAGCGAGACGCGTTTGGTCACAGTTCTAGCCTAGTCCATTTGGTCGGTGTGTCCTAGCAATGAAAATGATACACAACTGTTACCGACTTTAAGAGTTAGAACCAGAATCAGAATCAGAATCAGAATCAGATTTTTTTTTTTTTTTTTTTAATTTTTTTTTAATTTTATTGATTTTTATTTTGAGAACTATTACCATTAATACAGCATATGATTCTGATCCTCTAGAAAATAAACTTTTCATCGTTTGCATGAAGCAAATCAGCTGGCCGTACAGACATCAGCACATCCAGCTACTACAATCTGTGAAATTTCTTTAATAGATTTTCAACTTTATCACCAAAGCATTAGGTTCAAGGTTGTTTGCGAAAATTTGACAGTTTCGGGTAGCTTTGCTGTGGTGGCGTCTGTAAATTTTTGACCACGTTGCGCTTTTGTAAGAAACATCTGATTTCATTTTAGCAGGCGACGATTACTGGAGCGCCTCGATATATCTTACGCCCTGTATTCCTGGTGAAAAAAAAAACAAAAACAACACTTTATCCAACCTGGGTATCAAACCTAGAACGTCCTGCTCAACAGTAACCCATGGTAAACACTAAACCAACGAGGAAGTGGAATATTTTAATGCCTGTGAATGATGACTGATTATATGTAAGAAAATCCAATAAATAAGAAACAAAAATGGCCTAGTGGTGTAACCGTTGCACTGCCAATTCATAGGTCTCAAGTTCGAACCC
Organism: Noctua comes; assembly: GCA_963082995.1. NCBI lineage: Eukaryota > Metazoa > Arthropoda > Insecta > Lepidoptera > Noctuidae > Noctua > Noctua comes. The sequence goes on from OY720294.1 coordinate 1,035,586, forward strand.
AAGACACACACCTCTGATTTTTCGGTTTCATGTGCGTATTTTATAATTATCACTTGCTCCGATTAAGGTAAACATCGTGAGGAAACCAGCATGCCTGAGAGATATATCTCGACGGCATGTAAAGCCAAGTCAGAAGCCCATGGGCGGCACAAAAACTCTGACACCAGATTAGGCACTAACCACACGATAAAGAGAGAAGATTATAATAGAAACGATTTAAAAAATCTTATTGACTCTAAGAAAAGACAAACATGTTAATAAGTACACAGATTGTAGAGGTCTACGTCGTTAAAGACCGGTTAGATCAAGAACCGGTACCATGGCTCGCAAACCTTACACAGTGAGCGTTCAGAGGAAACAAAACATCTTTTGAAAACGGCATTTTTTGTCAATGTCGAGGTTACTAAAAGGTTTACAGAGCTCACCATGGACTTGGTCGTAGTTAAATAAAATAATAAACAGCTACTATTTTACAGGCGTAACGTTTGAATGTCAAAGTCAAAGTCAAAATTATTTATTTGCTATAAATGTGGTACAAAAGATGGTAAAAAGACATGAAGTGCAATGCCACATTTCGCCATAAAAATAGCATGCAAATATTATTAAACACAAATATTAAATTAGGTAGGTAACTAAATAAAGTATTTATTTATTTATAACAGGTTAGTTAGACTGTTAAATACTAAAAACGAAAAATGTTAACATATTGAACGTTGGTTAGTTAGGATGTTGGAAGTTATCTTAACATCACACCTGAAATCCCCGAAGGGTTAGGCCATGGTGTACCGATTAGTACAACCACATTTCGCCAGTCATGTTTAAGTCCCATGTAATAGGGGGCGAGCCTATTACCATCTACCGGGCACAAATCCAGACTCCGTGGCTGCCATTGAGAAATTCCTGTTGGAAAAACCCAATAACACTTTGCCCGGCCTGGGAATCGAATCCAGGACCTCATGCTCAGCAGTCGCGCTACTAGATCAACGAGCTGGATTTGTGGCTGATAGATGGGAAAAGCTCGACGGCTCTACTGCTATAACATGGGACTTAAACATAATTGGGGATACGTGGGTGTACTATTACAAAACATACATTTATTTTCAGGCAACTATGGCCCTTAGATAACCTACCTTAGAGACTAAAATAATAACATTATTTTTAGTACATACGAATCCTGAATATAGTTTGTTCGGAATAAGTAACTGAATCGATGCCAATAATTTTAAAACCATGTTATATTTTTTCCCAAAAATATTTAAAAAAAGTTACAAGTTGGACATCGACCGACATTAAGTATCACAATAATTTAGGTACATACTGCCAAATTATTATTATCGATGAGCTCAAGACGACGCTAGAGGCGCGCGGGCGGGTGCGCTGCGTGGTAACCACGTTTTTGTGCGGACAACTAGGTAATAGAACAAGCTTATAACTTTGGGATATTTCATAATACAGTTTTTAAATTTTGTACATAGATTCTTTACATAAAAATACTAGACACATAATGTATTTCAGGTTTCGCATATACTAAAACTAATGTTGTCTCATCGTAAAAATACAAATTCTGTTAATAAATGGAAACTCAACAACTATGTTAGTAGCACTTCACTGCACTATAATACTGCACGTGCATGAGGCACTTGCCCGTGGAAGCGTCGGAACACCACTCCCTGGGGCCAAAAATCCTCTTCCAAGACGAGGTGCAGTTACACCTTAATATTCGCATCACAAACGCCTTAAAGTTGGCGTTGCTATTCCGCACACCTCTGCATAACCCATTCGGAACAGTCGTGATGTTATGTTATGTTACAAACGATAATACGTCAATCGACTATACCTGTCTACAGCTAGATTCCATGCACACTGATGAAGTGTAATTATATCAATAACCAGTTAGCTAAAATCGTAGCGTGCGTCGCGTCGTCATTGAGTCCAAGCAGGTTTTAGTGGCAAGTTTGCATCGTTTAGTAAGTTGGTTCCGCACAATTATTTTTCACTTGCTTTTGCCGGCGACTTTAGAATAAAACTACCTTTTGCCCGCGGCTTCGCTCGCTTTGTGGTCGAGAAATAATCCCTCGGAAACGTTCTAAATTTACATGTATTTTATAAGCTTCTGCCCGTGGCTTCGGTCGGGAAAATATCGTTTGACGCTCGGGACTGTTGTAACTTAACTTCCCATTAGTGAAAGAATTGTCAAAATCGGATCAGTAGTTCCGAAGGTTCCACATCCAAACTTTACTACTTTACAATATTACAGTCTCGCCTGTCATTTGTAGATCTTTGATAGTCGTTACAGGTAGTCAGTGGCTCCAAAGTCTCATAACCAGTCTTACCAATGGGTATCAAATTAAACTGGGTTGCGGAGGTCAGAGAGGCAGTTGCTACATCATCTACCTGCCGCTTTATACCATACATGCAGCATAATGTCAGTTTTTTTCATGGAGACACTGCCTATCAGATCGTAAAAATCCAATTAGTACTGGGTAATACAATACCTCTTAGTAAGACTGGTTGTCAAATCAGGAGACAGGTAAGAATAATTGCTTGCTTGTCTCTGCATCACCCAAAGGCACGAATTACACAGAAACGGCGTAAGGTGAAGGCACGGCGCAGGCATGATGCCGCTTCAAAACGTTTTCATACAAGATGTACGTATAGGCGACGTGTTGTGAATTACATTCAAGCAGCGCGGCACAAGCACGCCGTTTTTTCGTTTCCTTATAAATTCCACGCCTGCGATGCTCCTGCGCCGCACCGTCACCTTACGCCATTTCTGTGTAATTCGCGCCAAAGGTTGACTGGTAGAAAATGCCTATGGCATTAAGTCCGCCTCTGTACTTTGTGCTTGAAGTGATGAATAAAAAATACCACGAGTGACTTAGGAGCCACCTAAATTAGAAGCTATTTCAAATATTGTGAAATTTATTAATACTTGTATTCTAATTACGTACAATCAATAAGAACACATTAACTTAATCACAAGGCAACGACTTCTCCTAACGACTAAGGAACCCTAAGCCACTGCTACACATACTAGGCGATCACATAATATACTGTGACCTCAAACGGTCTGCACGTTTTCAAATAACAATAAAAATAATCCAATTAAAATAAGAAATATTCCAATAAAAATCAGCAATGATCCAATAAAAAATAAATTGTCTCTTGAACTATTCCAGTTAAATAAAGCAATAATCAAAATGACAGAAGTGAAAATAACATTGAATGAAGAATTTGACAAAAGACGTTCAATTCGGTGGTGTTTAAGTTTATTTTGGCATGTAGTAGCCTATTGTGTATTTACTTGTGTTTGTGCATACGCTTTTTACTTGTGGTACCTGTTGATTATAAGGACAGATATTAAGGATGAACGGGTCGATACTGCTAGGTGGTTCACACCATGTTTTCTCACCAATTGGAACTTCGTAAGTACAAAAGCATTTATTTCAAATAGACCAGTTGCGGGTATTTTTGAACTGTCAAAAATAAAAGGATGAAACTACAGTCGCAGTCACAAGGCATAATGACTGTGAAAAGTCTGTGGTTGCCTATTTCAAACCGTAGATCTCTATGAAGAGGAATAGGCGAAAAACTCCATGGAGTCTTTTAAAAGACAGTCTATTAAAGTTTAAGAAAAGTCTATACTCGCTATTAATTGAATGAATGCTGAAATGGACCTTTTTGGCGCAGCCGTGAGGCACAGAGCACATGTATTTTCTAATTTTTTTTTTTTTAAATTGTTTTTTAATTTTTATTTTGTATCTTTTTTATTCTTTGTGCTTGATGAACTGACGTCAAATAAACTTTATTGTTTCTTTCTCTAATTGAAAAATGTTTTTAAAATGATAATTTTTAATATTTCGTGTGCAAATAAACATTTGATGTAATTTTTTATCCCGCTAGTGGATCCGATCCCATGGGATAACGTTCGACTACCTGGCGGGCGTAGCCACGGGCGGAAATTATCTACGTAATACATCTGTACAAAGAAAATTGTAGTGTCTATGTGTGATTTCAAAATAACAGCTTTTTTACTGAGTGCTTGGGAAAGTACACCGGGTGGAAGGTACACCCACCCACGCTAGAACGGTTACCACGTATTCAGTACATCATTCTGAAGCCACAGAAATTTTTCGCCGTTTATTAAAAAAAAGCAGCTGTTTCCTACAAAACTGTAATACCTACACGGTCAAAATGGATAGAAATTATATTGAGAAATTTCTATGTGGGGGCGTTTCAGAATGATATAAGTATCACCCTGTATACTTTCACATGCATTAAGTAAAAACTGTCATATGTTTTAGCGTCGGTGTAACTTTGTACATGTAACAACAAAAAAAAAATGGTCTGGCAAATCTTTGAAACTGCTGGACCGATTTTGACGGGACTTTTAATGGCAGATAGCTGATAGATATTAGTTAAGAAAAAGAATAAAAGTTCCGTGCGAAACAAATAAAACCCTTAAAATTTTTGACAAAATCCAATTCAAACGTGGGAGTAATATTTTTATATTAACTTGACGAAGACGAAGGTCGCGGGGCACTAAAATCAAAATCAAAGCATTTATTTCAAATAGGCCGTACACATACGCTACAGTCCCAGTCACAAGGCATAAAAACTGTGAAAGTACTGTAGTTGCCCATTCCCTAACGTAGAAACTCCATGGACACTCTTTTAAATCAGAATACTTTTACAAACTCTTGGTTACATCATTCACTGCTAGAAGATATATAAAATGACTTGTTATGGAGTACGGAGCGACATTCTTCCAATCATTTATTTATTGGCTTATCAGACCTAAGACATTAACCACGACGATGGTCAGTCATGAATCTAGATTTAAAACAGATTTGCTATTTATCTGTACTTGAATCTAGTTTCAACTGCGTTGTGTCTAGTGATAGCAAAGCGCTTCTGTTGAGCATGAGGACCTCGGTTAGATTCCCTGTTCGGGCAAAGTCTTCCAGTCTAACCGAATGCGGCAGACTACCATTATTTTTTGGGAAAAATGTTATTGGGTTTAACCATCAGGAATTGTCGTGGCTAAATAATAACAGCCGCTCGGAGTCGATCTTTAGGCAAGGCTAGATTGGTCCGTGGATGGGTGACCACCCATTATAAACGAGTTTCCTCCGTGCCTCGGAAAGCACGTTACGCCCTTGGTCCCGGCTGGCAATTGTAGATCTTTGACAGTCGTTGCAGGTAGTCAGTGGCCCGATAGTCTGACAACCAGTCTTACCAAGGGCTATGATATTATTCAGTACTTATTGGGTTGTGGAGGTCAGATAGGCAGTCGCTCCATGAAAATACTGGTACTCAGCTGCATCCAGTTAGACTGGAAGCCGACCCTAACATAGTTGGGAAAAGGCTAGACAGATGCATCAGGAATAGCTCAGTAGTAGCACAAAGCCTGGATTTGTGCCCAGTTGGTGGCAATAGGGTCGCCCCTATTACATGGGACTTACACATAATAGACGTAATCTGATCTCTGTCTTTCGTTTTAAGGGTTACAGGTGTGATGATATTCTATCTAGTTTAAAAACGAGATTCATGGCTATGTGGCTGAGGTTTTATTATACTGGGTGTAACAAGACCCTTCACGAAGCCGTCAACCAAGTATCTGTACATCAAACTAAGTAACTCTACGCAAAAAATATTGCTGGGAAACGACTGTTTATTTTGGGGTGAAAAATCACGTCACGATGAATTGAATAGTACGGGGGTCGTGGAGGTGTTTAAATTAAAAATCTTACATTAAAAATATGTATTTAAAAAAGAACTTGTAAAAAAGTTGGAACTGTGGCCCCCAATATCTCCGTAACAGAAGGTTCCCAGGTATGGTCTAGAACAAAAAAATTATCACAATGACGGGGACAACCAGTGCCTTTCGCTTCGTTAAGGGTCTTGTTACACCCTTTACAATACAGGAATGAATGCCTGATTCATAGTCCTTCGTTACCATCATCATCCCGGAATCACTCACAGCTGGGTACAGGCCCACCATTTCTTCTGCCACACTTCCCGGTTCTGTGCGTCCCTCATCCAGGTGTTTTTCACGACTTCCTTGGTATCATCAACCGAACGAGCTCTTGGACTTTTCTTTGACCTTACCTTGGCCACCCACCCACCCATAAATCTCATATATAAAAATCTCGTGTCACGGTGTTTGTGGTCGTACTCCTCCGAAACGGCTCGACCGATTTTTATGATTTTTTTTTAATGTTTGGTAGGTATGACAAAAGGTCGTTAAGTATATTTCACACCGCTCTAGGTGATTAGGGGGTAGGTAGGCCGTAGGGGAGCTAGGTACGGTAGGGTAAAAACAGCGGAACTGTAGAAATTTAATTTCCATATGAATTTATAAGAATTGACCCGGGGACCATTAATGACTCATCATGACAAATACCCTATGGGAAGTCCACAAACTAAGTTCCTGGTAAATACTAAATATATATTTTTTATCAAAGTTTTTATGTTTATAATTAAATACCTGTCTCCGTGCCTCGTGTTCTTGGATGAATAATAAAAGCTGCTCGGGTCGATGTTCAAGGTTGAGCAGCACTTGCCAAGGTCGGTCTGTAGATGTGTGACAGGGTAACCATTCGTTACATACCGAGTTCATCCAGTGCCTCGAAAATCATGGCTTACCTACTGTCAAAGATCATTTGTAGATCTTACAAGTAGTCCGTGGCCCGAAAGTCTGACAACCAGTCTTATCAAGGTACAGTATTACCCAGTACTAACAGGGTTGTGGAGGTCAGATAGGCAGTTTCTTTCAAGTAGAAGCTGAATACCAGTGTATTCAGCTGCATCCGGTTAGACTGGAAGCCGACCTCAACATAGTTGGGAAAAGGCTAGGCGGATGTGTTGTCGGAGGCTATCTATTTACGAACTGACTGACCAAAAACATAAGCAGCTCATTTATTAAAACCAACTCAGCCACTAGGATGATTCGAGGGTACAAAGAATCTCAGATCTGCTTGAAAAACATAACCCTGGCTTTGGTTTGGAAACTTCGACTCTGACTTCCTGTAACGACTGTCCAAGATCTACAAATGGCAGCCGGGACCAGCGCCTTAACGTGCTTTCCGAGGCACGGAGGAAACTTGGTAAGTAATGGGCGTTACTATTCAGCTTCAAGTCCTTCCAGTAATACCATAGTGGTGCGGTCGTGTTCCACGCGCGCCTCAAAGTGATGTCAGCAACGATGTAGGGGTCTGCAAGGGCCGATGCCTGCCAGGGCTGCGGGACTGTTCGAAAGAGATATCGTGGCCCTGGAACACAAAAGGCAAAGAAGGAACATGGATGGGTTTTAGTCAGTACAAGTCTGACACTAGTATTACATATACGTAGGTACAGAACAGTATTGGGTTTTTCATCTGTTTCTCCACGCAACGAAAATTATATAACATCACGCCTGTAATCCCCGAAGGGTTGGGCAGAGGTGTACTTAATAGCACACCCACATTTCACCAGTTATGTTTAAGTGCTATGTAATAGGGGGCGAGCATATTGCCATCACACGAATCCTGACTCCACTCCACTCCGTGGCTGCTACTGAGATTCTGATGGAAAAACCCAATAATGCTGTGCCCGACCTGGGAATCGAACCCAGGACCTCATGCTCAGCAGTCCCACTTGCAACCACTCGACCAACGAGACAGTCTACACCTCGAAGTCTGTATTAATTTTGATGGTAATAGGCTGGCGGCTATGACATGAAACTTAAACTTACTGGCGAAGTGTAAGGCCCGGCGCCCATTGGCGGCACGGCATGGCAAAGTATTTTTAGGTGACGCATAAAAATACAACTTAATTGTATGGAAATAAAGTTGGAATTTCAATATTAACGGTAGTAAGGACATACCACGGTATTGTTTTTGTACTAACGATCGTTAACATTGAAATTTCAACTTTATTTACATACTTTTAAGTTGTATTTTTATTCGACGCTTAAAAATACTTTGCCATGCCGTGCTGCCAATGGGCGCCGGGCCTTAGTGTTTATTATTAGATACACCTCTGCCCAACCATTCGAGGATTACAGGCGTGATGTTATGTACACTGGGCTGTACGTGATAAAAGGTATTTATTAAATAACTACGTGATTTTGCATTGATAGAAAAACATGCTTATGCGTGATCTTCGGTGTTTCCTTTCATTACTGATTAACTTAGTGATTAAATACAAATTATCATTAACAGTCATCGTCATCTATTATTTCCATGACATAACATCACGCCTGGAATCCCCCAAGGGATGGGCAAAAATGTACCTAATCGACAGTCGAGTGACGAGTAGAAGTGGCTTTTAAAACCAATTTACAGATTCTGCATCGTTGGTCTAGTGGTCGCAAGCGCGACTGCTAAGCATGAGGTACTGGGTTCGATTCCCGTGTCGGCGAAAGTGTTATTGGGTTTTTCCATCAGGAATCTCGGTAGCAAACACGGAGTCTGGATTTATGCCCAGTTGATGGCAATATGCTCGCCCCTATTACATGGGACTTAAACATGACTGGCGAAATGTGGGTGTACTGTTAGATACACCTCTGCCTAACCCTTCGGGGATTACAGGCGTGATGTTATGTTATTTACGGATTTAAATTCGATTTATGATTTAGTCCCATATGATAGGAGTCGAACCTTTGGCTTCAGCTGGCACAAATCCAGAGTCCATGGCTGCTACAGCGAAATTCCTGTTGATGGAAAAACCCAATACCACTTTTCCAGACCTGGGAATCGAATCCCGGAGGTCATGCTCAGCAGTCGCGCTTGCTACAACTAGACCATCGAGGCAGTTACTAATTAACTTAGTGATTAAATACAAATTGTCATTACCATGGTCATCTAATGTCTATATACCAATATTAAAAATAATTATCTTTTTAGCCTTGCTTTAAAATCAAATGTATATTTTTAGAATTATGTTGCAATCGTCGTCCACCTACCAATTGGAAAAAACCAGTATTCAAAAGGTTAATTACGTCGTTGTTTTTCGGACATCTGACCTGTCATCATCATCATTTCAGCAGAAAGACGTCCACTGCTGGACATAGGCCTCCCCCAAATGTAGCCACATTGACCGGTCGCGTGCGTCTCGCATCCAGCGGATCCCTGCAACCTTTACGAGGTCATCGGTCCACCTAGTGGGAGGCCTTCCAACGCAGCGTCTTCCGGTTCGCGGTCACCACTCCAGAACTTTTCGGCCCCATCGGCCATCCGTTCTGCGAGCAATGTGCCCTGCCCACTGCCACTTAAGTTTGGCTATTCTTCGGGCTACGTCGGTAACCTTGGTTCTCTTGCGGATCTCCTCATTTCTGACCTGTAATTTTATTGTATTTATTGGTTTCTCTGTCTTACATGTCACTAAAAAAAAAAACTAACCACTGCTGAAATATTATTTGTCGTAATTATAAATGTGAATATAAGTTATTATTCAAGTGACACTGCATGTGTTATTCCGTCCACCCAGCACCTGCATTTCCTACAGAGTACGTGGTAACAGTTTTCACGTCGCGCGTCGGTTTCCCTTTCACCCTATAAAAGGTGTAAAAAGACCCTTAACGAAACCGAAAGGTACTTGTTCTCCCCGTCATTGCGTTATTCTTTTGTTCTATACCATACCTGGGAACTTTCTAGTTACGGAAATATTGGGGTCAAAGTTTCAACTTTTTCACAAGTTTTTTTAAACGCTGGTTTTTTATGTAAGATTTTTATTTTAAACACCTCCACGACCCTCGTACTATTCAATTCATTCACCAGTACAATGTTTTGAGTGCGTTACATTGAGTCCTACCGTGAAAAGTGATTTTTCACCCCAAAAAAAAGTTGTTTCCCAGCAATAATTTTTGATTAGTGTTACTTAGTTTGTTGTACAGAATGCTTGGTTGACGGCTTCGTGAAGGGTCCATTTACACCCTGTTTACTGACTATTCTAACATTATAAGATAAATAAAAATAAATTCCATTTATTTAAGGTCCGAGACCCATTATAGCACCTAGTTTAATATTATCATATTTATTATATTAAAAAATTAAAAAAACGGCTCCATAGAAACATAATTGAATGACGATGAGAACCGGATTTAATAAAACAACTCTGTTTATTTTAATAGTATATATCTATACGTTAAACAAGTTACACTATTTGAAGTGACTTCCGTCAGAAAAGACGTTACTGCTTAAAAATTACCATTAATACAAAGTTTTAAAAAATACAGTAAGATTAGGAAAAATAAATCCAATAAATTGAAGCAAAAAATCCAGTAAAATAAAGAAAAAAATCACAGTTCAGTAAAAAAAAGCAAGACAATGACAGAAGTGAACATAATAGTGACTGAAGAGTTGGAAAAGAAATCTTTTCGTCGTTTGTATTTAAGGATTTTCTTTCATGTTCTATTTATTGCTATATTCTACTACACCTTATTAGTATTTTTATATCATTCGGCTGTAATGTTTATAAATGGAAAAGTGACGAATCCAGAGACACTTGCGATGATCAAGTTTGGACCATGCTTCGCAACAAATTGGAACCTTGTGAGTGGTTTTTTTTATTGATTTTACTAGTTGTTTTCCGCGAGCTTCGTCCGCCTGACATTATTATAAATATATTACCTCCGTCATTGAATCGGATATTTATAACATCAGCTAACCAGCTGCCAGTAAAAGGCCCGTCAAATCGGAGCAGCCATTTCGGATACTAACCGAAACAAACAGACAGACAGAAAACACAACTAAAAAAAAGTTTTTAAAGGTTTTTGTTTTGGTTTTTGTTTTTTAGGTTTTTTTACGTTGCTTGGTTTTTAGTCGTAACTTTTATAACAGTTTTTGAGTCATGGATACTCGATTAAAGAGAAATTCTATTCTATTCTATTCTATGCTAAAGTACCGTATACGGGGCGGAAGGGACACCGACGCGAAAACGGTGACCACGTATTCAGTACATCATTCTGAGCTGTTCCTTACATTTCCACCGTGTCATACATAATATTCTATATATTCTGAATGAAGTAATTCGTCATATCAAGCTTTCGGAGTTTCGTACATCGTAAGTCGTACTTTCAAAGTTTATGAATACGGTACATCGGTATTTTAAACTTCGAAGTTCAGTAATACTCGTACAGTCACAAAATTCGATTCAAAAAGGGAAGAAACATTTTTTTTTAATAATAATTTCACGCGAACGAAGATTGCTAACAGCTAGTAACTTATATTGATGAACTTGGTTCAGTACTGAGTACAGTAGGTACCTAATCTAATTTCGTCGAATCTTGGAAACTGAATAAAATATTGTAAAAATTATACAACAATGAGTAATCTTAAACAAAAGCCTTCACGGTGCATGATCATGTGTCTACTTTGTTAGAAGTTCAAAAAACTTGCTATTAAAAAACGCTAAAAAACTTGTTACTAAAAAACGCCAAATATGTTACACTTCCTGTAACTTTTAAATTAAATGCGTCTGAATCATGGAGCTAATCTTATACAGAGTGTAAACAGACCCTTCACATATCCGTCAACCAAGCATTCTGTACATCAAACTAAGTAACTTTACGCAAAAAATATTGCTGGGAAACGACTTTATTTTTTGGGGTGAAAAATCACGTTTTAAGGTAGGACTCGATGGAAAGCACTCAAAGCATTGTGCTGATGGATGGATTGAATAGTATAGGGGTCGTAGAGGTGGGTAAAAATTTTACATTAAAACATGTATTTAAAAAAAACTTGTGAAAAAGTTGGAACTTTGACCCCCAATATCTCCGTAACTAGAAGGTTCCCAGGTATGGTCTAGGACAAAAAAATGATCGCAAAGACTTGGAGAACAAGTGCCTTTCTTTTATGTTAAGGGTCTATTTACACCCTTTATATTTATGGGCCAACGTTGCCTGAAAATCAATGGATGTTTTTGTTTGTGAAAAGGCTAGGCAGATGACCACCCCTTCGGCGACGACGACGACTTTTTCAAAAATTTCGACACGACTTTAAATTGTGATTAAAAAAAAAAAAAAACTAAAATCTAGGTTTTTAGAAAAATCTTATTTTATTCAGTTACCGTTTAAATAACAGGTTCTATTGCCGTTCGTTTTATGAGAGTCCAAACTAGGTTTTGTGTGAGAAAATATTAAAATTGTACATTGTTATTTTCAGTAAAATAAATATTATGATAAACATATTTTTCACATCATTGTTCATAATTTGCTAATCTTTAGCACATGGCATGGGCTGCTAATATTTTTTTGAATTTTGGTGAGTAGGCAGGTATGTCAAAAAAACTGGCCAAGTGCGAGTCCGACTCGCGTATGAAGGGTTCTGAACCATTAAAGTAGGGAAGCCTCCTATATTTATAATTATCAGCTGTCCCATACAAAATTTCAATACCTACTCGACCCAAATGTATGGGACAGCTGAGATTTTTTTCGCATGTTGGATCCAAGAGAAAGTTGTTCAGTTTGATGGTCTGCAGCATATCCTTTAATATGACTATACCCTTTCTGTTACACCCTGTATAGTTTATTATATGCTTTATGTATGTATGTATATTATTATGTAAACACCACGCCACAAACTACCTGCAGACTGCAGTATTGTTAAGATTGCTTTTAGCGATAAGACCATTGTGTCACCCTATGTAAAATATTTTCTTACATGTTAATTGAAATTTGTATGATGTACATAAAGAATATTATATCAATTTATCTACTTACACGCCAGTAGCGAAGGGTAAATTTTTATAAACGGTAAACGGGAGTACATATCTTTAATGTGATTATATTTTTTGTCTATAGAATACTGACTGTGCCATTTTTCAAAGGGGGTAGGAATCGGGTTGTATGGGACCTTCGCCACTGCTACACGCAATAAACAAGATTCATTAATAATGCTCGTTCGTTTTATGTCTGAGAAGAGGACTTTGACATAGTCGAAAGAAACAAAAATAACTATAATTTTTTGCTTCAACAACTATGTGGAAATATTTAAAAATTTTGTTTCTATTTCTATACTAAAATGACCTTATGAGTGTCGTAATTAACAATATTAATTTTCAAAACTGGTTTTGTGCACCTTGTTGGCATTTTCGAAGTCTTTTGCCTCAATTTTTAACACGATATGTTTCAAATGTTTTTTATTACTTTTTGAAGGCTGTTGTTTGTTACCGATTTTTGTTAAAATTATTTGTGACAGCATCAAATCTTTTCATCCCAACGGGTTTTATAGTTATCTCTGTGGATTTGGACAAAGAGACACTATCAGCAATACTCATCATAAGAGTAAAATAACATAGTCCTAACAATATTCTAGACACACTGGCGGACAAAATTGATGGATCATTTAATACTCAATTCTTTATTGCATTCCATAATGAAGGCTTAGGTGGTAGACGTTTTTCCAAAAGAAACAATCGTGGACCCTGTCGGGCACAGCAGAATTTATCAACAAGGTTCATTAATTTTGTCCGCCAGTTTTATGGTTAGACTGGAAGCCGACCCCAACATAGTTGGGATAAGGCTAGGCAGATGATGATTTATCAATAAGGTTCATAATTATCAAGCTAATCATTTATTTGATAATGAAATGAAATTAAATACTTGGATAATTATCTAATCATAGATAATTATTCTTGGCATTTCTAAAATACGACGTTAAGAAAAATATTTATAATTGCTAATTATTTTATTCTTTAGTTTCAACACAAACGTACATATATAAAGTTCTCGTGTCACAATGTTAGTTTCCATACTCCTCCGAAACGGCTTGAACGATTTTTATGAAATTTTATATGCATATTCAGTAGGTCTGAGAATCGGCTACTATCTATTTTTCATACCGCTAGGGTGGGTAGGGTAGGTGGTAGGGTAGGGTAGGTTAAAAAAGGTGCATTGCAACGCATGCCGGGCACAGCTAGTACTTAATATTATATTTTAATTAATTAAACAAACTGTTTGTGACCATTTTATATTAAAGTTGTCACTCAACGCGTTTAGGTACGCGTAGAAGCGGATAATGGCATTCAGATACAAGTACATTTATTCATTATTGTTTCATGTGTTTTGTTATTATCGTTGATAATTATCACTTCGAATCCTGTTTGTCAGGCACTGCGCAGGTAGACATGTGCGCACAGACATCCACGTCGCCAATTAAATTTATTGTTTATTGATTGTATGTTTTTACTAACTAACAATAGGAACAACAACAACAAACAATAAAAACAACAAAAACAAACAATAAAAACAACAACAACAAACAACAACAACAAACAACAACAACAACCAACAACAACAAACAACAACAACAACAACATCAACAAACAACAACAGACAACAACAACAACAATTTATGAATTTATAGTCTAATTTAAATAAATAAATAAAATTTAATTGACATAGGTTACCTAAAAGCTTACCCGATGTCAATTCTAAAAAGTCGTCGGTGTAAAAATCAGGAATGTTTTGACGCCGACTGACAACCTACAACCAAACCAAAATATGAATACCTGAGGATACTCACAAACTGGATGGTCGAGGTCTGATAAATAGTCGCTCCATGAAAAATAATGGTATTCAGCTGGATTCAATTAGACTGGAAGTCGATCCAACCCAGATGAATCCAACGACGTATAATTTATCCAAATCCGTTCATCCGTTTAAGAGTTACGAGGGGACATAGAAACAGATATACATACAGGTCAAACACATAACCCTCTTTCTGGGCTTCGCCGCAATCGGGTAAGAAACAATTCAATGTGTTTACAAAGTAGGAAACGAACTTAAGGTTCCTCAATTGACTTTTAATGATAGATAATTGGTTGTTTTTTTATATACTCATGAAGTATTTTTCCATTATATTAGTTAAAATTGCACCCATTAGCTGGCAATTATGTTCTATTCTTATTGTTTTAGCCTCAACCTCCGCACTTAACGACATCACTTAAATCATTAACATAAAATTAATTAGCATAGGCTAAGGCTAATTAATGGCTGTATAATGTACAGTCGTCAGCACATAAAGCTACTACAATCTGTCAAATTTCTTTAATAGATTTTGAACTTTATCGCTTTAAGCGTTAGGTTCAATGTTGATTGGGAAAAGTTGACAGTTTCGGGTAGGTTGATGTGCTGAGCGTCTGTACATGTGGACAGATGTAAAAACTATATTTTAATAGTAGCCTTTTTCCGTAGGTATTATTTTCAATTAATACATTACATCACGCCTGTAATCCCCGAAGGGTTAGGCAGAGGTGTACCTAATAGCACACCCACATTTACGCCAGTTTTGTTTAAGTCCCAAGTAATAGGGTGTGAGCTCATTGCCACAACCGAGCAAAAATCTGGACTCTGGCTGCTACTGAGAAATTCTTGATGGAAAAACCCAATAACACTTTGCCGGAGCTGGGAATCGAATCCGGGCCCTCATGCTAGCACTCGCGGTTGCGACCACTAGACCATGAGGTAGTCTATTAATAGCAGTTGAACTATTAATATTAAGGTGGTCCCTCACCGC
Organism: Noctua comes; assembly: GCA_963082995.1. Lineage (NCBI taxonomy): Eukaryota > Metazoa > Arthropoda > Insecta > Lepidoptera > Noctuidae > Noctua > Noctua comes. The sequence goes on from OY720294.1 coordinate 1,051,086, forward strand.
GAGCATTCGCCTGTAATGTAACGTCTAAGATTCCATTTAGAGCATTACGTTACAATACTGCCTACCTGACTGACGAGCATTCGCCTGTAATGTAACATTTAAGATTCGATTTCGAGCATTACGTTACAATACTATTTATTCTGTGGCAGCACGCTCAATTACAAGTGGTGCGTATTGATGTTACAAGTTGTAACAAAATACTACAGATTGTTTCATTACAGGTTGCGCACGGTACATGCTCGGTTTTCCTCCTTCACTGATGTAATTCTCGGATCTGAAACGTTACATTACAGATGAATGCTCGCGGTGAAGGACCACCCTTATACTATTTAGCATCTGACTGGTAAAAGTCTCTCATATTTATGAGTACCTCACTCCCAAAAACTATTGCCCACGTTAAATTCATAGTCCTGTTGATTTCTCTATAAATGAACAATGCTAAGAGTCGTTGAAATACAAATTTCTTGTGATAGGTATTGAGTTATAATAATGTTACCTCAATGTTTCCGTTGTAAGACTTGCAACATCATCAGCCTAGCCTTATAGCGAATATATTGGGGTCGTCTTCCAGTCTAACCGGATGCACCTGACATCTACTCCTCCTACATCTAGTACTGGGTAATACGATACCCCTTGGTAAGACTGGTTGTCAGACTTTCGGGCCACTGACTTGTAACGACTGTCAAAGATCTACAAATGACAGCTGGGATCAAAATCTTAACCGCCTTCCAAACCACTGTTACCTCAGTGTGTTATGGATGTCTGCCAAGTCATAGGTCTTGAGTTCGAACCCAAGACACGCACTTCTGATTATCCACTTGCTTCGGTGAAGGAAAACATCGTGAGGAAACCAGCATGCCTGAGAGATATTTCTCGACGGTATGTAAAGCCAAGTCAGAGGCCCTTGTGCGGCATAAAAAATTCTGACACCAGTTTAGGCACTAACCACACGATAAAGAAAGAAGATGTAATGTACGGCCACCCATCCACGGATCGACCTTGGCAAGCACGGCTTAACCTTGAAGAAAGACACGTGTGTCTGTTATTATTTATCCAGCTTAAGACCTGTGCCATTAGATGTAAATATACCTTTTAACTTGATACTCTTGCATCTAATTACAACGCCAACCTATTATTATAAATAAGTGTAGTATGATGCACCTCTCGACACGCAATGATACATCTATTCTCTGACATTGTTTTCCTCAATACCTACACTACATAAAGGGTGTAAATAGACCCTTAACATAGTCGAAAGACACTTGTTCTCCCCGTCTTTGCGATCATTTTTTTGTTCTAGACCATACGGAACCTTCTAGTTACGGAGATATTGGGGGTCAAAGTTCCAACTTTTTCACAAGTTTTTTTTTAAATACATGTTTTTAATGTAAGTTTTTATTGTACACACCTCCACGATCCCCGTAATATTCAATCCAGCCATCAGCACAATGCTTTGAGTGCTTTTCATCGAGTCCTACCGTAAAACGTGATTTTTCACCCTAAAAAAAAATCGATTCCCAGCAAAAAATATTTTAGTTAGTTTATTAAGACTATTTGAGTGTCTTGACATGCCGTGTCGACGGCGCGTTCGTGTTCCACGCGCGCCTCAAAGAGATGTCAGCAATGATGTAGGGGCCTGCAAGGGCCGATGCCTGCCAGGGCTGCGGGACTGTTCGAAAGAGATACCGAGGCCCTGGAACACAAAGGGCAAAGAAGAAACATGGATGGGTTTTAGTCAGTACAAGTCTGACACTCCCTTCCGCTCCGCCCAGAGTGGTGGGGGGGGTCATTTGATGATTTCCCATCCGAAAAAAACAAAAAAAGGTGTCTTGACATTTGTCAGACATTCAGACTGTAACGACTGTCAAAGATCTAAAAATGACAGCCAAAACAAATAGTGGTCTCGGATGGTCACCAATCCACGGACTGACCTCGCCAAACGTTGCTTAACCACGTGATGTTTTTGTCGAGTCACGAGCGGACAGTTTATCTTATATAGTATTTTTCCTAGGTACATGGAAATAATAAATGGTTAATTCAATCTGCGGTTTACCGAACTCGTGTGGAATAAGATTCCTGACTGTTAAATTGCAGCGCTGTTTATCTAAGAAAAACATTTGATCACCATATAATACTGATTGTTAATGCATTATGTGTTATTTTGTTAAGTCTAATGTCCCTCTCACCGCACCGACTTCATTCACCGATCATTCTTCGTTCAATCTATTTCTCTGTGGAATGCGCTTCCCCAGGAAATCAGGATGGCAACCAATCGTTTATCGTTTAAATTTAAAGTTCGCGAGTACATACAGAAAAAGCTGGCAGTTTCGTCACAACGTTAATGTTTTCTTCATTGTTTGTATTTTTATTTCAGTAAATCCGTGTAAATTTCTATTCACTTATATTTATATTGATATATATTTATAGTATTTTGAAATATAGTTATAGTATTTTATATATCCTTGTAGTTTATCTTAGTGTTAAATTATTTTTTTTGCAAATTTATGCACCTACCACTGTCTGTCTCTGCATCACCCAAAGGTTGACTGGTAGAAAATGCCTATAGCATTAAGTCCGCCCGTGCACTTTGTGCTTGAAGTGTTAATAAATAAATAAATAAATAAATAAGTATGCAGGGTGTAACAAAAAGGGTATAGTCATATGAAAGGATATGCTGCAGACCATCAAACTGAACAATTTCCTCCATGGGTTCAATATCGTAAATTTTATGCAAAAAAATTATCTGCTGTCCCATACAAAATTTCAATATCTCGTCGAACCAAATGTATGGGACAGCTGGTAATTTTCTGTTACACCCAGTATAATTTACTAGCTGTTGCCCGCAAGCTTCGCCCGCGTGAAATTATTGTGAAAATAATATTTTCCCCATTTTTGCAACATTTTTCATTGATGCTCCGCCCCTTTTAGTTATAGCGTTATGTTATGTAGCCTATAGCCTTCCTCGATAAATTATCCTACACTAAAATATTTTTTCAATTCGAGCCAGTCGTTCCTGAGATTAACGCGTTCAACCAAACAAACTCTTCAGCTTTATAATATTAAGTTCAACGAAACCCACAGTGCGAATGTGGGACAAGATGTAGTGTATTTACGACTGTTTATGTAAGTAGATCTTCCATGCCATCCGTAACTTCACTAATCCAGGTCCAGTTGTAAACCAGCGTCGGGCACTAGCTGTCCGGCTTTTTTTTTGATCTGGGCCTATTTCGTAAAGCGCACAGCGTCAAATTTTTATTTTATTTTAGTTGTTTAGATTTAAGTTTCTATTTTGTTTTTTTTTTGGAATTATTTGCACTTTTGGCATGTGTGCCAAATAAATGTATTTACTTTCTTCTTTCAAGCTATGTCATGATCGGCTTCCAGACTAACATGTAACTAACTAACTAAGATTGTGCATGGAGCGACTGCCTAACTATAACTCTGTTACTTACAGTAATACAATGCCTAGCCCTTGGTAAGACTGGTTGTCAGACTTCTGGGCCACTGACTACCTGTAACGACTGTCAAAGATCTACTAATGACAGCCGGGACCAACGGCTTAACTTGAATTTGATTAATACACATAATGATTATTTAATTGGTTACAAGTAGGTACGTTTAAAAAAACCCTTTGTTTCTATAAATTACTGAAAAAAAAACGTAAACAAACAAATCAAGTAACATTACAGAACCAGCCAAGTGCGAGTCGTAGTCGCACTCGAAGGGTTCCGTGCACCCATGTGGGTGCCTTGAGTGTTAGGCTTCCAGTCTAAGGGCACCCCCTGTGGGGTACTCACCTCGGCTTAGGGCGTCGCTGGGGAGGGCAGCAAGGGGACAAGCTGGATCTGAGTGAGATCATTATTTAGGGGCTGATTTACAACTACTGGCTCAGCATCGCGGGCTGGCTCGAGCAAGGGTCGGGGGGGGGGAGGGCGTGAACAGCGACGTCGTGGCGGAACCCTAATACTATACAAAAAGCGTTAAACACGCTTCCTATTAACCCTGACCTCCCTTCAAACTCAACTGAGCAAAAATCCATCAACTATACTATAAATATTTTCTTAGTTTTATAATTTAACACCTTTTTGCGTTACCACATTATTTTGTGTAACTTAAAACTTGTCATTAGCGACTTCTTACAAAAACATAATCATCTTCAGGAACGTTCAGTGAAAAATCACTTTGCTTCGAAAATTTACGAGTTTCAGTCATATTTCAATATTTTTATTTAAAAATGGCGAAGGTTTCAGTTGAAAAAGACGTTTGCGCCCATCTTTTTATAAGAACGGTGTTTCATGCTTTAAGTAGCTTCATATTTGATTTCACTGTGGGTTTCGGATCGGCCATTAAATCGAATATAACTGAAGAACAGAGGAATGATCCAGATTTGGATTGTGTTTCGAAATATTCTTTATGTATGTTTACTAATTGGAATCTGGTGAGTCTTTTTAATGAATATATTAAGCCGCAATTGCTCCATGTTAAATACTGGTATTTAGCTGCACCCGGTTAGACTGGAAGCCGACTCCAACATCGTTGGGAAAAGGCTGGGCAGATGATGTCGATTACGCCGCAATCGATGAACATCCACGGATGTGTGACCATGCAACCCTTTAAAACTGAGACAACTCCGTGATTCGAAAAACACATAAAAAATGGTTTTATGTGTTTTTCGAATCACGGAACCCCGACAGTCATTCTAATCCTAACTAATATTACGAATGCAAAAGTAACTTTGTTTGTTACCTTTTCACGCATAAACCACTGAACCGATCATCCTGAAATTTTGCATATACATTGTCAGGTGTACAGAAACGGACATAGGGACATACCTTTCATCCCGAAAAAAAGTGCCGTTCCCGAGGAAAACAACAATAACGTTCTTATGATAATAGATGGCGCCACAAGTCTTTCTAACCATGGCTGAATTATATTATTACAAACGGAGTACCACCCGAATTGATATGCGAGTGAAGCTGCGGACAAAAGCTAGTTATAAAATACTCGGAAACTTGAAAGTCTGGCGGTTTTAAAGAAGAAGCAGAACAGAAGCTTCGACCAGGAGGAAATATTTAAATTTACGAATTGTAACAATTACGTTACAATTCCTAAAATGGTCATCCGTACAATGTAACGAAATCGTTACAATTCGTAAAATGGAACGAAAAAAAATTACGAATGTAGTGGATGTTTGAATGTTCTATTATGATTCTTCTAAAGCGGCCATTTTAGGTCCGCAGTACACAGACAAAACCAGTTCAAATTCGCAGTCTCTTCTCATAAGGGGCCATTCATAAAATATCTAGTCACACGAAATTCACGCGACGCGACATTATAGCCACGCAAATGGAACACGTGACGCCCGCGTGACATAAATCGAGACCCTGATAGACAGACATAAAGACATTCAGACATATTTATGAACCAGCCGTTGCCGGGGACCTTCGTTCGCGTGAAATTATAATATTATGACTTCCCTGTTTAGATCGGTTTTTGTTAACAATTTCGTCGGTTTTAATTTTTACCACGGAACCCTAATCCTTTTTCTAAAATAAAAGTAGCCTAAGTTACGCCTTATAGTATCAGCTATCTACCAGTAAGTCCCGTCAAAATCAGTTCAGCCGTTTCAGAGATTAGCCGGAACAAACATACAGACACAAATAAAAAAAAATGTTTTTTTTTGTTCTATTTACCGTACATAATTTCATATGCATTAACTTCCTTTTTATTTATCTGTATGTATAGATCTATAGATATTCTTTGGACAAATCTTTTAAAAGAAGTCAATGTTATATTCTATAACGAATTAACGGCTATAACGAAGCCATTTCAAGGGATTTTTTTTTTATCTGAGTATGTTTTTATAAAAAATAAATAATTAAAAATTACTTGACCCACAAAATAAATACTAGCTCCTTATTTTTCCTACTGTCATTGTTAGAATATGGGAGTAAAGGTTTTATGCAAAAAGTCCCAAAAAATTTTAGAATTATAATAATTTCGTGAAGAAAAAACACTCGGATATTTTTTTTTTTCGTTGCTATGGCGACTTTACGAAGTTACTCTTAAAATATTTCGTGTATGAAAAGATAAAATCTAAATAATTGACAGTATAAAATTATCTTATATAAAGATAATTTTATACTGTCAATTGCCGAGGTCAAATGAACAAAAATGGACGTAATCCTAAGCACATTTTAATACTTCCTTACTTACTTCAAGGTTATTTATTCTGGCCTTCTCGTAACTATTTGCAAAATATTTATTAATTTGTGTTTATTTTGCTATAAATAGATTACTAAAATACATCGTATAATGGGTGTAAAAGTACCTTTAACAAAACCGAAAAGCACTTGTTCTCCACGTCATTGCGGTATATTTTTGTTCGAGACCATACCTGGGAAGCTTCTAGTTACAGAGTTATTGGGGTCAAAGTTCCAACATTTTCAACATTTTTTCCAAGTTTTTTTTTTAAATACATGTTTTTAATGTAAGATTTTTACTGTAAACACCTCCACGAAGCCTGTACTATTCAATCCATCCATCAGCACAATGTTATGAGCGCGTTACATTCAGTAATGCCCTAAAATAGGACATTTAACCCAAAAAAAAAAAATCGTGTCGGACTAAGTTCTCTTTTGACAATCATCTGCCTGCTTAGCCTTTTCCCGACTATTTTGAGGTCGTCTTCCAGTCTAACCGGATGCAGCTGAATACCAGTATTTTACATGGAGCGACTGCCTATCTGACTTCCACAACCCAGGTAGTACTGGGTAATACGATACCCCTCGGTAAGACTGGTTGTCACAATTTCGGGACTACCTGTAACGACTGTCAAAGATCTACAAATGACAGCCGGGATCCGGGAGCCTGGCCTTAACGTGCTTTCCAAAGCATGGAGGAAACTCGGAAGGTAATGGGTGGTCACCAATCCACAGACCAAGCTAGGCGAGCACGGCTTAACCTAAAGATCGACTCGAGCGGCTGTTAATAGCCACGAGCTCCTCGTAGCTTTAGACTGTAGGTAATTGCTAAATCAATTATTTTCAAATACTTTCGTTTTTATAGTATTGTTTTACTTTCTTTTTGTTGCGAAATGGGAATGATAGATTGGTACACTGTTTTAAGCTTTCACGGTTTACAACTAAACTTATACTGTCACTTACGGGATATCTTCCGTGATTGTTCATTATTTTGAGCTCCCGATATTTCGGCGCTGTTGCAAGCGCCATGATCGCGGGTTGACTGGAGAATGCGGGAAAAAGAATACGAAATGGATACGATACGATATGGATTGTCAAGTACGTGGAATCCAGTTTTGAGTAAGCTCAAAAGTAGCAGCCGGTTTCGTAATAAGGACTCCACAAAACCTGGTGATATTGTGAGTGTGTTTTGCCGACTTAGTGTCGAGTTCCAATAGTGCGCGTAGCAAAAGACAAAGAAAGAGGGTAGATAGATTTGTCTGCTCTTAACAATTTATTTTTCCATCCACCCGCATTCTCCAGTCAACCCGCGATCATGGCGCTTGCAACAGCGCCGAAATATCGGGAGCTCAAAATAATGAACAATCACGGAAGATATCCCGTAAGTGACAGTATGGAAAAGTACAAGTGTATAAACCCAAAAATTCAAGTTTCTTGCTTGTAGTTAATTAATGGATCTTACTTGCGTCATAAAAACGTGTTTTCCGATATTTAGCCTTTATAGTTGTTGTTACTAGCGGAAGGTTGCTGCTCGTGGCTAAATAATAACAACCGCACGCATCGATCTTCAAGGTTAAGCCGTCCTTGCCTAGGTCAGTCTGTGCATGGGTGACCATCAATACAGATGGAATGCCTCCGTGCTTCGGAAATCACGTTAAACCGTTGGTTCCGGCTGTCATTACAGGTAGTCAGTGGCTCGAAACTCGGACAACCTGACTTACCAAGAGGTATCGTATTGCCCAGTACTAACTTGGTTGTGGAGGTCAGATAGTCAGTCGCTCCATGTAAAGTTTCAGCTGCATCCGGTTAGACTGGAAGCCGACCCCAACATAGTTGGGAAAAGGCTAGGCAGATGATTATCAAAAGAGAACTAAGTCCGACCCAGGGATCAAAGACCTAAGACTCTAGGGGCAGCTGTCTTACCTGACCTGCGAAACAGCTGATCTATACAAATACAAATTATAATGAGGTATAGTTAGTACTAGCTATCTGTTACCCGCGTCCGCGTGAATTTATTATTACAATTTTAGCTTTTGCCTGCGGCTTCGCTCGCGTTTATTTACAATTTGAAAATCAATTCGGGTTGTACTCTGTTTGTAATAATAATTATAATTCAATCATGATTCGAAAGACACGTGGCGCCATCTATTATCATAAGAACGTTATTGTTGTTTTCCTCGGGAACAGTACTTTTTTTCGGGATGAAAGGTACCCTATGTCCGTTTCTGTATATCTGTATATCAGGATGATCGGTTCAGTGGTTTAGTCGTGAAAAGGTAACAAACAATCTTACTTTAGCATTTATAATATTTGTTAGGAAGTTACGATAATTAGGATTACTTCCCCATTTTTTTAACAGAACCCTTACCCTAATTAAAAAAAAGTAGCCTTATTTACTCCTTACAACATAAACTATCTGCGAGTAAAGGCCCGTTAAAAATGGTCTAGCCGTTTCGGAGATTAGCTGGAACAAACAGACAGACAGAAAAAAAAACTTTTTTTGTTATATGTACCGTATATACTGTCCCGTACCGTATGTATATGCATTCAGTGAAAAGCTGTTTTTTTTAAATTACAAACACACAGACACTTCAATTTTATGGTTTGTGTAGATGGGAAGCTTCGTTAGCTCTGAGTGTCATAGACTGTATTTAAACCTCTGGGATATTTTCCGCCCATTACGAGAGCGAAGCCGCGGGCACAAGGTAGTTAGAAACAAGAATATATTATTATTTACTTACATTATGAACTCACGACAGTTCGGTTCGCTTACCTTGAAAATTATTAAGCTGTAGTATTATAAATTGCTAGATTATTATAAATAGGCTAGATTAATCCCAAAATAACAAGTTTGAGACATGAGGCGGAACTCTCTGCCGGCATCTGTGTATCCCACATTTAACCCGTCAGCCTTCAAAGCAAGAGTGAACAGGCATCCCCTGGGCACGCTCGTCTCATCATAGACCTCATCTATCGCTTTCCATCAGGCGTGATCGAGGTCAAGAGCAGGCCCATTTTGTAATAAAAAAATAAATAAAAAAAATGAGGCATTATTCATATTTTTCCGGTTGTTAGCTGGTTGTTGTATTTCCGGAGCATGAGGTCCTGAGTTCGATAACTGGTTCGGGAAAAGATATATTAAGTTTCTCCATCAGGAATTTGTCAGTAGCAGCTTTCAGATTGAATTCGGGGCCAATTGATGGCAATAGGCTGACGGTACATTACAAGAAGTAACAAGCAAATTGGTTGAGGCAGTCGATTGTGCTATTATAATTTAGCAGGCGCCACGCTTGGGCTTGACACAAATTGGACTTTACACTCTCCATCTACAAGTTATCTATTGGAAGAGTCTTCAAATCATTATATCAAAAAAATCTAATGAATCATGGCGCGTTGGGTACGTGTACATGTAGGTAGGTACATAATATTATACCCGGTGCGTCAGGTAAGTGTAAAGTGCAGCAGACATAAAGGGTGTAAATAGACCCTTAACATAAACGAAAGGCAATTGTTCTCCCCGTCTTTGCGATCATTTTTTTGTTCTAGACCATACCTGGGAACCTTCTAGTTACGGAGATATTGGGGGTCAAAGTTCCAACTTTTTCACAAGTTTTTTTTTAAATACATTTTTTTAATGTAAGATTTTTACTTTACACACCTCCACGACCCCCGTACTATTCAATCCATCCATCAGCACAATGCTTTGCGTGCTTTCCATCGAGTCCTACCGTAAAACGTGATTATTCACCCCAAAAAAAAAAGTCGATTCCCAGCAATAAATTTTGCGTAAAGTTACTTAGTTTGATGTACATAATGCTTGGTTGACGGCTATGTGAAGGGTCTGTTTACACCCTGTATGAATAAAAATCTTTTATTCCGTTTGTTACCAACTTAGCTTTTAAGTAGTGTGTATAACTGTGTGTGTATATCATTGGATCAAGGTCTGAAAAAAGGATTTTTTTTATTGTAATCTTTTATAAAAAGAAAGGACTTAATTTTTTTTTTTACGCTTGTAATATAAAAATGAATCTAATTGAGGGTAATAACACGATTATGATTAGTAACTAACAACAAATAATGAGATACCGTCGACCTCATTACAGTCACGCTAATTATCGAGTAGTCGCCCTATACCGCCACGGGACACAGGCGTCTATTACCATAAGTGCAATATTAATAATTAAAACTAAAATAAAAATAAAAAAACATAATTATTTCATAAAAATAGTGATTATTATTTTGAAGTAACAGTGTAATGTTCTTTATTCAAAATCGTTTTTGAAAAAAAGTTTTTAGTTTAATTAAAAAAATAATAATAATGGAAGAATATATTTGGAAAGATAATAATATTTTTTATAACGTTTTATGCTTTTTGATAACTGAAAATGAGAAATTATTTGACCGCAGTGATTCTAAACTGTACTGGACTACCGTGTACCATATGTTTGGGGTTCTCCATAATGTCTACATTACGATTTTCGCCGGGACACTGGATATAAAACCTAGTCCTAATGTGGAACTGGATAATCTGTACAGATATAAGCCTGGATATCTGACTGGATGGAACTTCGTGAGTATTATTTAATCCTACATGTAAATAAAGCATGTTCCATATTTTTGATTGCATTAATATTATAAATTGACAAAGTGAAACTGTTTTAAATTATTGACGGAATTCCTGTAATTTCTAAAATAAAACTGATCTTGGTTTTTTGACGACCATGTTAGAATTCTATCCATAAAGAATTATTTGTAAAGTATATAAGCGGGTACTAAGAAAAAAAATGACGATTTTTTGTAAAAAAAAATCATATTACGCTTTACAACGAACAAAAATCGCTTTAATTTTTCCAAGAAGACTGTGTTCACCCATTTTCCAAAAATGATGAATTACCGTCCATCACATCACACACCAAACAGATGTATTCCAACTAATACAAACCAATTAAACTAAATTTTCAGTTAAAATACATTCAAAGATGAATGTTAATCTTACTGTACGGTGATAATGATAACTCATACAAAATCGTCCCGTGTGAGATTCGAACCTGCTACCCTTTTTGCAAAAGCCAACCTTACAGCCACTGAGCTAATAGAACCGTAATTGTCACATAGTTTACTTTTTCATATAAGCCAATGCAACGTGAGATTCGCTTCACCGCCCAACCGCGCGGACGAGCGGTATCGCGTGAGAATCGCCTTAGATCAATTGCGATTCCGACTCTCGTATTGCTACGTCATCATTATTTTCTTATCAGTGCATACGATAGGAAAATGGAAAACTAGGTTCTACTGACCTTAAACTTTACTCCTCACACGATCACACCATCATCACTTTTATCAGTACCGGACCTAGCTACCTACAGGGTTACTCTTTATATGACGGCAATCCGTTAAGGGGATGAGATAATTTGCAAGCAAATGACCCCCTATGACCCCAAAGTACTTTTGTGTTTTTTTGCAGAATACGACCTTTTGAATAAAAAAATGTGCTCAAAATTATGAAAATCCTAACAATTTGTAGCTCTGATTTTAAAACTATTGAACATAATTGTTATTTTATGATCGATTACTATGTATTAAAGTGTAAGCAAGCAGATATGAATAAAAAAAAAAACATGCATTGGTTTTTTTAAATAAATTTTCAAAGTTGTATACCGCAGATTTCGATAAAAAAATATAAAATTTTGAATTACTAGAAAATGGTTGATACAGGGGTCATAGGGGGTCATTAGGTTGCAAATGATCTCAACTACATCCCCTTAACAGATTGCCGTCATATTGCTAGTAAGCCTGTATATTCATCCAAAAAGTTGGCAAAGTTTGGCAAAAATAGCTGCCACATAATATTTACCTGTTATAATTAATTTGGCAATATATCTGTTTGGAAATAAGAAATATGGCTAACTAGTGAACTAGAATATTAATAAATAAATATAATGGTAATTATCTCACGGGAATGTTTTTAAAATCATAATATTTTATATCTCTTAAAGGGCAGCCAAATAGTTAAGCCTTTGGTCCCGGCTGTCATTTTTAGATCTTTGACAGTCGTTACAAGTCAGTGGCCCGAAAGCCAGACAACCAGTCTTATCAAGGGGTGTCGTATTACCCAGAACTAACTGGGTTGTGGAGGTCAGTTAGGCAGTCGCTCCATGTAAAATACTGGTATTCAGCTACATCCAGTTAGACTGTAAGCCGACCCCAACATACTCGTAGTTCGGAAAAGGCTAGGCAGATACACACAACATATAATTACAAACACACACACACAACACACACTCACACAGCACACACACACACTGTTATACATATAATTTTACATTGTCACCCGGTTCCGTATGCCCTAGATCCTAAGTATATTCTAGACTCTAGAGTGATAATTTTTTTTGTTCTAGACTCTAGATAAAAAAATGATCGCAATGACGGGGAGAATAAGTCCGTTTCGGCTTCGTGAAGGGTACTTTTTCACCCATTAACTCGGATGCGAAAAATGGGTGTATAAAGAGTGTAAATAGACCCTTAACACATCCGAAAGGCATTTGTTCTCCCCGTCTTTGCGATCATTTTGTTGTTCTAGACCATACCTGGGAACCTTCTAGTTACGGAGATATTGGGGGTCAAAGTTTCAACTTTTTCACAAGTTTTTTTAAATACATGTTTTTAATGTAAGATTTTTACTTTACTGTACTATTCAATCCATCCATCAGCACAATCCTTTGAGTGCTTTCCATCGAGTACTTTCCTACCGTAAAACGTGATTATTCACCACAAAAAAAAAGTCGATTCCCAGCAATAATTTTTGCGTAAAGTTACTTAGTTTGATGTACATAATGCTTGGTTGACGGCTATGCGAAGGGTCTGTTTACACCCTGTATATGTAATACACCTCTGACCTCTGCGTTACCCTTCGGGGATTACAGGCGTGACGTTGTTACACTTATGATGATCACGTAATACGTGCCCAGCGAGTGATGCGTGTCACTATCTCACGAAGATACATATGTGCAAATACAAATATATCATACTACGTGTGTCGTACGTGCGACCAAGATGATTGAGATAAACGGATGAACTCGATTGGTAAATAAATTAAGAATAAGAATAATTTATTTGAATAAAATACAGATGTTGTATTGTGTTGTATCGTGTTGTATTGTATAACGGGCTGGTGTCCGCAACTCCACGTCCAAAGCGCGTATATGGAATGCGAAAAAAAAAAAATCGGTTGTCTGTAAAGTCGGATTACTGACGATAGTTGAACGTGACAACGTCATAAGAAAATACTGATGGAATGGTTGCATTTTTTCAAAAGAAAATTTTAATTTTATTTGTTTGATAGATATTTTGTATGGATATAGAGAAGGAGGTAAATGGAAATAACAATTGAATTGATCAAGTTACATTTATTTGTACGATTAAATACAATTATGTCATTTTTTTATTTTTTTACAATGTACATAGTTTTTACAAGTATGAATGTGCGTTGAGCAATTGTTTTATGGAACGCCTCAGAGCGAGGTAACGCCCGTTTTTTCGTTCGTGCAGCCGGCTCCATCGAATTATAAGACGTTGTCACGTCAAAAAAAAAACCAGTTACCAGGTATGAAAATTGGTAATGTGTGCACAAACCATATTTTCGCCAGTTTATGTCTAATTTGTTTTACATTATTATCTAGGAAATGCTTATTTTGTTTAATCCAAATGATTGTCTGTGACTCATTTTATATGAAATAAGTGAATTACCTATGAGCCTGGAACCTGTTCCCGATACCGGTGGGCTACTATTTTATATTTTAAATGTATTTTTCAAGAAACATTAAAAAAAAAACAGATGTTCCATAAACTTTGACCGTGTAGCTAATGCACTTTTATAAGAAACAGCTGATTAAAAAAAAAAATATCGATGAAACGTTTTAATGTTCCAAATACGTGGTAACCGTTTGTACGTCGATGTCATTACCAGTTTGTATTATAGTAATGTTAGGTAGTCAAAAAATGTATGGGAGCGTATAGAGGGTGTAAACAGACCCTTCACATAGCTGTCAACCAAGCATTCTGTACATCAAACTAAGTAACAGTTACAGAAAAGTTGAAAGGGAATCGACTGTCTTGGTATGGACATGTGATGAGGAGGGACGAATCGCATGTGACTAAAAGAGTGATGAAAATAAATGTTGATGGATGGAGAGGAATACTGAAGGGATGAATGAAAGGCATTTGCATGTGGCTGAGATGAGAGGCTAAGGGGGATGTGTGGTGCTACACGAATGGATAAAATAAGAAAGGAGTACATAAGAGGAAGTCTGAAAGTGGCGCCGGTGACTGAAAAGTTGTGAGGTAATCGATTGTCGTGGTATGGGCATGTGATGCGGAGGAATAAGGAAAATGTTGTGAGGAAAGTTTTGAGTATGAATGTGGATATGAGTAGAGGAAGACCAAAGAAACGGTGGATGGACTGTGTAAAGAATGATATGGCAAGTAAGGAGGTGTCTGATGAGATGACGAGTAATAGAGAAGTATGGAAGAAGAAGACATGCTGCGCCGAAAAGAGTAACCATGGAGTTTCTTGCCGGTTCTTCTCCATAGGAAACGACCAACCCGAACCGTGCACCTTTTTGTCGACGTTTCATAAGTGCCCATCGAGGCCTATGTGAAATAAAATATTTTGATTTTGATTTCGACCCCAAATGAATTGGGATAAGGGCAAGAGAATGATGATGGATGGAGAGGAAGACCAAGGAAACGATGGATGGATTGTGTGAGGAATGATATGAAAGATAAAGGAGTACATGATAGCGTGACGGTTGACAGAGGAGAATTGAAGAAAATAACGTATTGCGCCGACCCCAAGTGACATGGGACAAGGGCAGGCAGATGATGTTGATAATTATTATATCATTATAGCTAGCCCACATTGTCCCACAGCTGGGCAAAGGACTCCCTCCACTCCTTCCAAAGGTCACGCTTCTGTGCTACTTCTTTCCAATCCTCAAGGAAGACATCCAGTTCGTCCCGCCATCTCCTTCGTGGTCTGCCGCGACCTCGTGTCACTGTTTCAGGGCACCAATCCTGAGTTTTACGGGCCCATAATTCGTTCGGCATGCGACAGACATGTCCTGCCCTATCCTATTTAAGTTGGGCAGCCTTTTGAGCCACGTCAACGATTTGCTTTTTGGAGCGCAGCGTAGTGTTTTGTACACGATCTGTTAATTTTACACCTAAGATACTGCGCTCCATAGCACGTTGGTAAACCTTGAGTTTGGACTTTTGGATGTTAGTTAAAGACCAAGTTTGTGCACCATAGATGATGACTGAATGATGAAAGACCCGATGAATCAGAAAATGTAACCGAACCCGTGTTAACCCACTTAATATTGGGTTAACTTACACGTGGTTTAAATGTTCACAATACGGGTTGAAAGATCAATATATAATTGGGGACAGTTCATTAAGAAATCAAACCATAGTAATTAGCCAATCCACGAAATAATTTATCACAATACGGATGATAACACTTTAATTAATTTCTGTGTTATCACTAATTAAGGAATTGTCTGTACAAGTTATTATAATGTCTGGTAGTATTATGACATCTCGGTCTTCTCAAGCTCATTATCTGTCTGCATTTCCCCAACTATATTGGGGTTGGCTTCCAGTCTAACCGAATGCAGCTGAATACCAGTATTTTACATGGAGCGACTGCCTATCTGACCTCCACAACCCAGTTAGTAGTGGGTAATACGATACCCCTTGGTAAGACTGGTTGTCAGACTTTTTGGGCCACTGACTGCCTAACGGCTGTCAAAGATCTATAAATGACAGCTGGGACCAACGGCTTAACGTGCTTTCCGAGGCACGGAGGAAACTCGGTATGTTATGGGCGGTCACCCATCCACAGACCAACCTAGGCAAGCATGGTTTAACCGATCGACACGAGCGGCTGTTATTATTTAGCCACAAGCTCCTCCGCAAAATACTACTCTTCCAAACAAAAAAAGAATCATCTTAATCGGTTCACAATTGGCGACTTTATCGCTTAACATACACCCTAAAAAAACAGACGAATTGATAACCTCCTCCTTTTGGAAGTCGGTTAAAAAGAAAGTTAATGGATGCTGCATACTACCCTGTCTTACCTATAGGGTGTAAACAGACCCTTCACATAGCCGTCAACCAAGCATTCTGTACATCAAACTAAGTAACTTTCCGCAAAAATTATTGCTGGGAATCGACTTTTTTTTTGGGGTCAAAAACCACGTGACACGGTAGCACTCGATGGAAAACACTTAAAGCATTGTGCTGATGGATGGATTGAATAGTACGGGGGTCGTGGAGGTGTGTAAAGTAAAAATCTTACATTAAAACATGTATTTAAAAAAAAACTTGTGAAAAAGTTGAAACTTTGACCCCCAATATCTCCGTAACTAGAAGGTTCCCAGGTATGGTCTAGACCAAAAAATATGATCGCAAAGACGGAGAGAACAAGTGCCTTACGGATATGTTAAAGGTCTATTTACACCCTTTATACATGTTAAACATTGATATTTAATAAAAAAAACTAAACGCGTTTTCGCTTCTTGTATGCACTACCCTAAAAGCGCCACAACAGTTGCATAAACCGGACATCAAACCCCATTATCGTACGACCAAAGTTCGTTCACGTGCGTGCCCCACTATTGGCGCTATCGGACCTACGGATACAATTCGACTACTTATCTAGGCCGCTCTCGATTTGATAAGGTGCCACTGCAAGCGGCCAGCGGGGCGATAAGCGTAGCGGTTATCTGCTGTTAAGTACTGCATAGTCTTATCAAGGGGTGTCGTATTACCCAGTAACTGGGGCTATTCAGGTCAGATAGGCAGTCGCCCCATGTAATATAGTGGTATTCAGCTGCATTCGGTTAGACGGCAAGTCGATGATGTTCTGTATTTTTTTATTTTAAAACGACGATAGTTTTTGACGTGACAACGTCTTATAATTCGATGGAGCCGGCTGCACGCACGAAAAAATGAGGCGTTACCTCGCTCTGAGGCGTTCCATAAAACAATTGCTCAACGCACATTCATTTTTTGAAAAATGCAACCATTCCATCAGTATTTTCTTATGACGTTGTCACGTTCAACTATCGTCAGTAAACCGACTTTACAGACAACCGATTTTTATTTTAAAACGACGATAGTTTTCTATAGTTCCAAGCTCCATAGCCTGGCATCCGCCGCAAAGTTGCATGTATGTCGGTCTTTTACGGACTGTACTTCGGTGAGTGTGTGTGACTCCACGAACTCATTCCAACATCTCCCTTCTTCCATCGGGAGTCCAGACGTACTGCGGGTTATCGTACGTACCCATACCTTGTCGCTGTTCCACACATTCGCACGAAGTCTAAAGAAGAAAGCTAGTTTTCGAAAAGAATCCACTTTCGAAATTCTAAAAATTAAGTAGGAATTTAGATATTGTAATGCCTCTTCGTCTATTTACATAGGCTTGCCAGACAAAACAATACAATGCGTATAATTCGAAGTTTCTAAACACTAAAGCTGTACAAGTAATTTCCAAGGTCAGCCCTTCGCAGTTGAGAGGTTAGGTGCCTTTGAATAAATTTGAATACAGAGAAATCACTTTCGTTTTGGGATAGTTTATAACGGTGTTTGTGTTTCACCTTTTATGTAGGCCTAGAATCGGTTTAGGCCTACATAAATACAACTTTTTTTAGTAGTAAGTCAATGGTAGGTGAGATATTCGCTTCTAAAACCGTCAATTTTGTGCCCCCTCCTCTAGTTTCTAAAGTCATCATCTGCCTAGCCTTTTCCCAACTACGTTTGGGTCGGAGTCTTACCAGATGCAGCTGAATACCAGTATTTTACATGGCGCGACTGCCTGTCTGACCTCCACAACCTGCTCATTACCGGGTAATACGATAACCCTTGTTAAGACAGGTTGTCAGACTTTCGGGCCACTGACTACCTTTATCGACTGTCAAAGATCTAAATACAAATGACAGCCGGGACCAACGGCTTAACATGCTTTTTGAGGCACGGATGAAACTCGATATGTATTGGGTGGTCACCCATCCACAGAACAATCTAGGCCCTTTAATTTATAAAGCAAGGGGAGGAAAATTCGAAAAAAAAAATAGGTTTATGGAACACGAAAGGAACTTTCAACGAAAATTTGTTATAACCAGATTCAATGCTTAGTTTTTGAGATATGGAACTTTTTCGCAAAACTGCAGCGGTAACTTTGTTGACATTATGAATGATCGTTAAAAACATTGTTACTATATTTGTTGGTGCCACGGAACCCCGTGTTCGAGTCCGTTTATAAAAAAAAACGGCAAATGCGAGTCGGACTCAAGCATAAACGGTTCTGTACTATCATAGGGAGGGGAGAAGATTTTTAAGAAAGAGGAAAATGTAGTGAAGAACCTTTTGAGTAAGAATGTAGATGGCTATAAAGTAGAGGAAGACCAAAGAAACGATGACCGAGGACTCCGTACAGCCAGCGGTGGGCGAAGAAATAGATTGAGTAGTAGCTGGAAATGAGAAAAAAGAAATATTATTTAAATACACCTGGACTTTTGTCTTAGTGGCTTTAACTTTTAGGTGTTCACATGCAGGTGTTGCATGATTAACTTTTTTGATTGAGTTTTAGATCGTTAATGTAATTGTAATCATTTGATGTTGTAGATTCTGGTCTGATAGTCAACGCTGTACAGGTCTAGAATTTTAAAGTATTTAGTTATTGCATCTTAATAGCGGATCCTAATTTTGAGTATGAATGTGGATGGCTATTAGAGTAGAGGAAGACCAAAGAAACGATGGATGGACTGTGAGAAGGATGATAATGGATAGAAAGGAGGTGTCTGATGAGATGACGAGTAATAGAGAAGTATGGAAGAAGAAGACATGCTGCGCCGACCACAAATAAATTGGGATAAGGCTGAGCGCAGACTAGAGCCACGATAGTTTTAAGACAGACTATTGCTTCACAAAAAATTTGAAGCCGCGCAAACTTCAAACAAAACGTGTCATAGACAAAATTGTTTAATACCTAGAAGAACTGCACAGCGATAAGTCTAACTTACGATTGTCAGCTTCCCTTTTGTATGTAGAGAAGTATGGAAGAAGAAGACATGCTGCGCCGACCACAAATAAATTGGGATAAGGCTGAGCGCAGACTAGAGCCACGATAGTTTTAAGACAGACTATTGCTTCACAAAAAATTTGAAGCCGCGCAAACTTCAAACAAAACGTGTCATAGACAAAATTGTTTAATACCTAGAAGAACTGCACAGCGATAAGTCTAACTTACGATTGTCAGCTTCCCTTTTGTATGTATGCGGGCGCGCACATCAACGACAAAACAGTCTAGCGACGTACCTTCTCTCTTGTAGTCTCGTCGTTTCACTATATAAGGGATGCACCCAATATTTACGTCTGCGTCGTTTTGCAAGTGCGCGCGTAACTAGGATGCTTATTAGAACAGTATCGATGAAGTCCATTTTGATACTGAGAAAGAATTGAACGGTGTGCGCCACGTCGTCGTAGTAGACAAAACAGTTTCGTTTTAGGTGCGCGACGTGTCGTAGGCAAAACAGTTTCGTTTTAGTTTTTTTTTTTTTTTTTTTTTTCAAAATGGGCCTGCTCTTGACCTCGATCTCGCCTGATGGAAAGCGATAGATGAGGTCTATGAGTTTTAAGGAAGACTTGTCTATGTGAGGAAAGTCTGTCTTAAAACTGTCGTGACTCAAGTCTGCGCTCGACCTAAGGGCAGGAGAAAGCTGATGATGGTAGCAAAGATTTTCATTACGGAAACCTTCAAGTATCCGCTTTCAGTGCGACCCAACCCCAATCACGTGTACCCCCTATGACAGACCCGTCTGTCCTAAACACAACTGTACTTTGTATGTCTGATAGCACCCAGACATAATTTGACCTCTTCTTCACCTTTAATTATTAACTCTAACTGATTAATCAAAGTAATTAGTGTTTGAGTTATTTATTTGTAGAAGAATTGTCTGTTTGTTTGTTGCTATGTCAAAAAAAAGGACGAAAAAAAAAAAAAAAATGTCGTGTCGTGTCGTGGTGTAACATTTTAAACTATCATGGTCACTTATCATTAACACTAGAAACGGGATATTTACCATGTTTACTGATTGTTTTGAGTTCCCGATATTTCGGCGCTGTTGCAAGCACCATGATCACGGATAAACTGAAGTTGTTGGCGGTGTTTAGGAGCAGAAAAATCGGTCTACCCTCTTTCTTGTTCGTTTTTTGCACTCAGTACCGCTACCACTGTCACTCGCAACTCGATTCTGTTCCCGACACACGAAACTCACTGTGTCGAAACTTTTTTCGGCACATTTTTGTTTTTTACACAGCTGGAGAACAATCAGTAAACCAAAATCAAAATCAAAGCATTTATATCAAGTAGGCCAGTTACGTCGGTATAGGCAGCCTGATCCCGTCCGGAGATTCTTCGCACCCCTTGCCACGCCGTAACCTCGACCGCTACCATAGTCGAGGGTAGACGGGCTGCCGGGTACTAGGGGCCATTTCTTTGTTGCGCTCATCATTGGGGGGGTTTTGCCATAATCGCCACGCTTGGCAGGCGGGTTGGCGATCGCAGTACGGTTGTTAGAAACCGCAGAGAACGCTGCTGCCCATTCTCTGGTAAGTCCCTTAGTCGCCTCTTACGACACCCACGGGAAGATATGGGATGGTGCTATTCTTTTACGTCCGACACCATACGGAACACTACACTCGAAGTTGTAGACGATTATATCTACCTGGGACAAACGGTCCAGTTAGGTAGGTCCAACTTCGAGAAAGAGGTCAATCGTCGAATCCGACTCGGCTGGGCAGCGTTCGGGAAGTTGCGTGGTATCTTCTCGTCCAACTTACCGCAGTGTCTCAAGACGAAAGTCTATGACCAGTGTGTGTTGCCAGTGATTACATACGGGACCGAAACGTGGTCGCTCACAATGGGCCTCATCAGAAGTCTTAAAGTCACCCAAAGGACAATGGAGAGGGCTATGCTCGGTGTTTCGTTGCGTGATCAAATCAGAAATGAGGAGATCCGCAAGAGAACCAAGGTTACCGACGTTGCCCGAAGAATAGCCAAACTTAAGTGGCAGTGGGCAGGGCACATTGCTCGCAGAACGGATGGCCGATGGGGCCGAAAAGTTCTGGAGTGGCGACCGCGAACCGGAAGACGCTGCGTTGGAAGGCCTCCCACTAGGTGGACCGATGACCTTGTAAAGGTTGCAGGGATCCGCTGGATGCGAGACGCACGGGACCGGTCAATGTGGCGACACTTGGGGGAGGCCTATGTCCAGCAGTGGACGTCTTTTGGCTGAAATGATGATGATGATGAGGCCAGTTACAGGCACTTTTGAATTGTCGAAACAAAGACAGCAATAGCTACAGTCCCAGTCACAAGGCATAAAAACTGTGAAAGTACTGTAGTTGCCCATTCCCAACGTAGATCTCTATGGAGAAGAACGGGTAAGAAACATGGTGAATATTCCGTTTCTAGTGTTAATAAATGTCGTAGTGGTGTGTCCTCACAAACTTGACAGGAACAGACAAGCCTCGCCAGATGATAATGATATAAAAATCTTCTTTTCTTTGTCTCAGATGTTCCAGACCGTCTTCCTGACGATGTCCTTGGTGTACGATATCATGGAGTGGTTCGACCGTCACGAGTCTCCTTTGGGGAGGAAGCTGAAGTATTTTAGAGACATCTTGTTCGAGGGGCTGGTGGTGCCTTTGACCCTGGTAAGTTTAGCAGAAGCATAGCATATTCAACCTTTATTGTTCCACTGACTGCCTCGTTGGTATAGTGGTCGCAAGCGACTGCTGAACATGAGGTCCTGGGTTCGATTGCGGGGTCGGGTAAAGTGTTATTGGGTTTTTCCATCAGGATTTTTCAGTAGCAGACACGGAGTCTGGATTTGTGCCCGTTTGATGACGATAGGCTCGCCCCCTATTACATGGGAGTTAAACATAACTGGCGAAATGTGGGTGTACTATTAGGTACACCTCTGCCAAACACTTCGGGGATTATAGCCGTGATGTTATGTAAGTGGTTCCCACTGTTGGATCCGTGGTGTCGCAGGTGTGTTAGCGGGTCCTCTCAAATGAGAGTGAGTGGGCTGTACCCACCTCACAAGGTCAAGACGTGTTCTTGAGAGGTGATCGTGAATCGGCAAACGTAAGGTGGGACATCCTCAGGCGAGCGTGGAGCGGCCATCTTGGCAGGGTGGCTGGTAGCAACTCGATGAGGATTGCTGAGGATTGAGTTGAGTGGCGTACGACTGAGGAGGCCTATGTCCAGCAGTGGACTGCTGTGGGCTGAAGATGATTAATTATTAAATCTACCTCCAAAATTTTACTATTTTATAACATCCAAATCACCTTCTCTTCCAGTTCATTACCTCAATGTTCTGGACCGTCTACTGGATCGACCGCGAGCTGGTCTTCCCTCAAGTGTACGACCAGCTGGTGCCGTGGTGGTTCAACCACTGCGTCCACACTAACATCGCTATTGTGGTGCTGGTAGAGACCGTCCTGCTGGCTAGGAGACATCCCACGAACTTCAAGCTGGAGCTGTGGTTGGTTGGTGGGGCGGGCGTGTTGTATGCTATTGTGTGAGTACAAACAAATGTAATTTTCCACTGCCTCTTGGGCTAGTTGCAAGCGCTTCTGCTGATCATGAGATCTTTGGTTCGATTTCCAAGTCGGGCTAAGTTGTATAAGGTTCATTAATTTTTTGCTGGGTGTCTGGAATTGTGCCCGGATGATGGCAATAGGATCGCCCCCCATTACATTGGACTTAAACGTAACTGATGAATGCGGGTGTACTATTAGGTACATCCCTGCCTAACTCTTCGGGGATTTCAGGCGTGTTGTCGTGTTGTACATTGAGAAACCTTGATATTCACGCCTGTACTTCATTTAGAGGTGGACAGTGTTACTTACATGTCGTCAAAAGTGCTTGCTTTAACAACCTTATTGACATTATATCTCTTAAATCTCAAAAATGATAATAAAGATTAGACCCCAGTTGGGATGGGATCCGCTATTAAGATCATCATCATTTTCGTGCCCTTATCCCAATTCATTGGGGGTCGGCGCAGCATGTCTTCTTCTTCCATACTTCTCTTTTACTCGTCATCTTCTTTGTCTTTTGCTGTGCCCGACAGGGTCCATAATGATCTCATTTTTAATTTACCACCTAAGTACACATTGTGGAATGCAAATAAAGTTTGAGTATTGAGTATCTCAGCAGTCACCTCCTTTCTAGCCATATCATCCTTCACACAGTTCATCCACCGTTTCTTTGGTCTTCCTCTACTCTAACAGCCATCTACATTCATACTCAAAATTGGGGACCGCTGTTAAGATGCAATAACTAAATATTTTAAAATTCTAGACCTGTACAGCGTTGACTATCAGACCAGAATCTACAACATCAAATGATTGCAATTGCATTAACGATCTAAAACTCAATCAAAAAAGTAAAACATGCAACACCTGCATGTGAACACCTAAAAGTCAAAGCCACTAAGACAAAATCATCCAGGTGTAGTTAAATAATATTTCTTTTTTCTCATTTCCAGCTACTACTCAATCTACTTCTTCGCCCACCGCTGGCTGTACGGAGTCTTCGGCATCATGACCTGGTGGCAGGTCTGCCTCTACCAGATTCTCATCTGGTCTTCCACCTTCGCCTTCTACTTCATCCAGTTCCCCGTCAACAGGCTGTTCCATCGCGAGGAACCCACAGACCAGAAGGAAGTCCAAGAAACGAAGACTGGAATCCAGAATGGAGCATATTGCGAAGAGTCCAGTGGAATTCCTGAAAGCTGGATGAAGGATAGATCTAAGAATCAGGTTGAGAGCTCTAGCTTCTGATTGGCTGGTTTTTGGTTAAGGTTTAAAAGTAATTGGATTTAGTGTGTTTGGTTGCCCACCTAAAGGTATGTAGGTTGCTGGATACAGGCTTCTCGATCTGATATGAAGTCTAACACCAGCAGAATAAAGCTGAGAATTAAAAGGCTCCCATAAAATATCAGTCTGGAATTCTTCTACTGCAGAGATCTTCTCATGCAGAGAAGGCTCGAGCATTGATCACCACGTTTGCTTGCCCAGCCCAGGTGACCTGCTACGCCCTCTAAAGTAGTATTGTTTTTTTATCTCACTTTAGTGTAAGAAAGGGATGGAGCTAGACGTTCTGTATCACTCCATCTCTTTCGCTCCCAGAAGTGACATTAACGTAATG
The DNA here is from genome assembly GCA_963082995.1 of Noctua comes. Taxonomy (NCBI): domain Eukaryota; kingdom Metazoa; phylum Arthropoda; class Insecta; order Lepidoptera; family Noctuidae; genus Noctua; species Noctua comes. The sequence continues at coordinate 1,075,578 of OY720294.1, forward strand.
CTTCAGGTTTCTGCAAGGCGTTTTTCTTTGAAATTTAATGGTTTCTTAAACTAACTTTGAAAGTACATTATGACGTTGAAAAAGTCACAATCAAGTCAGGTTTTTTAACCCAAAACTAGATGCTTAAAAAACGAAGATTTGAATTGTAAGATCGCCCGTCAAAAACGTTGACGTTTCAGATTCGTTGACAAAGACTTTTGAATTGCATTGTGTCGCTCTCTGTTGGCAAATTCAAAGCATTTATTTCAAGTAGACCAGTTATAGGCACTTGATTCGTTAAAAACAATATGATGAAGAAACAGTCCCAGTCATAAGACAAGATAACTGAAAGTACTGTAGTTGCTCATTTCAAAGCGTAGATCTCCATGGAAAAAATGGACAAGAAACTCCATGGACATTCAAACTTTAAAATCAATCGGATCTATATACTGATACTGTTAGCCTGCGTCATCGCACTGCTGGGCAAGGCTTCTCTCCATGACTTCCAAATTCTTCAATCCAGGGCCAAAATAACCACGATGTGGAGCCCTGACCCAGCCAGTAGACCTCGCAGGAGAGTGCGGGACGAGCTGGACAAAACTAACGAGCAGTGGATCTATAATATGAGGGTAACTACGTCTGTCTGGCGATTAAATCTTTCTTTAAAAGCGGGTTCTCAAAACCTTTGGGCTCTCAAGGCATTGCTCTATAAATCAGTAAAAAATCTACCAATGGCTGTGATTTCTTCAAATAAAATACAGCACAACATAGTAGCTTAAGAATGGGTGATATTTTAATCTTAAATAAGTCTTTTTGGCAATTAGTGTACCTACAATATGTCTTTCTAAGTCATAAGGGCCTATAGTCAAATCGCTTAAAGCAGTCAAAACAATTGAACGTAAACTTGTACCAAAAACTCGCAATTGCAAACGATAGCTGTCGCTACTCCTATTAACTGTCGCTATACATCATATCGCACGTCTATCATAATTTCATAATACACAGGTCCTGTATTATAATACGCGTGAGCTATGATTATATAGCGACAGTGAGTACTGGTAGCGATAAATATCGATTACAATTGTGAGTTTTTGGTACAAGTTCACGTTCAAATGTTTTGCCAGTTTAAAACGATTATACTATTAAGGGTGTAACAATACCCTTAATGAAGCCGAAAGGCACAAGTTTTCCCCGTCTTTGCGATATTTTTTTTTGTTCTGGACCATACCTGGGAACCTTCTAATTACGGAGATGTTTGGGGTCAAAGTTACAACTTTTTCACAAGTTTTTTTTAAATACATGTTTTCAATGTAAGATTTTTACTTTAAACACCTCGACGACCCCGGATACTATTCAATCCATCCATCAGCACAATGCTTTGAGTGCGTTATTTGGAGTCCTACTGTAAAACGTGATTTTTCACTACAAAAAAAAAAGTTGTTTCCCAGCAATTATTTTGTGTACAGTTACTTAGTTTGATGTACTTAATGCTTGGTTGTCGGCTTCGTGAAAGGTCTGTTTACACCCTGTAGATAAAATTGCTTCTATCAGCGATAGTATGATTGTCAAAAACTTAGTTAAAAGCGTTTGTCCTGTTACAATTCGTTGTAGAAATACTAAATGCTTGAAAAGCGATTGTTATTTGTAGACCTTCAGATCATGATAAGTACTTGACCAAAAAGTGTATGAAAATCATAGATAATTGGTAGTTAAATTCTCGAATTGTTAAAAAATACCTACCTAAAGTGAAGAAATATGTCCAATTGATATCATAATGATTTCATTTTCTATTTTTAATGTTGCGTGTTGAGATACGAGTAATTTGTAATTATGTAGCCTGTTGAGATACTAATAATATTCCAATTTTGTATTTTTGTAAAATAATGTAAGAATTGTGCCTTAATTAGGTTAAGTTTTATCGTGTATAACTTGAGCTAACAGATATTTTTGTAAGGCGATTTCAATCCCAAAGAGGAATTTGCAAAATATGACAAGACAGAGTTTTTCTCAGAGTAGTCAATGGTTTTGTCATTGTTTAAGGTGGAGACGCCCGAGCAGCCCACGAAATTAAAATTTTCTTACATTTTTGCAATTTGCAGGCCAGTGGCAGGTTTTATGTTGATTAATATATGATTTGCGATCGTAACAAATATGGCTTTACGGAGTTATAATCATTAAAATCATCAATACAACCCTCCCAGTTCATTTAATCCCATAAAATGACTTTTTTAAAGGGGCTGTATTGGTGCTGTTCTACAAACGATGCGGCACTTAATATCGTGTCCTGCGTGTCCTGTTGTTTGTTCACTACAGGAACTGATGGCCGCTACCGAAAGCGCCAAACTAGTAGCTCAGTTCTGGGCTGACACAATTTAGATTGCCATCGACACGCTAAGAAGAAGAACGTTTTACGGCCGCGAATCATTTACTGTTCAACATACAACCTGTCACTGGCCGAAAAATAGCAAAAACAGTAAAAAAAAAATGAATTTCGCGGTCTACCCTGGCGTTTCCACCTTAAGATTATAATGCACTTCAATAACGAGAGAAATATATAATAGTCGTTTTTAAAATAATGCACTTCAATAACTAATGAAAAATATTGTCGTCTTTAAAAATCATAGCACTCTATAACAAATAACATTATTGTAAATACTTTCTCACTTAACTAGATATTTTTATTTAAATAAAATAAGAGTTCTTTCGAAGGGGTGGGCTCCTTAAATAATTGGCATCGCCTTACGAAAAAGCTTGTAGCTACAGTAATATTGTATGAAATTGTAATTATTGAAGTTAGATCAAAATATAATTAGAACAATTTATTATTTTAATAAGCGTTGTTTTATTTGATTATCCATCGGGCAAATCATCATCTGTCTAGCCATTTCCCAACTATGTTGGGGTCGGCTTCCAGTCTTAGCCGGATGCAGCTGAATACCATGGATCAACTGCCTATATGACTCCCACAACCCAGTTGGCACTGGGTAATACGCAGGCGCGGTCCCAGCCTAAGACTTTGGGGGGGTCACACAGGGCCGTAGCCAGGATTTTGATGGGAGGGTTACCCCGAATAGATTGGGGCGCCTACAGGTTTATTACCGGGAGGGTGCATCTTCAACTTGTAGGTACTTAGACGCAAGAGCGAGCGAAGCGAGCTCGAAAATTTTTGCATTGTTCCTCAGAAATAAGTTCTTTTTGTTCATTCATACAAGAATGAGAATAGGAGCTCCGTTAACTTTTCCAGAATTGAAAAGGTATAGGATGTATTGTCGAGCGAAGCGAGCGAGAAAATTTTAGCATTCCGCCCTGAGATAGATTGATTTCTTTATAGTTGTCGTTTTTTTTTGTTCATTACATCCGAAAAAAACAAATTTAAGAAGGTTTGTCAATTTTGCGTGTATGACTTTGGGGGGGGGGGGGTCATGACCCCTGTGACCCCCCCACCCCCCTTAGGACCGCGCCTGGTAATACTAGACCTGACTGGTTGTCAGACTATCGGTATGCAGTACGCAGCCTATCGGGCAACGACCTGTAACGTCTGTTAAAGATCTACACATGACAGCCGGGACTAACGACTTAACGTGCTTTCCGAGGCGCGGAGGAAACTCGGTATGTAATGGGTGTTCATTTCAGACCCCCAGGATAGATCTCAGATAATCTGGAGTTGTGAAACAGGTCATCATCTGCCTAGCCTATTCCCAACAATATTGGGGTCGGCTTCCAGTCTAACCGGATGCAGCTGAATACCAGTATTTTACATGGAGCGACTGCCTATCTGACCTCCACAACCCAGTCAGTACTGGGTAATCCGATACCCCGTGGTAAGATTGGTGGTCAGACTTTTTGGGCCACTGACTACCTGTAACGACTGTCAAAGATCTACAAATGATAGCCGGGACCAACGGCTTAAAGTGCTTTCCGAGGCACGGAGGAAACTCGGTATGTAATGGGTGTTCATTTCAGACCCCCAGGATAGATGACAGATAATATGGAGTTGTGAAACAGGCAGTAAAAAGAAAACCCAAAGTATTTTACATAGTTTTTTATTACAGGAAAGTTTCCTTAAAACTATTGTGTACAAAATAAAAAAATGTTGTTCGTATTTATAAAATGTACAAATATTTTGAGTGTGTGTGTAATCGAGAAAAAAAATTACAAGAAAAGTTTCCATACACCACAAGGCTTGGTCACCAGTTACATTTTATTATGACATTACCTCCTTTTGCTTCGTCGTAGTTGCGTAAAAATAACAAAAGAAGAACATTTTTTTTTTGCAATTTAAGTTATTCTTACCTTTGCACTTTATAATAAATATTAGCGCGGTTTTTTTACAAATTCTCTGTTTTACGAAAGTAGACAATGTCCAAAAAATATATGTCTGAAAAATAATATTATAGTGTACACTATAATATTATATCTTGTAATTTTTCTCCCAATCACAAACACACTTGAATTTTTCTTAAAACTACAGGTAACTAAGAGTATTTTTTACACAAATATTTTTCTTTTAATTTTTATAAATTAAAAAATTGGCAGTGGACTCTCAATGTTTCGAAAATAGTTAATGTTTTCTTTACATAATTTATTTTTTATTCATTGACTTATTATTTAATGTACTTTATTATTATACGAAAACCTGTAGGGTATTAGAATATGTTTTGTTGTTAACAACAAATTGTCCGACTGTGCAACACTTTTCTGTAAAAGAATCGAATAGGTACATAACCTCTTGCTTTTGTGAGGTGGGTTATAAAATATTCTTTACTATTACTATTAATACTAACGGGATATTTATCATGTTTACTGTTTTCTATGAGTTTCCGAAAGTGCCGAAAAAAGTTCGCGAGCGGACACAGTGAGTTTCGTGTGTCGGGAGCAGAATCGAGTTGCGAGTGACAGTGGTAGCGGTACTGAGTGCAAAAAACGAACAAGAAAGAGGGTAGACCGATTTGTCTGCTTATAAACACCCACCCGCAATAACTTCAGTTTATCCGTGATCATGGTGCTTGCAACAGCGCCGAAATATCGGGAACTCATAGAAAACAGTAAACATGGTAAATATCCCGTTAGTATTAATAGTAATGTTAGTGACCATGATAGTTTAAAATCTTATATTCTTTACTAATTCACGATTTTTTAATGCATCATATTCTATAGCTCATGAGATCCTTCATTTACAAATAATTTGTTAAGTACTCTTGATCAAATAATATCCATTGCCTACCATAAGGCCTAATCGAAAATCTCACCTTTTTACAAATTCAGTTTAAAATAAATCCAAAATCGACAGTTATTTTGTCAAAAAATTTGGACTGAATCAACTCAGATAACCATTTGAATTATTCAATTTAAATCCCAATATTTTAAGATAATTTAAAATATTAAATATGATTTTTTTTTTAATTTTGCCGCTCCCATCAGACTCTCAACTACCCTACAAGTTTTCATACGGCCAGTATCTCTAATAAAAATCTACAGATCTATAAAAAAGCTGTCTTGGATACCTATGGGAAGGATCTTCTTGGTACACCAACCTCTGTGGATGTAAATAATATGAAGACGGTGTTCTTACACTGACCCCAGACACCTGAGGCCGTTTCCTAACTTGGTAATTATCTGAAGCTGCGTACTGTGGATCCACAGGTTGCAGATTATTCCTGAATCTGGAAAATGTATAGTCCCTATCTGATGGTATCACAAACCCTGATGGTACTCTACTTACGGGCAGAGTAGGATTTAAAGCTTCGTTGAGCCTGACATCGTAATCATTCTCTATGCTGTCTGCAAGATTTTGTTTGATTGAAATATTTTCTGGTAATAAAGGTTTACCGGTAGCTGTGTAAGGCTTTGATATTTCTGGTCTAGGTTTTATGTCTTTTTTGTAATCTGAAGGTCTGTACGGATTTTCTGCTACTAGGGGTGTAGCTGTAGCTAGATACGGTTTTATATAATCACCAGGTGATAATGTAGATTCTAGTTTCCCACGAATTGCTTCGTAATTATCGTTGTAAACTTGTAAAACCTTTGAAGCTAAGTTTCTAGCTTTCTGTTCAGGTGTGGTCGGTTCTTCAGTTGTCGGGGCTACAGTTGTAGTCGTTCTTGTAGTTGTAGCTCTTGTTGTTGTTGGCTGTGTAACAACAATTGTTGTAGTTTCTTTCTTGTTGTTTTTGTCGTAATCTAAGTCTTCTTCGTCGTAATATTCTTCGTCATATTCTTCTTTTGGGTCTTCTGTTGTTGTTGTCGTTCTAGTGACTGTTGTTGTAGGTTTTTCTGTAGTTGTGGTTGTAGTAATAGTAGTGCTAGGTGTAGTAGTAGGAGTGGTAGTGGTAGGAGTGGTAGTTGTGGGGATAGGCGTAGTTGTAGGTTTAGGAGAAGTGGTGGTAGGTTTCGGGGTGGTATTAAGTGGTGCTGAGACATCCCTTCCCGCTACGGGTTGTAGTCCGCGGGGAAGGTACGGGCTTCCACCCCTAGAGGGTAAAAAAGGACGTTTAACTACCTTCACATTGGGTCGCAAGTCTTTAATTTTGCTTGTAATGTCTTCTCCTGCTCTAAATCTTTCTTTCTCTTTCCTTTCCTCCTCATAATCGTAGTATTCATCATCTGCTGGTACAGTTTTAGGTTTAACCCTTTCTTCTTTAACCCTCTGATTATAGGTATACTTTTGTGATTTCACTGGTTCATCATAAACCTCCTCTTCGTAATCAATTGGTCTTTTAGTCTTTCTACCCTTAACTGGATAATGAGGTCTCGTCGGTTTAAATCTTTCCTTTTCAACCGGTTCAAACTTTGGTCTTTGCTGTACAGTGCTGGTCTTTCCAGAAGACGATGGTCTACTGGTATCATCTTCCTCATAATCATAGTACTCATCATCGTCTAATTTTGGGGGAGCCTTTGTAGTGACTACTGGTACATAATCAAATTTATCTTTTTCATTGATTGGGACTGGTCTTTTGATCTTCGGAGGCATTCGTGGCTGGCCAAAAATACCATGTCCATTTGGCTTGACGAGGGTACCTGGAGTAGCTGGAGTTTCTGGTGCCGTATACCATTCTTTCTTCTCCTCATTCCTTTCGTCGTATGGTCTTTGGACAAAGTCAGTCTTTGTGTACGGTCTATCGTCCCTAGTTTTAAAAGGGGTCCCTCCTCTATATCTTCTGCCTTCGGAGATCCTGTCCTCTCTTGGTCTGGATGGTCTGACAGGTTTTTCTTCCACTACTGCTTCTTCTCTAATAGGTCGTCTTCCAGGTCTTTCACGGGAAGTTTCGTCTCTTGGTTTGATCTCATCCCGAGGTCTAATTTCATCACGGGGCCTGATTTCATCACGTGGTCTTATTTCATCTCTGGGCTTAATTTCATCTTGTGCCCTAATTTCATCTCGCGGTTTAATTTCGCCACGTGACTTATACTTTTCTCTAGGTCTTATTGGTTCCCTTAGAGGTCTAATTTCATCACGGGGACTGGTTTCATCACGAGGTCTTACCTCATCTTGAACTCTTGGTTCATCTCTTGGCCTAATGACCTCCTCTTGAATTCTTGGTTCATCTCTGGCTCTGATGACCTCATCCCTTGGTCTGGTAACTTCATCCCTAGGTCTGACTTCATCCCTAGGCCGTATTTCATCCCTAGGCCTTACCTCATCCCTAGGCCGTACTTCATCTCTAGACCTTACCTCATCCCTAGGCCGTACTTCATCTCTAGGCCTTACCTCATCCCTTGGCCTATATTCATCCCTCGGTCTCGGCCGTTTCGGCCTATCTTCTCTGTTCTGATCTCTCTGTCCCATTCTAGGCCTCTCTTCATCATCAGGTCTGTATCTTTCTTCCTCTTCATCCCTGGGCCTTGGCCTAGGTCTCCTGTCTGCAGGGCGTCTGTCCTCCTCATCGTCGTATGGTCTTCTTTCAGGGTAGGCGGGTCTTTTCGCTGGTCTTCTGTCGTAAGGTCTTCGCTCTTCGTAATCGTCTTCTGGTTCTTCGTCTCTTGGTCTTGGACGACGTTCGTATCTGGAAATATTATTAAAAGTGGTGAGTGTCAATAATAGTGTACCTAAATAAATTATAGATTACGCCAATCGATGCCACTACTGCTTTACTTTACTGGTTTTATTATTACTCATAAATACTTCTGCTAGGAGTTCCTCACGCGAACGCAATGACAATCTAAACCATTACAACTGTTGCCGCTATTTGCATTTTTATGTCAATGCGACAGTATGTCGAGTAGGTCACGAGATGCCCTGGTTGGCATCTTTCAAAAATCTCGAGAAGAAGAGCAACCAAGAGGAAAGTGGAAGGAACTAGGTGTGGTCAAGTACAAACTTGCTATCACTTTTGATACATACCTATCCTCTTCGTAATCGTCTACTGCTGGCCTCTTCTTCTTGCCAGGCCTACGTGGTCTGGGTCTCCTTCTGCAAACATTGAAATACACATTTACTTTCACTAGTTTTTCCAAAGGTAATGAACAATAGCGAGCTAAGGCTTTATGATTTGTTTTTGTTAGTCTGTCGTCGTTGGGAGCTGCGTTGCCTCTTATTGCTACGTATAATCTCTTCTGTTTCATAATCTATTCTTGGAAAATAATGTTCAAACTGTGTTAGTTTTAGCTTTTTACTCGAAGATGTCGCAACAGACTTCATAGAAGATGGCGGGACGAGCTGGACAAGACCAGCGACAAGTGGTCCACATTGGCCTTGGATCGAAACAACTGGAAGTCATGGCAAGAGGCCTTTGCCCAGCAGTGGGATGATGCAGGTATCAATATTATTATTCGCCATTTATATAATCCAAATATAGCCACTTCGTTGCTATTATCGCCATAACTCCGTAAACTTGGCTTAATACTTAATTGTTTTATTTTATATCATCCCACTACAGATCTAAGGCATTCTCTCCTTTCCGATTATTTATTTCTTGATTTAAGGCGAACCTAACCTGCCTGTACCGTAACCGTGGAACCTGACCAAATAACAATATAATCCAAAACAGAAACTTCTTCAACATCTAAACAGAGTTCAGCTTATCTCTGCATCACCCAGAGGTTGACTGGTAGAAAATGCCTATGGCATCAAGTCCGCCTCTGTCACAAAGTACAGAGGCGGACTTGAAGTGTTAAATAAATAATAAAAGGAGTTCCCCATTAAATTAAATACAATGTATTCTTTGTTTAACATAACATCACGCCTGTAATCCCCGAAGGGTAAGGCAGAGGTGTACCTAATAGTACACGCACATTTCGCCAGTTATGTTTAAGTCCCATGTTATAGGCGGCGATTCTTTTGCGATCAACCGGGTACAAATCCGGATTCCGTGGCTGCTACAGCGAAATGCGAAATGGCTGATGGAAAAACCTAATAACACGTTGCAGTAGCGAAGGGTCAATTTTTGTAAGAGATAAGCCGGAGTACATATCTTTACTATATAGAATATTATTGGCTAAAGAATACTGACTGTGCCATTTTTCAAAGGGAAGCCGGTAGGAATCGGGTTCTATGTAAGCTTCGCCACTGACACGTTGTCGGATCTGGGAATCGAACCCAGGAGTTTATGCTCAGCTGTCGCGCTTGCGACTACTAGACTAACGAGGCTTTGTTTAACTCAAACAAAAATACTAAAAAGATACGCACCTGTCCTCATAATCATAGTCATCCCTAGCATAGTAATAATCATCGTCATCGTAGTCATATCTATAGGCTGGTCGCCGGCGACCGGGGCGCGGTGGTCGCTGTGTGGTGGTGGTCGTGGTTGTGGTGGTGGGTGGGGGCACTGGCGTGGTGGTTGTCGTGGCTTGGTAGAGGGCGTCGTTCCTGTAAATAAGCAAAAGAAAATTAAAGATAGAATAAATATTTATTTGTCCCAGGGACATGGCGTGCATACAAAATGACAAAGAAATAAATAAACATACATCATCATCTGCTAGCCTTTTCCCAACTATGTTGGGGTCGGCTTCCAGTCTAACCGGATGCAGCCGAATTCCAGTATTTTACAAAGAGCGACTGCCTATCTGACCTCCACAACCCAGTTATTACTGGGTAATACGATACCCCTTGGTAAAACTGGTTGTCAGATTTTCGTGCTACTCTCTGAGTCACGGACTACCTGTAACGACTGACAAAGATCTACAAATGACAGCCGGGACCAACGGCTTAACGTGCTTTCCGAGGCACGGAGGAAACTGGGTATGTAATGGACGATCACCCACCAACGGACCAACCTAGGCAAGCGCGGTTTAACCTAAAGATCGACCCGAGCGGCTGTTATTATATAGCCACGTGATCCCCAAGTCAGTAAGGCGTGTAATCTATCAGTTAGTGCGCTGAAAGTTCTGTAACTACTCAGATTACGTTGTATTTTCATATTTAATGTTCGCTGGCTCGATGTAAGTATATCTCTTTAGAAAACCACCTGAACAGAGTCAGAATATAAAATAAACATATGCACAATCAGACCTTGATAAAAGGAATGGTACTTTCAATACAGCTGCATCGTGACTTAGATGAGCTTGGGTTTGCATATCTAGGTGTGAATAAATTATACCTAATGTAACTTTTGAAAATAAGTTCTATAAAAGTAGATAAAGTTCTTGTTAAAGGATGTTTAAGTTGTTGAAGCACCAGCGTAACCCAATTTAAATTTTCTTTCGTTTTTTGCAATTGGCAGGACGGTAACACATATTTACAGAATTAAAATCATGAATACAACCCTCTAAGTTCATTTAATCCCATTGAGAGACTATTTCATGAGAAAGCCACTGATTGATTTGAATTTCACGGCGTTACCCTGGCGCTTCCACCTTAGAATAGCCTTCCAAAATAATGTTTGGCGTATCCAGTGCAATCAGCATAACTAGATGACGTGTGCAATTTTTTTTCCACGCCGAAGCTATTTAATAATAGCCTTCTTCCTGCCCTTGTCCCATGTTACTTGGGGTTAGCACAATACTGTATTTTCTTCTATTCTCCCATCGAGGAAGGAATACCAGTCTATTATTTAATTATCGCAATTTTTTTTTGACCTTTTTTTAGAATTCGAAGAGAATTCTAAAAAAAGGTCAAAAAAATGGTCGGGTTTAAAAGGTCATATAAGATTTTAAACTATCATGGTCATAACTATTATTAATACTCGAAACGGGATATTTACCATGTTTACTGTTTTTTATGAGTGCAAAAAACGAACAAGAAATAGGGTAGACCGATTTGTCTGCTCATAAACACCCACCCGCTATAACTTCAGTTTATCCGTGATCATGGTGCTTGCAACAGCGCCGAAATATCGGGAACTCATAAAAAACAGTAAACATGGTAAATATCCCGTTTCGAGTATTAATAATAAAAGGTGATACTTCATAATGTTTTGTGTTACAGCGTATCTGACCTCCACAATCCAATACGGTTGTGGGGGCTGATAAGCAACCGCTACATGTAAAATACTGGTATTCAGCTGGATCCGGTTAGATTGGAAGCCGACCCCTATATGGTTGGGAAAAGGCTCAGCACATGATCAAACTATAGTCGATAGTACTAACCTGTTGAAGAAATTCTTCGAATTCTTGCAGTCTACTTCAGACACGAACTGGCAGATGAATGTCTTCTGGTCGAAGGCGGTGTAGTTGGCGCAGAGGAAGTCGTAGCGGGTGCCGTACAGGCAGTGGTGGTATAACTGGAAGATGGGGAGGTGGTTATCAGTAAAGCAAAAATTCAAATCAATTTTGCGAGGGTGCTTTTTATTTTGGTCAACCAAATTGATTGCAATTAGATGTGACAGCGCATTAACTAAACCACGTTTGACGATACAATGCCATACTTGAAAACACAGAAAAGATAGCAAATGAAGAAAAGAAAGAAAAAAAAAAAAACATAAATATAAGGTCTAACTATTCATACACGAAATATTTTCAGGGAATCATCTAACAGCTATAACGAAGCCATTTCAAGGGTTTTTTTTTTAAGAGTATATTTTTATAAAAAATAAATAATTTAAAATTACTTGACCCACAAAATAAATACCAGCTCCTTATTTTTGAACATCCTTACGCTAGTTTACTACGTCGTATTTACCTGATGTCATTGTTAGCATATGGGAGTAAAGGTTTTATGCAAAAAGTCTCAAAAATTTTTAGAATTATAATAATTTCGTAAAAAAAATACTCAGATAATTTTTTTTTTCGTTACTGTGGCGACTTTACGACTTATAGAAGTTACTACTAAAATATTTTGTGTATGAAAATATAGACCTTGTATATATATTCTATTCTAAAGAAAATAAATAAATAAAGAAAGAAGTACTTTCTTGAATGCAGTCGCGCGCGATGACTAGACCAACTAAGCAGTCCATAGAAAGATAAAGATAAAGATGCATTTATTTGTATAAACATGTGTGACATGATACATACAAAAATAAAATAAAATTTATTTAATTATTATTTTTTTTTTTTTTTTATTTAATTATATTTATATTGATTTATATTTATAGTATTTTGATATATATTTATAGTATTTTATATATCCTTGTAGTTTATCTTAGTGTTAAATTATTATTTTTTGCAAATTTATGCACCTACCACTGTCTGTCTCTGCATCACCCAAAGGTTGACTGGTAGAAAATGCCTATGGCATTAAGTCCGCCCGTGCACTTTGTGCTTGAAGTGTTAATAAATAAATAAATAAAGTTACACTATAGTATCTTACCTGACACTTAAAAGCAATCGAAGCATAGAACCCATCATGTAACCCATCGCACTTGAAGTCAATGGTCTCCGGTTTGGGCACAAGCCCGAGAAATGGGTACTCTGACAGGTTGTACCCGTTCAGTTCTCTGGGCAGGTTCGGATCGTAGATGTAGTCCAACTGCGGGTTGCCTGTGTATTTGCTGGTGGTGTTGGTCTCCTCGCCTTCTGCTGTCGTTTCCGTCTGTAATGAGAAAAGGATGGTGTGAGTGAGTAGTTATTTATACTGTCACTTACGGGATATCTTCCGTGATTGTTCCACCTCCGCGACCCCTGTACTATTCAATCTATCCATCAGCACAATGCTTTGAGTGCGTTCTATCGAGTCCTACCATAAAACCTGATTTTTCACCCCAAAAAAAAAGTTGTTTTCCAGCAATAATTTTTGCGTAAAGTTACTTAGTTTGTTGTACAGAATACTTGGTTGACGGCTTCGCGAAGGTTCTGTTTACACCCTGCATAGGTCATAAATATTGTTTCTGCCGTTTAATTTTAGTAGACAGTTAAGTGATTGCTCAACATGTTGCTTGGCTCATCCTTGGCACTTCACATTACCTATCTACGACGAAATCTAGGTTCTATCTCAGTCATAGCGTGATAGGTCATACAAGTCAAATTACAGTTAGCAGGCAAACAGATTTATTGTGATGAGCTATTGTTTCAAAGATCTAGGTTTTATCTTCTTAGCCTGTTTCATAAGTAGGTTGAGGTCAGCTTCAAGTCTAGCCAGGCAGGATGGATGTAAAATAGCCGAATAAGTTTAGTTATTTTTACCTGACTGAGAAGGTAATGTGTTTATTAGCCTGTATATGTATGTTTGTTCCTTTGTGGCGCTCTAGCGACGAAACGCGTGGGCCAATTTTGATCGTCAATCGATTTGTCTTAATTTTGCGAGCGTCACTGTAGACATGACAGTAATCAAAGTTCAATATGGCGAAAACCAGACGAATATTGTGAAAAATTGATTTATGTGACTGCTATTAACATTCAGGATTCTTGACCCATAGCATATTTCTTAGTCAATACAACCGTGTTAAAAATGAAACAATAGTTTCTTTTTTTAACCTGTGATTTACAACATTATTTTTAGTATCTATCGCAATCATTTGGGTACCTACTGCCAAATTATTGTCATCAATGAGCTAAAGCCGTCGCTGAAGGCACGCGCGCGGCGGCGCCGCGTGGTGACCACGTTTTTGTGCCGACAACCAGGTAAAGAACAAGCTTATAACTTTTTTATTTTTCATGATACAGTTTTGAAATTTTGTACGTAGATTCATATACTAAAACTAATGTTGTATAACAGTCGCAGACGAAGTTGCGCGGGTCAGCTTCCAAAAGACCGATGATTGCAAATACGGCTGCTACATACAGTTCATAGGCTCGCCAAGATTACAGGAATGATGAACTGTGGAAGCATTTACACATCTGCCCACCCTCTCCGGTTACATAGGCGTGAATGTTATGTTAACTCATTAAGTCACCGTGCCCTCGCATAACTTTCGCTTAAACACGGCTTTTATAGTTTGTTGTTAGTTTTCATATTTTAGGTTATTTAATAGTTTTTAATTAATTATGTATTTAGTTAGTTTAATGCTTAATATATAATAAAGACTTGTAAAAGAAAAAAAAAATACTTTGATCAACATTACGTAACTATGTATTTTAGGTAACACGGCTTAGATAAATCTTATTAATATTTCATAACGTAATAAATCATAGTTGAATATAAAAATTTACAACCTTGAAGGCTTTGGGTATTTCTTGACTTTTAGATTTTATTTGTATCCGGGTTTATTGTTTAAACGTAGATTTATAGTCTTCTAAATAGTGGCAAAGCATCCTAATCCTAACTTCCTAACTAATATTATAAATGCGAAAGTAAGTTTGTTTGTTTGTTACCTTTTCACGCCCACTGAACCGATCATCCTGAAATTTTGCATATAAGTTATCAGGTGTACAGAAACGGAGATAGGATACCTTTCATCCCGGAAAAAAGTATTGTTCCCGAGGAAAACAACAATAACGTTATTATGATAATAGATGGCGCCACGTGTCTTTTTTTATTCAATGAAACAGAGTCACCAACTTCCACAAGTAAAGTCATTTTAGACTTTTTTATTGTTTTTTATTTTACCCGACCACCAAGGAAGGGTTATGTTTTTCGCGCGTATCTTGTATGTTTGTTAATTTCTTTATAAACTTTTATCTTCCAAATGGCTTGGTGGATTTCGACTATTATTAATCATTAATTGACTAAATTGACGAATATAACGATATTCGTCTTAAAAACCCAAGTGTCCTCAGATAGGTGTTTAAAAAAAACCAAATGGCGGATTTTTGGCGCTAAATTGGTCAGTCATTAATAATTTTTTTTCAACCAAACCTGTCGAGTAGGGTATCAAAATGAAGGAAATTAAAAGGAGATTACAAATTTATGTATATATATATGTGTATGCACATAATACAATTTGTAGTCGGGTATTTTGGGTAACTGGTCCGTGGTCCCAGTTCCGTAGTAGGCCGAATGACCCCCAACCCGATTTTTGATACTTTTAATTAAATGTTACTTGTTACATTTTACATAGGGTGACACAATGAGTAGTCATATCCAAGACAAACTTAGCTGACGGTAAAGAACCGCTACTGACCTCGGTTCCTGCATCTTCCGCTGCTTCTTCAGGCGCTGCTGTGGTGGAACTCTTGGCGAAGATGAGTGACGTGGCCTTCGCTGCGGACGTGATGGGTAACTCGATGGCTAGGAGGGTGAGGGAAATACCTGGAAGGAGAAGAAGACACGGTTAAACAAAATGGCGGGGAAACACCGCGCCTGGCGTGCCTACCATTTGCAATCTACAGGGTGTAACAGAAAGAGTATACTCATATGAAAGGATATGCTGCAGACCATCAAACTGAACAACTTCCTCCATGGGTCCAATATCGTAAATGCGAAAAAGTGATCAGCAGCAAATTATTGAAATTTTGTATGGGACACTTGATAATTTTTTTGGATGGGTAATCGTCAAATGACCCCCCCCCATCTGACGATATCCAATCCGAAAAAAAAAAAAAGGTGTTCGTAGTTACCCTACTCTCGCCTACCTGTATTATAGAGGCCTGACAGATAGGCAGTTGCTTCATTTAAAATTATTAATCCGGCCTCAACATAGGAAAAGGCTAGGCAGATGATTATTGAGAATTTAGTCATTTCTTGTGTTTCACTAATGAATGCCAAATACGTCTTTCAACACACACGTCCTTCGCAGCAAGTTTTTGTTGAAATTATCCTCAAAGTGTTTCTGAGAATAAATGCTTTTTACCTTCGTGGTGTGGCCTGCGGTTTAGTAAATAACAAGAAAGGTAATAAATTGCATGATGAGATTATGTTCGAGTGTTTTTTTATAATAATAAACTACCAGTGCAGGTACCTACTACCTGCACTGGTAGTTTTGGTCGATTATACAGGGTGTAAAAAGAAACCATCACAAGTCAATCAAGGTATTCTGACAATGAAACTGTCTACGAAAAGTATCGACTTCACGGCCCACAGTACGGCAGTCATTGTGACGATAGTCGTGTCGACCAATGGCTTAATAGCCAATAGCCTGGACAAGGCGCCTATTGTTAGGAGGTTCCTCTCTCAAGAGCCCTGATCATCAGTAACTCAGGCTACCATTTTTTAAAATATTTAAAACTGCAAAAGAAATATGTTAAAATGAATTAAGAAAATCTAAGTTTCTTAAATCAATCAACAACTCCATAACAGCCGCATCAATCAAATTTTATCATAAAATTTTCCATATAAGCGCAAAATATTTTACTATTTATGTAATGCAAATCTTGGCATTTCTGCTAAAGTTTCAACAGCTGTCAGTCCTTGACTTTTGCAAAGAGCTGTGGTGCAACTCATCTGAAATGTTCCTATGGTAATTAACATACAAATATAGGCTATATGTATGTAGCAGTGGTGGTAAAGTATCGATAATTGACTTTATCGATAGTATTCAAGCAGATAATAAATCTTTGTCACTATAAAGGGGATAAATAGACGCTTAACACATCCGAATGGCACTTGTCCTCCCTGACTTTGCGATCATTTTTTTGTTCTAGACCATACCTGGGAACCTTATAGTTACGGAGATATTATGGGTCAAAGTTCCAACTTTTTCACAAAGATTTTCTTAAATACATATTTTTAATGTAAGATTTTTACTTTACACACCGCCACGACCCCCGTACTATTCAATCCATCCATCAGCACAATGCTTTGAGTGCTTTCTATCGAGCCCTACCTTAAAACGTGATTTTTCACCCAAAAAAAAAATCGATTCCCAGCAATAATTTTTGCATAAAGTTACTTAGTTTGATGTACAGAATGCTTGGTTAACGGCTATGTGAAAGGTCTGTTTACACCCTGTATGTAGATCTGGTCCGATCAAACATATCACAGCATAACATATATCGAATGTAGCATACATTCGATAACAAAAATCAATCAAAGTAGTCAGATGTTTTTTTTTATTTTTATTATTTCTGTCAACTAATCCCAGCAGTCCAACCTACACAATAACACGCGTGGTGGACTGCAGCAACAGCCCAGTCCCTCTCACAGAGTAGGTTCGTCGCCCAGAAGTGGGAATGTCATTGGCTGATTATGTTCTACATATTAAGTAGTAATTGTGGCAATACGAACTTTTATAAGACGTACAAAGATATCGCCTACGGCATTAAGTCCGCCATTGTGCAGTTCTTGTGCATAAAGTTTTAATAAATAAATAAATAAATAAATATCGATCTAACCGACCTAATATCGATAGCATTCAACTATCGATACAAAAACAACACTACCACCGATATGTCAGATTGCATAAATTTTAATAAAAGACATAAAATTAGTCATCTTCCATAAAATTCGCAAATATATAGGAAAATTTTATATAATGATTATGTAACGTGGGTGTTGTGGTTAATAGGTCACCTACGAACTAGTTTTTAGGAATAAGTCAAGGGTATCAAAAGTGGGTGACATCTGAGTCAGAGGCAGCCAGACTTTTGTAGCCAGACACGTAATATACATTATACAGCATGTAACATAACGCAAGACCTCCCGTGTGGTCTCTCGCACCATGAAACTAAACATCTTTTGTTCTACGAGTTCTTGAAATTCGCAAAAAAAAAAGCTTTCTATAGGAACGGACGCAATCAGCTGATCCACATGTATGGTAAAACTAAAAACAAGTTATGAATTTTCAAAAGTCATAGAACAAAAGTTGTTCAGTTTCATGGTCTGAGACACCACACGAGAGGTCTTGCATTTATTCTGTTACACGTTGTAAATGTTACGGCTAAAAGCCGAAGTACAGTTACACCTAGTTCTAGCCGGCTAAACCTGCGTGCGGCTGGTAACAGTTCTGTATTATTTTTATTGCTAGGACATACCGACCAAATGGATTAGGTTAGGTTAGGTTTGAACTGTGACCAAAGGCGCGCGAGCCGAGCGAGCGCAGCGAGCGGTGCCGCAGGAGCGGCTTGCGAGGGCTACATCCAAATTGGATGCATGTTCTAACCGAAGATAAGTAGAATACATCTAAGTTTAACCGGCCGCGTCTTGATTTAGCCGGCTAAAACTAGGTGTAGCCACACTTCGGCTTTTAGCCGTAACATATATATTTATTTATGAATTGTATTTATATTATATATATCTAATTGTAAACAGGATTGGAAAGCCATGGGGAGGCCTTCGCCCAGCAGTGGGACCGAGCAGGCTGATATAAAAAACGAAATAACTTTACTTGAATTGCTTTTAATGTTTTTTTTAGTATTAGCAGTACACTGACTACCTTCCGTTAATATTTTATGTTCGTACAGACCATCCAAAGGTTTTGTGGAAGATATCGCTATAAGCGATAACACCGCGATTGTAACCACAGAATTAACTATATTGTTAGACAGCTGTGTTTCAATTTTGGTGTACAATAAAGTACATATTATATGATTATATTCTATTCTAATATGGCTTGCAAGACCCTTAACGAAGCCGAAAGGCACTTGTTTTCCCCATAATTGCGATATTTTTTTTTGTTCTAAGTAAAGTTCCAATTTTTTCACAAGTTTTTTTTGTTTTTGTAATACATGTTTTTAACGTAAGATTTTTATTGTAAACACCTCCACGACCCCCGTATTGTTGAATACATCCATCAGCACAATGTTTTGAGTGCGTTACAGAATCCTACCGTAAACTGTGATTTTACACCCCAAAACAAAAAGTCGTTTCCTAGCAATATTTTTTGCGTAAAGTTACTTAGTTTGATGTACATAATGCTTGGTTGACGGCTTCGTGAATGATCTTGTTACACCCTGTGATACCTAGGAACCACGTTAAAATTCATAAAATGGTCATTGACGCAGTTAATATTATGAATTGTTTCTTTGTGACCATTGATATTCACGTGGCGAAATATCAGGTTTCCTTAAACAAAAACTGATGATATAACATCAAACTCCGTACAACAAAAATACATATGTATCCATACTAGATTAAACAAGTATGCCAATTCTTGCCAACATAAATACTTAATAATGTCATCACTAGAGAATTTGAATAGTGAGCCAAGGTTGATTATAAGGAAGCCGAGAACAATCTAATTTTAGTATTTAATGCTGTGTACGCATGTAAGGACCTTGAAAAAAGATCTAGAATGATTTTGGGTTAGGCTACGACTGGGCTTTGTGTTGCCTTAAAGAGAGACTCCAAGTTTTGGCCGGTTCAATCGTTTTTGACGTGAACCTCACTCCTTCTTCTTTATCGTGTGGTTTTGGCCTGATGACCTGGTTCAATCGTTTTTGACGTGAACCTCAGTCCTTCTTTGTCGTGGGGTTAGTGCCTAACCTGGTGTCAGAGTTTTTATGCCACCCATGGGCCTCTGACTTGGCTTTATATGCCTTCGAGACATCTCTCAAGCATGCTGGTTTCCTCACGATGTTTTCCTGTACCTACATTCAAAGCAAATAAAGTTCTGATTCTGTGTTGGTGATTTTGAAATCTGAGTAACAACGTAGCTGAATGCCTATGTTTTACATGGAGCGACTGCCTATCTGACCTCCACAACCTAGTTAGTACTAGATAATATGATACCTTGATAAGACTGGTTGTTCAGACTTTTTTGGCCACTGACTACCTGTAACGACTGTCAAAGATCTACAAATGACAGCCGGGACCAACGGTTTAACGGGCTTTCCGAGGCACGGAGGAAACTTGGTATGTAATCTTACTGGTAAATAAATTGTTATTTATACACTGTTTTAAACTTTCACGGTTTACAACTAAACTTATACTGTCACTTACGGTATATCTTCCGTGATTGCTCATTATTTTGAGCTCGCGATATTTCGGCGACAACCGACGATCATGGCGCTTGCAACAGCGCCGAAATATCGGGAGCTCAAAATAATGAACAATCACGGAAGATATCCCGTAAGTGACAGTTTAAGTTTTGTTATTTATACTTACAAAATAAGCTCAATCCCACCCATCTGTGACGGGATCGCTTCATTTTGTTACTTCCACCTGTGAACAAAGGAAACATTGCTTTACTTATTTGTCACACAAAAGTCGGTACTTAACTTAAATCTATAGTAATATTTTAAAGCTGAAGAGTTTGTTTGGTTGAACGCGCTAATCTCAGGAACAACTGGTTCGAATTGAAAAAATCTTTTAGTGTTGGATTTGAATTTATCGAGGAAGGCTATAACTAAAAGGAGCGGAGAATCAATGAAAAATGTTGCAAAAATAGGGAAAATTGTATCTATTTTTATAATTAAATAAATAATTAAAACAACTAGTTTTTTCATATAGTAAATAAGTTTGTCTAACATAATTATGGGGCTAAGCGTTGCCATACAACGTGGCAACGCCGCTAGTGTCTTGGGTACATTACCAGTTGACAGCGTTGGATGAGGAGTTTTTTAACGCCGTTTTTAGCTTATTCGTAAGTTAGTTACTTATATGTATATAATATTGTTATGAATAAAATTTCTGACATAATTATGAGTTAAGTTTAGTATAGTACGCACGACAACGAATCAAGCATACAAAATAAGATATAAAAAGTTCAGTTCATCAAGTTTATAAATTATTTTATTAATAAACATTAAGGTTTTGTGAATTAGACCTGTCGTACTGTGTGGATCGGAATGCTAGGCTGTGAAGAAGATGGATGAAAAAATATTGAATGTTGAGGTGGATGTGTGGTGTGACAAGAATGGATTACATAAGGAATGAGTTCATTAGAGGAAGTTTGAAAGTTGCGCCATTTACAGAAAAGTTGAAAGGGAATCGACTGTCTTGGTATGGACATGTGATGAGGAGGGACGAATCGCTTGAGACTAAAAGAGCGATGAATATAAATGTTGATGGATGGAGAGGGAGAGGAAGACCAAGGAAACGATGGATGGATTGTGTGAGGAATGATATGAAAGATAAAGGAGTAAATGATAGCGTGACGGTTGACAGAGGAGAATGGAAGAAAAAAACGTGTTGCACCGACCACAAGTAACATGGGACAAGGGCAGGAAGCTGATGAATAAAAATTAAGGTTTTAAAATATTCATTAAACTCTGTTGCCGACTAAACATAACATTAATTACTACTCTATCCATAGATAGACATAAGAACAGCACTCCTTTACTTCCATAGTTGAGTCAAGTGAAATGTAAGACCTTGCCTTGTCGTCGCTAGTGATGGGACATGTTTATCGATATGTTACTTCGATTATATAAACTATGTGTGTGTTTTAGTGGTGTGTTTTTGTTCTTTAAGAATTAATTTTAACAATGACCGTACCAAGGCGAGAGCTTCGTTACCGATCAATGATATCTTTTGCATTCTTGACGATCATGCAAACACGAGAATAAAATGTCATGGAAAATATAAATATAAAATGCAAGATAATTTTTTTTTTGCAACAAAATGATGATAAGTATAAAAATTTACATAAGATTTTGCAATTACTAGCAGCTCCTCAAAAGCCTAAATTAATTAAGATGAATTCACACTATTGTAACCTTTTATTGCGACATTTAAGTGCCTATTTTTTTATTTTTTCTTGGCCTTTGTAGTTGGGAAATAGAAAAAGAAATCTAGCAAAAACCTTGTCTTTAATGTTATGCTATAAAATTACAAAATGTTCAAACATTATTAATAAAAATATTGTCCTGTATTTTTTACTGTTTAACGTAGTTTATATGATTTAAGTCATTCAAGACAGAAAGAACTTACATTCTCTTCGACGAGTATGGTGTTTATTTTCTTAAACTACTTTTATTGCCTTATTGAACGGTTTTGAATGTTCTGTTGTGGACGGATGGACGGACGGATGGAAGTTTATTAATCTTTTACGCAAAAACTAATGAACGGATTTGGATGAAATTTGGCACACAGATAGTTTTTTACTTAGATTAACATATAGGATATACTTTTTATCCCGGCAGTACGATCCCGTGAGATAATTACCAAGCTTGGACCGATTTTACTAAAATAGTTTTACAAACGCTTGTCAATTATTGCCTGACGCCTACCTACGCAGATATTGAGGATATTACATCAATCTATACTTAATATTATAAAGCTGAAGAGTTTGTTTGGTTGAACGCGCTAATCTTAGGAACTACTGTTTCGATTTTAATTTTTTTTTTAGTGTTGGATAGCCCATTTATCGGGGAAGGTTATATACAACGTGTAACATAATAAACGCAAGACCTCCCGTGTGGTCTCTCTCTCGCACCATGAAACTAAACATCTTTTGTTCTACGAGTTCTTGAAATTCGCAAAAAAAAAAAAAACTTTCTGTAGGAACGGACGCAATCAGCTGATCCACATGTATGGTAAAACTAAAAAAAAAGTTATTAATTTCCAAAAGTCATAGAACAAAAGTTGTTCAGTTTCATGGTCTGAGACACCACACGAGAGGTCTTGCGTTTATTATGTTACACGTTGTATAATTTTCCTTAATCCCATTCAATACATAGACACAACTTGCCACATTTCTGAAATTCCGTCAACTGTACTAGAAGGCTGACTTCTCTTAGTCGTCATTACTAAAGTATTTACAATGTACACTGTCGCTTGCTTAACCTTGAGGTATAAGCAGAATTTATACCGATTGGGTTTTGTACGGCGCTCGTAAAAGGTGGAATTATGATGTAGGTACCTCCGCTTTCTGCATGTGGCTAAATGTAATTTACTAATAAATGAAATGATTAAAACAGACAGCAGAGTAATGTAGCCTTCAATTTGACTTGTTTTATGTTTTTTATACTAACTCCAAACCGCGGCTGCACCCGCTTTTTGCCTGTTTATACCACAAGAACGTATTACCGCGATAAAAGTATTCTATTTCGTAATACAGTTGTGCAAATGTGCATAGTCTCTCCGTGTTCCAAAGATCTAAATTCGTCGTTCGTTAAGGCGTCTCACATAATATTTAAAGCACAATTTTCCATTTTCAATAGTATTTTGTAATAATGTAGGGAACATCATTACAAAAAACTATTGTTCAGCAGTAAATCGTTTTTGACAAAAAAAAAAACATCGACAATTTTAACAGACCTATGCTTGCCCATGCCCATCACTACACAAGACAATAGAATCTGATACCTATACGATACGGTACTCACTTCCTATCATTGTGTGCACTTATATGAACAAATTACTTATTTTACAATAACGTTATGTCTACAGGGAAATAACAATAGTAGTAAAATGATTATAATTAGCGGAAACAGGTGTTTGGCAAATTGGGAGAGATATATATCGTATCACATGCGTATCATACAGGGTGTAAACAGACCCTTCACGAAGCCGTCGACCAAGCATTCTGTACATCAAACTAAGTAACTTTACGCAAAAATTATTGCTGGGAAACGACTTCTTTTTTTGGGTGAAATATCACGTTTTACGGTAGGACTCAATGTAACGCACTCAAAACATTGTGCTGATGCATGGATTGAATAGTACGAGGGTCGTAGAGGTGTTTAAAGTAAACATCTTACATTAAAATCGCATTAAAAAAAAACTTGTGTGAAAGTTGGAACTTCGACCCCCAATATATCCGTAACTAGAAGGTTCCCAGATATAACAAACATCCACACAAACTATCGCATTTATAATATTAAGTAAGATTCAGCAAGATGGTGCCGGGTACGAAAAACAAGCAAATATCGCTATTCGAGAAGGTTCTATCAATGCCGCTCTCTACATTCCTTCTCAAAAGCGTCGTGACAATATTACCAGTTCAGTATTGTAACAAAAAGGTAAAAGTGCTCACAGCAAGGACGATGCGAAGGTGAACGCCCTGCGGTTGCATTCTCTACATAGAGTGTGTAGAGCTACTCTATATATGTAGAGTTTTGTAGCCACGTATTATTGTTCAGTTGTTCATGCCTGATTTCTGTACAAATACCGAAGGGTGACCAACGGGACCCTATTACTAAGCCTCCGTTGTCTGTCCGTCTGTCAGCGGGCTGTATCTCATGATCCATAATAGGTAGTCAGTTGAAATCTTCACAGAATGTGCATTTTAACAAAATAAAATAAAAAATTAATTAGGGCTTCCCTTCTACGATGGTACGGAACCCTTCACCCCGTTTTTAAATTCCCCATGCTATCATCATCTGCTAGCCTTTTCCCAACTATGTTAGGGTCGGCTTCCAGTCTAACCGGATGCAGCTATTCAGCAAAAAAAAAAAAAAAAAGTGTTTTACATTGAGCGACTGCCTATCTGACCTCCACAACCCAGTTAGTACTGGGTAATACGATACCCCTTGGTAAGACTGGTTGTCAGACTTTTTGGGCCACTGACTACCTACCGACCCCACAACCCCCTAAATTCCCCATGCTATGATGTACGAAAATTATTTATGTGATGGGGTTCAGAATGATGTGGTGGATACGTGGTGGTCATTTTTGCATCGGTGTCCCTTCGAACCTGTATAGTACCCACCAGCAGTGAAGGGTAAATTTTGTAAGAGGTAAGCCGGAGTACATATCTTTACTGTATAGAATATTATTGTCTATAGAATACTGACTGTGCCATTTCTCAAAGGGAAGCCAGTAGAAATCGGGTTGTATGGAACCTTCGCCACTGGTCACTAACGATACTAGAACACCCACAGTTCTCCAGTTACGCTTAAATTCCATGTAATATAGGGCGAGCTTATTGCCATCAATCGGGTACTTTGTGGTTGCTGCTACTGAGAAATTCCTGATGAGAAAAACCAATAACATTTTGCCCGACCCGGGAGTCGAATCCAGAACCTCATGCTCAGCAGGCGGACTTGCGACCACTAGACCAACGAAGAAAGAAATGTTTAAAAGAAAAGTAAGACCTTTGCGTGCTACGCAGACCATAACTGTTTAAAATTAAGTTATTAGTACAACACCTTTAATTACTTTATAACGAGCTGGTAAAAGCCTAATATTACGCAATAAAAAAAAAATTAACATATAAAAAGTGTTGCATAATGTTTCATTTAAAACAATGCTCTTGTTATAACTTCAAGTGAGCAAGAGAAAGTGGGTAAGCAGTGGAGCGTGTCTGCAATGCGCCGCGTCACGTATGGAACGACCTTCAGTACTAGAGGCTGATTCTGTTTCACTTATATCAGTGCTGATTGTTTCGTTGGTGTAGTTGGGGTCCTAGGTTCGGTAACCATGGAGTTTCTTGCCGGTTCTTCTCCATAGGAACGACCAACCCGAACAGTGCACCTTTTCTCGGCGTTTTATAACCATGAAGGACTATGTGAAGGTCGGTCAAAATTTTATAAAAAATTTCTATCAGGAATTTCTTAATAGTAGCTAGGCGTCTGTATTTGTGGCCGGCTGATGGCAATAGGCTCGCCTCCTATATGCAGTACTTAAGCATGGTGAAATGTGGGTGTAGATTTTTTTAATATAATACAGGGTGTAAACAGACCCTTCACATAGCTGTCAACCAAGCATTCTGGACATCAAACTAAGTAACTTGACGCAAAAATTATTGCTGGGAACCGACTTTTTTTTTTTGGGGTGAAAAATCACGTTTTACGGTAGGACTCGATGGAAAGCACTCAAAGCATTGTGCTGATGGATGGATTGAACAGTACGGGGGTCCTGGAGGTGTGTAATGTAAAAAGCTTACATTAAAAACATGGATTTAAAAAAAAACTTGTGAAAATGTTGGAACTTTGACCCCCAATATCTCCGTAACTAGAAGGTTCCCAG
Source organism: Noctua comes (assembly GCA_963082995.1). Lineage (NCBI taxonomy): Eukaryota > Metazoa > Arthropoda > Insecta > Lepidoptera > Noctuidae > Noctua > Noctua comes. Next base: position 1,101,535 of record OY720294.1, read on the forward strand.
GTATGATCTAGAACAAAAAAATGATCGCAAAGACGGGGAAAACAAGTGCCTTTCGGTTATGTTAAGGGTCTATTTACACCCTTTATAATCATAAATGATTCAACGGTCATACAATTGAAATGAATGAAAATAATGCTAATTCAAATCATTCAGTACTTTACTGGTTGACCGGTTCCATTTAGGACCTGACTACACCATAATGGTAAAAGCGCCATAAACGCAACATGAACCTCACGCATTTGAATACAATAAATAATTTCTTAGCACGTAATTTTACCGTTATATAAGTGACAGACGGACAGACAAACGTGACTGAACTGACCTAGATTATATATTGTTTGAAATTATAAACAAGGTGTTTTCGCTAATAATCATTTTGAGTAAGATAAGTGAAGAAAATTTGGAGTATGAATGTAGATGGCTATAAGAGTAGAGGAAGACCAAAGAAACGTTGGATGGACTGTGTGAAGGATGATATGGCTAGAAAGGAGGTGTCTGCTGAGATGACGAGTAATAGAGAAGTATGGAAGAAGAAGACATGCTGCGCAGACCCTAAATGAATTAGGATAAGGGCAAGAGAATGATCCGATAACATAACACTACACCTCTGCTTTTAACGCTTTTTAGCGCTACAGATGAGCATGAAGTCCTGGGTTCAATTCCCAGTTGGGGAAAGTGCTGTTGGGTTTTCCCATCAGATATTTCCCAGTAGCAGCCACGGAGGCTGGATTTGTGCCCAGTTGATGGCAATAGGCTCGACCTACGCGGGACTTAAACATAACTGGCGAAATGTGGACCTATTCTATTAGTTACCCCTCTGCCTAACCCTTCGGGGATTACAGGCGTGATGTTATGTGTTATTATCATCATTACACAATACAAGTAACATTCCCACGTTTTACATCAATCGTAATTTTTGTATGGATGTGTGTGTATGACCAATGTTTCATGGTACTTTGTATGATGTTAACAATTGGGCACAGACACAGTATAATAGTTTTAAGTATATTTCAGTTTTTATTGTTATGTCATTGTCATATGTCATTTGATTGAAGAGTCATTTATTTTTAAGTTGGTCACACTGAAGCTTGTCATTTTATTTAGTATCGTAGTAGGTAAACCCCGTTTTTATTATTTAGCGGCAATAGAAATACACATTCTGTGAAAATTTCAACTGTACTAACCTACTACGGATCATGAGATACAGTCCGCTGACAGACAGACGGACGTACGGACAGCGGAGGCTTATAATAAGGTTAGGGTTCCCTTCGGGTACCGAAAGAACCAACTAATTAAATAGTAAAACATACTATTAACCAATTAACGCCTTTTCATAAGATCAGTTTAGCTAAAGACAAGTTTTATGTTAGTGTAAAATGTCAACTTCAAAGGTTACCCGCCAAGTGACAATATGCCATAGACTCAACAACGTGTTGTATAACACGGGTTTACCCGACTGCGTAGGTCGGAGAGTTATGTGTTTGAACTGTAGGTCTGTATGTCAATGGTTGACAAAAGTATAAATGTAGGACCAAAATGAAACTTGTATATTAATCTTTAACTTCTTTTATATATAAAATGTATATATTAAAATAAACTTCTTAGTTACTCCATTTTGCTCGTTTTATTTCTGTCTCAAATCCCCTTTTAAATTCAGAAATCTCATACTTATAAGTATGAGATTTCTCTTACCTTATAGGGATATTTTTTTTGATACAAGAGAAACACACAACATAGATAATAACTGCTTCTTTGTTCAAATCAAAATCAAAACTTATATTATAAAGCTGAAGAGTTTGTTTGGTTGAACGCGCTAATCTCAAAAACTACTGCTTCGAATTGAAAAATTATTTTTGTGTTAGATAGCCCATGTATCGGGAAAGGCCATAAGCTATATAACTTCACGCTACTACCAAAAGGAGCGGAGCATCAATGAAAAATGTTGCAGAACGGGGAAAATAATATTATAATTTCACGTGGACGAAGATCGGACAACAGCTAGTTCCCACAGCACCACGAGGGTTGGTTCAAGGTGGCGTGGGACAAGAGCTCTTAGAAGACTTTGGGGAGGCCTTAGCCCAGCAGTGGGACATTATGGGCTAAACAACAAAAAGAAAACTAACCAACGCAATATTTTGACCTTTCCTCATTGTAGATCATAATGTAACTCATTGCGTATGTAAATACATACAGGTGCAATGTTTGATATGTTCTAAATAATGGTTATTTGAACTTTAAAGTGTTGCTAGCCCAAATTGACCCACTGTTGGGCAACGGCCTGCCTCTTCCTTTCATTGGTCAGGTCATCATCTGCCTTTTACCAACTATGTTTGGGTCGGCTTCCAGTCTATCCGGATGCAGCTGAATACCAGTATTTTACATGGAGCGACTGCGTATCATGATCCAGATCATCACATCCTTTGGTCCATACGGAACCTATCTTGGTAAAGACTGGTTGTCACTTATACATGGAGCGACTTACACATCACACACATCACTTAGTTAGTACTAGGTAATGCGATACCCCTTGGTAAGATTGGTTGTCAGACTTTCGGGCCACTGACTACCTGTAACGACTGTCAAAGATCTACAAAAGACAGCCGGGACCAACGGATTAACGTGCTTTCCGTGGTGCGGAGGAAACTCGGTATGTAAGCAGTTGTTGAGCATGATTGTCCTGCTGAGTATACCGCTTATGGCAAGGCTGGTTATCAGTTTTTCAAGTATCTTCTGTACCCGCAAGGACTGTCAAAGGTGTAAGAATCACAGCTGTTTATTAGGGTTATTTTGACTCTGTCCCGTGTCATTTTTACCCGACTGCTAAGGAAACGTTATGTGTTTCGCGCGTATCTTGTATGTTTCTTTATTATATGTTCCAAATGGCAGGATGAATTTCGACGATTAAGGTATCATTAGATTCGTCTCAAAAACTCAAGTGTCCTTCATTATGTGTTTAAAAAAAACAAAATGGCGTGTGTTTGGCGCTCAATTATGAGTCTTTAATATTTTTTTTTCAACCAATCCTATCGAATCGGGTATCAAAATGAAGGAAATTAAAAGGAGATTACAAATATACACATATAAACACAACAAATTATTATGTATGTATGTACATACATAATAATTTGTAGTCGGGTTTTTTGATACTTTCTTGTTACATGTCTAAATATTACTACATCTGTATTATAAATACAGGACGCTGGTAGGCCTTCGCGCATCTGTCGGCAAGGTCGTTTGTATACACATGCTGATGTACATTATGTGTGTCGTGTATTTAATGTATTTTACCTTTAGTTTGGTCATTGCTCTGAATGGATGTAGGTCAATAGTTAGGTGGGTATCATCAGTTCATGGCTTGCATTGATAGAGGTTTTTTTTGGAATATGATGTAACCAAGGTTTTGTAAAAATATTCTGATTTAAAAGAGTGTCGCTGGAGTTTCTTGCACGTTCTTCTCTTATTTAGGAATTCCGGATCCAAAAACCTAATAATGCTGTGCCTGACCTGGGTATCAAACCCAGTCCCACCACCAAGCTTCATTTACCACCTTGCTCCCCAATTTTTCACCATAATATTACTTCCTACTTAATATTATAAATGCGAAAGTTTGTGAGGATGAATGGATGGATGTTTGTTACTCTTTCACGCGAAAACTACTGAACAAATTTGGCTGAAATTTAGCGCACAGATAGTTTATAACCTGTATTAACACATAGGATACTTTTATCCCGGTAGTATGATCCTGTGGGACAATTATCGAACTCTACGCGGGCGAACCCGCGGCCATAAGCTAGTTCGTATACAGGGTGTTACAGAAAGGGTATAATCATATGAAAGGACATGCTGCAGACCATCAAACTGAACAACTTTCTCCTTGGGACCAATATCGTAAATGTGAAAATATTATCAGCTGTCCCATACAAAATTTAAATACCTACTCGTCCCAAATGTATGGGACAGCTGATAATTTATTGAAAGTTGTTCAGTTTGATGATCTGCAGCATATCCTTTTATATGACTATACCCTTTCTGTTACACCCTGTATATGACTTGTGTTGACACAAAAATATACGAAAAAGTGGACCGTGAAGCATGTTTACAAGAAAACAACCAAACTAGTGACAGACGAACAAAACCGCCGCCCGCCGGAAATATCAATGGCAGTTTGTAACGTGTTACATAACCTCTCTTTTGATAAAGTCGGTCAAGAAACTAAAAGTATTATAGCCTACAGTTAGATGTAAATGAAGTATTGTTGAGTTGTTATGTGAGCTACGGAAATATTATGGATGACATTATGTTTAAGGCATTTCAAGTACTAACTGGGTTGTGGAGGTCAGATAGGCAGTCGCTCCATGTAAAATAGTGGTATTTAGCTGCATCCGGTTAGACCGGAAGTCGGTCCCAGCAGACAGAAAGGAAAAGTACTTATTTATCACGCACAGGACAAAACAAAATGATTTAAAAAAAAAAAATTAAAAAAAAATACTTGAAATTACTTGATTTCATAGGTATGTATATATATATGTACTATATGTATTACGTATATTATATTGTATGCATTTAGTTTAGTATAAAACATTAATTAATTTAAGTAACACAATGTGTTAATGCACTTAAGTATAATTATCCTTTTCTGCAAATCTCACAGTCAAAATTTGGTTTGCTCCAAGAAAACCCAATTCTGGGTTAAGCTTGCCATTGTACATAAGCTATATTGTTGCAATTTGTATGTATATTTGTTTTTTGTGTGCAATAAAGAATAAAGAAAAATTGTAGTGTCTGTTTTTAATATCAATATAATAGCTTTTTACTGAATGCATATGAAAGTGTATTCGGTACTTATAAACTAAAACATCTTTTTTTTTTAGTTTTGGCTGTCTGTCTGTTCCGTTTAATCTCCGAAACGGCCGGACCGATTTTGACGGGACTTTAACTAGTAGATAACTGATGTTATAAAGTCTAACTTAAGCTTTACTTTTATTTTAGAAAACAATTACGGTTCCGTGAAAAAAAATTAAATCGCTTGAAAATGTTAACAAAATCCGATTCAATCATAGTAATAGTTTTATAATAATTGTACGCGGACGAAGGTCGCTGCTACCGAGAAATCTTAATGGAAAAACCCAATAACACTTTGCACGACCCAGGAATCGAACCGAGGACCTCATGCACAGCAGTCGTGCTTGCGACCTCTAGACCAACAAAATAAAATACAACATTATTTTTAGTATATGCGAAACCTGAATATAGTTTGTTCAGAACAAGTAACTGAATCGATTCCAATCATTTTTAAACCATGTTATATTTTATCCCAAAAATATTTGAAAAAAGTTACAAGTTAACACCGATCGACATTAAGTACCTATCGCAATCATTTAGGTACCTACTGCCAAATTATTATTATCAATGAGCTCAAGACGATCCTGGAGGCGCGCGCGCGGGCGCGCTACGTAGTAACCACATTTTTGTGCGGACAATCAGGTATCAGAACAAGCTTATAACTTTGTGATTTTTCATGATACAGTTTTGAAATTTTGTACATAGATTCTTCACATAAAAATACTAGACACGTGTTTCAGGTTTCACATGTACTAAAATTAATGTTGTATATCCAACTAACTTCAATGAAAATTCAACAAAAAATCCTCAGTCTACCCGCAAAAAAAAGACGTCTCAGGCCCATGGACAATAAAAATATCTACACCTAATAATAGATGCTAAAACATTGACATCTTACATGCACAGGTGTTAATTATTACCTCAATACTGCAGCGACCACTCGACCTGCTGACCCACTTCTGTTTTGTTTACTTTAGTTATAAACTGCGAATGTGATTGGGCTTCTTTTGAAGTTATTGTGAAGAAAGGCAGTCATTTGATTATTTAGTGTTCTTACGTCATCTTTTGCCTAGCCTTTTTACCCGACGGCCAAGGAAGGGTTATGTTTTTCGCGCGTATCTTGTATGTTTGTTTGTTTTTTGTAAATTTCTTTATTTATCGTATGTTCCAAATGGCTGGATGGATTTTGACGATTAAGGTATCATTAGATTCGTCTTAATAACCCAAGAGTCCTTAAATAGGTGTTTAAAAAAAATAAAATGGCGGATTTTTGGCGCGAAATTGTAAGTCGTTAATATTTTTAAATCGTAAACCTATCGAGTAGGGTATCAAAATGAAGAAAATTAAAAGGAAATTACAAATATATAAATATATACAGGTACGTAATACAATTGGCAGTCGGGTTTTTTGATACTTTTAATTAAATGTTCCTTGTTCTTAATTATATTGTAATGAATTTAGATTTATTTCTAAAAAAACTACTATATTTGTACACCAATTTCATTGGTAGGACCTATATGTCGTATCAATGAAATTGGTGTACAAATATAGTAGTTTTTTAGTAGTAGCTCAACTAAAATGGACAACATAAGACCTTTATTGTAATACCTGTGTTCACATAATTATAAAGATTGATAGATTGGTTCTATCAACTATGTTAAAGTCTGTTTCCAGTCTAATCGGTTACAGCTGAATTCCAGTATTTTACCACACCACAAACCAGTATTTTTCTTCTTTATCGTGTGGTTAGTGCCTAACCTGTTGTCAGAGTTTTATGCCACCCATGGGCCTCTGACTTGGCTTTACATGCCGTCGAGAAATATCTCTCAGGCATGCTGGTTCCCTGGCGATGTTTTCCTTCACCGAAGTGTTGCAATAAGTGATTATTATACAATAATAATAATAATGCCGCTATTTTAAACACCTACAGAATAGTGCGAAAGTTCATGCAGATTGAGGATAATGCTTCTCACAACACTCACTCTTCATCACAGACACACACGCGCCCGTTAGTGCAGCTTAAACTAACCATTAAGCTGAGAAACAGAACATGTTTTATCTAAAATAATAATAATACGCACATAAATCCGAAAAATCAGAGGTGCGAGGACATAACTTCGAACTTGATACCAGTCAGTCATTTATTTCAAAGGCACTTTTGAACGTGAAATATAGATATAGAATGGAAGCTATTGCCTAGAGCTGTAGGCGTACCATACACCTGTGCAGACGCAGCGCCCTCTACCGTCACAATCCGCACCTTACCTGTCACTTACACGTATCCTAAACACTTAGATCTTTCGCAAATGACCTAAAGATGGTCTCATTGCGTCACCTATACACATAATTGAACAGACGGACTGTTACGTCGCCATTTTGCAACGGATCATGTAATGCGATATCATTCCTAGGAGATGGTGCAGTAACTTCATTCTCTGGAGAGTTATGTGAGCTGATTTGAAGGGCAAATTGTTCACACTGGCGACTTACTTTACGAACAGTTCTGCCTTTTTTTCCGCGTGGTGGATTATGGCCTATTTCCTCTCAAGAGAGGACGCCTGTGTCTCAGCAGTGGGAATATAATAGGCTGATTATGCTTATGCTTATGCTCTGCCTTTTTTCGCCCCGGATAATCAAATGATATTAAACTCTCCTTCTTCTTTATCGTGTGGTTAGTGCCTTACCAGCCCCCGTAGCATGACCACCGTAGACAAGGATTTCTTTGACGGAAGAATCGACAAAATGACAGAATGTGTCGACACAATGACAGATTTCTTTGCACTATCTGTCATTTTGTCGATTCTTCCGTCAAAGAAATCCTTGTCTACGGTGGTCATGCTACGGGGGCTGATGTCAGAGATTTATTTTATCCCAATAAAACAACAGCCGTATGAAATTCGCGCGCGCGCGTTTCTGTGACCTATCAACTGTTAGCCGCGTGACGCCGTTACAGCTGATAGGTGACAGGCACGCGCGCGCGTTTCATACTACGGCTGTTGTTTTTTTGGGATAAAAGTGAACGACTACGTATAAAAAAAATGTTTCTTTGGGAAAGTTGTTTGTTATCATGAGTACAATCACGTGTTTAAGTATCGGTCACTAATTACCAGTCACCCTATATGTAAAAACCATAATTAGATTCACATGCTATTCTAAATAAGGAGATCAAACCAGTTTTTTTTCTGTAACTCAGATACTGATGAAGTGATGATACCAGTTTCTGTTTATATATTTATGTTAAAAACTGTCTGACCTCTACGATCTTAATGGAAACTAGATTTTTTGTGTTTTTTGATCCACACTAATATTATAAAGCGATAAAGATTTTTCTGTATATTTGGATGTAGGGGTAATCTTTGGAACTAGTGATCCGATTCCAAAAATTCTTTTACTAATGCTAAGCTACATTATCCCCGATTTCATATTTTAAATTTATATATATATATTTTTTTTTTCTTATATTTATTTCAAGGATGTTTTTTTCATGAAACCCTAATCCTTTTTCTAAAATAAAAGTAGCCTTAGTTACTCCTAATAAAATCAGCTATCTGCAGTAAAAGTTCCGTCAAAATCAGTCCAGTCGTTACGGAGATAACAGAGCTTGAACAAACAGACAGACAGACAGACAGACAAAAATTAAAAAAAAGCTGTTGTTTTGAAATTACAAAACAGACACTTCAACTTTACTTATTTGCATAGATCATCTTTGTTTAAAAATTAAATATGGCCTATGGTCATAAATAAAGCACTTTTTCACCAATCTTGTTGAAATCTTATGCAATGTTTTAAATAATAACTACCTAATGCAAATTAGATTCGCGAAACCAGTCATCAAATGACATTAATGATGTCATCATTTGTATAAAATCTGTAAACACTTAATTAGGAACTAAGTTTACGTCATTTAATGTTGGTTATGAATTAACATGTCAATTTTTATGAAAGTGGATCGATTTTTATGATTTAAATCAACTCTCGTGCCTTTCGGCTTCATAAAGGGTACTTCTCCACCCATTATACAAGAACCCCACAACAACAGTTAGGCAGTCCCATCAGACAACACCTGTCTACTCGGAGGTTCCTCATTTCGAAGGAAAGAAAACCACAGTTTGTTATTTTTCATTGAAAAAACTCTTTTTTAAGCATACTGTCAAGTGTTTTGCACGTGTAGCCTCTGGACTAGCTATTTTTTTTTAGTTTTTTTTTTTCGGTTTGGAAATCATCAAATGACCCCCTCCCGCTCTGGGCGGAGCGGAAGGGAGTGTCAGACTTGTACTGACTAAAACCCATCCATGTTCCTTCTGTGCCCTTTGTGTTCCAGGGCCACGGTATCTCTTTCGAACAGTCCCGCAGCCCTGGACTAGCTTTACTCAAAAGTAGTACTTTTTTGTTGTTTTTTTTTGACATTGGGAATTAATTATTTTGTCACAAAATTTGCATGCCGAAATAAGTAGGCGGAATATGCTGAACTATTGTGTACCCGTGTGTGTGTTGTAAAATCTGTAAAATACCATATTTCAAGCAAATAAATGAATCTGAATCTGAATCTGAAAGGCCGTTAATGCTCATAATGTCCGCAATAATACATTAAGGATGCTGTTGAGGCTGCCACGCTTGTGTAGTGCCTCTGGGATGTTCCCGGACGCCCAGAACAGCTTCGCTGCGATCAGACGCAAGCGGGGACCGTCCTTTTGCACAGGGTGCGTGCCAGTACCAAAGTTAGTCATCTGAATGTCATTGACAACAAACTGGATTGTCCTAATCTGGTATTTAAGTCAGCTACATGCTCCTGTTAATATCGTTAATGTCTACTAAAGGATAAGGATTTATGTTAATAACGTATTTGTATTTGTATGCTAACATAGTTTTTAATTCATCATGCACTAACATTATTATAATCATGGAATTTTATTCTGAAATATAGAGATTATGATATAAAGGAGGAGCTCGTGGCTAAATAATAACAGCCGCTCTGGTCGATCTTTAGGTTAAGCCGTGCTTACCTAGGTTGGTCTGTGGATGGGTGACCACCCATTACATACCGAGTTTCCTCCGTGCCTCGGAAAGCACGTTACGCCGTTGCTCCCGGGTGTCATTTGTAACTCTTTGACAGTCGTTAGGTAGTCAGTGGCCCAAAAAGTCTGACAACCAGTCTTACCAAGGGGTATCGTATTACCTAGTATCAACTGGGTTGTGGAGGTCAGATAGGCAGTCGCTCCATATGAAATACTGGTATTCAGCTGCATCCGGTTAGACTGGAAGCCGACCCTAACATAGTTGGGAAAAGGCAAAGGTCTTTACACACTCATCCTCATACTAACAAACAAAACAAAATCAATTTTCTAACAAAAAGTCAAATATTGCTTCAGACAAAACTTTACAATGGAAGAATTGAATATTATATTTTTCTTTTCGTGAGACAAAGAAAAAATACAAAAAGCTTGGTCAATTCTGAGTAATACCTAGTACTGTCTTATTTGTATTCCTTTTGCGTCTGAGGTTAACGAAATAAACAAAGAAAATGTTTTAAAATGATAATAGGGTGGGTGATGCAGTTTATGTCTGAGCTATTGAATATTTTATTTTTATTGGTTTTTGTTTTGTTTAAGTAAGTGACTATTTCTGTACAGTTTGTGGTTTCGGTATTGTTTGATTGTGTTAAACTACAGGCGAAAATTCTCACATCACGTTATACTATGCTTATAAATAAATGGCAGAAATTATGATATTTCGATAGTTGATGTAATATGCTTCAGAGATTACTAAATACCTCATTACATTATCATCACGCTTGTAATCCCAAAACTGTTAGGCAGAGATATAACTATAAGTGGATATGTATATTGCTGTGCCCGAACAGGGTCCATAATATGGTTCTTAGCTCTAAGTCTTTTATAACACCTTTTAATATTGTGGAACGCAAATAAAGTGAATATGAATAGATACATGCAAATTTGGCCAGATATGTTTTAGAGCAGGCATTTTATTTATTTATTTTTTAGGGGGACGTCTTGGATGGCTCCCTCGCGAATTGGCGAGAAGAAGCACACCATCGTGAGAAATGGAAGGAAAAGGAAATGTAACTAAAAAAAAAAAAATAAGTATATATAATGTACTTCTGCATGTGGAAATTATCCCTCAGATACTTACAATCTGATAAAAACTATCCTATTATGGTAATGGTTTAACTACCTGTCTGCAAAACATCAAAATCTGTTCAGCTGTTAAGGCGTTCTAAGTTATCAAAAATACATCAGACATAGTTACTTTTGACAATGCTTGAATTGTACTTTACACTCAATCTTTCTGATACACATAACATAACATCGCGCCTGTAATCCGCGAACGGTTTAGGCAGAGGTGTACCAAATAGTACACCCACATTTCGCCAGTTATGTTTAAGTCCCATGAAATGGAGGGCGAGCCTATTGCCATCAACCGGGCACAAATCCAAACTCCGTGGCTGCTACTGAGAAATTCCTGATGGAAAAACCCAATATCAATTTGGCCGACCCTGGAATCGAAACCAGAACCTTATATTTAGCAGTCGCGATTGCAACCACTAGACCAGCGAGGCAGTCTTTCTGATACTCAAGACAGTCAAATAACGCGATTTTTAAATACAACGTTACTATGTTTTAATGCCAGTCAAAGCATTCTCAGCTGCGAAGTAAAAGATTTCTTTTTTGTGTGCCTTGTCCCCCAGTATAACGCATCGTATTGAACCATCGGAGCATAACTTTACCACTTTCCTTCAGTCGCGATGTAGTTTTCTTTCGTTCATTCATTCATTCATAAATATTCGTTGTTGTGTACATGGAACAGTAAGTACGAGTAAGCTGGTATTTTCTTTAATTAGTCAAAACTAGCTTCTGCCCACGGCTTCGCCCGCGTGGAGTACGATAATGTCCCACGGGATCGTACTACTGGGATGAAAAGTATACTATGTGTTAATTTAGGTTATAAACTATGAGTGAGCCAAATTCCTTCCTAATCCGTTCAGTAGTTTTCGCGTGAAAGAGTAACAAACATCCATCCATCCATCCACCCATCCTCACAAACATATACAAAAAAAAACAGAAAAAACGAAAACAGGCTTGAGATTTTTCTCTACTGACATTTTGTGAGTGCATCTTTGTAACACGTACAAAATTGTAGACCGTAGTTGTAATATGAATTTATGAAATAAAGAATGAATATCAAACGGCTTTAAAATAATTCTGAAAAAAAAAATGATTTGTATTAAGATGTTACAACCAGGACTTAGTTAATTCAAGACTGAGAATCAATAAACAACGTCAATGGTTCCTATAATTTATTTTGATCACACAATCAGACGTTTACAAAATACAAAATCATTTTCAAAGCCAGTTTTTCCTTGAAATAAAAACCAAATATATTTATTACCATTGTCTCTCATATTATTTTCTACTAAAAAACCACAGACATTTATTGGTGCATTCACCCTACAAGTTATCGGTTTGTCAGCAGCACATAAATATCTGGAATCGCTAGAATGACAATAAGGCTTGAAGGTCAAAAAACTTTCAAGAAACAAGATATGAATACTAAATATGTCAACATATCTAAAGACTAGCGGCGCGTCCCGGCTTCGCACAGGTAGAAATTTATTTTCCCCTAATGTTTTCTAGTAATAAATATAGCCTATGTTATTCTGGGATAATGTAGCATTATAATGGTGAAAGAATTTTTGAAATCGGTCCAGTAGTTTTTGAGTTTACTCGTTACAAATATACAAATCTTTCATATTTATAATAATACTAGCGACATGCCCCGGCTTCGTCCGGGTGCAATATACATATAAACCTTCGTCTTTTTATATATTTCTCTATCTATTGCTGAAAACTGCATTAAAATCCGTTGCGTAGTTTAAAAGATCTAAGCGTTCAGACAGTGGGCGCGACTTTGTTTTATACTATGTTAAGATTATTAATTATTAGTGTAGATATAAATTTTGTATAGTAAATATCACATGTTACTATGTATTTTAAAACGTTATAGCTATCTGTATTCCAGTGTAGAATTATATTATTAAAACGAAATCAATTGATTACGAGTCACAACATAAAATCACGCCTGAATTTTCAAGAACAAAAAAAAACATTTATTTCAGGTTCTCCTATATTAAAATCACAAGTTACGAAATAAATAAATACACAATTTAAAAATAAATACAATGAATAAAAGAAAAAAAAGAAAATAAACAGTAAGTACGTAAAAGTTAGGCAGAGGTGTACCTATTAGTGCACCCACTTTTCGCCAGTTATGTTAAAGTCATAGGGGGCAAGCCTATTGCCATCAACTGGACACAAATCCAGAAACCACGGCTGCTACTGGTAAATTCCTGATAGAAAAACCCGATGACACTGACGCCCAAGCTTGGACTCGACCCTAGGGCCTCATTTTCAGCAGTCGCTCTTGAAACCATTGCACCACGAGCCAGAAATAGCTACAGTTGAGACTAGCATCGTCACGAAAAAGTTCTACAGCTATTTCAAGAAATCAGTGGAAAATTTTAAATAATATTATTGTTACTTAAAAGAGCTACTATTATAAAAACCAGTCGAATCCATTATGTTGTAAAAATCACGAACGAAACAGTCATTATGTATTGGCAAACTTGTTTGACAGGTCATAAATTGGGCTCTGGTCATTATTGATCATACAAGTTGAAATGGTCGATGCTCCTATGAGATACCGTAAGGACCTGGATTTTACTGTTCGTTGTTATAATAAGGTCATATACCTTTTCTTCTCGTTTATTATTCCATAAACAATTTCATACAACTACTTCTTACAGCCAACTGTTGGTCTGTGGATGAGTGACCACCTCTTACATACCGAGTTTCCTCCGTGCCTCGGAAAGCACGTTAAGCCGTTGCGCGTTGGTCCCGGCTGTCATTTGTAGATCTTTGACAGTCGTTACAGGTAGTCAGTGGCCCAAAAAGTCTGACAACCAGTCTTACCAAGGGGTATCGTATTACCCAGTACTAACTGTGTTTTGGAGGTCAGATAGGCAGTCGCTCCATGTAAAAACAGGTATTCAGCTGCATCCGGTTGGGTTAGTAATTATTGCTGGGAAACAACTTTTTTTTGGAGTGAAAAATCACGTTTTACGGTAGGACTCAATGTTACGCACTCAAAACACTGTGCTGATGGACGCAATGAATAGTAAACGGGTGATGGAGGTATTTAAAGTAAAGTTGTAACCTTAAATTAAAAAAAAAAAAACTGAAAACTTTGAGCTCCAATATTATATCTTCGTAACTAGAAGGTTTTGTTTGTTTTGGGTGCGTTGGCCCAGCTAGTAATGTCTCCACAGCGAGATGTGATCTCTGGCGAGAGCTGCTTAAGCCCCCTGACGGCTTCATCGAGCCGTCTGAAAGCCTTCCACTTGGGCATGCTTTGCAGTAGCCGACTTGGAAATCTCTGAATAGACTCCGAACCCAAGTCGGCCGCAGCAAAGATAATCTCCTCAGATGGGGGTTGATAGACGGCTCAGATCTCAAATGTGTATGCAGCGTGTCTCCACAGACAATGGCCCACCTTCCATCTTGCGCTGCATGCCCTAACACCTGCGCACTTGATGATCCTATGACTGCATCAGCGAGCGGAGTTTGCGTAGGTAGCTGAATTTTGGGCCAAATATATCTAATAAAAATTTGCCATCGACACGCTAAGAAGAAGACTAGAAAGTCCCACGGTATAGTCCAAAACAAAAAAAATATCGTAATGACTGGGAGAACAAGTCTCTTAATGTCAAAGAATCACATCAGAGATCCGATCAGGCTTCATAGACCTCATAAAACTAAATGATTTTGCCGTCTTACTTCATTTATATTGAATAGACAAGGACACAGAGCATTTATAAGAGTTTCATTCAAAATGTCAAGTGTATACTTGACATCTAAAATCAAATTGCAAATAAAACCTCGATGAAGACACTTAAACACAATTTAAAAACACTTTGAACGATGAAACTGGATGTCAAAATATTACGACACTGCAGAAGCGATTGTTACAATCGATTAGAATCGATTAGCCACAGTCTAATCGTTAGCTTTCAAATGATTTATAACGATCGAACTGCGAAATCGATTAGTAGTGTTGGCTTTTAAAATCGAGTTTGATATCGCTGCGTGAAAGTGCTTTGTGGATTTAAGGGACTTTTTTTTTAGATCCAGTACCTTGCCTGCCTTCTTGGTCTTGTGGCTGCAAGAGCGACTGCTGTGTATGAGGTCCTGGTTTCGATGGCCAGGAAGGTAGGTTATTGGGTTTTTCCATTAATTTCTCAGTAGCAGCCACAGAATTTGATTTTGTGCTCGGTTGATGGCAATAAGCTCGCACCTAGCTCCTTTTTCAACTGGTGAAATGTGGGTTTACTATTAGGAACAGCTCTGTCTTACGCTTCGGGGATTACAGGCGTGATATTTTGATATATGAAGAGGCCGTTGCATATTCTCTTACTATATTATCTTAAAGATTATCTACTCTACTCTTTGGTTTGTGTCATCGTACAACATTCTTCATTTATTTTGTATTCGGTTTCCACTTTAACCAAATCCAGGTCATCACCATCATCGTTTAAAGAAAGAAAGAAGAAATAAAGAAAAAATATTTATTTGTCGCAGGGACATGACGTGCATCAAACAAAATTACAAAAAAAAATAAGCAATAAACTATAAATTCAAAAGGACGGTACAAAAATAGAAAAAAGTTAACAGCTTGCACGTCGTGACTGCGACAAGCAGGTTACCACTCAGCATGATGCTGTGCTATGGGGGGCCCACAGCACAGCGCTGGGTTGTTCTCCTGCGCTTATCCTAATTTGATTGGGGTCATGACTTCTTCTTCCATACTTCTCTATTACTCGTCATCTCAGCCGCCACCTCCTTTCTAGCCATATCATCCTTCACACGTTCATCAATATTTTACTTGAAACAACTGTCATCTGACCTTGATCATTACTAAGAAGTACCGATATTTTTACCTGTTTTCAAAATACGTTATGTCACTCGACCTTTAAAATTACTAAGAAATACTTATCCTCAAGTCTGACCATCAAAATCTGGTGTTTATAATAGCAGCCGAAGTTGCCAGAACAAGAAAAACTGTCAATTTTAATAACAATTTTTAACAAAGTACAAAATAGTTTTATGGAAGGCCAAAGAAAAGATGGATGGATGGTGTGAAGACTGATATGAAAGAGAAAGGAGTAAGCGATGCCGTGACGTCTGACAGGGGAGAATGGATGAAGAAAGATGGATGAGTGGCTCCGACCCCAAGTGGAATGGGACAAGGGCAGGAAGATGATGACAAAACAGTTTTATGTCCGTCCATCACCACCTCAGGTCCAGTTGAAAACCAGCGTCGGGCACTAGCTGAAAGGCAGTTTGCTGAACTGGGCCTATTTGGAGCAGCCGTGAGACACACAGTATTAACTTTGTTTTACCCGACTGCCAAGGAAGGGTTATGTTTTTCGCAAGTATCTTGTTTTAAAATTTATTTATTTATTACCTTCCGAATGTATGTATGGATTTCGACTATTAAGGTATCATTATCGAAGTGTCCTTAGACATGTGTTTAAAAAAAAAACAAAATGGCAGATTTTTGGCGCTAAATTGTAAGTCGTTAAAATTTTTTTTCAACCAAACCTATCGAGTAGGGTATCAAAATGAAGGAAATTAAAGGCTATTATCTAAATATATAGGTACATAATACAAATTGTAGTCTGGTTTTTTGATACTTTTAATTAAATGTTACTTGTTTATGTTTAGATATAAGTTTTTACTTTTTGTTGTGTGTACTCGTGGCATGGGCCAAAAAAATATGTTTTCTTTCTTTCATTTATTTGTCCTCTAAAATTACTGAGAAATATCTCAAGTCAGACAGGCAGAATTTAAGGGCTTCTGACCATACTAGGAGCCCAGAGACAAAGGAAAGACTTTCAAAACAAGAACAGCTGTCATTTTTTTTCAAAAATTTCGAAGAAAACCCACAAGTTTCTGACTTGTGGGTTTTCTTCGAAATTTTTTGGGGTTACCATACTTGGAGTCGACCTAGGAAAGACTTCTTTTTTTAGAGCAAGGCTAAAGGCTGGCGACCCCATAAGAACACCAGGTTACTATGTAACCTACTCCACAAAAGGGAGGTTATGGGTTACACAATCCTTATATAGTTACGACATAAACCTGACTTGAATATGTTATGGTGAGTTGCTTACCGTTAGCTTGGAGTAACTATTTAAAGTGTGATGATAAATTTTAGTTTGGAGGTCAAAGGAACAGTAGTATATGTGGTGAAAGTTTTTTGAAGGGAATTTTTATGATTACCGTAATTCTTTCGCAGTGAGGTATAAAGGCTAATCCAAATTCTAGCAAACCCTACATCAACGATTGCAAAGAGGCTGTGTGACTTGGTGAAGATGTATTTATTTATTTTAACACTTCAAGCACATAAGTACAGAGGCGGACTTAATGCCATAGGCATTTTCTACCAGTCAACCTTTGGGTGATGCAGAGACAAACAGTGGTAGGTGTATACAGGGTGGAGACGACAATGCGACAATAAATTAAACTGTATGTAACTCATGACATTCCCATTCTGCATACAAAAATTCAATCGAAAATTACTGGATATTTTCGATTGAATTTTGTATGCAGTTTTGTTCACAGGACGTTATTTTCCATTTTTAGCATTTTCTACATAGTGTAGACAATAGGCTACCACCAACAGGTTAACGAATCCCGCATCGGTATAAACGTTAAACACATGTTGCCAACTCGCTACTTCAAAAACCTTGGCCAAAATTGTCGTATTGTCGTCTCCACCTTGTATCTGAATGATGTATTGTCTAGCAGTGGCGAAGGTTCCATACAACTCGATTCCTACCGGCTTCCCTTTGAAAAATGGCACAGTCAGTATTCTATAGACAAATAATATAATCACATTAAAGATAAGTACTCCGGCTTCCCTCTTACAAAAATTGACCCTTCGCTACTGTTGTCTAGACAATGATTCTCCTTCTAATAGGTACATAGTAAGTTAATATTCCACATTTGTAAATCTATACTCAATATAAATATAATATTATAAAGCTGAAAAGTTTGTTTGTTTGGTTGAACGCGCTAATCTGAGGAACTACTGGTTCGAATTGAAATATTCTTTTAGTGTTGGATAGTCAATTTATCGAGGAAGACTTTAGGCTATATAACATCACGCTACGACCAATAGGAGACAAGCAAAATTAAAACAAGTCAGAAGCGGCGGGTGAAACCGCGGGGCACAGCTAGTAGTATATGAGATACGATTGGGTTGGCTTATCCGTATGGATAAAAACCCACTTTTTGTTAACAAATAATAAAAAGCAGAGGTATTAAAATATTCGGTTATGTCCGTGGCTTCGTCTTGGTTGGGTCTGGAATTAACCCACAGGATCGTGTTAATTACCGGGAAAAAGCAACGAACGGCAGTATTGTATGGATAATAGAGCTTTGAGGAGATCTTTGGGCCCGCGTGGTGGATTATAGCCCATTCCCTCTCATAGAGAGGAGGCCGGTGTCCCAGCAGTGGGAACATTATAGGCTGATCATGCTGCTATGCTTGCCTAGCAGTGGTGGCGGCCCCGATTTACGAACAGTAAGTCGTGGGTTCGAACCCAGGCAGGCGCATTACTTTGTGTAATTTATCTCATCACCGCTGCTCTCAAAACGGTGAAGGAAAACATCGTGAGGAAACCGGCATGTCCTAGAACCAAAAAAATCGAAGACATGTGACATCTACCAACCCGCACTGGGCCCGCGTGGTACCCATTCCCTCACATAGAGAGGAGGCCGTGTGTCCCAGCAGTGGGAACATTATAGGCTGATTATGGTAAGTGGCCAGTGTGGCCACATTTACTTCAAAATAGGCTACAGCAGTTCACTATCGAGAGGCCGTTCTTGGGCCCTTGACAGTAGCTATAGACGTGTATAGGGCCAATCAGTCAGTAGCCATAGCTAACAATCACTACTTTACCCCACTGACCTCAAAGTCTATTACTTCCGAGACATAAATCGTGTCTATACAGCGTGTTGTGCGACACTATAACAAAATTTACTCACTGACAGCTTATGCGCGGCTTAAGAGCGTTTACGACTTACGGCATTTTGTACAAACTTTCAAGTCCTTTTTTTTTCAAAATTACTGACCCGTTTTTTATGAAACTTCATAAGCATAAGCATACACATATGACATATGTCACATATGACATATGTCACATATGACACGTATGTCACGTATGTGACATATGTCTAAAAAGTTATCAGAGAACATTTTCGAAAAATAGACTGATTTTTGATTTTCCATAGAAACAGAAATTCACAATTATCTTTTTTTTAAAAAGACATTTCGAAAATGTAGTTTGTAATGAATGTTTTGACGCTTTAGTCACTGGTTAATTACGAGGTCAGCCCATAATCTAATTTATAACGAACAGGAAAACATATCAGAACTTATAAGATTATAAACTATCATGGTCACTATTATTATCGTTAACACTAGAAACGGGATATTTACAATGTTCCCGATATTTCGGAATTACGGATAAATATCGGGAACTCAAAGCAATCAGTAAAAATGGTAAATATCACGTTTCTAGTGTTAATGATAATATCGGAACTTTACTTACTTAAAATAAAACAAAAATACAGCAAAAATATCCGACACAGCAAAATGAAATGTCCAAGACACCTATTCTCAATACCCTGTATTTATTTTTTCTCACAGATTAAAAAGAAGATGTAAACCAATTAAAAACTAGCCAATTATAAGCTATTATCGCTATCGCCCTCCGGCGATGCCGGTTATAATATAACTATGAGATAATCATCATTATACCACTAGTGCCTTTAACAGAAGTGGCCTAGATTTAATAATAAAAATAATCGTCGTTACATCATTGGTCGGGACTGGGTTTTGGCAAAGAATAGAGTCTTGAATGTAGTATAGTTAGACACGTTTTTTGATTAGTTAGTTTTTTGTGTAGTTAAATGCTTGTTTTTATATGTATAGTTTGTGAGGTTATTTAGTATTTAAGGGAACCGATATCCAGATGAATTGACGTCACTTTTTTTTTGTATTATTTTTTTTTAAAGAATGTTGGCACAAAATAGGGAAAAATAGTATTAAATAGCACATAAATGAAGTGGCTTTTAAATGACCGGCGCAGGAGTGGAAAAGAATATGGACGATGATAATGTTCATTAATCATGTCAGCGGTGCATCTGTTTGAAAAAAAAAACTCTTGAAAAAAGAGTGTAGGATAAAGTTGGGTGTTAAAATGTTATCTGCATGTCATTGAGGGTGATCAGATGTCATTTACGCAAAGAATGAATAAAAAATAAAAATAAAAAATGTTACTTTTTGTAACCTCCTTTCGCCTATTCTCCAGAACTACAGTAACTATTATAGAATACATTAACTTTTTTTTTACATTCAATGAAACCTATATATTTATTATTAAGCCAAATCATAACAATATAATATACACTTACTAATTAAAATGACCTAAAGTAACTAACTAAAAAATGGCGTCAAAAAACTCCTCAACGCTGTCAACTGGTAATACGTAAACTAACAAAAAAAAAAACAACTCACCAAAAATCTCCTTTTTCTGTCAAAAAAGTCACAAAAAGTCACAGTTTATCACTTCACAGTTTTCTCACAATTCCTTCACATTTCTGTTTAAAAGAAGAAAACAAAAGTTTATAATCCAAAATAATAATCGAAAATATAGAAAACTATGTAAATAATTATAGCATAAAATGCGAATTTAAAGTACAGATAGAAAATGTCTTTAATATAGAGTAAAACGTTTTGGGCTATCCCCCTTCGGTTTTCGTCGACGTTGTTATGCATTTAAAATGGTGTTGCCATAGTTTTTCCTGTAATTTTCAAGTGTGTGTTTTGTGTCAAAAAATCTTTACTAATATAGAAAAAAAGAAGAAAGAAAAAAAATATTTGTCGCACGGACAAGACGTGCATACAAAAAATAACAATAATTATACAACGCATAAGAAAAACAAAACGTACAAAAATAAAACAAAATATAAAAAAGCGGAAGAGTTTGTTTGTTTGAACTTCCTAATCTCTGGAACTGCCAGCCGAATTTGAAAATTTGTTTTTAATTTTTGTAACATCACTTTACAACCAAAATTCAAAAAAAAAAACAAAAAAAAGTCAGAAACGGCGCATGAAACCGCAAAGAACAACTAGTAAATAAATTCTATTCTTTATAATTGTATAGAAAACTAGCTTAAGCCCGCCGCTTCGCCCGCATAGAGATCGGTAATTGTCCCACAGGTCATACTACCGGAATAAATAGTATCCTATGTGTTAATTCAGGTAATAAACTATCTGTATGCTAAATTTCATCTCAATCCGTTCAGTAGTTTTTGCGTGAAAAAGTAACAAAGATCTATCCATCCTCACAAACTTTCGCATTTACAATATTAGTATAAATAAGTTATAGAATCAGGCATTTTATTTAATAGTAAAGAATCCTGTCATTTTTGGGGTTTTGACAGCCAATATGTACCATCTCAACATGAATGATGTAACCAAGGGTTTGTAAAAGTATTCTGATTTAAAAGAGTGTCCATGGAATTTCTTGCCCGTTCTTCTCCACAGAGATCTACGTTAGGGAATGTGCAACTACAGTACTTTCACAGTTTTTATGCCTTGTGACTGGGACTGTAGCTACATTTCATTGTTGTCATTGTTTCGACAATTCAAAAGTGCCTGTAACTGGCCTACTTGAAATAAATGCTTTGATTTGATTTGAATCTCAGTGGAGACTAGACATTGACGCAAGGGATATTGGTCCACTCTGTCTTCTCATTCTCTTAGTCCTCAGGGACGGCAATCCGCCACGACCGGAGAGAGATCAGGCGCAGGACCAACGGCTGAACGTTCGCACGGGCAGGGGGTCTCATACCGCCAACTTCCAAACTCCGTGCCGCTACTGAGAATTTCCTGATGGAAAAACCCAATAACACTGCCCGACCTGGGAATCGAACCCAGGGCCTCAAGCTCAGCAGTCGCACTTGAAACAACAAGACCAACGAGCCATTTTGTTTGACTATGTGTGTGTAAATGTATGGTTCTCATACAATGTTGGGAATTTGAGTACAATGGGCTAAAGATTGCTAAGACAAGAGGTCGTGAATTCTATTCTGTTTAGAATTGTTGTGAATTTACGCCTAGTATCTATTATATGACTTATTCCGTTTTCACTAATACTAAGCAACAACTAAATGAACGCCTAGATTTTGTTGTGCTATCGGATTTTCGACGCTCAGCGCTGAACCTTCCGTTGAAAATCTAAGTCCACTGACATAACACTGTTACTAAAATTGATGTGAATTTTCGGCTCGTTACTATTATAAAATTTTGTTCGTATAACAAAGCTTCGTTTTACCTTGATACTGAGAGATATCATAATATGTATAATCATGATCCCACTGCTGGGCACAAATTACTTATAAAGTCCCTCCCTCTCTGTGAGGGACTATTATAATTAAATCAATCATTGATTTGAACTGTAATTGTAGTCTTGACAGTCAAAATTATTACGTCAGGTTGACACATAGTCGTGTGCCCAATATGATATAAATAAAATAAATAAATTGCGTTTTATTTCAGGCAAAATACCCATTTACAAAAATAATAAATTGAAACGGTGAAAAAGTAAAAACAGTAAAGAAATTATTAAAAAATAATAATAAAAAAACAATATCAATAAAAATAAAAATAAATAAAAAGGAGGTATATGTACGAGTAGTATAAAACATCAAATAACATGTTCTATTATCCCTATTTAAACCTTTCAGGGGTTGAATTTTCAATAATCTTAAGTAAAGATTTTTTTTAAATTCATCAAAATACACTCTTTCGAGAAATATCAAGCTTTTATTCTAGACCCTGCGGCTTAGCCATACCAAAGATATAGCATACTTATAAAATCGTTTGTCCCGACTGACTATCGACGCACAGCTCAAACCACTGAATGGATCGTGCTAAAATTTGGAACACAGAAAGCTATTAAGACCTAAGCATCCGCTAAGAAAGGATTTTGGAAAATTCAACCCCTACGCGGGTGAAATAGGGGTTGAAAGTTTGTATGAAAATACATCACCCGGGCGAAGCTGGTGACAGCTACTGAGCCATTGAACCTACTACTCTGTTTAACTAAAGTGACTCTAAATTGCATAGCATTAAGGGTTATTTAGTCTAAATAACTTACAATGAAAGACCTTTTAAATCTATTGTAACATTCACGATCAAATTGGCTTTGAAGACTTTCAAAGATTTCTTTTCGTATTACTTAATACCTGTCATTGGTCAGTTTGACAATTTGTTAATGGATAGATCGAAACCGCGAATGTAAACTTGATTAAACTTTTTGTACAAAGAATGTGGCATAACTAGTTTTTTAAAGGATTAACAAAAATAGGTTATTTATGCGGTAAATCCCACCTACATTATTTACCGTGAAATATCAGACCCAAATAGGTATCTAAGATATTTTATTGAAACTAATCGCTTAGCGTTAAGGTCAGACACTAAGAAAACTAAAACATAATCACCACAATTCAACCTAACCCACACAAAGACCAATAAAATAAAGATTTGCCGAGATTACCATAAGAAAATCTCACAAACACACATACATACACAGACAATATTACCGCAATTACATCACAGTGAACACACACCTAAATAATCGACCGAAAAATAAATGAGAAAATGAAAAAACAAAACACACACAGAAAAAAACAAATTACAAAAAAAAAGTACCACACGATTTTCCAAAGTTGATTTTGTACGGAGTAAAAAGAATGTTTAAAATACAAAATGGCGTCTGTAACCGACGCAACCGCGGTACTGACTGTGAGTAGGCGCTTGCGCATGTAGGGGGGGTATTACAGTGACTATCGGTTGGGTAACTCAGGGACAGAACTCAAGGCTTTATCGAGTATGTTGTAAGTTCGGATTTATGTTAGGTAAACTTTTTTAAAGGTGAATTTGAGTTGAAAATAATGTCACATGACGACTTTTGTTTACCCAGGGGTGCTGAGGTGTCTACCTACGTCGCCTTAAGATTAACTTCATCTTTGTGTGTTGATAGACTCAATTATACCCGACCAGTATGTAGCCACCTGCAAAGCTCTTTCGTTGGCTTCGTTTAAACCCTGGAAGGTGTAGGTGACTGAGCAGGATGAGCAAGTAAGGAGGTGAGACATATCCTGCAGAGGGGCTCCACACTGGCTTTGCATTTCAGATGGGTCGATGATACCTCATTTGGCCATAGCGGCCAACCTGGGCCCGCAAACGGTTAAGAGATTTTCAGATTGGCCAGTGCAATTCCTGTCCAGGAGGTAGATGTTCTGCTGGATTGATAAAGTGAGGAGGGGTGATATATCTGTTCTTCGACAATTGACATCAGGTTTAACTAATAACGTAACTTCACGTCGCAGAAAGGGTAAGGCAGAGGTGTACCCCACAGATCGCCGGATAAATGTGTAAGACCATTGTAATTAGGCGAGCCTATTGCCATCAGCCGGGTATAGACCTAGACTCAGGGCAACGTTATGTTTTTAATCGAAGGTATTAAGACTTTGAAATAGCAGTCAAACATAATTTTTCAGTGGAACAAACACTTTTCACGACCTGAAGGTTAAAATCAGAGACCTCAGGCTTTGCAATCTTGAGTTTTCAAAAAAACTAAACTGTTGACTAATCCGGCTGTCTTTTTCTAACTTGGGGACAGCTTCCAGTCTAAACGGAGGCAGCTGGCTATCAGTATTGTATGATCCCTTGCTAGACCATACACTTTAAGATGAACGAAAACGAAACGAACGAAACAACGAAATATGAAACGAACGAAACAACGAGAAACGAAATAACGAAACGAACGAATGAACGAAATATTATGATTTGAAATGAAAGTGAAGAACTGCTGAATTGCAGAATGTGCGGTTGCACCGTACATGTATTTTAAACGGAACGTTTGCCTATCTGACCTCCACGATACGCCGCGATAAGACTGGTTGTCAGAGAACAACATAATTGAGAAAATGCTAGGCGGATGACACACAGGAAATAATTATGTCATACAACGATCAAATTCATCCATATAGCTAATGGCCTTAAAGTTGGTTGTTTATGGTTTTAATAGTCTACTTATAGACCGTGTTGTGTATGGTGTCTATTACAATTCATCTTTCGTTATGTTTTATGTAACTATTGCTTTACATGGTAACATTTATTATCGTGTGTGATTTAAGTGTTTCGAACCAAAATAATCTGCCTAGCTTTTTTCAAAGCTATATTGGAGTCGGCTTTCAGTCCGGGGGCAGCTGAATACCGGTATTTTACATGAAGCGACTGCCTATCTGAACTCTAAAACATTTTTTTTTTTCGGATGGGAAATCATCAAATGACCCCACTCTGGGCGGAGCGGAAGGGAGTGTCAGACTTGTACTGACTAAAACTCATCCATGTTCCTTCTTTGCCCTTTGTGTTCCAGGGCCACGGTATCTCTATCGAACAGTCCCGCAGCCCTGGCAGACCTCTGAAACCTTTACTGGGTAATATGATACCCGTTTTTAAGAGTGGTCATCAGATTACCTGTGATGTAGTTTGGACTATTCTTCCCCAATTACCATAGACAACTATGGACAGATTTTACCAATAAATATGAACGTGGCCAGCACAATTATGAATTAATTATTTAACTTGTTTTTTGTTATTTTGGCTATATTCTGTGAAAATTTCGTTTGCGGGGCGAATATGGTCAGATATCGCACAGGTCAGAGAGGTTTGGAAGGAGAAAGGGGAGGCCTTTGCCCAGCAGTGGGACACTCAAAAAGGCTAACAAAAAAAAAAAAACAATGACAGCTAAGTGACAGATGGACCACCAGCGGAGTCTTGGTATTATAACAACAATTATAATACTAAGACTTAAGCACACTTTGGGTACGGTGACCTAAAACAATTAATCTAGCCAATATTTTTACCCGACTGCCAAGGATGGGTTATGTTTTTCACGCTTATCTTGTATGTTTGTAAGTTTCTTAATAACCTCGTATCTTCCAAACGGCTGGATGGATTTCGACAGTTAAGGTATTGTTATATTCGTCTTGAAACCCCAAATGTCCTTAAATGTTAAAAAAAAAAACGAAATGGCGGATTTTTAGCGCCAAATAGAAATACTTTAATAAAAAATATCTAACCAAACCTATCTTTTTTATTTATTTTTATTTAAAAATGGGTCTCTTGATGTCGATCACGCCTGATGGAAAGCAATGGATGAGAACTATGATGGAACGAGCGTGTCAAATAAAATTATGAAAATTTAATTGGCCCCGCCTGCTTCTAAGTCCTGTTTAATTTCGGTAAAGTCAGTGTTTTTAATTCAACAATTTTTTTTATCTTGCATTTTGTTCTAAAATGAAACTGCACAACATTGCTTACGTGGTGACCCTACTCAGCGACTCTGCTTGCGCGTGAAATCGAACTAGCATTTGTAACGTTATAGATCGCACGAACATGGAATAAGTAAATTGTTTTACTTTAAATACACTTTAACAGATGTCTTGGACATGGTGTTATTACAAGATGCAATGGGTGGTGATTCTTCTCGTGTATAAGAAGGGGTCTGTTCCCCAGCAGGAACAGAATAAATGGTGTAAAAAGTCCCTTAACGAAGCCGAAATGCTCGTGGCTAAATAATATCAGCCGCTTGGGGTCGATCTTAAGGTTAAACCTTGCTTGCCTCGGTTGGTCCGTGGATGGGTGACCACAAATTACATACCGAGATTGCTCCATGCCTCGGTAAACACGTTAAGCCGTTGGTCCCTACTGCCATTTGTGATCTTTGACCGCCGTTACAGGTAGCCAGTGGCCCGAAAGTCTGACAACCAGTCTTGCAAAGGGGTATCGCATTACCCAGTACGAACTGGGTTGTGGAGGTCAGATAGGCAGGCGCTCCATGTAAAATACTGGTATTCAGCTGCATCCGGTTAGCTTGGAAGCCGACCCCAACTTAGTTGGGAAAAGGCTAGGCAGATGATGAACGAAGCCGAAATTTACTTGTTCTCCCCGTCATTGCGATAATTTTTTTGTTCTGTACCATACCTGGGAACCTTCTAGTTTCGGAGATTTTGGTGGTCAAAGTTCCAACTTTTTCACATGATTTTTTTTAAATACATGTTTTTCATGTAAGATTTTTACTTAACACACCTCCACGACCCCCGTACTATTCAATTCATCCATCAGCTCAATGTTTTGAGTGCTTTCCATCGAGTCCTACCGTAAAACGTGATTTTTCGCCCAAAAAAAAAGTTGTTTCCCAGCAATAATTTTTGCGTGAAGCTACTTAGTTTGATGTACAAAATGCTTGGTTGACGGCTATGTGAAGGGTCTGTTTACACCCTGTAGACAAATAATATAATCATATTTAAGATACTTATACTGGTTTTAAGGTTATAACTTTACTTTAAATAACTCCATGACCCGTTTACTATTCTTTGCATCCATCAGCACAATGTTTTGAGTACGTTACATTGAGTTTTACCATAAATTAAAAAAAAAACGTTATCGTCTTTGGCTTTACATGCCGTCGAGAAATATCTCTCAGGCATGTTGGTTTCCTCACGATGTTTTCCTTCACCGAAGCAAGTATAATTATACAATAGGCATATAAATCAAATGTGCGTGTCTTGGGTTCGAACTTGGGACCTATGACTTGGCAGTCGGACGGTCACACTACTAGGCTATCTCTGCTATGTTTTGCTAGCTATGTTAAGTCTACTGTAATAGGGGATGAACCTATTCTCAACCACCTGCCACAAATCCAATCTCCAGGTTAATATTAAGAAAATACTGAAGCAAAATCCCAATAACACTTTGTCCGACCTAGGCATCGAACCCAGGACCTCACGTTCAGCAGTAGCACTTGCGACAACTAGACCTACGAGGTAATGACCAATGAGGCATAATTATCATCAGCCCAAATTCTTACTAATATTATAAATGCGAAAGTAAGTTTGTTTGTTACCTTTTCACGTCTAAACCACTGAACCGATCATCCTGAAATTTTGCATAAATGTTGTCAGGTGTACAGAAACGGACATAGGGTACCTTTTATCCCGAAAAAACGTACTGTTTCTGAGGAAAACAACAATAACGTTCTTATGTTAATAGATGGCGCCACCTGCCTTTCGAATCATGATTGTTATTACAAGGAGAATACAAACCGAATTGATTGTCGAATTCTAAATTAACGTGAGCGAGGTCACGGTAAGTCAGTTCATAAACTACTCGTGTGGAAAACTAAAATTTTCGCCTCATGTTTCCGGTGGAAATCAGAGAAAAAGTGGCGCAATGTTTCCTCGCATTTCCTTCATGGAAATGATTTTTTTGAGGAAGGAAACACTACTAATAGCATGCATCGACTTAGTTCAACTGAAGGAAGCTATATTTCACGCGATACTGCCCTCGTACTGATTCGTGGCGGTTCGATTCCGGGCAAGCAATTATTTTTATGATTGTGTGCAAAAATGTTGTGTATTAAAACTAATTTGTCGCGTAATTATCTTTAATTGTGATTTCTGGGTGCGATGCTAAGGACAGTTGGAGAATGGATGTTTTTTAATACCCTTTTTATTTTGTTGGATTTGAGGAGCTCGTGGCTAAATAAAAACGTACGCACGGCTCGATATTCAAGGTTTAGCCACGCTTGCTGAGGTTGTTCTGTGGATAAGTGACCATCCATTACATACAGCGCTTCCTCCATGCTTCAGAAAGCGTGTTAAGTCGTTAGTCCCGGCACTAATTAGTAGATCTCTGACAGTCGTTACAGGTAGTCAGTAGCCCAAAAAGTCTGACAACCAGTCTTATCAAGGGGTATCGTATTATCTAGTACTAACTTGTGGAGGTCAGATAGGCAATCGCTCCATGTAAAATACTGGTATTCAGCTGCATCCGGTTAGACTGGAAGCCGACCCTAACATAGTTGGGAAAAGACTGGGTAGATGATGACTTTGCTCGACATAGGAATCGAAACGAGGTCTCATGCTCAGCATTCGTACTTGCAACCAATAGACCAATGAGACAATGAATTGCAGGCAGCGGCAAGTGGCCTTATCGCCATCAACTGGGCATAATTCCAAACTCTGGGCATCTACTGAGAAATTATTACTAATTGTTAGCTAGACTCCCTATTATAATTACCGAATTCTCTAATAATGTATATGCTAGACAGACAGACATATCTAATCATTATCGGTACTAACTCAGATTTAACCTAGCAATTATATCGTATCAATAAACATTACTACTAAGAGCGGGTCATAAACCAAGCAATTCAGAGTTTCTTGATATGTTGCATAATTCCATTTTTTTATTTGATATAATCTCTCATTTTTAATTATGTACACAATTACCTTTCTCCGACTTTTATGTAATAATTATATTGTTGCTTTTGTATCATTGTAAAATGTAGAAAATTTTGAATACTAATTATACATACATACATAAATGTAGGCTTTTTTGTAAGCAGTAACTGCGTAACACCAGCTGCAACGATTCTCACATACTCCTTTCGCCTCGTTCACGTTCATACATCTGGTCATACACGTCCAGCGGTTGCGAGTCCTACGCACCTGACATTGCTGAAGAACCTCACCAATAAGGTCGGCGTATGTCCTTCTAGGGCGTCCCCTCGCGTCGTTTGAACACAAAACTTTATAATAAATACATCGCCGTACTTTAAATACATTTTTTTAGTTTGTTTTGTTGGAGGAGCTCGTGGCTAAATAATAGCAGCCTGCTTAGGTTGGTCAGTGGATGGGTGACCCATTACATACCGAAATTCCTCCGTGCCTCGGAAAAGACGTTAAGCCGTCGCGCGTCGGTCCCAGCTGTCCATTGTAGATCTTTAACAGTCGTTACAGGTCGTCAGTGGCCTGAACGGCTTAACGTGCTTTCCGAGGCATGGAGGAAACTCGGTATGTAATGGGTGGTCACCCATCTACAGACCAACCTAGGATAGCACGATTTAACCTAAAGATCGACCCGAGCGGCTGTTATTATTTAGCCACGAGCTCCATAGAGCACACAGCCTGACAATGACCTGCAAATTGCAAAATAAACGCAAGAAAATTGAAATATCGCGGGCCACCCTTGTGCTTCCATCTTGACTTTAACTAGCTTAACGTTTTGTCCATCAAATTGCATGGAAGCCATCAACAACCAGCCATGATGTGCCACTAATGGAATTTAATCAAAAAACGAAAAGGTTAATTAAAATACCGCTTCTTTTTCAATGTAGCAACACAGTTAACAAATACAATTCGTAGGCAATTCGCTAATATTAGCCAATACAATATGAACGCACTGTTGAAATGTTCGATCAATTCGATTTGAAGCGATAACTTGATTTTATTTGGGAATTCACATATTTTAACATCAGACTATGAAAATAATGTTCACATCAGTGTATATTATATAGAGTATGTCTGTGACTGCCGCGACTGCTGAGCATAGGTCCTGAGTTCGATTCCCTGGTCGGCTAAACGTGCTTTCCGAGGCATGGACCAACCTAGGCAGTTGCGGCTCAACCTGAAGATCGACCCGAGCGTCCGTTATTATTTAGCTACGTACATATAGTCCTCCATATAATGCCCTATATGAATAAAATGCCTTGTGGCATTAAGTCCGCCTATGTACCACTCTTGTACATGAAGTTTAAATAAATACATAAAAAAAATCTGTTTCCAATTTGAAATAATCATTTACTAATTTTCCTAAGTTTTCACCTGCCTGTAGGTAATGCTCTGATTGGCGTGATAAAATGTTTCTGACACGCAATTGGTTCATTCATTATACTGTAATGAATGGCTGTCATCTTCTATTTACTAATTATTACCCTATAATTAGTTAAATTATGAGCAGCGACATCTATGACGTGAGTTACGAACTACAACATCCTGCATCGCACCACCATCAAAGTTACCAGCGAGTTAAGCCTATAATGGGTGTAAATAGACCCTTAACGAAGCTGTAAGGCACTTGTTCTCCCCGTCATTGCGATTTTTTGTTCTGGACCATACCTGGGAACCTTCTAGTTACGGAGATATTGGGGTCAAAGTTCCAACATTTTTGTTCCAAGTTTTTTTAAATGCAAGTTTTTAATGTTATAACGACTTTAAGTACCTCCACGACCCCCGTACTATTCAATGCATCCATCAGCACCATGATTTCAGTGCGTTTCATCGAGTCCTACCGTATAACGTGATCATTGGCCACAAAAAAAAAAAATCGTTTCCCAGCAATAATTTTTGCGTAGAGTTACTTAGTTTGATGTACAGAATGCTTGGTTGACGGCTTCGTGAAGGGTCTGTTTACACCTTGTATAAGCATACCCCTATAGGACACTGCTCCCTAAGATAGAGGCCAAGCCTAGATTAGGGGACAGGGTTGAACCTATTATACTCATCCATCAATGCTAAATTAAGTACTTTTTTTTTTAATCGTGGTAAAATCATCAAATGAGTCCTCCCACCCAGGACAGAGCAGGAGGGACTGTCAGACTTGTACTGACTAAAATCCACGGTGTCCTTCAGTAGCCCTTTATGTTCCAGGGTCACGGTAATTCTATGAGTCCCGCGACCCCGGTAAATTAAGTACTTCAATCTGTATTTAGTGCAATGTACTTGAAATACTTGTGGTAACAAATAATTATTTATTTAATAGTTTCACTGCTCATTGGTCTAGTGGTCGCAAGCGCGACTACTGAGCATGAGGTGCTAGGTTCGATTCCGGTTTTAGGTCGGGCAAAGTGTTATTGGGTTTTTTTTATCATGTATCTTAGTAGCAGCCACGGAGTCTGGATTTGAGCCCGGTTGATGGCAATGGGCTCGCCGCTTATAACATGGGACTTAAAAAAACAAAACATAACTGGCAAAATGTTGGTATGCTATTAGGTACACCTCTGCTCAACCCTTCGGGGATTACAGGCGTGATGTTATTACTTACTAGCTGTGCCCTGCGGTTACACCCGCCGCTTTTTGATTTGTTTTTTTTTTTTGCTCGGCTCCTTTTGCTCGTAGCGTGATGTTATATCGTCCCCGTAGCGCGAAAAGTCACTAAGTCCGAAAATGACCAAAATGAGTTATCAATGTCATTAGAATCACATATTTTTTCTCTAAATATCTGTCAATTCGTCATCTTTATAGCTGCTCTCGTTTTTGATTTACGAAATGTGAAAAGTAAGCAAGTCTACCCTTTGGTCCCCAAAGTGTAATGGAAGAATTAACTAATTTAGTTAATTATTTTATATTTATCTAAATTGTACAAAACTCGAAACTAAAACGACTTAATTACTTTTTCTTTTAAATTATTAATGCATGCAAATGCCTTTAGGTATCGTAAACATCACTAAAATGAGTTAGTGAGTTTTTATCATGTATAGTTTGCTAAAACACACGAAAGCGAAAATTAACTAACTCGACATAGTGATTACTCACTCTTTATTTTTTAATTACTTGTGCAATACTCCAAAAGCAAAAAGTCACCATCCCTTTTTAATGATTTGTTTTGTATTAAAAGAGGCACATAAGATCAATTGAGAATGATCATTAAAGTCTTTTAATTATTATTTATACAACTTCGACGTGGATTTTAAGAATAAAGTAAATTTCGCTCGCGAGTTAGTGAGTTTGTCGCTTCAAGAGCGACGTGCGCGGAGCGTGGTGACTTTCATTCGTTCGCGGTTTCATCGTTAACCGACACTTACACGCACTTTTTACACGGGGTTATTTGTGTTAAACTGTATAACAATGAGTCGTGCTAACTTTTTACTTGGTTTATTAAATCAAAACAAAAAAAAATCTTTTGTAGAGGTGTAGTTAAGGTCCTTCAGAAGCTGTTTGATTCTGTCATACTCGAGGGAAAACCGCCACAGGCACTCTTGTGGTACTCTTCTTCAAAAAGGGCGACAATGCCCGGCTGAAGAACTAGCTAGGTCCAGCTCACTTTTAAGCCATGTCTACAAGTTGTTTTCAAGATTCATCACGAATCGTCTCGCGCGCAGGTTTGATGATTTTCAGCCTCCCGAACAAGCCGGATTCTGAAAAGGCTTTAGCACCGTAGACCACCTACGTACACTGCGGCGTTTATACAGAAGACCGAAGAGTATAACCTGCCCCTCTGTTTAGCGTTTGTGGACTACGAGAAAGCCTTCAATTCGATCGAGACTTGGGCTGTACTGCAGTCTCTCCAACTATCGACTACTATCGACTATCCGACTATCGGTACATCAAGGTGTTGAAGGTGTTTGTACAAAAACGCCACCATGTCAGTCCGACTTCAGGACCAGACCTCGGAACCTATCTTTCTGCAGCGAGATGTGAGACAGGGAGACGTCATATCTCCGAAACTGTTCACCGCTGCAGTGGAGGATGTCGTCAAGGTTCTGGACTGGATAGGGCTAGGCATTAACGTCAATGGCGAGTACATCTCTCACCTTCGGTTTACCGACGATATATTGGTCATGGCTGAGACCATGGAGGACATCAGTACAATGTTGATGAGCTCAGTAGAGCTTCCGAACAAGTGAGTCTTAAAAGGAACATGGACAAAACCAAAGTCATGTTGAATGCCCATGTAACACCCACTCCTATCAAGATCGGAGACTATACACTCGAAGTTGTAGACGATTATGTCTACCTGGGACAAACGGTCCAGTAAGGTAGGTCTAACTTCGAGAAAGAGGTCAATCGTCGAATCCGGCTCGGCTGGGCAGCGTTCGGGAAGTTGCGTGGTATCTTCTCGTCCAACTTATCACAGTCTTTCAAGACGAAAGTCTATGACCAGTGTGTGTTGCCAGTGATTACATACGGGACCGAAACGTGGTAGCTCACAATGAGCCTCATCAGAAGGCTTAAAGTCACCCAAAGAGCAATGGAGAAGGCTATGCTCGGAGTTTCCTTGTGTGATCAAATCAGAAATGAGGACATCCGCAAGAGAACCAAGGTTACCGACATAGCCCGAAGAATTGCCAAACTTAAGTAGCAGTGGGCAGGGCATATTGCTCGCAGAACGGATGGCCGATGGGGCCGAAATGTTCTGGAGTGGCGACCGCTAACCGGAAGATGTTGCGTTGGAAAGCCTCCCACAATCAATGTCGCGACACCGGGGGGAGGTCTATGTCCAGCAGTGGACGTCTTTCGGCTGTAATGATGATCATGATGATGATAAAAAAGTCACTATTTATAGCGACAGATGCACTGGGCAAAACAGAAACAGTTCATTACGGATTGGTCCATTTAATTCAAAAATATTTAGGGAATGGTCATACTCATATGGAAGTAAACTCCATGCATAGCGCAATAGAAAGACAGCAGAGACATAGCCCTGTTTATTCCAGAGAGACAATGTCCGACTGTAAGTTTAGATACCAGCACGATGGTCCCTACCTAGAATTTAATATTTTAGGAATACGTCAGATAGAAACTACTCCTATTAATAGGAAGAGGAGGAAACAAAAAGAACAAACAAATGGACAAGGGTCAGAAGAACTATTCCAAGACTTGAAAAATTATAAAATATCACAGGGATACTGTTTGCCACTGCCTATTTCAGAGGCAAAAAAGAAAGACCTTAATAATTTATGTGCAAAAGAGATAATCCCACAAGAGCTTACCAACTAGTAAAGACGTAATAGATAGAAGATTTTTGTGTTATAATTGTAGTATTTCGTTATTTTTTCGCACAAAACTTTGATAAAACTTTAATTGAATTAATAAAAACAGTTCCATTACTTATTAATGTCATTAATTAAAACCAAACCAACCACACAAGCTTCGTATATTTAGATAGGTAATATTTACTATACACATTTGATACACTTAACAGTTAGTTCCACTTTACTTAACTCTAGTTATTTTTCTTTTTAACACTTTCGATCTGAGAGAAAAGTCACTAACTCCGGTCGAAAATTCATTAATTCGCAACTAAGCCAAAGATTTGATAGAAAACAATTAATTAATTTTAGTTTCTTTCCTTTTCTCAATTATTAGAAGTTTTTCATGTATTATAACGCTTATAATATAATCTTTAATTTATTATCTTCAAAATAAAGCTGAAACTGCAAAGATATATAATGACAAGCCGAAGTTATGAATATTTATATTTTTAAAAACTTTAACTCTCGATATCTCAAAACTAGGTTTTTCGAGTTAATGACTTTTCGCACTACGGGGACGATATATCCTATAGCCTGCCTCTATAAATGGGCTTTCCCACACTAAGATTTTTTCAATTCGAACCAGGAGTTTCTGAGATTAGCGCGTTCAACCAAACAAACAAACTCTTCAGCTTTATAATATTGGTATAGTAGATCACCATTATCAGAACAATCCTTAAGTCACGGTAAACGGTCAGATTACCTCACAATACCACGTAATGAGTACTTTCTATAGATAAAAATTACGCGTGTGTTAGAAAGGTGTTCAGCTGACTGCGCAGGAGTTCAATGTCTGTATCAACTGTCATAATGTATGACAATTAAAGCGGGTAATTTGAAAATTGTTGACGCCATCTTTCTTTTGTTTGTGAGAAATTAATGAGGGTTTTGTGTTTTATTGTTATGTTTCACAATACAACATAACATCACGCTCGTAATCTCTGAAGGATTTGGCAGAGGTGTACCTACTAGTAGATCTAAACGCCAGTTATGTTTAAGTCTCATGTTATAGGGGGCGAGCCTATTGACATCAACCGGGCGCAAATCCAGACTCCATGGCTGGATGAGCGATTCGTGATGGCAAAACCCAATAACACTTTGCCCGACCCGGGAATCGAACCAAAGACCTGATACTAACATTCGCGCTTGCGTTTGCTATACCATATATCAACATCTGAATAAGTCTTGACCTCCGCTATTGAATTTTAAACCCTAAACTCAGTGCTGAAAATTAAAGATTCCAACAGCACAATATAAAGGGTGTAAACAGACCCTTCACAGAGCCGTCAACCAAGCATTCTGTACATCAAACTAAGTAACTTTACGCAAAAGTTATTGCTGGGAGTCGACTTTTTTTTTGGGGTGAAAAATCACGTTTTAAGGTAGGGCTCGATGGAAAGTACTCAAAGCATTGTGCTGATGGATGGATTGAATAGTACGGGGGTCGTGGAGGTGTGTACAGTAAAAGTCGTACATTAAAAACATGAATTAAAAAAAAACTTGAGAAAAACTTGGAACTTTGACCCCCAATATCTCCGTAACTAGAAGGTTCCCAGGTATGGTGTAGAACAAAAAAATGATCGCAAAGACGGGGAGAACAAGTGCCTTTAAGATATGTTACGGGTCTATTTACACCCTGTATTTGGGCTTTCATTTAAGTTTTGCCTAGTGTTCGTGAAAACGTGTATCAACAGTATTGTTTTCAAGGCACCCGTCAATAGCCTTAATTAAAAATGTCGTGCGCACACATATAGCACTTTCATTTTTAGACAATAGAGAATACAGAGCTTAATTACATGATTCTAGTCGCTAGGCACATAATACTATGTAATCTGAGTTGTTTCCTTTTGTGATAGTACTAAGTTATATTCATCCGTGTAGGAAGAATCAGTACCTGGGCGTACTAAGTTATATTCTAACTTGGTGAGGGTCAGCTTCCAGTCTAACCGGATGCAGCTGAATACCAGTATTTTATATGGAGCGACTGCCTGTCTGACCTCCACAACCCAGTTAGTACTGGGTAATACGATACCCTTGGTAAGACTGGTTGTCAGACTTTCGGGCCACTGACCATCTGTAACCACTGTCAAAGATCTATAAATGGCAGCCGGGACCAATGACTTAACGTGTTTACCGAGGCATGGAGCAATCTCGGTACGTCATGGGTGGTGACCCATCCACGGACCAACCTAGGCAAGCGCGACTTAACCAGAAGATTGATCCGAGCGGCTGTTATTATTTAGCCACGAGCAGTAGTGTTTCTCGTATACGCGGCAGTGGCGAAGGTTCCGTACAACTCGATTCCTACCTGCTTCCCTTTGAAAAATGGCACAGTCAGTATTCTATGTATGGTGTAAATAGACCCTTAACATATTCGAAAGGCACTTGTTCTCCCCGTCTTTGCGATCATTTTTTTGTTGCAGACCATACCTGGGAACCTTTTAGTTACGGAGATATTGGGGGTCAAAGTTCCAACTTTTTCACATGTTTTTTTTAAATACATGTTTTTCATGTAAGATTTTTAATTTACACACCTCCACGACCCCCGTACTATTCAATCCATCCATCAGCTCAATGTTTTGAGTGTTTTCCATCGAGTCCTACCGTAAAACGTGATTTTTCGCCTAAAAAAAAAGGCGCTACCCAGCAATAATTTTTGCGTGAAGCTACTTAGTTTGATGTACAAAATGCTTGGTTAACGGCTATGTGAAGGGTCTGTTTACACCTTGTAGACAAATAATATAATCATATTTAAGATAATATGTACTCCGGCTTACCTCTTACAAGAATTGACCCTTCGCTACTGATACGCGGAATTATACAATTCTCGATATTGTTCTTACTCACGTTTGTCCACTATCTCATTAGATGGTAAGCAATGATGTGGTCGATGATGGTGCACGCTTGCAAACAAGTAAAATACACAATTGTAATCGTGACTTGAAAACTCATAATACAATTTCTAACGTCACTTAAAAACCTATAGTGTTATCACGCAAGATATCAACCGATGTATGGCAACTTTGACAGCTTGCAAAACTTAGAAGAAATAGGTTTGTGTCATAAGTAATGTGGTATCAAATGGTTGCTCAATATTACAATGTTTTTAGTGGTATTTGAATCTAGATTAAGGCTTACTTATTACTTAACGCTTTTGCCCGCGGCTTCGCTCGCGTTAATTTTGAATTTGAAAATCAATTCGGGTTGTACTCTGCTTGTAATAATGTAATTCAATCACGATTCGAAAGACACGTGGCGCCATCTATTATCATAAGAGCGTTTTTGTTGTTTTCCTCGGGGACAGTACTTTTTTTCGGTATGAAAGGTATCCTATGTCCGTTTCTGTACACCTGACAACGTATATGCAAAATTTCAGGATGATCGGTTCAGTGGTTTTGACGCGAAAAGGTTACAAACAAACTTACTTTCGCATTTCATTGATCATTGATTATTTAAAAAAAAAATTTTTGTTTTTTTTTTTCTTTCGCTTTTTTATGTTAGTTAGGATAGTAAGGAAGTAAGAATCTTAGGTCTTTCTAGAAGTTTGTACAGCGTCTGTCATTCCAATTTGCATGTATTTTATTTTGGCTATTTTGGCTTGTCAACAGATTCTCTGCATCATGGCTTCAAAGAGCAGCTTGACTTAACTACGGTTATCCAAACACTGGTCCTAAATTACCTATAGACTTTTTGGTAAAATGAGAACGGTTACCCAGAAAGTTAAGCCTTCAGAAATAACTAGCTTACGCCCGCGTGAAGTTCGATAATTGTCCCACGGGATCATACTACCAGGATAAAAAGTATCCTATGTGTTAATTCAGGTTATAAACTATCTGTGTGCCAAATTTCATCCAAATCTAGTTAGTAGGTTTTGTGTGAAAGAGTAACAAACATCCATCCATATATTATTATAGTAGGATCTGAAATCACAGCATGCATCGATGATTAACGCTCAATTCATGTCTGTTTGAGAAGACGCGTTTGTCTTACAGAAGACAGTGTACTCACATAATGGTCACTGGACCTCTCACAGTCCACTGTTGGGCATAGCTCTTGTAAGTCCCAACACACAACCTGATTCTCCGTCTTTCTCATCGTCTGTCCCAGCTGCCTTTCAACACCTAAACACAAACTAGTCCACAATAATTTCTTACGTACTAAACACTTGCAAAATTATGTCTAAAATGTCGCCATTCAGTGATCTAATTTGATCGCGTATGCAGGCAACGCCGCGGTACATTGTAATGCCAGGAGCGAGCTAACCGCTTTAGTTTTGCGTAAGCGTCGAAGTGAAAGTCGAACGCAATGGTAAAACGAATTTTGGTTAAGTCATTTCAGCTTGTGTATTGTGTTACTCGGAGTTTTTGATAGACGATTTTGCTTTTCGGGTAGTAGCTTATATTGGGTGACTGTTAATTACTGACCGATACTTAAACACGTGATTGTACTCATGATAACAAACAACTTTCCCAAAGAAACATTTTTTTTATACTCATTCACTTTTATAACCATAAAACTTACGGAGCAGGCTTGCGAACCGCTCAGGTGCTCTGCTTATCCACTGTTGCACGGTACGATAGTAATGAGACAGAACGGGGCGTCAGGCGGCTAACAGCTGATAGGTCAATAGCGCGCGAGTTTCATACGGCTGTTGTGTTATTGTGATAAAAGTGAATAAGTTTTAAAAAAATCTTTGGGAATGTTGTTTGTTATCATGAGTACAATCACGTGTTTAAGTATCGGTCACTAATTACCAATCATCCTATATTCCTACGATCCAGGTGTCATCTTTGTGAGGCGGAGTGCCTCGTTGGGTCTTGTGGCAGAAAACGCTACTGTTGGATATGAGGTCCTGAGTTTAATTTACGGGTTTGGAAAGGTGTTATTGGGTTTTCCATCAGGCTTTTCAGCCCGAAGTCCGTGCCCGGTTGATGGCAATAGGCTTGCCCCTTTATGAAATTGGACTGAAACGTGTGGCTAAATGTGGGTAAGTCTACTTGGTACAAACACCTCTACTTTATATTTCGGGGATTACAGGAGTGATGGTAGGTTGTTATGATTCGGTGTTGGTGAGGTGGTAGTATAGCCATAACATGTTTTAATGAGCTTTGGTAGTAGCAGAATGCAACACAATCTAAGAATTGAAATCTGTACACCAGTAGCGAAGGGTCAATTTTTGTAAGAGGTAAGCCGAAATGTATCTTTTGGGAATCCGGTAGGAATCGAGTTGTATGGAACCTTCGCCACTGCTGTACAATTGTACATATAATATGGAAAACCCTGCCTCTCAAACTGGGTAACCTGTATCTTGAGAGACAGTGACTGAGCTTAAAATGTGATGCTAGAAGTATTGTGTGTTGTTTGTTGTGTTTTGTTTATGTTTAGTAGTTTTTGTGCGTTAGTTACTGTAATTGGTTTTAAACCAATGCTGCCAGTCTTCTGGGCACGTTTCCAGATGACAGCGATGCGGAGGAGTCCTTTGACGTCTTAAGTTTCCTATTGTCGTCGTTTTTTAGTTGTTTATATTTTCTTACTTTTAGCCTTATTTTTATCATTAGTTTAGTTATATTTGTAGTCTGTATATAATGTAAATAATTTGAAAATTAAAGTAATAAACTTTATAGTTATTTTAACCGTTGTAATAAAATAAAATAAATAGTTAAAGAAGTAAGAATCGCAGCAGATAACCTATTATTTCTGCCTCCATGGTAAAATGGTGTAAGTTTATGTATATGCGTGTTAAAAAAATGGTGATTTCAACACATTGAGGAAACAGACTAAACCGTGAGAAGTCGTCAACACGCAATGAGCGAGCGTGGAGACTGGAGATCAATTCTCCTTCGCCAATGAGAAACAAACTAACGTTTAAACTTATACTGTCACTTACGGGGTATCTATCAGTCGCGGTTGCGTCCACTCCACCTATGAGGCAGCTATTTCGGCAGTTATATTGTCATAAATACCGGACTGCACTTTACTCGACCTGAGTATTGAACCCTGAACCCCAAACTCGCCAGTCGTAGTGACCACTAAACCAACGAGGCATAAGTATTGCTAAAGAAATCATAGTTAATTTTGAAAGGGGTAAGTAGATCGCGACCTGTGTGTTGTCATGTTTCAAGGTCAGGTTTGGTAATAACTATGAGGCAAGAGTAATTATGCTTTTAATTAATATGCAGGTGACTTAACTGGTATTATTGAACAAGTATACTGTCACTTACGGGATATCTTCCGTGATTACTTCGTGATCTTCGATCATGGCGCTTGCAACAGCGTCGAAATATCGGGAGCTCAAAATAATGAACAAGCACGGAAGATATCCCGTAAGTGACAGTATAAGTTTAGTTGTAAACCGTGAAAGCTTAAAACAGTGTTTGGTATTAATGAATTATTATTTCATTCACTGTAAATCTCCCAAGGGGGCGGCGGGTATGATATGGATAGTCAGTGACTAACATCAAAGTAATGAAATAAAAATCATTAAAACAGTAGCTCAACTATAACAGAACTTATTGAGTTAAGTGAGAAATCCTAATCGTGATATCGTTTCAGCATCTCAAAGAATATTATCTAAAACCGATCATTGTTTATTTATAAATAACTAGCTGGTGCAATCGACCTTCTGCTTCTTCCGCGTGAAATTATTAAAAAATACTATTTTCCGTTTACTTGCAACATTCTTCATTGATGCTCCGCGCCTATTGGTTTTAGCGTGATGTTATATAGCCTACAGCCTTCCTCAATAAATGGGCTATCCAACACTAAAAGAATTTTTCAATTCGAATCAGTAGTTCCTGAGATTAGCGCGTTCAACCAAACAAACTCTTCATAAATAGATAACGCCAGTTGAGACTTTAATTTCGTAATTTTTTCATCAAAATTGGTCTGTTTATTTTTCAGTTTTATACAAAAAGTATGGACTATTTGATGAGATGAGGCAATTTGACTAGATTTGAGTCGCAGCCGCCGACGACAAGCTGAATTTTGCGCTTGAAAACTAATGATGCGTCAAATTGACAATATTATTTGGACTAAACGTTTTAACGTAATTGAGTTTTCTTAAAAAGCTACTTTTATTTCACCAACTTTAGAAAAAGTTGTTCTTATACATCTTAGGATGTAATGTAGCAATCAATGTTACCCCATTTTTGCGAATCATCATCATCTGCCTAGCCTTTTCCCAACTATGTTGGGGTCGTTTTCAGTCTTTTACATGGAGCGACTGCCTATCTGACCCCCACAACCCAGTTAGTACTCGGTAAGGGTAATACGATACCTTTGGTAAGACTGGTTGTCAGACTTTCGGGCCACTGACTACTTGTAACGTATTTGCGTATCAAAATCTAAATATTTTATTTCATGTAGACCTACACATAAAACGTGGAGAAAAGATGTGTTTCTGAACGAATCTGGATAAAAATTAAGAATACCTTAATACCATCATTCTCTTGCTCTTTTCCCAATTCATTTGGGGTCGGCACGGTCTTCTTGTTCCACACTTCTCTATTACTCATCATCTCAGCAGACACCTCCTTTCTAGCCATATCATCCTTCACACAGTCCATCCATCGTTTCTTTGGTCTTCCTCTACTCTTATATCCATCCACATTCATACTCAAAACTTTTCTCACGACATTTTCCTCATTCCTCCGCATCATATGCCCATACCACGACAACCGATTACCACACCTAGAAGACCTTAGAAGACCAAGAAAACCTAATTGACTTTTAGGAATTTTATATTATTTCGACATCTAAACATCGAACAGAGAACCACACGCTCAGTAACCGCAATAACAGCCACTGCACTCAAGCTAAAACAAGCACCTACACTTATATCATTGCAAAACACATACAGTTATACATACTATTACAAAACGCGAGCAAAGCCGCAGCAAAAACATAGTAACAGAATGGTGAAAGTAAATAGTGCATATAGGACCAAAATACATTGAGCTTTAATGAAACCAGAATTCTGAATAAATGAAGATCTAAGTTGACTGGACGTTAACAGACACATAACTCAACATCATGCTTGTATGTGTCAAAAGGGTTGGCAGAGGTACATACAACCAGATGAAAACAGTTATCTGGATGTTATCTAATTTTATAGGCAGCGAGCCTATTCAGTAATTAGGCACTATCCATATACAACAAAGGCGAAGCCAAAAGGAAGGGTTATGATTTTAGCAATCTATGATTGTATGTATGTTTGTATTTACGTATGTTCCTCCGTAGCGCCTAAACTATTCATCCGATTGTAATGAATAAGGTGTCAATCGATTCGTTATTATGGTCCTTGTAACACAGTATACAGTTTAACCGACTTCAACAATAGGAGGTTTCGATTTTACCTTGTTAACCCCGAATTTAGTTAAAGCGTGATTTTTCAGTAGTCGGGTTTTTTTAGATGTAGTATACTAGACAATTTCTTTTTGTTTTAAGCTAGACGGGCCGGTGTTTCGCACCTGACTGCTCTGAGAAGAAACAGCCGAAACGAACTCAGTAGTTATTCCGAAGTCAGACATAATCTTGGTCAACTCACACGAGGAGGTCGCGGGACTCATAGAATTACCGTGACCCTGGAACATAAAGGGCTATTGAAGGACACCGTGGATTTTAGTCAGTACAAGTCTGACAGTCCCTCCCGCTCTGCCCTGGGTGGGAGGACTCATTTGATGACATTAAAACGTTAAAAAAAAAAAAAAACTCGCACGAGGACCTTGCAGATTACTGTCTGAGCTGGTCTTTTGAACAGAGAACCACACAGATTTGGGTGGACCTGTCCAGTCAGTGCAAGCATTTGTCAGATATCGTGTTGGTGTCGTGTTATCGTGTTGTGTCGTTGTGTGTGTTGTGTGTGTCAGTGTCGTAGCATATTGGACTTGGTCTGTAATGTTGCTATGGTTGGTGGTAAATAAATAAACCCAGCTCCCGATACCGGTGGGCTACAAATTTTTATATTTTTAAATGTTTTTTAAAATTGTTTTTTCTAAGGAATATTTAAAAATGTAAACAATTTGTATAAATATTAATAATAAATAAATAATTCAAGGAAGCCAACTGGTACAGTACTGGGAATTGCATCCGATTAGACTGGAAGTCCACTCCAATATGATTATTAAAAGATTATTATTATTAGATGATGATGATGGTGATCGAAGACTGGATATTTGGAACGAAAATTCTATATCATCGTCATTGCCTTTCCTAATCATGTTGAGGTCGGCTTCATGTCTACAAGTATGAATAGTTTTCAAAGCAACTTTTCACAAAGTCATTAAAAATATTTAACAAACCATTTTGTGTAGAATGTTTACGAGCAATGCGAAGAAATTGATGTAAATCGCTTCGTTATGAATATGGGGTCACTGAACGGTCGTTGAACTGGGAACTTAAGTGCAGCCGATGTACTGTTTGTTCTTGCAGCAACCCGCTTTTAAAATATGTCATCAGGCAATTTTGAACTGTCAAACACTTACTATACAGGGTGTAAGGCAGATGATGGGTAAATCGCCCTTGAATAGCTCCTTTAAAGTAAAGTAAAGTAAAATTTATTTGCATAGATTTGACGCCACGGTTGGCGCAGTGGCTGAGCGATTGACTGCTGCGCTTGGTGTCGCAGGTTCGATTCCTGCACGGAACAACTATTTGTATGGCCTACAGGTAGTTGTTCCGGGTCTGGCTGTTTGTGTATGTGAGCTTAAATGTTTGTAAACGCACCCACGATACAGGAGAAATTCCTAGTGTGGGGCAACGGTTTTCAAAAAAAAAATAGATGGTAAAAAAAAAAATTGCAGGTACAAAAAAAAAGATATAACAATAAGATGGGTGAGCCCTTTACAATCTACCTTATATTAGGCACGCAAACATTCATGAAAT
The DNA here is from genome assembly GCA_963082995.1 of Noctua comes. Taxonomy (NCBI): domain Eukaryota; kingdom Metazoa; phylum Arthropoda; class Insecta; order Lepidoptera; family Noctuidae; genus Noctua; species Noctua comes. Next base: position 1,146,071 of record OY720294.1, read on the forward strand.
TGTTAACTACATACATTGAAAATTAAGTTAAATAATGGTTACAGTTAAACACAATAGTCGGCATGTAAATACAAAAATAAAATCTACTTAATACAATTGGAATAAAAATGGGATAAATTGAGAGAATAAGAACATTAGGTATGTCAATGTTAATTAAATTACCTTCATTGACCAGTAGCTCTTACAGACGTTTTCCGTGTTTTCATTTTTTGAACATAACCCTCGTTTTAGCTTCGCCGTAGTCGGGTAAAAATTAGGCCATGAACTGAGATAATAAAAACCACCTACATACAAATAAAACCGTATTAGGACAAAGAATATCCTTGCAAATGTTAACTACTTTATTTAGTGTCATCCATTTTGGATGCTCTGAACGATTATCTAATTCACTTAATACCGTATATGGTTTTATGAATTAATAACGGATCGAATTTGGATTAATTAGGTAAACGGATTTGTGTTTAGGTGTGTCGTTTTTTTGTTAAAAGTGGCTTTTTTGTTCAACTGGTCTATTTTAATTGAAATGCGTAGGTGTCCTATTACACAGCCATTATTATGTTTTTGAAGATGGTGTCCATAACAATTCATCACGATTAATCCCCGCATAAGGGTTAGGCAGAGTTATAGCTACTACTAGTCTTTTTAAATTGTTTTTTGTAAATAAGAAAGAGAATAAGATTTGTTTGAAACAATTTTATTTTTATTAAATTGAAATGCTCTTGGAACGCGCGTTGATGTCTTTTGTATTAAAAAAGCCTCTTAAGATTTTTTGGTGTTGGCGGTATAAAATCTCCTGATTATGATTTGATTTTATAGAGTACACCATTCCTACTGGAGAGGGGGGGTCACCATATATTTTAACCGTGTAGGTATTGCTGTTTTTTAGGAAACAGCTGTTTTTTTTGTGTGATATTAAAACGATAAAGAATTTATTCACCGAAGTAAGTGATAATAATACAATACGCACATGAATCCTAAAAATCAGAGGTGCGTTGGGTTCGAACTCGAGACTTACTCGTATGACTTCAACATTTTTACTGAACCCAAGGTCTCTTAATTTGTCACCACAAAGCATAAAAACTTAAATTAATTTTAACTTTCCACGCAAAAAACTTATCAAAAAAATTAGTCCAAATCGTGACCAAAACTCACGATCTTTGTGGCAATACAGAATCAACCTGAATTCTTTAGTTAGTGACAGACAGACAGACAAAAAACGGCTACTGATATAAAACGAGTTATCGATAATACGTCGGTTGCGTAAGCGTCGCAGCACTTGTGTAATGTCTGTGGCAAGCTGTAAGTCCTTGCTAGGGAGGTGAATGAAGTATCGATAGTTTGTATTTGGCGTTGAGGCTTTGCAGGCATTGCTCGCAGAACGGATGGCCGATGGGGCCGAAAAGTTCTGGAGTGGCGACCGCGAACCGGAAGACGTTGCGTTGGAAGGCCTCCCAATAGGTGGACCGATGACCTGGTGAAGGTTGCAGGGATCCGCTGGATGCGAGTCGCACGGGACCGGTCAATGTGGCGACACTTGGGGGAGGCCTATGTTCAGCTGACGTCTTTCGGCTGACATGATGATGATGATTTTTGGAAGGACGCCCAAAGGAACTATCAGAAGCAACGAAATCAAGTTTCAGTAATTATGGTAAAACTGAGTAGTGTACGTGTTTGAAATCAGCCTTTATACTAGTTTTAAGTTAATAGATCTATCCCAAAAAATCTATACAAAAATAATATTAAAATAACTGTTTTTAATTTCAAAATAACAGCTTATTACTGAATGCATATGAAAAGTAAATACAGTACTTGTAAGAAAAGTACTTTTATTTTTTTTTATTTTGTCTGTCTGTTTGTTCCAGCTTATCTCCAAAACAGCCGAACCGATATACGTGTCCCGTGCGACTCGTATCCAGCGGATCCCTTCAACCTTCATCAGGTTATCGGTCCACCTAGTGGGAGACCTTCGAACGCAGCGTCTTCCGGTTCGCGGTCGCCACTCCAGAACTTTTCGGCCCCATCGGGCATCCGTTCTGCGGCAATGTGCCCTGCCTACGTATAGTTATATTCATTTTATAATGTTAAACTAAGCATTTTAATTCAAGGATGCTTCTCTCTTCATATTAATTTATTTCGATGCGATATTTACCAAAGGGATGTTGTTATAATCGATTTTAGAAACAGTAAGTTTGTTGATTGGTAAATTAGATAAACTTCACGCTTGGTTCGTTGCGGTGAAAGCAGCGTTATCGATTGTTTAATATTAGAAGTTGTGATGTTTTTTGTTTGTAATACATTTGTACATTACATGAACGGTTTAATAAACTTTTGAGTACGTACCACGACTTTGTGGTACTTGATTAAGGTGATTCGCACAGTTTTTTGAGCAATACTTACAAACAAATCAAGGTGATTACTTGAGCAAAAGTAATTATTTAAGACACGATATATATTCTGTAGTTTAGTCATTGCTAGAAGTTAGAACTGTGAAAAGTTAGAACTCCTAGCTTTGCTTTCTTTGACGGTTTTTATTTCGTTTAAATTATTGTCTATTGTATCAAAATGTTTGCATAACAAAAAGAAAAAAAAAGAAAAGTAAATATGTGTGTAAATGTTTTTGTGTATGTGTGTAAATGTTTGCATTGTTTGTTTGTTTATTTATTTAACTTGACTATAGATATGGGTGTAAGTGTGATTTCAGAAACAGAACACAACTATGCTTTAAATCATAACAAGTATCATCCAGTTTACTTCAAGTGTCAAGAAAATAACGTTTAATAGACATTTTTACTAGTCCCTGTGTGTGGGTCAATTTGAAATCATATTCTGGTGTTTTTAATTTAAATGAGCGGTATTTCAGATTACATTCGTTACTTTATGACAACCAAATAATTTTGTCTTATTGTTTAATGCCAGTATTTGTAACCCCTAGACTGAACATTTAAAAAAGATCCATAAACCTTCTAGCCAGTAATATAGATAATCTAGAAGACAATAGGGATGTTTCCTGAAAAAATCTAAATAGTCCGTCAGACAGATTTCCAAAAAATATTGGACACGTACTTTTTCTTTTTTCACGAAAACTAAAAATGAAGACGATACAGTGCGTCGGAAACTCGTGTGACGTCATACTTGTAAGTAAAGTGTACTGACTTTTTACCGAAAAGTGACGTCACAGGCCCCATCTTTGATGCGTTTTATCTTCGTCAATTTTTATTGATTTGATAAAACAAAAAATACGTATGCAATATTTTTCGATAATCTAACTGACGGACTATATAGACTCATATTTTTTTTACACAGGAAACATCCCTATTGCAGAACCAATCTCTTCTACCAACAAAGTAATACTTTATCGACAAATGACCAACACTACCTCATCTCCTCACTGATCACAAGGAAGCAAACATTCAATAAATTGGAGCACCATTACTGTTATATATTATATCTACACATAACTCGCTGCTACCGGGGTACCTCTTACTTGGATATTAAGCAATAATACCCGGTCTCACCAAGACTAGGAGATACCTAATTGGGTGTCTAAATAAGAACACACTATTGGGTTTTCAGTTTTTTTCGTCAGAAGTCCGCACTTGGGGTCTGCCAACGAGCTATGGAGCGAAGTATACTGGGTGTCAAACTTACGGACCGCATCAGAAACTCCATACTTCGCTCCAAAACTCAAATAGCTGATGCTGGCCTTACAGCTGCTAGGTTGAAGTGGAACTGGGCTGGTCACGTCTGCCGCATGTCGGAAGAGCAATGGGAAAAAATTACCACTCAGTGGATACCAAATAGCAGGAAACGACAACGTGGCAGGCCCAGAAGAAGATGGCGGGATAAGCTGGACTATTTCGCAAAGGATTGGCCTACAATCGCACTAGACCGCGAAATATGGAAGGAGGGAAGGGAGGCTTTTGCCCTGCAGTGGGACAATATAGGCTTATAATAATAATATAATATATTGGATTTTCAATGTTCGGCTCAGCACGAAGGGTCGAAAATTCAACAAAAACTGAACGCGCATCAAAACATTGTGCTGATGGATGCATTGAATAGTAAACGGTTCTTGGAGGTATTAAAAGTGAAGTAAAGTTGTAACTTTAAAAAGTAGTATTTTTTTTAACTTGCTAAAAGTTGGAACTTTGACCCCCAATATATCCGTAACTAGAATTGTCCCAGGTATGGTCCAAAACCAAAAAAATTTATCGCAATGGTGGGGAGAACAGCTGCCTTTCGGCTACGTTAAATGATATTTTTACCCCCATTATAAGTATCTTCACTCGTCTCCAGGTTTTTTATTAGGACCAACTAAAAAAGTGCTCTGTTTTGGGTCGTGAAGGTTGCCCTTGGTTAGCCAAAGTGCTAGGTATTGGATTTTTTGTATCAGGACAATTTTAGTAGTAGCCCAATGTCGAAACTCGAGGGTTCTCTGAACGAGAAAAATGCATTTAATTTCACTGCCACTATAGCTGTTGCCCGCGACCTTCGTCCGCGTGAAATTTATTAGCCTATAACCTTCCTCGATAAATGGGCTATCCAACACTAAAAGAATTTTTCAAATCGAACCAGTAGTTCCTGCAATTAGCGCGTTCAACCAAACAAACAAACTCTTCAGCTTTATAATATTAAGTATAGATTAATGAGAAGTAGACGCAAATGAGCAGCGGTTGCCCAGTGCTAGCAGCTCGGCCCCGACTTACGAGTCGTGAGTTCGAACCCAGGCAGGCGCATTACTTTGTGTAATTTATTTCATCACCACTGCTCTCAAAACGGTGAAGGAAAACATCGTGAGGAAACCGGCATGACCTAGAACCAAAAATTCGAAGACATGTGACATCTACCAACCCGCACTGGGCCCGCGTGGTGGATTATAGCCCATTCCCTCTCATAGAGAGGAGGCGTGTGTCCCAACAGTGGGGACATTCAAGGCTTAATATGCTACACGCAAACGATATATTACTGTATACTAATTAGATTTGTGTCTATAATGAAATATGTTAGCAGGAAATCCTGGTGTATGATTGCATATTACATATACTTATATACGTTGGAAATATTGGTAATTATACATGAAAACCGGTTCGTTTTGCTGTGTATTAAGAAGTGTATATTCAGTACTAGTACCAAGCAAAAAAAATTTTATAAATATCTCGCCTGCTTCTCCGAAGGGGTAAGTAGGTAGTGTCAGCATAATGACGGGGCTCCCCTCTAGAGGGCCAAAGCCTGCCGGGGTCGCGGGACTCATAGAATTACCGTGACCCTGGAACATAAAGGGCTACTGAAGGACACCGTGGATCAGTCCCTTCCGCTCTGCCCTGGGTGGGAGGACTCATTTGATGATTTTACCAAGTTAAAAAAAAAAAAAAAAAAGGGGTAAGTAGGTATGTACACCTGCTTAAATACTACCACATTTTATTTAGTTTTGGTCCTATAAAATCTTTCTCAGCATCATACCAGTATTATACATGGAGCGACTGCCTATCTGACCTCCGCAACCCAGTTAGTACTGGGTCATACGGTAACAGTATATGTTTTTAAGAATTTTTTTTTTGGACCCGATCACAATTTTGTCCTATTTGACCCAAAGGTTGACTGGTAGAGAATGCCTGGTGGCATTAAGTCCGCCTATGTACCACTACAAAAGAAGTAATGCTCACCACCATCATCACCATCTCATCATCTGCCTAGCCTTTTCCCAACTATGTTAGGGTCGGTTTCCAATCTAACCGGATGCATCCGGTTAGACTGAATACCAGTATTTTACATGGAGCGATTGCCTATCTGACCTTCACAACCCAGTTAGTACCAGGTAATACCATGCCCCTTGGTAAGACTGGTTGTCAGACTTTCGGGCCACTGGCTACCTATAACGACTGTCAAAGATCTACAAATGACAGCCGGGACCAACGGCTTAACGTGCTTTCCGAGGCACGGAGGAAACTCGGTATGTAATGGGTGGTCATTCATCCACAGACCAACCTAGGGAAGCACAGCTTAACCTAAAGATCGACCCGAGCGGCTGTTATTATTTAGCTACGAGACCCTAACCATTGCTAGACCAACAGGACCATCTCTAGTTTCCTCGCCATATTTACCTTCACAAACACCTTAGTAAACAAGCTTACAAATATATTTCAAAGTCCTTTTTGTATTACAAAGTCGGCTGTGGCAAGAACTGTGAAATTGAGCGCCACAGAACATTTAGTAATAATAAATAAGTTGTTGCCAAAGCGAGCGAAGTTTAGACTTGCAATTTAACAAGTATTTAAAAGAAACAGCTTGCGGAATAACTTAAATAAGTATTTGTTCTAGATTTTTGAAAGCCTATGTTGGACATAATTTAAAATAGGGATGTTTCCTGTGTAAAAAAAATATGATTCTATTTAGTCCGTCAGTTAGATTATCGAAAAATATTGGATACGTATTTTTTGTTTTATCAAATCAATAAAAATTGACGAAGATAAAACGCATCGAAGATCATGAGTCACTTTTTGGTAAAAAGTCAGTACACTTTACTTACAAGTATGACATCACACGAGTTTTCGACGCACTGTATAGTCTTCATTTTTAGTTTTCGTGAAAAAAGAAAAAATACGTGTCTAATATTTTTTGGAAATCTATCTGACGGACAAATTAGATTTTTTCAGGAAACATCCCTATTATTAAAACCATCAGTACATCCACTTTAAGTTCATTTAATCCCACTACTATTTGCTATACTGCCAACTGCAAAAAACGTAAAGAAAATGCAATTTCGCGGGCTACCCTGTCGCTTCCACCTGTATGTGCTTTCTGAGACATTGAGGAGTCTCGACACAAAGGATTGGTCACCCATCCACGAATCGACCTCGGCTAGAGTAGCTTAACCTTCGATCAAACCGAGTAGATGAGGTGGATCAGTATCTGAAACAAGGCTTTCAAAAATGTGTGTAGGTATGACTTTCATTTACGGAAACAAATGTTATTTAACATAAAAATCTGTCATATTTTATATTACTTTCTCAACGAAGTACTTTTATTTGTATAAGCCTAATTCCACCAATAAACAAATAAATATAAACCTTAATTTAATAAGCCGTCAATGGTTGCTCAACCCACGAGCTGTTGGATAACCAATCTGTGTTGACATCGGTTGATAGGCGGCAACCATTCACTGTGTGTCTGTGGTGACATCGGTATATTATTTCTATTTCTCAAGTCTAAGCTTTGTGGTCCAGTGGTGGCAAGAGCGACTGCTGAACAAGGAGTCTTAGGTTTGATACCCAGGTTGGGCAAAGTGTTGTGTTGTTTTTTGTTAAGAAATCCACAGTTTGGATATAATACTCCTCTGCCTATCACTTTGGAGAGTAAAAGAATTATTATAAGACAGACCATTTAGACAAAATTCCCTCACGATATTTTTCGTCACATTCAGTGTGACAGAGTCATCATCATAATCTGCTTAGCCTATTCCCAACTATGTTGGGGTCGGCTTCCAGTTTAACCGGACGCAGCTGAATACCAGTATTTTACATGGAGCGACTGCCTAACTGAACTCCACAACCCAGTTGGTACTAGGTAATACGATACCCCTTGGTAAGACTGGTTGTCAGACTTTCGGACCACTGGCTACCTGTAATGACTGTCAAAGATCTACAAATGACAGCCAGGACCAATGGCTTAACGTGCTTTCCGAGGCACGGACGTAACTTGGTATGTAATGGGTGGTTATCCATCCACGGACCAACCTAGGCATGGGCGGCTTAACCTGAAGATTGATCCGAGCGGCTTTTATTAAAATCATACAGAACTTGATCAATGACTGATGCCAAAAAAATATATATCTCTACATAGTATAAAACAAAGTCGCTTCCGGCTGTCTATATGTCTGTCTGTCCCTATGTATGCTTAGATCTTTAAAACTGATTGATTTTCAGACAGGGTGTAAACAGACCCTTCACGAAGCCGTCAACCAAGCATTCTGTACATCAAACTAAGTTACTTTACGCAAAAATTATTGCTGGGAAAGGACTTTTTTTTGGGCGTGAAAAATCATGTTTTTAGGTAGGACTCGATGGAACGCACTCAAAGCATTGTGCTGATAGGTGGATTGAATAGTACAGGGGTCGTGGAGGTGTTTGAAGTAAAAATCTTACATTAAAATCGCGTTTTTAAAAAAAAACTTCTGAAAAAGTTGGAACTTTGACCCCCCAATATAACCGCAACTAGAAGGTTCCCAGGTATGGTCTAGAACAAAAAAATGATCACAAAGACGGGGAGAACAAGTGCGTTTCGTCTTCGTTAAGGGTCTATTTACACCGATTATGTTTTGATTTTGGGTTTGAATACAAAGCAAGTCCCGAGCAAAAGGCAGTGGAGGGGAATAAATAAAAGCTTGATAATTTATAATGTTGTGTAAAGCAACATTTTACACCCGAAGGTGACAGTCTCTTACGTATTAAACACGACTTCCTTAAGAAATCAAGGTGACAAGCATTGACGTGAAGTAGATAAGGATTAGTTCACACTGATCTACAAAATGTTGCTACAGAAGTATTGCACCATCTTTATACATCTGTGCTTTGCGTTGCAATACCCTTTTTCACAGTCTATGTAGAAAACTGTGCAAAATTTCATCTAAATCGGTTTAGTAGTTTAGAAGTCTGTGGGGTATGAACGAAGAGACGTTGATTTTTTTATATTTATGCATTTGATGGATGTAGCTGAATACCAGTATTTTACATGGAGCGACTACCTATCTGACCTCCACAACCCATTTAGTACTAGGTAATACGATACCCCTTGGTAAGACTGTTTGTCAGACTTCTTGGGCCACTGACTACCTGTAACGATTGTCGAAGAGCTACAAATGATAAACCGGGACCAACGGCTTAACGTTCTTTGCGAGGCACGGAGGAAACTCGGTATGTAATGGATGGCCACCCATCCACAGACCAACCTAGGCAAATCACGGCTTAACCTAAAGATCGATCCGATCAGCTGTTATTATTTATCTTCTTTATGATGATGATGACATAAAAAAGAATATTCTATCTATCCACTTGTCTATATCTCAGAAGTTCCCCTTCCAACCGTTTCACTTTTCACGCAATTCATCCTTCGATAAAAATGTCGAAGTTCTGTTCAAACTTTCATTCCTTATTTAATTCCTTTAACGGATCAATTTTCAAAAAAATCTTCTTGAATGCTCAATTTTTGTGCAAATTTTGATGCTTCTAGACTCAGTAGCTTAGGCATTGTGTTGTCTTTTTCGAATCAATGAACGAAAAAATGAATTGAATGTTTTATGAAGTAGATTCCTTCTCCACCACCACTGTCATAAACTCAACTGGTAGAGAAAACCCTAAGGCTGGGTCATGTCTGGTTGTAAGAAATAAACATAGAACAAGTTAATAATAAAGTATGTCAATATCGAATACAATATTAGGCAATATAACCAAACAGGTTGCTTACAAAATTGCCCAACAGTTGTTCAGTGAGTGCGCAGCCTTAGTTCGCAATACTAAAAGTATTAGTATTCTTTCTGCCCACCCTGATTCGAATAGTGAGTGCGTGATGTAACTGGTGTACTGTTTAGAAAACGAGAAAATGAGTTTTAAAAGATTGATTTCCTTGTATTTAAGTGTTTTTGAATGGTTTTGGTACCGAGAGGGTTATTTGAGAAAAACAAAATGGTTTCTTGTTACTAAACTGAATAAACATAGCAAACAAACAAACAACTGAATAAACATAACATAGAAACTGAATAAATGATTTTAAAATCAAACCTTGTTCCGAATAATATTGAAAATGTAGGATAAAGAATTGTTTTTTGATACGAAAAATATATATGTCGATTTTTGCAGTAAAAAACTATATTTTCCACCATTTTTAATGCATATCGAAAAAATTCTTAGCTTATATTTTTTTAATTCAATTTTTCACCTCTTCAAAAAATTAAAATTACGCAAATAGCCAAAATGCAGTATATTGTGTCTAGTGGTTAAACGAAAGGTTTTGAAAAAAATATGGCAAGATTTTTAAATATATCAGAGTTTCAAGATCATCAGTTAATTTTTCTCATTGAACGTTACTTAAGAATTTTAGTGTCTACTCTGCTAATTTATAAAGTCCAAAGCCTTAATTCTTATTTAACACATAATAAATCTTAATTTTAACTAATAACGGCCGTCTACATTTCCTAGAAAATAAGATAATTTCTATCAAAATATGTAAAAATATGACGAAAAACCAATAATTTATTCCCTACCCATACATCACAGGCCAAACCGTGCATATACACACGAAACCGCGTTCCGATTATAAAACAAGTTTCTGATATTACGTTACCAAAATAACAGTTATTACATAACGTTATAAAAAACGTCTAAAATAATTACCGTTATTCTGCGTTCAAATAATAACACAATTTTTTTTCACTGCACTTTGTCACAGATGTTTGAGAGAAAACACTTTTTTTTTTGTTTTTTTTTTTACGCCACGTCTGCCTTTGGCGATGCTGTAAAGCTCACTGCCTCATTGCCCCTCCAAGTTGGGTGAAGTGACAGTGTTTAAGGCTAGGTTACATTGGTTAGAAAACTTTATGCGATTTTTATCTGTGTGTGTTATGTTTTTAAAGTAAGGTTTGTTCAAAATCAAAATATTTTATTTCACATAGGCCTACATGGGCACTTATCAACTGTCGGGAAAAAGGTATAAGTATAATAATGTTTTTTTGGGAAAGGTTTGTGATCATGAGTACATCCACGTGTTTAAGTATTGGTCACTAACTACCAGCCACCGTTATATTTTCTGAGGAATGCTAATACTCATTTACAAAATAACAATGTAAAAGAGAAACAAATCGCAACGAAAGCCTACCTGTAGTTCTAAGTAAAAATACAACACAGACATCAATTTCGTAAGTGGCTTTCTGTTGCCACTCTTTTTGGGTTCCGTGGGTCCCTCATTCAGGTTTTTCTGGCTACTTTAGCGATATTGACAACCCAACGCGCTTTTGATGACCCTAAATTCAACCTAACCATGGTCAAACCTTTGCACCGTCGTTGGCCATCTAATGATATTATAAATAAAAAGAGGTTGATATCGCAAATTGTTGCAGACAAATTCAGACAATTGTCGTAATTTAAGTACTTCAAGCGCAATAGCTATCTCTTTCTGTATCATGCGTTCCGTATTATCTATCGTAGTCGTAACAACGCAACGATATTTGAACGCCGCTCAGAATGAACGTAGCGTGTATAAAATATCATTGCGGCCATCACAGTCCAATCAAAAACTCGTTCTTACTTGTAGATCATTCTAGAACAAAGACTAGACCTTGTAAATTAAAAGTCGTATCCAATCCAAACGTCACTATAACACGCCTTAACACCATTACACACACATAAACCCAATGCAATATATAACAGTAACTATGTGCCCTCGTATGCATGTGTGTCTAGAATGCAACATTAATATTAAAGAGTCTGCCGCTCTCTGCATATCCTGTCAAGGCTAAAGCTTGATGATATTAGGGATGGGTAAATGTCGCACCTTTGTTATTGAGGTGACTTTTCTATTATTAGCATGAAGTCAAGATAAACATGGATCTTTTGGTGGCCAACATCAACGATCTAGTCTTTTCATTACAAATTCATAACACTGGTGATGATGATTTTAATGATAATAATTCTGTAACTATATGGGTCTTTGGGGGTATGAAGAACAGGGTGTAAAGTTCTTTATCCCCCATAGAAAAGGGGGGATCCTCCGACCAGACGGGTTTTGTGTCTGGTGGGTTACTGTCCGACAGTTGTTGTCGGGTTCTTTTATATAGTCTTAAGTCGCGCATAACCATAACATAATAGTCTTAAGTTCACCTAGAAAAAACTGCGAGCGCAGCTACACTAAAGTCAATATGGCAAATCTTGAAAGTGACATACGCGGCATTAATTTTAACCCAATTTATGATTCTGTTGATGTAAATATCTCTTTACAATATTTCATAAATTCTATACAATACGCAATAAGGAAAAACACTTTCACTAAGATAATCCCCAGGAAATATAGTTGTATTAAACCGTGGATCACACCCGGTCTCGTTCGTTGTATAAGACACAGAGACAAACTTCACCTAAAATCAAAACTTGCACCTGATGACGTAATACTTTCTGTAACCTATAAAAGATATCGTAACTTCTGTAATAATCTTTTGAAAAAACTAAAAAACCAGTTCGATAAAAATGAACTAGAGAAGGCGGGGAAAAATAGTAAACTTGTGTGGAAATTTATAAAAACCAATACATTGAGGTCTAAAAATTCTGAACCGCCGCTAGATTTACTATCAACAGAAATAAACCCATCCGAAGCAACAAATAAGGTAAACCATTATTTCGTCAACGTTGGTAAAAACTTGGCAGAAAAATTCATAAATATTAGCCTTGCTCCTACTCCAAACCCCACTAAGACATCTTCAACGTTAAAATCTTTTGTTTTATTAGATACGGACGTCAACGAAGTAGTTAGAATAATAAACGGCTTAAAGGATGTCTGCGCAACTGGGTGGGATGATATACCCAATAACGTACTAAAAAGATTTAAACACCTACTGGCCCCTCCGCTTACCCACATCTTTCAGCTATGTTTATCAAAAGGGATATTTCCAAAATTACTGAAAAAGTCTGTGGTCACTCCTATTTTCAAGTCTGGAGATAAAATGAGTGTGAATAACTACAGACCAATTTCAGTACTGACAGGCCTATCAAAAATTTTAGAAAAAATCATAAACAGTAGACTGATAAAATATCTGGAAGATAACAAACTTCTTTCAGATAATCAATTTGGATTTAGGCCTAAAAAATCAACTAGCCAAGCAGTAAACAAATTGATTAATTACATTTCTACAAATCTGGATAGTGGAATGCATACAGTTGGTATCTTTTTAGATCTTGCCAAGGCTTTTGACACTATTTCTTGCACTACTCTTTTGCAGAAGCTTGAAACACTTGGGATAAGAGGAGCGCAGCTTCTTCTATTATCTGATTATCTTAGCGATCGACAGCAATGTGTAAAAATTGGTCCAAACACAAGTTCTGATCTTTCAAATACTTGTTTTGGAATTCCACAAGGCAGTATATTAGGTCCTACATTATTTTTAATCTATATCAATGACCTTTGCAGCCTGCCACTCAACAATGGTGTTGTAATATCTTATGCAGATGATACTGCTCTGTTGTTTGCAGCTAAATCAAGAGCTGAGGCCTATGAACATGCTCAGAATGGTTTCAACAGTGTATACAATTGGCTCCAGGACAATTTTCTAACACTGAATGCTGACAAAACAAAATACATTTCATTTGCAATGAGAAATACTAACACACCGCTTACTAACCTAATCATTTACGCGCATACCTGTAGCACTTACGCTGACACTGCATGTTCTTGCCCTACTTTAGAAAAAGCTGACCATTTGAAGTATCTTGGTGTCACAATTGACTCCAATCTAAATTTCCGTAAACATATCGAGTTACTATGTACTAGAGTGCGCAAACTAATATATGTTTTTAAGTATTTACGTAATGTAGCCGACTATAAATTAATAAAACAGGTTTATTTGGCGTTGTGCCAGTCTATTCTAACCTATTGCATAACGTCATGGGGTGGCGCGGGAAATTCGATTCTTCTCCCTCTAGAACGTACTCAAAGAGCAATTCTAAAGGTTGCCACCTTTCGTCCGTTTAGATTTCCTACACGGCTCCTCTACAAAGCATGTAATGTGCTCACAGTACGGCAATTATTTATTCTTCACATTATATTACAGCAGCACTCTATCCTTCCCTATGACCCTGTTCCTTCCGATAGGAGAAGGAAGGACCTAGTTTGCACAATGCCTCAAACTAGGCATGCTTTTGCTAGTCGATTTTATATGTTTTTAGGACCTTTTCTGTATAATAGGCTCAACAAGAAACTAAACTTCTATAGTCTAAGTTATAGGAAATGTAATTTTGTATTATCAGATTATTTAACAATACTTGATTACACGGACACAGAAAAACTTCTAGAAGTCCTAGTTTGATTATGTTATCCCCTGGTATCTAATTGCACGTATTTACTTAAGTTAGTTTTAATGTTTTTGTACTAATTGGATTTTTGTTATAGTTGTTAATAGATTTACTTTAATTTCAAAACTTTTACTGTCCTAATTATATGATGCAATGTAAGTGATGGCCTGAAACACAGGTTTAAATAAACCTAGATCAGGCAGGTCGCTACCTAACATTTGAATTCGACATTTACGTTACTTGCACCTGTTAATATATTTAAGTCATAGTTTATTTATAAGCGCTAATTAAAATTGTTTAAGAAATTACACTACAGCACCTAAATGTACTTTTGTAATATCTACTTTTTAAATAAATTATTCTAAATTATTCTATTCTATAACTTTACTTGTGCGATGTAACCAAAAAAAGAAAAACAAACTAAACACAAACAGACAAAAACAAACACAAACACAACAAACAAGCAAACAAACAAACAAACACAACACACAAACACACAAACAAACAAACACAAACTTTATTCTTTCTTTCTTTCGATGTAGGATTTAGGTGTATTTCAATGTTTAGATCATCGTCTGTGTCATAGATGGCGCTGTAGTACTTTTTGTTCTATGTTGCTGTAGTACTCTTTGTGGTGCACCTACAGATCTAACGCTCGAGAATCATATTTTGTTTAACATACAGCCTGAAACAGATCTGCAAATTGCAAAAAGACTAAGAAAATTCTAATTTCGCGGGCTACCGTGGCAGGGCACGCGAAGAAGGTGCTCTTGCGGTATTTAGGTAAATCTATATCTTATCTGTGGTCAATCGCTCGTAAATCTTTGACAGTAGTGACGGGTAGTCGAGAGCCCTGAAAGTCTGACAATCAGTCTTACCAAAATTTGTGGAGGTCAGTTAGGCAGTCGCTCCATGTAAAATACTAGTATTCAGCTGCATCCGGTTAGACTGGAAAAAGACCCCAACATACATTCACACACTTGGAAAAAAGGGACTAAATAAAATTAAAACCACGTTTACATTAATTAATTTATAATTAGGTACAAAAATATAGTTAAAACACAATTTATATTTACATTAAAATTACTAATTTAAGAGTTAATAATGATTTTTATGGCAAAAAAAAACATTTTTTGATTTTAAAATTAAGTGCCACTTCTTCAAAAACCAATATTTTTTTAGTACAGACGCCAGCACACCAAGGTACCCGAAACTGTAAAATTTTCCTAATCTACTTTGAACCTAAAGCTTTAGCGATAAAGTTGAAAATCTATTACAGAAATTTGACAGATTGGAGTAGCTTGATATTTTGGCGTCTGTACTACTTATGTAGGCTTTTAATTTATCATAAATTACATGGATTAGTCGTTATGTACAAAGACGCGATAACTAATGTAACTGGCCTGAAAAAACATTTAAAAAAAAGTCAGTGTTATTTTATTGACAAGTACACACGGCCACAAATCAAGCTATACATTTCTAGTGTAACGTGGTCTCGCTTTGTATAGATTTCCCGTAGATTGAGAGATCCATATAAACTGGATTTTTACAGCTTGATTGATCGTCGTACGTATTTTAAAACAATAATTTTATTAATTCTAATAAATTGGTGAAAAGTTTAATTTCACACTTCTATAACTTTTAGTTAAAAAATCATTAAATTAGTCAAAGTTGTCAATTTGGCCATAAAATTGTCTTGTCAGTCACTTTCAGAATATCAAATTTTTATTTCGTCGCTTTCAGTAATCAAATTACTGAAATTCGTCAGTTTCGGTTTTGTTTTGTATAACTTAAAACTTTTTATATTATTATTGCTAATAATTATTTTGTCAGTCAATTTCGTGTTGATAATTTAGTGTTATTATGTAAACAGGACAAAAACATACTTTTAACTACCTTTCATACTATGTATTACACTTGGGGGGTTACCATGACGTATTAAAGCAGGAGTTATTCCAGTGTGAGAAAGAGACAGAGCTATACAGGTCGTCTAGCGCCATCTCTTTCCCACACTGCTTTTAGACGCCATGGTAGGCCACGTGATCTCTGAAAGCCTTATCAAATCTACTGTCAAATGGACGAAAATGGCCATTTGACAAAACGTCACTGAAGTTCTAACACCACGTAAGTCAAAAATATCAAATTTACAAGAGAGCTAAAAACTGCATGATTATGCTTAGGTAACAGTACAACGCCATTTTTTTTATTTGTGATTATTTTAAATTAGATGAGACGTTGCTTGTTTCTGATTGACTGAAACAATGCGTCTTCTGATTCTCTAGCAAACCGCATCAAAAATCAAAACCGCCAAAAATTTACTTACGTGGTGTTAGAACTTCAACAACGAAAAATAAAGTACTTGACAATAGATTAAATCATCAGCTTTCAGAAAGTGATAGAAAATCATGTCAAGAATGATTTTAAAACCTTTTTAACATAGCTAACTTTCACGTTTCTACCTTTCGTCAGTTATTATCGTCAGTAACCCTAGATTCACCATGACACTTCATTTTTGTCACCAGATTCTTTCTTATGGCTTTTAAACTTCCTTTGTCGTTTTCTTCGACTCCCTACTTCAACTATGTCACTTCTAGCTTGTATGACTTGACTGTCAGTTTGTCCTGAAGGTGTCGTGTCAGTCACTACTTCAAGTTTGTCACTCCTTTCTTGGATGTCAGGTTTGTCAGTTTTGCCTGATTGTTTCATGGCGTACTCATGTCGTTTACGTCGTGCTGAGAATCGTCGTCTGTCGTACGAATTGTTGTATGAATTACCCCTGGAAATTGTAGAATTTCGGTTAACTTTAGTTATATAAGATTAGACAAGAAGAGCTTGCAGACTTGCTTGATTTTGTCAGAAAAGTGTGGGTGTGACGGAAGCGTATAGATTTGCTTGATTTTGTCAGTAAAAAATGGGGGAAAATATGTTTATAATGACATGATTCGATGGCATGGAACAAGTATGAAGGTTTTATAAAGTAAAGGCTTGGAAGATTTTTATAAAAAGCCTGGCCCTAACTTCCACCATTTTTTTTTTTTTTATATTTATTTTTTGTTTCATACAAAACTTGATTGTATTGATACCAGCTATCGATTAATATAGGTTTTATGCGTGATAACTTTGAAAAAAAAAATGGCGGAAGTTGGGCCGGCCATTAATTCAAACACCTTTCAGAGTAATTTTTAAGTACAAAAAAAGGTTTACTAGTATTTATTTAATTATAATTGGAAAATTCCTTTTTATTTGACGTGAAATTAGTTTAGTTATACTCTTTTACGTTTTTAGTCATTGTTAATTTTCAATTTGTACATTTTATAAAATTATGGTAACTTTAGATAGAAATTGGTAACTATCGTTATTATTACGACTAAAGTAAAATAAAAAATGTATCACATTCCTAATTTCAAATCGATCACATTTTCTATTGGCAAGTTTTAATTTTCTAAATGTTGGTTAAAAATATTAATAAAACTCATTTTATTCTGATTACGAAATTACGTAATCCAATTAAAAAATCCGTAATAAATTAATTTGTAAAAAAATATAAAAAATATTGTCATTATTGTACACTTGTACAGTAAGCGACACCTTGAGCTGACCTGGAGGTTTACTTTGACGTCTTAAAGCAAGAAAGGAAAAGGAAAGAGACAGCTGAACAGGTCGTGTAGCGCCATCTCTTTCCCACACTGGAATTACTCTTGCTTTAAGACGTCATGGTAGGCACCCTGGTGTATTACGGAGATTTTTTTTTTTTTTTTTACGTGGTAAAATCATCGAATGAGTCCTCCCACCCAGAGCAGAGCGGGAGGGACTGTCAGACTTGCACTGACTAAAATCCACGGTGTCCTTCAGTAGCCCTTTATGTTCCAGGGTCACGGTAATTCTATGAGTCCCGCGACCCCGGCAGGCTTTGGCCCTCTAGAGGGGGGCCCCGTCATTATGCTGACACTCTTTGAGGCGCGCGTGGAACATAACGCGCCGTCGACCCGGGGTGTAGTACGGAGTTTTAATGAAGTACGAGGTCAGCTTCAAATGATGTGTTAACTAACACTGCATGCGGCTTACTGTACTTATGACTTTTTTGCACTAAAATTAATTGTACTTAAGATTGAGAATAATCTCTAATTTGTTATTTTATTAATCTTAACTTAAGAGATGTACTGACTGTAGTTACACAATCGACTTAGAAATTTTTGAGTCTATCGATTCAAAATTATTGACTTCTCTTGATGTCAAAGTGAATTTCATGACAATTAAAACACTATGCCATGTGTTTGTTGTAGTATCATCAGGCTTTTCCCAACTATGTTAGGCTCGGCTTCCAGTTTAACAGGATGCAGCTGAATACCAGTATTTTACATGGAGCGACTGCCTATCTGACCTCCACAACCCAGTTGGTACTGGGTAATACGATACCCCTTGGTAAGACTGGTTGTAAGACTTTCAGGCCACTGACTACCTGTAACGTCTGTCAAAGATGACAGCCGGGACCAACGGCTTAACATCCGTTCCGATGCAAGGAAACTCGGTATGTAATGGGTGGTCACCCATCCACGGTTTGTTGTAGTAATTAAAATAATAGGATGATGTCATTTTTAAAGTATTTCAGCTGGACAACAATTTTAACTACAATTTGGAGCTTGGAAACTAATATTTTGACAAGATAGCGTGATATGCCAATCTATGACTACTATATAATTTTATCGGCTGTGTTCGACTTATGTAGTCAAGTTCAATTATTAATTACTAGCTGTTGCCCGCGAACTTCATCCGCGTATTTTCTTCCTCGATAAATAGACTATCCAACACTAAAAGAATTTTTCAAATCGAACCAGTAGTTCCTGAGATTAGTGCGTTCAACCAAACAAACAAACTCTTCAGCTTTATAATATTAGCATAGAAGTATAGATTCGAATTGGGTTTGACAGTTTGAATAACTAAGAACCAATCTCGACTAAACATTTTGTGAAATTGTCATTAAATAGTAGTTGATAATAATCGATAATTTTTTAATTTATCGATTATTATTATTTTATTTTTATTTTTTTCGATATGTGACACAGTCGGTACATCTCTTATAACATAAGATCTACTTTTTCCCGTTAATGAAGTTCCCGGCTTCGTCCTTGTACAGGTCTTCATTTATCGAGTAGTACAACGGAGCGTTCGGACAATCCACCTGGAACGAGACAGGACAAATTATTATTTTTGTTTATTTTTACACATATTAAATACATTTTTAAATATTCTAAAATAAAACAATATAAAAACATTTAAAAATTAAAAAAATAGTGGCCGCCGGTATCGGGAGCAGGGTCCAAGCTACCGGTGGTTAGGGCTCCAGAGACAGGAACCTCCTCACAATGTAGCCGTATCGAGGAGTACTGCCTTCTGAATCAGGCCCTTGATCCAACCGCCTAAGGCCGGCAAACCGGCACGGTTGGCGCAGTGGCTGAGCGATTGACTGCTGCGCTTCGTGTCGCGGGTTCGATTGCCGCACGGAACAAATATTTGTATGGCCTACATTTAGTTGTTCCGGGTCTGGCTGTTTGTGTATGTGAGCTTAAATGTTTGTAAACGCACCCACGATACATGAGAAGTATAACTTTTATGTCAATGTTTCACCGCACACGCACAGTAAGCTACCTCACGAATTCTCTGTATTTCTGTCATCTCAAGACAGTAAAGATTTAGTTTACCTTGAAAAACCAGTCGCAGACCCTGGTCCTCTGGTTGAAGACGGTGCCAGCTCCGCAAACGAAGGAGTACATCAGGTTGCCTCCGATACTGGGCACGCACCAATGCCAAACCTGCAAGAATGAGATATGGTGCTATTAATATTTGTGTAGGCGTTAAGATCCTACAATAAAATTATGAGCAATTTCTTGTTAAACGTATACTGTCATTTACGGGATATATTCCGTGATTGTTCATTATTTTGAGCTCCCGATATTTCGACGCTGTTGCAAGCGCCTTGACCATAGCGGAAGCTCAAAATAATGAACAATCACGGAAGATATCCCGTAAGTGACAGTACAAGTTTAGTTGTAAACCATGAAAGCTTAAAACAGAATTTCTTGTTATATTGAATCTAGGTGCTGTCATCATTTATATAAAACGTGTAACATAATAAACGCAAGACCTCCCGTGTGGTCTCTCGCACCAAGAAACTAAACATCTTTTGTTCTACGAGTTCTTGAAATTCGCAAAAAAAAAAATACTTTCTATAGGAACGGACGCAATCAGCTGATCCACATGTATGGTAAAACGAAAAAAAAAAGGTATGAATTTCCAATAGTCATAGAACAAAAGTTGTTCAGTTTCATGGGCTGAGACACCACACGAGAGGTCTTGCGTTTATTATGTTACACGTTGTAGTCTGTAATAAATAAAATTGAAGTATTTGTTTGTAATATCAAAATTACAGCTTTTTAGTGAAGTGAGATGTCACGTGTATATAATGCGCAATTTCTAAACCAAAAAGCGGTGCGTGACGTTGAAATTTTTATCAGGGTGTTTAATTTTCCAGAATATAATAAGATTTTAGCTGTTATCCTGTATTTAAAGATAATATTCTGATTGTTTTGACGTGACAACGTCTTATAATTCGATGGAGCCGGCTGCACGCACGAAAAAATGAGGCGTTACCTCGCTCTGAGGCGTTCCATAAAACAATTGCTCAACGCACATTCATTTTTTGAAAAATGCAACCATTCCATCAGTATTTTCTGATGACGTTGTCACGTTCAACTATCGTCAGTAAACCGACTTTACAGACAACCGATTTTTTTTAGTTACTTTGTACCAAATAAATACACGTGGTTTTGGTAGGGATGGTAGTCTTAATCCTTACCATGGGGGAGGGGGTGGGGGTTAAAAAGATGCTAAAAAACATCACGTGATTAACGGACGACCCCTAAACTGTAAATATAAGTTGGTTACAAAAAAAAAAAAAAAAAAATTCTACTTACTTGACACATGGTTTCAGGGTCAGCGTAGTACCCGGGTATTTTATCATCGCAGGTAAATGACAAGCCTTTAGGTACCTCCGTGAAAACCGGGTAGTCCTCCCCGGGTATGTAGCCGTCTAACGACTGGAAATAACATAACAATTTATATTAAAAGAGACGGTGACCTCTGAGTTTGTTTCGGATGTTTCTTCTCAGAGTAGTCAGGTACGAAACACCGGCCCCATCTAGCTTGAAAACAAAACATGGCATGTAAAAGAGTTTGGTAAACCTAATTGCAGAAATAAATATGATTTATGATTTATTAACAGCCTTTATAATGGGTGTAACAATACCCTTAAACCAGGGGGGGTTTTTACCCTTTTTGTGTTTATTGTTATTTTTTTTGTAATTTTGTTTGATGCACGTCATGTCCCTGCGACAAATAAATATTTTTACCTTCTTTCTTTCTTTCATAACAAAGCCATCATCATCATCTACCTAGCCTTTTCCCAACTATGTTAGGGTCGGCTTCCAGTCTAACCGGATGCAGCTGAATACCCGTATTTTACATGGAGCGACTGCCTATCTGACCCCCACAACCCAGTTAGTACTGGGTAATACGATACCCTTTGGTAAGACTGGTTGTCAGACTTTTTGGGGCCACTGACTACCTATAACGACTGTCAAAGATCTACAAATGACAGCCGGGACCAACGGCTTAACGTGCTTTCCGAGGCACGGAGGAAACTCGGTATGTAATGGGTAGTCACCCATCCACAGACCAACCTAGGCCAGCACGGCTTAACCTAAAGATCGACCCGAGCGGCTGTTATTAATTAGCCACGAGCTCCTCTTAACAAAGCTGAAAGGTGAAATTAAATGCATTTTTCTCGAACACGGAACTACGTACGCACTATTTAATCTTCTTACCCCTTCGGGGATTCAAGGCGTAACTTTACGATGAATGAAGTAGATAGGAACGGGCTAACATTTCGAAAATGTTTATTTCGACTGCTGAGCATGAGGTCCTGGGTTCGATTCCGAAGTCGGGCAAAGTGTTATGTTGTATTTTCAATTCTCAGTATCAGCCACAGAGTCTGGATTTCTGTTCGCAATAGGCTCGCCCCATATAACATGGGACTTAAAACATAACTGACGAAATGTGGGTGTACTATTAGGCACACCTCTGCCTATCGCTTCGGGGTTACAGGCGTGATGTTATGTTAATCATTTATTTACTAGATTGTTTTAAACAAGCAACATTGTAATATTCCGAATCACTGTTTTAAGCTTTCACGGTTTACAACTAAACTTATACTGTCACTTACGGGATATCTCATGGCGCTTGCAACAGCGCCGAAATATCGGGAGCTCAAAATAATGAACAATCACGGAAGATATCCCGTAAGTGACAATATAAGTTTATTATTCTGAATGTCTTAATTACTATTTTCATAATTAATTGTTACTTGTGTTTTTTTTTTTTTTTTTAGAACGTTGCCCCACACTAGGAATTTCTCCTGTATCGTGGGTGCGTTTACAAACATTTAAACTCACATACACAAACAGCCAGACCCGGAACAACTACCTGTAGATCATACAAATATTTGATCCGTGCGGGGATCGAACCCGCGACACGCAGCGCAACAGCCAATCGCTCAGCCACTGCGCCAACCGTGCCGTCACGGTTTTGCTGTGCTGTCACGCTGAGCAGTCGATAACTCAATCTGCATTTTCTGTCTATACTGGGCCACCAACATACAGGCTATGCCTAGTTTGGGGCCCAGGGCTACTTCCACCTATGCACTCTTTTAACTATCACTGTTGTCACTTTGTTTGTATGTTTCCTACCTTTTTTTTTATTTTTCGGATTGGAAATCATCAAATGACCCCCCCACTCTGGGCGGAGCGGAAGGGAGTGTCAGACTTGTACTGACTAAAACCCATCCATGTTCCGTCTTTGCCCTTTGTGTTCCAGGGCCACGGTATCTCTTTCGAACAGTCCCGCAGCCCTGGCAGGCATCGGTCCTTGCAGGCCCCTACATCGTTGCTGACATCTCTTTGAGGCGCGCGTTGAACACGAACGCGCCGTCGACACGGCCTGTCGTCATAAGACGGCCGGACGGCGTTCCTACCTTGTGTGTTCAATAAATTGAATTATTTATTTATTTATGATCATTAACACTAGAAACGGGATATTTACCATATTGACCCGTTTCTAATGTTAATGATAATATTGGTGACCATGATAGTTTAAAATCTTATATATCTATTATTAGTTTCGAGTTCCCGATCTTACACAACATAGTTCCCCTAAAACATTGTAATATTTGTTCAGCGAGTGCCAAAAAGACTGCTAATTAATTCAAGCATGCACCGCTTGAATTAACAGTAAATATAAGGAAAGAAAGTGTTTCACGAACTAATAGTACAGATATTACAATAATTACAATTTCAGCACGAATGTGAATGGATGTTATGGAGGTATTTTATAGGGTGACTGGTAATTAGTGACCGATACTTAAACACGCGATTGTACTCATGATAACAAACAACTTTCCCAAACAAACATTTTTTTTTTGTATTCATTGAATTTTATCAATAACTAGCTGATCCCCGTGGTGTCACCCGCTGCTCAGCCCCTAAGGGTATAAGCGTGATGTTATATAGCCTATAGCCTTCCTCGATAAATGGACTATCCAACACAAAAATAATTTTTCAATTCGAACCAGCAGTTCCTGAGATTACCCCCTACATACAAACAAATTTTACCTCTTTATAATATTAGTATAGATACAACAGCGTGCCGTATGAAATTTGCGTGCTCGCGCCTGTGACCTATCAGCTGTTAGCCGCGTGACTTCGTTCTGTCTCACTACCGTACCGTGCAACAGTGGGTAGGCAGAGCACCCGCGCGGCTAGCAAGCCTGCTCCGTAACGCTTCGCTGTGTTATTGTGATAAAAGTGAATGAGTATTAAAAAAAAATGTTTCTTTGGGAAAGTTGTTTGTTATCATGAGTACAATCACGTGTTTAAGTATCGGTCACTAATTACCAGTCACCCTATATGAACGGTTATAAACATTATAAGTCGTGTAAATGATGGGATTTCCCATGGGCAAATATGATGAACTTTGATAGTTTTCATCCTTTTCCTTAGACATTAGTGCTCAGTATAGCTCGCAATGGTTCTGTTTCTTAGCGTGTCGATGGCAATCTAAACTGTGTCGGTCCAGAACCCAGCTACTAGTTTGGCGCTTTCGGTAGCGTCCATCAGTTCCTGTAGTGAACAAACAACAGGACACGCAGGACACGATATTTAGAGCCCCATCGTTTGTGGAACAGCACCACATTTACACTCCAGGGCAGACTCATGAATGAATCTCTCGATCGTGATAAAAGGAGCTCTTGAGCTATGTTTCTATAGACACACAGTTAAGACTGCGCGTTATGTATGACACATGTCCATTCTTGTTATAATTACTTCTCACTTTTTAAAGATGAGTGAAAAATTACCATTCAATAAAAAAGTCGACATGTGTATCAAAAGAAAAAAAAAACCGTTAATCTGATTTTCCTACAAGATAATCTACCTAATGACAAGCAAATTAAACAATGAAAGATACAATAATTACTGTTTAATTATACCTTCTTAGTTAATCAAAGCTGTGAATTAATAATATGCCAGCTGTGTCGCGTGTTTCTTAGTCTTACACACGCAGCGAGTTTTTTGTCGTGTCGTGTGACATGCCATTTTTTTAATATCTGCTTCATTTCCACATAGTTTAAGTTAAAATGTAAAAATTGTATTGTCACAGTTTAAGTAGGAAAAGCATTTAAATGTCTACTAGGTATTTAACGGGTATTGGTAATATTGGTTCCGTATTCATAGAATTTTTGTATAAAGCTACAAAGAATTTTGACGACACGGTTGGCGCAGTGGCTGCACGATTGGGAGCTGCGCTGCGTGCCCGCGTGTTCAATTCCCGCACGGAACAAATACTTGCATGGCCTACAGGTAGTTGTTCCGGGCCTGGCTGTTTGTGTATGTGAGCTTAAATTTTTGTAAACGCACCCACGATACAGGAGAAATTACTAGTGCGGGACCGTAAAAAAAAACTACATAGTTATTTTTGTTTGTCATCGAAAAACGAATTCAAATGAAGATACAATAAGACTGATTAAGGTGGAAGCGCCAGCGTAGCCCGCGAAATTTAAATTTTCTTAATTTTTTTTTTAAATTGACTGGTCAGGTTTGGGTTGTATGTTGATTAAGATATGATTCGCGACCGTAACAAATATGGCTTTACAGAGTTATAGTCATTAAACTTAACAATACAACCCTCTTAGTTCATGTAATCCCATTAAAATTAAATGATGTTTTCATGAAATAGTATTTTATTGGGATTAAATGAACTTAGAGGGTTGTATTGACGATTTTAATGATTATAATTCTGTAAAGCCATATTTGTTACGGTGGCGAATCATATGTTTCACACACAGCCTGAAACTGATCTGAAAAATTGCAAAAAACCTAAGAAAATTTGAATTTCGCGGTCTACCCTGGCGCTTCCACCTTAAGACGAAGTTTTTAAGGAATGGGTCATTTAGATTGGTTTTATTACCTAATTTTCATAAAGCTAGACTATTACCTACCTACCTGTGGTTACAATGAAAGTTGCTTTATTCTACAACATAGTATAATAATATGCGAAACCTGAATATAGTTTGTTCAGAATAAGTAACTGAATCGATTCCAATAATTTTTAAACCATGTTATATTTTGTCCTAAAAATATTAAAAAAAAGTTACAAGTTGGGCACCGAGAGACATTAAGTACCTATCGCAATCATTTAGGTACCTACTGCCAAATTATGATTATCAATGAGCACAAGACGACGCTGAGGGCGCGCTGCATGGTGACCACGTTTTTGTGCGGACAACCAGATAACAGAACAAGTTTACAATTTTGTGATTTTTCATGATACAGTTTTGAAATTTTGTACCTGTTTCAGGTTTCGCATATACTAAAACTAATGTTGTATATGAATTCGATAGATTTACATGATTTTCCCTTTATAAATTAAAAAACTTTCTCTAACAAACTTATCGTAGGTCAAAACAGTGAAATAACCAAACGAGTTTCCATTACCACATTGTGTGTTGTGTTCTACGGAACTCTAATACTAACTCCAATCCAGGGAAACAGGTTATCGTGTATCGAGGCGAATTTGTAAGTGATTAGCTTTTTAGCCGTGTTTACTAAGTCCATATAAAGGCATCATTGAATAGTGAAGACCTCGCTTTATTGTTCGCAGAAGTCATTCATTATTTTATTGACTACTGACACGGAATGTAGGATTGTAGGCCACGCTAGCTTTTGTTTTTATGTAGGACTTTAAGCAGGGCCTCCGGGCAGAGACTTAAAGGTCTTTTCCAAGATTATCTGATGAAAATGTCAACAAAAGGATCAGAAACCGTTGCTGTAGAGGCCAATTTGCAGTGCGTTTTATAACTTTTTTTTTTTTTTTTCGGATTGTATGTCTTCAAATGACCCCCCCCCCCCCACTCTGGGTGGAGCGGAAGGGAGTGTCAGACTTGTACTGACTAAAACCCATCCATGTTCCTTCTTTGCACTTTGTGTTCCAGAGGCGCGGTATCTCTTTCGAACCGTCGCGCAGCCCTGGCAGGCATCGGCCCTTGCAGACCCCTACATCGTTGCTGACATATATCCGTCGACACGGCGATTTTAAATCACCTGGAAGTTCCATTTGACAATTGACGTTATATCTTAGTACCCGCGGCTTCGCTCGCGTTAATTTAGAGTCTGACAACACATCCGTGTTGTACTCTGCTTGTAATAATATTATTCAATCATGATTCGAAAGACACGTGGCGCCATCTATTATCATAAGAACGTTATTGTTGTTTTCCTCGGGAACAGTACTTTTTTCGGGATGAAAGGTACCCTATGTCTGTTTCTGTACACCTGACAACGTACATGCAAAATTTCAGGATGATCGGTTCAGAGGTTTAGACGTGAAAAGGTAACAAACAAACTCACTTTCGCATTTATAATATTATAAAGTTAGGATAACTGAGGATTCATTGAAAGTCATCATCATAATCATCATTCTCGTGCGCCTATCCCAATTCATTTGTGGTCGGCGCAGCATGTCTTCTTCTTCCATACTTCTCTATTACTCGTCATCTCATCAGACACCTCCTTGACTGTACCTATTCTATTAAAGCTACCTCGTGTTAATCTTGACAGATCATCAATTTTTACGATAGTAATTGTAATTACTGCATTGTTTATTATTGCAATGACAATTTAATTAGCACATTGTTATTTTTTTATCGATTCTAATCTGCTAATTGTAGGATTATCTAGCCGGTAAGTGTTCTAGCTGGTTAAGTACTCAGTATGAAGTTTTAAATTCAATTAATTACATACAATAACCTAACTATAGGAGCTCGTGGCTAAATAATAACAGCCACACCGGTCGATCTTCAAGGTTAAGCTGTGCTTGCTGAGGTTGGTCCATGGATGGGTGACCATCATTACACACCGAGTTTCCACCTTACCTCGAATAGCACGTTAAGCCGTTGGTCCCGGCTGTTATTTGTAGATCTTTGACAGTCGTTACGAGCTGTCAAAAGCTGAAAGACTGACAACCAGTCTTACCAAGGGGTATCGTATTACTCAGTTAACGGGTTGTGGAGGTCAGATAGGCTGTAGCTTTATATAAAATACTGGTGTGCAGCTGCATTCGGTTAGACTGGAAGCCGACCCCAACATAGTTTAGTAAAAGCTAGGCAGATGATGACAATAACCTAACTAGCTTTTCACAGCATCACGCCTGTATGTTCCCTAAGTGTTAGGCAGGGACCTACTCATGTACCTTCGTCCAAATTTCGCCAGTTAAGTTGAAGTCCCATCTAATAAGGGGCGAGACTACCCAAGTAACACATTATAGCTGTATAACGGCTGACTTACAGCATTTCTGTATCGTTTACGCATTTTCAGTTAGTTATACAGGGTGTTAACAGACCTTTCACATAGCCGTCAACCAAGCAGTCTGTATATCTAACTAAGTACTTTGACACCCAATATCTCCGTAACTAGAAGGCTAGTTACGGAGATATTGGGGGTCAAAGTTCCAACTTTTTCACAAGTTTTTTTTTAAATACATGTTTTAATGTAAGATTTTTACTTTACACACCTCCATGACCCCCGTACTATTCAATCCATCCATCAGCACAATGCTTTGAGTGCTTTCCATCGAGTCCTACTGTAAAACGTGATTTTTCACCCCAAAAAAAAGAGTCGATTCCCAGCAATAAGTTTTATGTAAAGTCACTTAGTTTGATGTACAGAATGCTTGGTTTACGGCTATGTGAAGGGTCTGTTAACACCCTGTATGTAAATCATGCATATCAGCCAAGCTATCATTGTTTTTGTAGACGAAGTCGCGTGCAAAGTGCTAGTAAATAAATAATTTGAAAATCACTTACGGCTAATGATCGATCAATCAGATAAAATAATACTGTAAGAACTCCTACGGAACCCAGGTTGATCCCGCACAGTCGTTTTTGTTGTGTCATTTTCGCTGCGGTACCCTAATTGTGTGGGTTTAGCTCAAACCTGAAACAAGGAAACACAGTTTTTAGTTTTTATTGATCTCTCGAAAGAAAGATTTCGGTAAGATAGGCCAGGCCGGTCAAGATTTGAGTCTAATCGACGGGACTATTGAGGTGGAAGTACAGGGTAGCCCGCGGAAGGGCTAAAATGACTTAAATAAAATAAAAAATGGCTAAGACAATGCAGTAAAATTAATAAAACAAAAAAAAGCTGGCAGTTTCGTCACAACGTTAATGTTTTCTTCATTGTTTGAATTTTTATTTCAGTAAATCCGTGTAAATTTCTATGCCACCAAAAACATTCTGTAAAAAACTAGCCAAGTCTTATGGAGCTGCTTGTTTATCTCTAAAAAGTAATGAAATCTAGACAAAGTCGTGTCAAGTCTAAGGTTCCTTAGTGCGATTTCTTTATTATTATAGTTAATGTTGTGTGACTTGGCCGTTGAAGGGTACACAAGGGAAGTCAGTCTGTACTGGATATAATTTTTTATACTGTTTGTTTCAGGCTCGCCTATACATAAATATTATTCAAATACGCAGCTTTATCAAGCCTACAATTGACTGGTTGTTGAATTAACGTTTTCCAAGTGGCAATTTTCCATCGTCAATGGGTAGTGGTTCTGGCGACAGATTGGTGCAATGGTGTCATGGAGCACCTGGTTTTGTACCCTTGTGAATCCTTCAACGGCCAAGTCACACAACATTAACTATAATAATAAAGAAATCGCAGTAAGGAACCTTAGACTTGACACGACTTTGTCTAGATTTCATTACTTTTTAGAGATAAACAAGCAGCTCCATAAGACTTGGCTAGTTTTTTACAGAATGTTTTTGGTGGCATTTCACTTCTTTTTGTAGAAACGTGGGCATATTGATTTATTTGACCGTTGAAGGGTACACAAGGGTACAAAACCAGGTGCTCCATGACACCATTGCACCAATCTGTCGCCAGAACCGCTACCCATTGACGATGGAAAATTGCCACTTGGAAAAGATATCCCATGATCTGAAAAAAAATATTAAAGACCCCTTGATAGACCCCTTTATGCGTCTTTATGCAGGTTGTTTTTATCCAGATATCCTTAATGTTAAAGATATTGCATAAAGATATCTCCAATACAGCTGAGACCAGCTGAGGGTTCTTCATCAGATACTTCAGGCCTTCGATTTTTAACATCAAATGAAGCGGCCCACCAAGTTGAATATTTTTTGTAAAGGCGGTATGTCGATCTCTAATAGTTTGGTTGGGCTCTTGTGTTTTCTAATCAGGGTTCACAAGGTACTCCAGATCTTCGATTATCCTAGTTTTTATAGTTTTCCCTTTATGTGGCCATTAAACCCTAACTCTGTACCAAATTTCAGCTCTCTGAGTTTATGGGAAGTACTAGTTCTATTTTGATGATCGTGAGTGAGTGTCATAAATGCGAAACTTTGCTTTCGCTTAACTTCGGAACTAAATGACCTACAGACTTGAAATTTTGGATTTTATGTATGTGATTATAGCTTACTGGATGACGAAAATTTCGGCGTTCTGGTCTTATCCAGAGGTTCTCAAATAGGGGCCTGAAAATGCGGCGAAATAGTTCCAGTAAAGGATGGTACGGCAGTGTTTGCTTCGCGCTCGACTTGGCGGGGGCACTGCCGTGCCCCCCGATTCACTTATGTTTATATTGATATATATTTATAGTATTTTGATATATAGTTACAGTATTTTATATGTCCTTGTAGTTTATCTTAGTGTTAAATTATTTTTTTTGCAAATTTATGCACCTACCACTGTCTGTCTCTGCATCACCCAAAGGTTGACTGGTAGAAAATGCCTATGGCATTAAGTCCGCCCGTGCACTTTGTGCTTGAAGTGTTAATAAATAAATAAATTAATTAATTAATAAAAAAATAGAGGTTGAACCTAAAAATATTAAAATTACAAGAAAGGTCATCATTGAATTGCCACTTGGACAATTTAATGCGCCTTAAAATCAATGTGACAATCCAATGAGCTAGAACTCTGTCTACCCTACCCATAAAACAAGGTACAGATTTACAGCTAAAACCCGATGCTATACCAATAAATAATTATATCTATGTGAATTAAAAGAAAAACTACGACAATGTCGTTACACAACAGACTAAGAAACGAAAATATTTGATTACAATCGTAATTGCCTTGCCAATGCACATTGTCGTTAGGTTATTATGCAAAATGACATATGTGAAATTGAGTCGTTGGGCTGTGAACATGAAAAACTATGCAGAGAGATCGATACTTGAAATTTTTGCTATGAAACAAATAAAGAAATGGAGTTTAGAATGGACTTTTCTGAGGCCTCGTCTCTGGTCAAGCACGACTGCTGAGCAAGAAGTCCTGGATTCGATGCCCAGGTCGGATAATGTCGCTTAACGATGTCCGGCCTGCGGGTGGCGGACTTAGGGCTGAGTTGTCACTCGACTGACCAGGCCCAAAGAGGTGGCGCGCAGTGGTTCGTCTACCTATTATGGATTATGAGGTACAGCCCGGTGACAGACAGACGAACGGACGGACAGGGGCGGCTTAGTAATAGGGTCCCGTTGGTTACCCTTCGGGTACGGAACCCCAAATAAGGAGTAAATTTTAGCATGACGGTTCGGACGGGTATAAGTTGCGCCGACCCCAAATAACATGGGACCGGAGCAGGCAAGATGATGATGTAAGGAAGACGTAACATAACATCACGCCTGTAAGGCCTGAAGAGTTAGGCAGAGGTGGAGGAGGGACGCCAGTAATGTTTAAGTCCCATGTAATTAGGGGCGACCCCATTGCCATCAACCGGGCACAAATCCAGACTCCGTGGCTGCTACTGAGATATTCCTGATGGAAAAGCCCAATAACACTTTGCTCGGCTTGGGAATCGAACCCAGGACTCAGCAGTCGCTGTAAGGGAGAATTGTGATAAAATGTTCAATGCTTGTCTCTGTACGAAAAGTACCATTATCGCACTAGGTCAATAACAGGTATGATTGCCTAAATGTAATAAAAAAACTGTATCATCACATTAACACGAAAGTGTGTCACACCGTAGGTCAATCATTAACCTTGGTGTCGCAATCATATTGTTTTTTGAAACAAGATAATCATCTCACTCACATTGTTTTAACTACAGGCTTTACAAGTATCAGCCAATGATGATAAAGCCTCGTATCCACTAGGCAACAATTGACGCGCAACACGTGACGCTCAACATGTTCGGCAGCGTTGCACAACATCGCGCGACGTTGCCAGCTGGCGCTCAACATGACGCACGGTTTGTTGTTTGTTTCGGAGCAACATGCAGTTGAGCATCAAATGTTGTCGAGTGGAGACGTGACGCGCTGAAATGTCCGTGTGGTGTCGCCGCTGAAATCAACACGAGTTCCTCTAGCGACATGTTGTCGACTACTGATGCGACGGAAATCATGTGTAGACAGACAACGTTGCTGAACAAAAGTTCCGCGCTGACTTGCAACACGTTGATCAACATGTTGTGCAACATGCCGTGAGCCAAATGTTGCCTAGTGGATACGAGGCTTTATAATCTTTACATAATTGTTATCCCTATTTAAATCGTAAAGTTCACAGTTATTATAAAAAAACTAGGTATTATGGATTATTCAGACATTGACTTTATAATAAAAGCCGCTCGGGTCGATCGTCAAGGTTCAGCAACGCTTGCCGAGGTCAATCCGTGGATGGGTGACCATTACGTTCCCAGTTCCCTCTGTGTCTCAGTTAGTGACCATGACAGTTTAAAATCGGATGTCATATTACCCATTAAATGGGTCGTTGAGGTCAGAAAGGAGGAGCTCGTGGCTAAATTATAACAGCCGCTCGGATCGATCTTTAGGTTAAGCCGTGCTTGCCTAGGTTGCTCTGTGGATGGGTGACCACCCATTATATACCGAATTCCCCCGGCCGTTGGTCCCGGCTGTCATTTGTAGATCTTTGACAGTCGTTACAGGTAGTCAAATCCCGAAAGTCTGACAACCAGTCTTACCAAGGGGTATAGTATTACCCAGTACTGGGTTGTTGAGGTTAGATAGGCAGTCGCTCCATGTAAAATACTGGTGTTCAACTGTACACGGTTAGACTTGAAACTGAACCCAAAGTAAAAAAAAAACGTGGTCAGCACGCGGCGCGCCCAGCGTCGTCTTGAGCTTGTTAATAATAATAATTTGGCAATAGGTACCTAAATGATTGCGATAGGTATTTATTGTCGTTCGGTGTCCAACTTGTAAGCTTTGTTAAATATTTTTGGGACAAAGAAAACATGGTTTAAAAATATTGGAGTCGATTCAGTTACTTATTCTGAACAAACTATATTCAGGTTTCTCATATCCTAAAAATGAGAGAGGAATCCTAACTTTCGTAATGTAAGGACCACTACACTTTAAAATTAAACTTGTGCAATATTAATTGTTGCAATTTTAATCGTGTCTGGAGTAAAGTTAATTACGTAAATTAATTTAAATTCGTGTTTTAGTGTAATTTTGGATCTAAATGAGGATCCACCTAAGTGTCCTACTGCGTGGTGGTATAAAGTAAAGCACTTATTAGCAATATACTAATTGTGGCCATTCATATAAATGGGATGAAGCTTAATTATAATGTTGAGAAATAATAAGATAAAGCAAGATTGATCAACATGCTTGCTCACTGCGGAATTGCGATGAAACGCACACATTTTCCACCGTGGTTTTCTCTCTATTAAGGGTCCCGCACCCGAAGTGTAACCAACGGGACCCTAAGCGTCCGCTGTGGGATCCTGCCGTTTTGCCGAAAAGATTTTGACAAAATTTCATTACCCAAACACATTTTAGCAACCTTTTTTTATACCATTGCAATATTTCGAATGATTTTAGTACGCATATTTTTATTTGGTCAAATTTTTACTTGGCAAAATATTACCAAGTATAATGTCATTACGGCATTTGGTCTTTAATCAAATGATTTATTACAACAAACAATCTTCAGACAATAAACGTTTGGTGAAATGGTTTGTTAAGACAAAAAATATTAAGTCAAAAATAAGATTTTTGCAGAAACGACTTGCATTAATAGAAAAAAGAGATTGTTTTTAGTAGGTTACCCGGAACTGAACTATTTAGATTAGGATAAATACTTATTTAAAAAAAATATGGTTATGATTATATATTTGGCTTTTTTGATTTTGCGTAAAAACTGTTATTCCAACTGAAATATTTGACTAAATAAAAAATGTTTAAAGTACTAGTTGGTAAACAAGTTATAGTTTAAACGTTCACTTCCCAAACATTAGGTTTGCGTTACAACTTTTTGTGAATAGATTTTTTGCTAAGTAATGATTTGGCAAATGAAATTATGCGAAAAATTTTTTGGGAAGTGAAAATTTGTCAAATTCCTTTCGGTCAAACAAGGGAGACCCCTCCGCTGTCCGTACGTCCGTCTGTCTGTCAGCGGGCTGTATCTCTGTAATGAGGAAGCCTTTCAGACATTACAAATCTCCCTCGTCGTCATCTGCCTAGCCTTTTCTCAACTATTTTGTAGTTGGCTTCCACTCTTACCGGATGCAGCTGAATACCAGTATTTTACATGGAGTGACTACCTATCTGACCTGTACAACCCATTTCTGGGTACGACACCCCTTGGTAAGACTAGTTGTCACATTTTCTGGCTTTTGATAACCTGTAACGACTGTCAAATCCCAAATTTCGCAAAAAAAAAAAAACACTAATATTTTACCTCAGCTTTTACTCAAAGTTATAAACCGCCTCGTTGGTCTAGTGCTCGCGAGCGCGACTCCTGAGCATGAGGTCCTGAGTTCGATTTCTGGGTAGGGCAAATTATTACTGGTCTTTTCTATCGGTAATTTCTCAGTAGCAGCTACGGAAACTGGATTAATTTGTGCCCGATTGACGGCCATAGGCTCGCCCCCTATTTATTTAAACTTCATGTACAAGAGTGGTACATAGGCGGACTTAATGCCACAAGGAATTCTCTACCAGTCAACCTTTGGGTCAAATAGGACAGCATTTTTTTTTAAGACATTGCCCCACACTAGGAATTTCTCCTGTATCGTGGGTGCATTTACAAACATTTAAACTCACATACACAAACAGCCAGACCCGGAACAACTACCTGTAGGCCGTACAAATATTTGTTCCGTGCGGGAATCGAACCCGCGACACGCAGCGCAGCAGCCAATTGCTCAGCCACTGCGCCAACCGTGCCGTCAGCATTGTGACAGACTCCAAAAGAAAAAAAAATAGAAAAATACCATTTTCTCAACATAAATTGATAAACATAAATAGATACATAACATGAGTCCCTATTACATGGGATTTAAACATAACTGGTAAAAAATGTGGTTGTACTATTAGGTACATCTCTGCCTTACGCTTCGGGGATTACATGCGTGATGTAATGTATAAATTGCGGTTCCTACCCGCCCCGGCAAGCGCCGCACACTTCCCACGCCCACAAAAACTAAATATCATTACAATAACGGTTTTTCTAACTTCCACATACATACGTATATATACAAACTTTTTGTCCGTCTGTGATTTGTTAGACACATTGTTCCGACTTTATAATTGACTTTGCAAGTGTCAGTCATGAATTTTGTTAGTGATTTTAATTGTCAAAATGTGTGTGAATTTATTTTTAACAGGCCGTGCGTCTGATTGGATTTCCTATCGACAACATTATACACACACACACACGCACACATTCAACACACTCATTTTACATTTTTATTTTGTAAATCTATTTTTTTTTACTAACTAATTTTCTGCCTCGCCCCATATTTAACCCTTTTACGAGATTCCGTACCCGAAATGTAACCAACAGGACCCTACTACTTCCGCTGTCCGTTCATCTGTCTGTCAGCGGTCTGTATCTCATGATCCGTAATAGGTAGACAGTTGACATTTTCACAAAATGTGTAATTCTGTTGCCGCTATAACGACAAATCATAAAAACATAATTTAAAAAAAAAATAAAAGGGGGCTCCCCTACAACGATGGTACGAAATCTTTCATGCGCGAGTCCGACTCGTACTTGGCCGGTTTTTTGTTTTTATTGGAACTCATGTTATAATTTCATACTTTTAGATCTAGCGGTTAAATAAGCAATGTTTTTTTTCCGTCGACTCTATAGATGTTTTAAGATCTTTAATGGTGCAGTAGTTGGGTTTATTCCCGTCTGCCACTCACTCTCATTCCACTAATTTAAGTGTCATCTGCCACCAGTGGGGACAGAGGTGAGAGCAAATGCGACTGAACAGACGCAACCACCACCAGTTGGGGCAGACTGGTGGGGGCAGACGGGAATAAACCCAGTAGTTGGGGCTCAGTTGGTTTCCGAATGAATCCGAACCCGCAAAGACCTTTAACTTTGTATATTTTAAAATTATTGCTATCGAAACCGTGAAGCAAAATTAACCAAAAATTTTTCTTTCTTTGGCCAAAGAATTATCATTGCCATTCAGCGTGGCAATGCTGCCAGTCTTCTGGTCACGTTTCCAGTTGACAGCGATGCGGAGGAGTACTTTGACGCACTTTGAAGTGTCCTTTTGTCGTCGTTTTTTAGTTGTTTATGTTTTCTTACTTTAATTCTTTTTTTTCATTAGTTTAGTTCTATTTGTAGTCTGTATATAATGTAAATAATACCAAAAATTCGAAGACATTCCTATGACATTTTTTAACACGCATCACGAGGCTTCGGAGAATACATAAATAGATAGTTACACACAAAAACACAAAACAATTCTACCTCCCAATTCCATGAGAAACAATATTACAATATTAGCTCCGATTGCCCAACTCAGGAAAGGAACCCGCGACCACAGGTTGGCTAATGCGATAGATCATGTAACAATGTTGTGTTTTACCTCATGAGATATTAATTAGGTTATATATACATAGACATATGTACATAGATCTAGCGTGTAGATTAATGTGTAGAAATTATGATGGGTTTTCCATGTCATCTATGGTGTGAAACAATACCAACATACATAATCAGAGGAGCCGAAGGCTTAATAATAGCAGCCGCTCGGGTCGACCTTCATGTTAAGCCGCGCTTGCCTAGGTTGGTTCGTGGATGGGTGACCACCTATTATATGCCAAATTTCCTCCGTGTTTCGGAAAGCACGTTTAGCTGTAGGTCCCGGCTGTTTAGTGTCGATCTTTGACAGTCGTTACAGGTAGTCACAGTCAGTGGCCCGAAAGTCTGACAACCAGTCTTGCCAACGGGTATTGCATTACCCCGTGCTAATTGGGTCCCAGGGGTCAGATAGGAAGTCTAGTCAGATAAGATAGGATATTCAGCTACATCCAGTTAGACAGGAAGCCAACCATTCGAAACAAATCAGAGAGTAGTTTTCTGATTTGTTTCGAAAAGAAACTGAAGAAACGGCTCTTTAACCTTTTCACCGCCACGGACTTCAATAGAAGTTCCAGATTTCCGTGCCACCAGCGCCACGACTTCATTAGAAGCTCTTAATTTTTAACTACCTATAAAAAAACATAAAAGTACTAGTGTTTAAAAGCTTCGTTTCATTTTATTATTAAATATAACCCTGTTTTTTACTTTTCCACACAAAAGTAGCCCTTATTTGTCTTAAAATCGGCAAAAACATTTATAGCTTGGCGCTGGCATCGCGTTCTGTGTACGTTGGTGGTGAAAAGGTTAATAACGTGTTCTATACAATTAATGAGTTTTTGACTTATTAACCCATTTGTAATGGTTAAGTAGCTTTTGTTCCTATTTTATTGATGTTACCTAGTCTTCTGTTTTTGTTATTTTTTTTTCAAATTTTATTACTTTATCCTACACACGAGTATTTTTCATTCTGAAATAATATTATTGCCAAATAATATTTAATGTTTCTTAAATGTTTTGTTAAATTTTTAACTATTTATCTAAACTACGAGTAAATTGTATCAGGTATTTTAATTTTATGTTTGCTGCCTAAGAAAGTTAGTGAAATATGTGAAACCTTTTTATTAATCAGACCATCATGTACCATATTTCATCTATACTAATATTATAAAGAGGTAAAATTTATTTGTTTGTAGGGGGTAATCTCCGGAAGTAATGAACCAATTTTAAAAATTGTTTCACTGGTAGAAAGCTACATTATTCGTGAGTGCTATAGGCTATAAATTATAAAGATATCACGCAAATTAGCCGAGCTATCAAAATTTTCGCGGATGAAGTCGCGGGTGAAGTGCTAGTGCAAAATAAAGAATCTTCATTAACAACGAGCCAAAAATACTTTGCCTAAATTGCGAATCGGCCAAAGAGGCAATCGTTACGAGATTCCAACCAACCAAGTTACCCACACCATTCTTTTTACTTACCCACCCCACACGAAAAAAAAGATGGCTACCAAGATAAAATAACAATGTTTAACATTTCAAAATATTCACACAGATCTAAAATATTGCTAACATCTTGTTTAAACGCAGACAATTCGGTTTGGTAACTGTGTTTTTCGCATGATGTTACTTATAATGGTAGTTAATGGTAGTTAATGTTGAGGAGCCCGAAATTCGTGGGTTTTGTGTCGTGGTTTCGGCATCAGCTGAGATTGGAGCCCTTGAACTTTGTTATAACGATAGTAGGTGTTGTGAGAAAGTTTAGCTCTTGGGGAATTCCAATCGTATTTAATTTTAGGATAACTTCGCATTTATTTGGCTATTTTTCATCTATATATGTAAACTAGCGGCCCGTCCCGGCTTCGCATGGGAGGACATTTCCCCCTACTTCCCCCCCAACCTAATTTTTTCTAGTAATAAATATAGCTTATGTTACTTAGTTAATTGTGAAAGAATTTTTGAAATCGGTCCAGAAGTTTTTGAGTTTATTTGTTACAAACATCTAATCTTTACTCTTTATAATATTCATGTGGATAAAATTGAAGAGTCTGTTTGTAATTTCAAAATATAACAGCTTTCTACTGAATGCATATGAAAGTACGAGTATATACGGTACTCATAACAATAAAAAAACTTTTTTTTTAATTTTTGTCTTTCTGACTGTCTGTTTGTTTGTTGCGGCTGATCTCCGAAACGAATGGACTTATTTTAACGGGACCTTTACTGGCAGATAGCTGATGATATAAGGACTAACTTAGACTGTTTATTTTACTAAAAAGATTAGTATGTGCAAAAAAATTAAAACCCTTGAAATTTTTAACAAAACACGATAAACATTGGGAAGTCATATTTTTACGCTGACGAAGGTCGAAGTGTACAGAGCTAGTTGAGAATAAATAAATGCAGTCCTTACGGGATTTCTTTGGGATACCGGGGTCCCAGTTGATAGTATAGCTGGCTCCCTACCATAGGAGTTGAACGTAACTGACGAAATGTGGGTTTACTACTGTGACAACACCTTCTCTCAGTCTATCCGGATGCAGCTGAATACCAGCATTTTATATTGAGGGACTGCCTATCTGACCTAGGCAGCCAGCGAGCTAGGGAACGCTTTTATAATAGTATAGAAAGTTTTTTTTTTTGTGTTTGTTTTGTTTATTTTTGGATTTTTGTGTGTTGTTTTTGTTTTTCTTTTTAAGAACTTTTTCGAATATTTTTTACTAAATATCGGTGGACAAAAGTGCAAAACAAATCATGCCAGGGAACGCTTTAAGAATAGAATAGAATAGAAAGTTTTATTAATTGTATTTTTCAGATTTTAGGTTTTTTTTGTTTTTGTTTTGTTTATATTCTTTTTTTTTTGCTTTTCTTTCATTTTGTTTTGAAGAACTTTCTCGAATAATTTTTACTAAATATCGGAGGACAAAAGTGCAAAACAAATCGTGACATTTTTATCTGTCCTACGCGAAGGAATTCGCGGCATGTAAAAAAAATCCTGCTACAAATCTAGATACCATAGCGTATCTAGCATCTTTCCCAGGACATTGCGCCATCATAACGAAGCCGATGGCTAAGAGGAGCCCTTTCATCTTTCATTGTTCTCATCATTAGAAAGGATGGCCGGAAATATATGCAATGGGCACAAGAAGGTAAGTAGGAAAGATGACGCAATTGATTAGTAGGGTAAGGTAAGTAGACTTCACGCTTGTTTTGCTCCACGGACTAGACAGAAGTAGATATACTCTGTATCTACACACAGCCCCGGATCTTGAATTATTTCGAGGCGGGGCAAAAACTGAAAAATGCCGCCCCCGCCTGACAATATTTTTACCTTTATCATCACCATTTCAGCCATAACACACTCACTGATGGACATAGGCCTCCTCCAAAGAACGCCACAACGACCGGTCAAGCGCTGCTCTTTCTCTGTTAAGCCTATATTTTTAAAATACATGGTCGTGTTGGACATATATTTTTTCATTAGGATAGGGCAACATATAGTCTGAGACTGACACTGAACCGGCCGCCGCGCGAGAAATCGCGATCTATGCTTACGGACCCCGTTGTTTATTTTATTATTTTACTATACTGTCCGTTAGTAATCACAAAGTTGCGATAATGCTGAGTAGTCTACCAAGCTTGAATTAGCCGCCCTCTAAATTTGCCGCCCGGGGCACGGGCCCCGGCTTGCCCCCTCTAGATCCGGGGCTGTCTACAGATAATGGGTGTAAAAGTACCCTTAATGCCGGGGTACACATTGGTGTAACGTAACGTGAAATGTAACATGAATGAGCCGTCCAGACTTATGCAATGCAACATGAAATGTAACCCAACAACAGGCGACTTTGTTTCAGCGTGTGTTACATTACATGTTACGTTTCACCAATGTGTACCCGGCATAACGAAGCCGAAAGGCACTTGTTTTCACCGTCATTGCGATCATTTTTTTGCTCTAGACCTGGGAACCTTCTAGTTACGGAGATATTGGGGGTCAAAGTTCCAACTTTTTCACAAGTTTTTTTTAAATACAAGTTTTAATGTTACTTAATAACATTACTTTAAATGTCATCCAAATCCGTTCAGTAGTTTTTGCGTGAAAAGATAACAAACATCCATCCATTCATCCTCACAAAACTTTCGCATTTATAATATTAGTAGGCTAGAATTTTTTTATACAATCTAAGTAATTCAGATTATTTCTCAGACTTTCTGGCTTTCGACTGCTCGTAGACGTAATGTTTCTTCCGCAATTTTATCATTTTCAAACCATTGTAATAATTTTAATGAAATTGACATGATTTAACGTAAATGGAATTCTACAGATACATAATTATCAATTTATATTAGCATGTTATCTCACTCTATGGATTAAAAGTGAGTTAATTTCGGCACGGGCAATTAATTTACAGTAATCAGGCTATGGAATTTGATGGGTCTGTTACATAATTGTTCTAGAATGTGATGAGGAGGGACGAATCGCATGTGACTAAAAGAGTGATGAATATGGAGGACGGCCAAGGAAACGATGGATGGATTGTGTGAAGAATTATATGGAAAAAAGGACTAAAGTCCAAGCTCAAGGTATGCCAACGTCCAATGGAGCGCAGTATCCTAGGCGTCAAACTTACCGACCATGTACGCAACACCACACTGCGCTCCAAAACACAAATCACTGACGTTGCTCAAAAAGCCGCTAAGCTTAAGTGGGACTGGGCTGGTCATGTCTGCCGCATGCCTGACGAGATGTGGGCCAAAATAACCACGATGTGGAGCCCTGACACAGCCAGGAGGCGACGCGAGATGGCGGGGGCGAGGTGGACAAAACTAACGACCAGTGGTCCACATTCGCCCTGGATCGAAGAATTTGGAAGTCATGAAGAGAGGTCTTTGCCCATCAGTAGGATGACACAGGCTAACAGTATCAGTAAATGAATAGCTGATGTGCGGGTTACATCAGCGGTCATCGTGCATGCCACGATGACCGCTGGACAAAATTCTCCATACGGTGGTTGCCGGAAGACTGAAGGCGCCGCCGAGGCCGGCCTAGAAAAAGGTGACGAGACGATGTGGAGACGTACCGCCAAGGCTGGTTCGAGGAGGTACGGGAAAAGAGCACATGAAAGGAATTGAGGGAGGCCTTGGCGCAGCTGTAGGACAGTACTCACTAATAAAAATATACAAGGTGTAACATAATAAACGCAAGACCTCTCGTGTGGTGTCTCAGACCATGAAACTGAACAACTTTTGTTCTATGACTTTTGGAAAAACATGTGGATCAGCTGATTGCGTCAGTTCCAATAGAAAGTTTTTTTTTTTTTGCGAATTTCATGAACTCGTAGAACAAAAGATGTTTAGTTTCATGGTGCGAGAGACCACACGGGAGGTCTTGCGTTTATTATGTTACACCTTGTATAAATGATAGCGTGACGGTTGACAGAGGAGAATAGAAGAAAATCACGTGTTGCAGCGACCCCAAGTAACATGGGACTAGCAGGAAGATGATGATGCGGCACAAAGATGATCTATATATTTATAAAATGGTAACCTGACTGACTGACTGACTGGGTGATATATCAACACACAGCCCAAACGGCTGGTCCTAGAGACATGAAACATGGAGGGTGTGTTCTTTGTGAAGAGTAAGTATCCACTAAGAAAGGATTTTTGGGAATTCCACTCCTAAGGGGGTTGAAGTGTAAGAATAATATGTATGCTCCTTTAGTTTAGTAAGTAAGTACGCTACTTTATAACCGTATGTATGCTGAGTTTGCACTATACCTTACATGCATTATTTTACATTATTACCAGCGCATTCATTAAATAGTACGTACCCGATGTGGTCGTTTCCTTGAATAACACCTATTAGGAACCCCAACATTACATGGCGACCCTGCCACGGGACTCTGCCAAGGGGATTGTTAGTTATAGTATAGTTAACATAACTACTTAAATAGTATATAATGTGTCGGTCAACTGTGGAAAAAGAAGAGGTTTTCCTCAGCCAAAACGCGGCTGGAGGCAACAATGACGCCACGTTGAAAGAAATCGGAGGCCACGTGGAGCGGCTTAGCATTGTGACCTATATTGTTCTGGCCATTATTGGACTCGTAGCAGTTTATGTGGGCCTGCGGGTGTACAGGAGCTGCCACCGCACATGGATCCAGCAGGAAATTGGGATGAGTACCATGCAGAGAATTAGATCATCCATCAGAGGGCGCACAGAAGGTAACGAGAACCAGTAATTAGAAGTGAATTAATAGTGAAAGTGAAAATAAAAGTGTTGTGGATTGATAATTTTTTCGTAAAAATATAATAAATATCAGTGAGTGAGCTACTCGTAGTTACGCGGTATCATATTTCATTACGCTATAATTCTAAAGGTGCTAAAACCGTGCGCGGACATTCAGCAATAAGACACCGAACGGAAACAAATTGCAACGTCGGACTTTTTTCTTCGCATTTATGTAAAATGTGTTACATTTGTTAAATTCAATTATTAGATTAAGAATATTATGGTGTTTTTGGTGGTATTATGGTATTATAAAATAGGGGATGGAAGTTTATATGAAAGTCCGTCAGTTTTGAAGTAAGGATCTTCAAATTTTGTGTTTAAGCTGAAGATTAAAAATTAATTTATACGTGTATCAGCGTTTTTGACAATTCTACCCCCGAAGGGTTAAAAAGGCGGATGAAGGTAAGTAACTATGTTTGTTCGGTACGTTCCCGTCAGATATATTTCGGTAACCACGCGGGCGAAGCCGCGGGCAAAAGCTAGTATTATGTAAAGGGTGTTGTGAGTAGGACACCATTTCGGTTCTTTCACTAGAGCTTGCCACTGCTCTGCGAATTTCTAGAAAGACATTTACCATTTTAAATATATCTCTCAACCAAGCCATCTACACAGAAGGAGAGAGCAGCGGTGGCCCAGTGGTGGCGGCCCCGAGTTACTAACAGTAAGTTGTGGGTTCGAACCCAGGCAGGCGCATTAATTTGTGTAATTTATTTCATCAACATTGCTCTCAAAAACGGTGAACGAAAACATCGTGAGGAAACCGGCATGTCCTCAAACCAAAAATTCTAAGACATGTGACATCTACCAACCCGCACTGGGCCCGCGTCGTGGACTATAGCCCATTCCCTCTCATAGAGAGGAGGCCTGTGTCCCAGCAGTGGGAACGTTATAGGCTGATTATGCTTATGCTAAGCCATCTAAATGCTACAAACTAATCAAGCATCTACATATTATCACGTTCACAACCACAGTAGCGTGATGATACGTTTGTTCCTGTACTTTCTAATTCCGACTCATTTCATGAACGATTCTATTCAACTGTGAATCGCATGCTTTAGTTGGGTTGAAGTAAATAGTCATTACTAAACAAGTAACATTTAATTAAAACTATCAAAAACCTGACTACAAATTGTACTATGTACCTATATCTACAGGGTGTTTTTTTAAACGTGGGCAATACTTTAGGGGCCTGTCGTAGTCATAAAAATAAGCAACTTTTACTATGGGACCGACCATGAAATCGCGAAAAAAATATCAGCTGCTCCACACATTATTCGTCGCGTAACTCGAAAAAATGTAGGCAAAAGCAGATTTTTTAAATCATATTTCATAGTTAGCCCCATAGTAAGAGTTGCTCATATTTATGAGTACTTCACTCCCTTAAAGTATTGCCCACGTTTAACCAAACACTCTGTATACATAATTATATAGGAAATTGAAAAAAAAATCCTTTTAATTTCCTTCATTTTGATACCATACTCATTGGGTTCAAAATTGTTTGGTTGAAAAAAAATGTTAACAGCATACAATTTAGCGCCAAAATTCCGCCATTTTGTTTTTTTTTAAACACGCTCTTGATCAAATAATTAAGTTAGCCTCAAAAAATTCTAGCAACATCGTAAATTCCTAACACAGACTCCCCTTATACCCTGTACATTCAGAACTCCTCATATTATCCTAGTTTAAAAAAATATAGGGTGTAATAGACCCTTCACGAAGCCTTCAACCACACTACATGACACTTGGGTTTTTGAGACGAATCTAATGATACCTTAATCGTTGAAATCCATCCAGCCATTTGAAACGTACGAGGTAATAAAGAAAATTTACAAAAAACAAACAAACATACAAGATACGCGCGAAAACCATGTAACATAATGCCTTGGCAGTTGGGTAAAAAGTGTGTGACGTTTTTATTTATGAATTTGTCAGTTGTATGATGGCTTAATCAAGACTGGTTGTTAGGTTTTCGTGCCACTGACTACCTGTAACGACTGTCAAAGATCTACAAATGACAACCGGGACCAACGACTTAACATGC
The DNA here is from genome assembly GCA_963082995.1 of Noctua comes. Taxonomy (NCBI): domain Eukaryota; kingdom Metazoa; phylum Arthropoda; class Insecta; order Lepidoptera; family Noctuidae; genus Noctua; species Noctua comes. The sequence continues at coordinate 1,190,920 of OY720294.1, forward strand.
TTTCCGAGGCACGGAAGAAACTCGGTATAAAGGGTGTAAATAGACCCTTAACGAAGCCGAAAGGCACTTGTTCTCCCCGCCTTTGCGATCATTTTTTTGTTCTAGACCATACCTGGGAACCTTCTAGTTACGGAGATATTGGGGGTCAAAGTTCCAACTTTTTCAATTATTATTTTTTTTTTTTTTTTCTGTTTACTATTACCGAGTGCTATAAAAACATGAAGTATTTTAAAAAAAACTTGTGAAAAAGTTGAAACTTTGACCCCCAATATCTCTGTAACTCGAAGGTTCCCAGGTATTGTCTAGAACAAAAAAATAATCGCAAAGACGGAGAAAACAAGTGCGTTTCGGCTTCGTTAAGGGTCTATTTACACCCTTTATTTCTACGACGCAGAAAAATTCGTAAGCAGAAACCTAGTCAAAAATAAATTGCTGATATAAGTAGAAAGCATTAAAATCAGGTCACAAACATTAAAAAGATGTTATTTCATTTTCTTTCTTTATTTTGTGAATAGAAAACTTTCGTTGGCGGCCTTGAAACAATACCCGGTAATTATACAAAATACTATCTCTCAATTATCTACGAAAATATGAGCAAAACATTAAGCCTATTATGCCCTATGGGCTAGGCAGAGGTGTACCATAGTTTGTAGGAGTTTACAAATGGGAACATTAAACCAGTTATGTTTAAATCCTTTGTAGGGAAGGGCGAGGCTATTGCCGACCAAGGCATACTTTAGTCACTCCTAGACGCTATACCCCTACTGCAGGAGAGCAGTAAGGACACTAGCACTCTTAGGAAACCCAGACGCAAGCAGCCGTCTTTCCGTCCTCGCCGTCGAGGCCGTCGCGACACCCCGTTTCATAACCTCCCCGACCCTTGCTTGAGCCAGCCCGCGATGCTGAGCCAGTAGTACTAAATCAGCCCCTAAATAATCTAAATCAGATCCAGCCTGTCCCCTTGCTGTCCTCCCCCAGCGACGCCCTAAGCCGAGGCTCGTACCCCATAGGGGGTGCCCTTAGCGTGTAGTCGCTTAGTTTGTAAGTTTTTTGCCCTGGCTGGAGGCCTTACACTCAAGACACCCACAGGATGGTCCGGCTGAGCAGATGACAACCTCCTAGGTTGACCTGCGAGATGCCATTTCGAAAAAAAAAAACAAAAGGCGAGGCTATTGTTGAGTCGAGCTACACGATAACTGACACAATATGCTTGCACTGACTGGACTTGGACACGTACACTCAATTCTGTGTATTTCTTTCTTCACCAGACCATCTCAGACACTAATCTGAGTAGTTCTCATATGAGTTGACCAAGACCTTAAAAGAGACAGTGACCTCTGAGTCTGTTTCGCTTGTTTTTACTCAGAGAAGAAAAAAATATTAAAATCACAAAACAAAGTCGCTGTCTGTCTGTCCCTATGTATGCTTAGATCTTTAAAACTACGCAACGGATTTCGATAGATAGAGTGATTCGAGAGGAAGGTTTATATGTATATATTGCACCCGTGCGAAGCCGGGGCAGGTCGCTAGTAATGAATAAAATAACATACATGTCTCGGCACTGGTACTTTTTGATTTAAAAGAGTGTCCATGGAGTTTCTTGCCCATTCTTCTCCATAGAGATCTACGCTTTGGAATGTGCAACTACAGTACTTTCTCAAGTTATTATGCCTTGTGACTGTGACTGTAGCTTCGCTTCTTTTTTGTTTTTTTTTTGACATTCAAAAGTGCCTGTGATGGTCTAATTGAAATAAATGCTTTGAGTTTGAGTTTGAACTGGAATAGTAAACGCCTACTTATTTTATGTTTCAATTTTTTTTTTTTTTTCTTAGCCTGTTTGAGTGTCCCACTGCTGGGCAAAGGCCTCCCCTTTCTCCTTCCAAACCTCTCTGTCCTGTGCGATATCTGGCCATGTTCGCCCCGCAAACGAGATCAGATCGTCACACCACCTTCGCCGCGGTCTACCTCGACGGCGATTTCCTCCGACAGGCGTCCAGTCGGTGACGATCTTTGCCCATCTCTCCGGGCGCATTCGTGCTTCGTGGCCAGCCCACTCCCACTTCAGCTTGGCTGTTTTTTCTCCAACATCTGCTATTTGAGTAATGGAGCGCAGGGTGGTGTTTCTTACGCGATCTGACCGCTTAACACCTAAAATGCTGCGCTCCATTGCTCGCTGGCAAATCTTGAGTTGAGTCTACAATGTTTCATAAATACTTTTATTTTAGTTGGCATCTAAAGAGACTTCTATCACTGAAGACTCGCTAGCTCAGTATCCAATAAATCATCCACTCCGCCAAATGCACGTGTTGTGAATCACATTATCTAGAATCTAGTTTTCAACAATGCTCTAGACCTTGACGGCTACCTCTCCACCTTGGAAAGCAGGCAACCGTGAAACAATGACCTTAGGACGGTATCCTTAGGTTAGGTAAGTCTTTGTAATCGTTGGTCCTTGTAAAATCCTTGTAAAATCTCAGCTGTGATGTAAACCGACGTTTGCCTACTTTTGACAGTTAGTAGAGACGAACTCATCTGTCGAAAGAGTAATGTTAACGAGTCGCGGGACTCATAGAATTACCGTGACTCTGGAACATAAAGGGCTATTGAAGGACACCGTGGATTTTAGTCAGTACAAGTCTGACAGTCCGTCCCGCTCTGCCCTGGGTGGGAGGACTCATTTGATGATTTTACCACGTTAAAAAAAAAAGAGTAATGTTAACGAGAGCGATAACGTCTTACGGCATTTCATACAAACTTTCAAGTGATTTTTTTTCGAAACGACTGAACCGATTTTAATGAAACTTCGTACGCATAAGCAGGATAAATTATTAGTCTTAAAACTTGACAGAGAATATTTTCGAAAAAATACTGTTACAGCTAAATTAGACCGATCATAGATTTTCCAAAGAAGCAGAAATTTCAAATCATCGTTTTTTTAAAAAGACATTTCGAAAAGTTCTCTGTCAAGTTTTTAGACTTATGTATTCTGCTTATGCGTACGAAGTTTCATTAAAATCGGTACAGCCATTTCGAAAAAAAAAACCACTTGAAAGTTTGTATGAAATGCCGTAAGACGTTAATGCTTTTAAACTGAAAAGTTAGGAAGACCTGAGGGTATTGCTCACTCACATTTCGCCAAGGGTATCTCGTAGACGGTGAAAAGCTAAATCTTCTATATATATAAAATGGTAAACTGACTGACTGACTGACTGGGTGATATATAAACACACAGCCCAAACCGCTGGTCCTAGAGACATGAAACTTGGAGGGTGTGTTCTTTGTGAAGGGTAAGTATCCACTAAAAAAGGATTTTTGGGAATTCCACCCCTAAAGGGGTAAATTAGGGGATGGAAGTTTGTATGAAAGTCAGTCAGTTTTGAAGTTAGGATATTCAAATTTTGTGTTTAGGCTGACGATTGAAAATTAATTTATACGTGTCTCAGCGTTTATGATGATTCTACCTTCGAAAGGTTAAAAAGGAGGGTGAAGGTAAGTAGTAGTAACTATGTTTGTTCGGGTGGGATATTTTTCGACATCCACGCAGGCGAAGCCGCTGGCAAAAGCTAGTCTGATATAAACGCGAGCATCATAATCCAGGCTTGTCTTTTACCCAAGAAAGTCCCAGTAACATCTTCATCAACCCGAGTGTCGAACACTGTCCCAATAAACCACTTTTAACGATCTCATTATAGGTAGTCTAGACATGAAAGCCGGGGTATCGTTTTACCCAGTACTAACTGGGTTGTGGAGGTCAGTTAGGAGGTCGCTTCATGTAAAAAACTGGTTTTCAGCTGTATGCGGTTAGACTGGAAGCTGAACCCAACATAGTTGGAAAAAGGCTAGGCAGATGATGCACTCGGTATAGTAGCTTCCAGTGGCGAAGGGTCAATTTTTATAAAGGTAAGCCGAAGTACATATCTTTAATGTGATTATATTATTTTGTCTATAGAATACTGACTATGCCATTTTTCAAAGGGAAGCCGGTAGGAATCGAGTTGTATGGAACCTTCGCCACTGGTAGCTTCACATTATTGAAATAATTGAAGTGTTTCTTCATTAATAGGTCACTAATTACCTAAGCCTACATCCAATTTAAAGTATTTCGCTTTTAAGACTGTTGTTGTTGTTTTGTGTTCTGTTGTTAGCTGTTGTCGTTGTGTTGTTGTTGTTGTTGTGTTGTTGTAGTAATACGAATAGAAAGAAAAATCTTTCTTTCTTTGTATTATAAAAACTTGTAACTTTATCTATGGATGTTCAGTAATGTTCTATTATTTAAAAAGGTCTTCCTGAATTCATGAAAACGATGAGAATATTTTTTTAAAAGAATTTCTACATTATTGTTATTAAATTTTTAGTTCTTGTTATTAAAATAAGGTCACACTTTTTCTGCCTTTACATCAAATATCTTCAGATTTTTAAATGAATCTTAAATATAAAATAACTTGAACATAGAAGTGAGAAATAATGCAGACTCTTCACACAATAGTTACATGATTGATTAGGTTAAACCATTTCAAATGATTGCCGGAAATTCTATAATAATAACTATGTATAACAAAAGGCACTCTTTTGTTTCCAAAAATCGTATTTGTGGCAGTTTCTACCAAATTCCTATTCAAAAAGCAAGCATTTAAATGTACTCAAAGTCGAAACTATGCAACAAAATCACACAAAAGCGAGAATTTGTATTGAAATCCTACTTATTTCAAAAACTGTAAGTAGACACATCGTCATATAAACCTATATACGTTTCCAGTACAACATGGCCTCGCTTTTTATAGATTTCCCGTGCAATGAGAGATCCGCATGAACTGGTTTTTTATAGCTCGATTAGCCGTCGTGCGTAGGTACCTGAAATCCAGTACCCCACTAAACTCTTACTTGAAGATTATTGTTAAATGTTACAAGTACCTTGAAAAAAAAATTATCTTCCAGGAATCTTCTATTTCTTTGTTTACTTTTTATATTGTCATAGTAAATTGTCGATTAAAAATAAAATAAGTTCGATTAGTGCTTCTACTTTAATTTCAACAATCGACGCCTATCAGCTACCAAACATAAGAAGTGGCTCAAGTCTACATCAGAACTAGCCCCTTCATTGGTGAACTGAACTGAAACTGAATACTTCTGTCAAACCAAACAATTGGAATAAGGGCAGAAGCATTATGAATTATTACCGCTTTTTATTTATATTTTTTTCTTAACTCAAAGACGAGCTATGTGTCTACATAACCTGCATGTTACCTGAATTACAGGTCAATCCATTTTATTGATAGAAAAAAACCTGATCACAGCAGCGTCGAGATTGGCGCAAAAAAAGAAAAATATATTATTATACCCAGCAATGGCTTAGTAATTTTTTTCCGAAATGACTGAACCGATTTTAATGAAACTTCGTACGCATAAGCAGGATAAATAAGTCTAAAACCTTAACAGAGAACATTTACGAAAAATAGTGTTACAGCTAAATTAGACCGTTTTTTGATTTTCCAACTATGTTTTTTTTTTAAAAAGACATTTCGAAAAATTCTCTGTCAAATTTTTAGAATTATGTATCCTGCGTATGCGCACGAAGTTTCATTAAAATCGGTTAAAAAAAAATCACTTGAAAGATTGTATGAATAATAATTCAGGCGATGGCTGTAAATGATGAATATCATCCTATTTACAACAATTACTATATATAAACGTTATATAGGTACATAAACGACTACACTACATACCCGTAACGCACTGTCTCACTGTACACTGTCGTGATCACTGCACTGCACTGAAATGTGTGCGCGCGCGCCGCTCTGTTTTATATACCGTGTTGGATTTGTGTGGATGAGGCTGTCCTGTATTTGTGTGTATGTGGGTTTGGGATGTATTTACAGGATATAAGGATAATAATTCAATAATAAAGTGTTATTGGGTTTTTCCATTAGGAATATCTCAGTAGTAGCCACGGAGTCTGGATTTGTGCCCAATTGATGGCAATAGGCTCGCCCCCTATTACATGGGACTTAAACATAACTGGCGAAATGTGGTTGTACTATTAGGTTTGTCTCCACCGATAACGTTATCAGATTGAGTTGGCCACGGATGACGGCGACTTGTATACGCTGACCGTTGAGCGTACCGTGATCAGTTTCCTTTAAAAATGTTTTTTTTTTTTAATTTAATGTTTTTCAATCTGATAACGTGATCGGTGGAGACAAACCCCTATTAGGTACACCTCTGCCTAACCCTTCGGGGATTACAGACTTGATGTTATGTTATGTAATTCAATAATAATCAAGATGGTTGAAAAGTCTAAAAGCGTAATTTAGATTTTGAAAATTATGACTTTACAGTTGATTAACCTTAGACTCGGTCAGTGTTTTATCTTTCATAAAATCTGTGTAATATTAAGATAGGATATGCTGCAGACCATTAAACTGATTAACTTTCTCTTTGGGTCCAATATCGTAAATGCGAAAAAATTATCAACTGTCCCATTCAAATTTTCAATACCTGCTCGACCCAAATGTATGGGACAGCTGATATTTTTTCGCATTTACGATATTGGACCCATATCCTTTCATATGACTATAGCCTTTCTGTTACACCCTGTATAAGAAAATAAATTAAAAAAACACTAAGCATAGTAATAAAAGTTAAAGTTTTTCGTCCAAACCATGAATAAATAAAACGGGTACCTGTTCGTCCATGTCCTAATTCTTCCAATATGTTTAGGACCACCATGTTCTAACACATCTTAGTTTTACAAACACAACTGACATACTATTGATTAAATATTACGTCTTGACGTCAAATAACAATGAACCGGTCATTCGCAGCAGAAACATCACTTTCTCATAATAACACATATAACTATGAGTTGGCAAAAACACGTAATTTAGTCGTAAAAAATTATCGCTAGTTGTCATTCTTTTAGGGTTCCTTAGCTCAGTCCGTAAAAACGGAACCCGACCGTCTGTGTGCCCGTCTGTTAAGACCCTTTTTCTCGGGAACGTGTAGAGATATCAAGCTGAAATTAATATCAAATACTCAAGTCTGCTACTCCATGGACCAGTGTAAAAATCAAACTTGTAAGTCAACGCCATCAAAAGATATGACCGTTTATGTCGCATGTTTCGCTATTTCATAAGGGAATCAAACTTTCTATAGGGAACTTCCCGTTGACATGGCATGAAGCAATGTTTGTAAAGGAAAAAACTCTGAAAGTATACACGGAACGTGCACGGGTCCAACTTTTTTTTTTAATAGTTGGAAGTTTCATGACGTAACATCACGGCTGTGTAAGTTCCACAAGGATAGACATAAACATAACATGTGCCTGTAATCCCAAAAGGGTTAGGCAGAGGTGTACCTAATATAAGTTTTAAACTGACATGGTCCCTAACATTATCATTATCGGGAACTCAAAAAAATTGTAAACATGGTAAATATCCCGTTTTCAGTGTTAATGACAATATAATAAGTATTACAGCCCCATTTCGCCAGTTATGTTTAAGTACCATGTTATTTCGCCACGAACTCCTCCCAGGTGTTAATATGTATATTCTGTGATCTATACAAATAAATTAAATCGAAGTGTCTGTTTGTAACTTCAAAATAACAGCTTTTTACTGTATGCATAATTATAAAAGTATATACGGTAATTATAAAAGAAAACAATTTTTTGCAATTTTTGACTGTCTGTTTGTCCCGGCTAATCTCCGAAACGGCTAGACCAATTTTGACGGGACTTATACTGGCAGATAGCTGATTTTATAAGGAGTATCTAAGGCTTATTTTAGAAAAAGAATTAGGGTCCCGTGCAAAACTAAAACCCTTGAAATTATGAACAAAATCGGATTCAAACAAGAAAGTAATATTTTTTTATAATAATTACACACGGACGAAGGTCGCAGGCTCAGCTAGTTTGAAATAAAAGAAAGGCTACAACGATTCTGTGACTACATTTTTTCCCTTCAACAAAAATAAAACGTGGCGAGTCGTATCCACATAATTATTTCACGTTTCCCACGGCAGCCGGTCACCGCGGTCTGCGCAATTCTGTAAAAACATTATCAAATTGTCTACGGTCCTAGTTGCCACACTTATATGGGAATGCGTAATAAATAGTTGCTAATCATAATTAATTTATTAAGTAGCTGTGGGTATGTAAAACTTTTTTGTGATGGGACAAATACCAAGGAGAATAGCATTCTGCCTACTTTGGCTATGTAAGAGCGGAGAGATGAACTTGATACATTTGGTTCGAGTAGGTATTGAAATTGTGTATGGGACACCTGATAATTTTTTCGCATTTATAATATTGGACCCAGGAGAAAGTTGTTTAGTTTGATGGTCTGCAGCATATCCTTTCATATGACTATACCCTTTCTGTTACACCCAATGTACAGGGTGTAAACAGACCCTTCACATACCCGTCAACCAAGCATCAAACTAAGTAACTTTACGCAAAAAATATTGCTGGGAATCGACTTTTTTTTTTGGGGTGGAAAATCACGTTTTAAGGTAGGATTCGATGGAAAGCACTCAAAGCATTGTTCTGATGGATGGATTGAATAGTACGGGGGTCGTGGAGGTGTGTAAAGTAAAAATCTTACATTAAAAACATGTATTTAAAAAAAAACTAAAGAAAAAGTTGGAACTTTGACTCCCAATATCTCCGAAACTAGAAGGTTCTCAGGTATGGTCTAGAACAAAAAAATGATCGCAAAGATGGGGAAAACAAGTGTCTTTCGGTTATGTTAATGGTCTATTTACACCCTGTATATGGAAACTCCTCACTTGGATGTATTAAAATAACCCGTAGCGGTAGTTAAATCAACGTGGGGTACATTCTCCAGGGCAGCCAGTTCCACCTTGCTGACCAGCTTGTACTTTTACAACTCTAACATGAATTAAAAGCATCTTCCTTGTCCTATGTTGTTTGGAGTTGGCACAACACGTTTATTTTCTTCAATTTTCCCCTGTCAACCGTCACGCTATCATTTAGGTACTCCTTAAGTACTCCGAAGGGTAACCAACGGGACCCTATTACTAAGCCTCCAATGTCCGTCCGGCCGTCTGTTTGACAGCGGGCTG